>CM059570.1:774000-1391704 GCA_030386875.1 Morinoia aosen
AAATTATTTCCCTCTTAGTTTTCGTGTTATTTTAGTGAATAAGCGCACTATTGGGTCTTTTTTTAAATTTAAAGATGTACTGCCGGCTGGCATGCGTTCGTCCCTCATTTATAAATTTAGTTGTGCGCATTGCGCATCACAGTACGTGGGGTCAACCCATCGTGCTCTTTACGTGAGGGTATCGGAGCATGCCGGTCGTAGCCATCGAACAGGTCGCATTTTATGTTCCCCTTCACATTCCAGCATTAGACAGCACACTTTGGAGGGTGCATGTCATCAGGTTATTAATATGGACAAATTTGAAATTTTAGATTCATGTAAAGCTAGTTTTGACCTCCGCATATTGGAGTCTTTGTACATTCATAAACTCAGGCCCTCCCTCAATGAAATGCAAAGTTCCTATCCGCTGAAAATAGTCAATCGGTAACCCATTATAACCCACCTTTTACTTAGTTTTATAGCTTTGATGTTTTACGCAGTTTTTTTTTTTCTTACATGTGTTTTCACCCGTTTTCATTAGGCTCGCATAGAATTTAGTTCTACCGTACCTAGACATTTGATTTTAAATTGTGTATGATAACTCTGTTCAAAAAAAATTTTTTTTCTCTAAACTTTGCAGATTTCCTGTTGAAAATGAGCCTTGGCTCGAAACGTTCAGATAAAGATTTTAATGCTTTTACGAGTCTTCTTCTCCATTTGCTTCCTTATTAATTTGCTTCGCAAAAAAGATGTGGTTTTACATTTACGTGTCAATTATGGCGAAGAAGCATGTCGACTTTACTATAGATATTTTAATACCAAATTCAAACTCGAGAAATCGAAACTGGACTATGATTTCCTCGTGCAGTGCAAGATTTACAACATTATGCCTAAGTTTCTCCGGTTCAAGCTCTACAAAATTTCGCTTCACACTACAACTTTTTACAAATCATGGCAAGTCAACCTACTTAGAAGAGAAATCAACCAGAAGAAAAAGACCATCGCTAAGCTGACCTGTGATCTCTCGGAGTGTCGCTCCAGTCTTTCTGAAGCGTTCCCCGGGGTTACACGTATTTTGATTTACCGAGCTGTGAATGATAAAATTAGAAATCTAGTGCAAAAATCTAGCCAGACTCATGAACGTAAATTGCGTAACTTGGGAATCTTCAACAGACTACAGCCCTGTGATCCCAACAAAGTTGTGCACAACTACAGCTCCGTGACTTTGAGCAATCGCCTTAAAACTCTATTAGCATTCGGTCTTGATTTTTGTCTCCCTGTGTACAAAATAAATTTCTTTCAGTATTTTCTTCAGTTTGAGAAATTAGCTTATACAGTTGAGCAAAAGTTCCCTAATCATGATAATTTATCAACTTTTAATGAACAACTGCAATCCCTTTCTTTCAAGTTTTTTTATGGTTTCAAACCTTACAAAATTTTTTCGGCTATTTTTACTAAAAAAGATGTAATAAAATTGAAACAACTCTCTTCTAACCCAGAAATCATTGTAACAAAACCTGATAAAGGTCGTGCTGTAGTCATTTTGAATAAGGAGACTTACCTTGACCGAATGCGAAATATAATATCTGACTCCTCCAAATTTTTACCGATAACCGAGTCAATTCAGAAATATTCATTGAAGATAGAAGACAAAGTCAATAACTTCCTACGTAAATTAAAAAAATTAAATTTCATTCAGGATGACGTGTATAAGAAACTTATTTGCTCTGGCACTGGTCCCGGTATTTTATACGGTTTGCCTAAAATCCACAAGCCTAACTTTGCGACTGCCTTTCCGTTTAGACCGATATTCGCCGCATATAACTGTGCCACATACAACGTTGCCAAATACCTTGTACCTGTTCTTAGTCCCTTGACCTCTAATAATTATACTGTTATTAACTCTTATGAGTTTGTTCAATCTATTTCTAGTCAAACGTGTGCAAATGACGTTTTTATGGCTTCCTTGGACGTGGAAAATCTTTTTACCAACATACCATTGACCGAAACAATAGATATTTGCCTTAATTCTCTGTTTTATAGTCCTTCCAATAGAGTCATAGGTTTGAGCAAAAAATATTTCAAATCACTTTTAGAATTGTGTGTTCATAATTCATTTTTTCTTTTTAATGGGTCAATTTATAAGCAGATAGAAGGTTTAGGAATGGGATTACCTTTAGGGCCAAGTTTTGCAAATATTTTTATGTGTCACCATGAGCAGAAGTGGTTAGATCAATGTCCTGATGATTTTAAACCTGTCTTTTACAAACGTTATGTTGACGATACTTTTGTTCTTTTTAAGCATAAATCACATGCAGACCGTTTCCTTAAATACCTGAACGATAAGCATCCTAATATTAAATTTACCTTAGAATTAGAAATGAATAAGGAGCTGAATTTTCTAGATGTTACTGTTTGCCGCTCCAACAATATTTTTGAAACATCGGTTTTTAGAAAACCATCTTTTTCTGGGTTAGGTTTAAGTTTCTTTAGTTATTGTTGCAAAAGGTTCAAATTAAATAGCGTTTCAACTCTAGTTAACCGTGCATATAACATCTGTTCAAATTATACCAACATGCATAATGAATTTAAGTTTCTTGAAACCTTTTTCACAACTAATGGCTACCCTAAAGCAGTAATATCCCGTTCAATTAGTAAGTTTCTGGCCAATAAATTTGCCCCAATTGCCGGTCCCGCCAATAATGATTTCATCTACTGTGTTTTACCATACTTTGGACATCAGTCTGAGAAACTAAGAACCGATGTCTTAAAACTAATTTCAAATTATTTCCCTCTTAGTTTTCGTGTTATTTTAGTGAATAAGCGCACTATTGGGTCTTTTTTTAAATTTAAAGATGTACTGCCGGCTGGCATGCGTTCGTCCCTCATTTATAAATTTAGTTGTGCGCATTGCGCATCACAGTACGTGGGGTCAACCCATCGTGCTCTTTACGTGAGGGTATCGGAGCATGCCGGTCGTAGCCATCGAACAGGTCGCATTTTATGTTCCCCTTCACATTCCAGCATTAGACAGCACACTTTGGAGGGTGCATGTCATCAGGTTATTAATATGGACAAATTTGAAATTTTAGATTCATGTAAAGCTAGTTTTGACCTCCGCATATTGGAGTCTTTGTACATTCATAAACTCAGGCCCTCCCTCAATGAAATGCAAAGTTCCTATCCGCTGAAAATAGTCAATCGGTAACCCATTATAACCCACCTTTTACTTAGTTTTATAGCTTTGATGTTTTACGCAGTTTTTTTTTTTTTTTTTTTTTTTTTTTTTTTTTTTTCTTACATGTGTTTTCACCCGTTTTCATTAGGCTCGCATAGAATTTAGTTCTACCGTACCTAGACATTTGATTTTAAATTGTGTATGATAACTCTGTTCAAAAAAAATTTTTTTTCTCTAAACTTTGCAGATTTCCTGTTGAAAATGAGCCTTGGCTCGAAACGTTCAGATAAAGATTTTAATGCTTTTACGAGTCTTCTTCTCCATTTGCTTCCTTATTAATTTGCTTCGCAAAAAAGATGTGGTTTTACATTTACGTGTCAATTATGGCGAAGAAGCATGTCGACTTTACTATAGATATTTTAATACCAAATTCAAACTCCAGAAATCGAAACTGGACTATGATTTCCTCGTGCAGTGCAAGATTTACAACATTATGCCTAAGTTTCTCCGGTTCAAGCTCTACAAAATTTCGCTTCACACTACAACTTTTTACAAATCATGGCAAGTCAACCTACTTAGAAGAGAAATCAACCAGAAGAAAAAGACCATCGCTAAGCTGACCTGTGATCTCTCGGAGTGTCGCTCCAGTCTTTCTGAAGCGTTCCCCGGGGTTACACGTATTTTGATTTACCGAGCTGTGAATGATAAAATTAGAAATCTAGTGCAAAAATCTAGCCAGACTCATGAACGTAAATTGCGTAACTTGGGAATCTTCAACAGACTACAGCCCTGTGATCCCAACAAAGTTGTGCACAACTACAGCTCCGTGACTTTGAGCAATCGCCTTAAAACTCTATTAGCATTCGGTCTTGATTTTTGTCTCCCTGTGTACAAAATAAATTTCTTTCAGTATTTTCTTCAGTTTGAGAAATTAGCTTATACAGTTGAGCAAAAGTTCCCTAATCATGATAATTTATCAACTTTTAATGAACAACTGCAATCCCTTTCTTTCAAGTTTTTTTATGGTTTCAAACCTTACAAAATTTTTTCGGCTATTTTTACTAAAAAAGATGTAATAAAATTGAAACAACTCTCTTCTAACCCAGAAATCATTGTAACAAAACCTGATAAAGGTCGTGCTGTAGTCATTTTGAATAAGGAGACTTACCTTGACCGAATGCGAAATATAATATCTGACTCCTCCAAATTTTTACCGATAACCGAGTCAATTCAGAAATATTCATTGAAGATAGAAGACAAAGTCAATAACTTCCTACGTAAATTAAAAAAATTAAATTTCATTCAGGATGACGTGTATAAGAAACTTATTTGCTCTGGCACTGGTCCCGGTATTTTATACGGTTTGCCTAAAATCCACAAGCCTAACTTTGCGACTGCCTTTCCGTTTAGACCGATATTCGCCGCATATAACTGTGCCACATACAACGTTGCCAAATACCTTGTACCTGTTCTTAGTCCCTTGACCTCTCATAATTATACTGTTATTAACTCTTATGAGTTTGTTCAATCTATTTCTAGTCAAACGTGTGCAAATGACGTTTTTATGGCTTCCTTGGACGTGGAAAATCTTTTTACCAACATACCATTGACCGAAACAATAGATATTTGCCTTAATTCTCTGTTTTGTAGTCCTTCCAATAGAGTCATAGGTTTGAGCAAAAAATATTTCAAATCACTTTTAGAATTGTGTGTTCATAATTCATTTTTTCTTTTTAATGGGTCAATTTATAAGCAGATAGAAGGTTTAGGAATGGGATTACCTTTAGGGCCAAGTTTTGCAAATATTTTTATGTGTCACCATGAGCAGAAGTGGTAAGATCAATGTCCTGATGATTTTAAACCTGTCTTTTACAAACGTTATGTTGACGATACTTTTGTTCTTTTTAAGCATAAATCACATGCAGACCGTTTCCTTAAATACCTGAACGATAAGCATCCTAATATTAAATTTACCTTAGAATTAAAAATGAATAAGGAGCTGAATTTTCTAGATGTTACTGTTTGCCGCTCCAACAATATTTTTGAAACATCGGTTTTTAGAAAACCATCTTTTTCTGGGTTAGGTTTAAGTTTCTTTAGTTATTGTTGCAAAAGGTTCAAATTAAATAGCGTTTCAACTCTAGTTAACCGTGCATATAACATCTGTTCAAATTATACCAACATGCATAATGAATTTAAGTTTCTTGAAACCTTTTTCACAACTAATGGCTACCCTAAAGCAGTAATATCCCGTTCAATTAGTAAGTTTCTGGCCAATAAATTTGCCCCAATTGCCGGTCCCGCCAATAATGATTTCATCTACTGTGTTTTACCATACTTTGGACATCAGTCTGAGAAACTAAGAACCGATGTCTTAAAACTAACTTCAAATTATTTCCCTCTTAGTTTTCGTGTTATTTTAGTGAATAAGCGCACTATTGGGTCTTTTTTTAAATTTAAAGATGTACTGCCGGCTGGCATGCGTTCGTCCCTCATTTATAAATTTAGTTGTGCGCATTGCGCATCACAGTACGTGGGGTCAACCCATCGTGCTCTTTACGTGAGGGTATCGGAGCATGCCGGTCGTAGCCATCGAACAGGTCGCATTTTATGTTCCCCTTCACATTCCAGCATTAGACAGCACACTTTGGAGGGTGCATGTCATCAGGTTATTAATATGGACAAATTTGAAATTTTAGATTCATGTAAAGCTAGTTTTGACCTCCGCATATTGGAGTCTTTGTACATTCATAAACTCAGGCCCTCCCTCAATGAAATGCAAAGTTCCTATCCGCTGAAAATAGTCAATCGGTAACCCATTATAACCCACCTTTTACTTAGTTTTATAGCTTTGATGTTTTACGCAGTTTTTTTTTTTTTTTTTTTTTTTTTTTTTTTTTTTTTTCTTACATGTGTTTTCACCCGTTTTCATTAGGCTCGCATAGAATTTAGTTCTACCGTACCTAGACATTTGATTTTAAATTGTGTATGATAACTCTGTTCAAAAAAATTTTTTTTTCTCTAAACTTTGCAGATTTCCTGTTGAAAATGAGCCTTGGCTCGAAACGTTCAGATAAAGATTTTAATGCTTTTACGAGTCTTCTTCTCCATTTGCTTCCTTCTCTTCCTTTTAGTTATTTTTTTTTGCGAAAAATTTCTTAGGATTACAGTGAGCTCAGCTGTCATTTTCTGTGTAGTAGATGGTAGGTTGCTTCTATCTCTTACGTTATATATGTATTTTTTTTTTTTTTTTTTTTTTTTCTAATATTTTATTTTCAATAAGTATATAAATTAATATGTGTGTGTACGTGTGTAGGTATATATATGTATCTACATAAATAGATATACATGTTTCTATTTCATTTCTTTACGCAAAAACCATTCGGTTAATAAATTTTATTGCAATTGCGAAATGATTCAAAAATAGATCTAGCACTTCCCCAGAGGGCGTTTCTGTGAATCGGATTAATGTCATATATAATTAATGAAATAAAGTGCAATTTGAGCATATGAATCGTAGTAAAATTATCTTTCTGTCCGTGTTTTGTACAAGCTATGAATTTTGATATTGAATATATGTTTGTTTACCCATTTCTACCAATATTTTGTAGATATTTGTCAATCATGAGTGGTAACCGGCTTACACTGTATTTCTATTTTATCCCATGTACCCATGTCCGCATGATGTGGTGAATATCGAGAAGATACGAAATATGTTTTTGGTGGTGATAGGGCTTTGCATATTTTTTAGAGCATATTTTTCATTTCTCATTCAACTACCCTTGACAGAGATAGACTATTGGCAAGCCACGTGTGGTTTGTCTATTAGTACGCCTCGTATATTTTGTCTATTAATATGCCTCGTATGGTCTATCTATTTTGTACACCTCTAATAGCTTGTCTATTAGTACGCCTCGTATAGTTTGCCTATTATTATTATGCCTCGTATGGCTTATCTATTTGTACACCTCGGATGGTTTGTCAATTAGTACTCCTTGTATAGAACTTTTGTTAGACTACTAGCACACCACGAATGGGTCTGTCTATTAGTACGCCTCGTATATTTTGTCAATTAATATGCCTCGTATGGTCTATCTACTTGTACACCTCTGACAGTTTGTCTATTAGTACACCTCGTATAGTTTGTCTATTATTATGCCTCGTATGGCTCATCTACTTGTACACCTCGGATGGTTTGTCAATTAGTACTCCTCGTATGGAACATTTGTTTTAGGATGCCCTATATTTAAGAAACTTTTAAAAGCCAATATGTTGGCATGTATCTCATGTGACAATTTGGAAATAAATAAACATTTTTTTTTTTTTTTTTTTTTTTAAACACGTTCTACCCCATTCGATAGGCGTGGTTTTGAATCAGATATTCATTTGCACACGGTGTTGAAACAATAATTCTTAACTGCGTTATTAAATTAACTTCAGGGAATGATGAATTCACTGTCTGACTTGAAAAACACATATATTTAGCAATACATAAAAAATTAACCTAGCAACCCAGGAGGAATCGAAAAAAAAGATCTGGGTGGAAAAAACAGAGGGGGAGCCCTGCGTGACGATTGCTGTCTCTCGGGAAGGAGCGTTGTATTGAGCGGCAATGTAAAAGCAAGTTGGTGCGCACTGACGCTCAATCCTCTCGTGGGCGGAGCTATTGCAAGTTCACTGTCGCTCCACACCGCCGCTCCACACCGCTAGTGTAAAATGAGCTTTACCGTGAGCGTGGCCATAAGGGTCATTTTTCTCTGCTGTGGGCGGAGCTTATTTGGCTGACGGGATGGAGCAACGGTGTGGAGCGCGAAGACACTGTCAATGAATGTAGCATACCGCTACATAAGCGTAAAAATTATAAATTTGCCATTCATACTTAAATAAATTAATTAGCAGCATTAAAAATCTTACTCTAATTTATTATTAATTATTTTCTACTCCTAATTCGTAATCATTGAAGTTTTTGTGTAAATACATGAGACGAAAATAACAATTTCCATTTTTCGAGAGAGAAGCCCTCTGGTGGCAACACTGCGCAGTTGCGCGTCTCTTCTTTCAAAAAGCCACTCTTACTTTGGCGTCCTACCTTAGCGGTGTTACAGCAAATTCTCGACCTCTACATCATCGCCATACACACAACACTCACAGTTTTGAATCTCCCTGGGTTTCCTGAGCGCCATGCTAAATGTTATTCTCACATAAGCAGTAACTTAACTTGCTCCCGTTATTGTGCTAATGTGCTAATGTGCCGACTTGCTTCTGCTCACATGAGCCGGATTCAACTTGCTCACTCACACCTCACCTTATTTTGAGTCATTAGTTCTACCTGAACTAAGTCACTGACCCTCGCTCAATTATCTCAAATTGCCTAATTCAAGTTCCCAAATACAACTCACTCACCCTGCTTACTCCATCGTGTGACTGCCGTCGTCAACGCCAGCCTGGTCCTCCGGCACGGATTGCCCACCTAGTCAAGCTCTCCGAGATCAAGATCCAAGCCAGTTTTCCTGGTTTCCTCTTCCAATAAACTCCACCAGAATTAAGCTGAGTCCAAAACCATTTTTCATTATCCCTCTCATAATTTTCCCAGATCACTATCGAGAATTGTTCGAGTTTCTTTTAGCCGTTCAAGTTCTAGTTCTAATCATTCTCAAAAATAGTTCTAATCATTCTCAATAAATATTAGCAAAGGGCAATAAATAAGTTCATTCTAATGAAAGCAGTGAAATAGAATTCATGTAAAAAACACCTCAGCAGAACTCACTTTCTCACTTTCTCATCTGAGAAAGGAACTGTTCTAATTTGTCAAAACGTTCATTTGTACAGACTACTTAGAACCAATACAAGTTAGGAAGAATAGTTTCAAACAAACCTTGTGATAATTTTACTTTACAGTTCAGTTATTTATTTTCTTAAATTTAGGTTTTAGTTGAGTGCTATCAAGTCGACAGTACGAGCATCATTGAAGTTTTTGTGTAAATACCTGAGACGAAAATAACAATTTCCATTTTTCGAGAGAGAAGCCCTCTGGTGGCAACACTGCGCCGAATCTTACTCTAATTTATTATTAATTATTTTCTACTCCTAATTCGTAATCATTGAAGTTTTTGTGTAAATACATGAGACGAAAATAACAATTTCCATTTTTCGAGAGAGAAGCCCTCTGGTGGCAACACTGCGCAGTTGCGCGTCTCTTCTTTCAAAAAGCCACTCTTACTTTGGCGTCCTACCTTAGCGGTGTTACAGCAAATTCTCGACCTCTACATCATCCCCATACACACAACACTCGAACACTCGAAGTCGATCAGTCCAATCGTGACTGCAATTAAGGCAGCGCAATGCAACCTTGAGGTCTCTGTGGACTCTTTCAATAAGTCCATTTGACTGCGGATGGTACGCTGTAGTTGATGTATTTGCACACCCTAAGGCGGTGCTAAGCTCACTCCAGAATTTGGAGGTGAATTGTGATCCCCGGTCATGTGTGACACTTAAGGGAACCCCAAATCTAGAGATCCAAATCAGAGATCCTAAATCTGAAGGAGATGACAGTTGTCGATTTTGCAAATTGTAATGGCTAAACATGGTTAATGACACCAAAATAAACAAGTTTTCTTCTATGCACTTTTCGTCTCAAGTGAGTATTTTATTAGTTATAGCGGTAAATGACTTACCGCAACTCCAGTCTTTGAAGCGGAAAGAAATTCCTTGATCGAGTTGTATGGCAATACTGCAATGGCGTCTCGCTTCCAGCGCTCTGTCTTGAAAGACGAAACCAAACCTACCGCTATACCTCGTTAAATACTCATTTGACGAAAAAAGTGTATAGAAGAAAAGTTGTTTATTTTGATGTTATAACCATGTTTCAAGCAACAAAAATTCGAAAATCGATGAGTAGCTGTTTATTCGAGCGCATTCGTCATCAATGATGAAACTAAACTTACCGCTATAAATCGTAAAATACTCATTTGAGACGAAAAGTGCATAGAAGAAAACTTGTTTATTTCGATTCAATTAATTAGGTTCAGGCACCAAAAAGTGGAAAATCGACAACTGTCATCTCCTTCAGATTTACCGATTTTGCCTATAAAATGTAGACTGAGATAGAAGTCTGCGTTTGATAATGGCAAGAAATAGGACTGGTCGTGGGAAGGGAGGTGCAAGTGGAATGGATGAGAAGATTGAGTGCATGACTTGTAAAGAGTGGGTAGATATAGATGCATGCAAAGGTTTGAGAGAGATGAGTCGGAGAAAGTTGAGTGATCTTGTGTTTGCGTGCTGGAAATGTTTGAATGACAAGAGAAAGAAGTTGGAAGAGGAGGTTGAGAGATTGACAATTCTGATTGTTGCTTTAGAGGCTGAATTGAAGGATGAAAGGAAGTTGAATGAAGGAAAGAATGAGAATGGTGAAAATTGAGTGAATGAAGAGGTAAATGGTGGTGCAAGGAGTGCAAATCAAGTGGATGATGGTGCAAGGAGTGTGAATGCAGTAAATAAAGCAAATGGTGGTGCAAATGTGAAAGATGAGAGTAGAAGGATGAATGATCATGATGAAAGAGGTTACGACTGGAAAAAGAGTGAAGGAGCAACTTGTTGATGTGCCACATGAGGTGCAGGCGCCTGTAGTAGAGGTGAATGAAAGGAAGATGGATGGAAATAGTGATGTTGTAATGGGGCGATTCACCAGTCTCCTAAACCGTGTTTGCTGATGAGATGGTGCAATCTGCCTATTCCCCTAACCCCTATTTTTCTGTTTCAGAACAGAGTTATTACTGTTAACTGGTAGAGACAAAGTTCCAAGTGCAACATAATATTATACAGGCAAATTGTTCATAGCAGCATCAACCAGCAAGGGTAAGATTAATAGGTACGTTAAAAGGACAGAAATAAAAGAATGTTTTTCCGACCCACAAACACCGACGCAAGGCACTTCACCAAAAGTAAAGAAGACTCCCACAAAAGGGAATCCGTCTAACATGCCGTTAGTCTCAGATAGAAAGGAAACACCCAAGAATAAGACGGTTACAAAGACTGAGGATGCCAAGCCTTCTGCAGTTGAAGATAACAAGAATGCTTTGATTAATCTAGCGGTATTAGAACCCAACAAATTGTTAATCATAGAAGTTCAAGCTGGAGGAAAGGAAATAGAGGCTCTAATTTACACTGGAGCTGCTACCAACATCATCAAGCAGTCACTGGTCGACCAATTGCATCTACCGACTGATCATAACAGTCCATTAGTTCTTCAGGGGTTGGGGATGGTCAACGTGACAACACTCGGAGCAACAAACCTCAGTTTTTCTTATTACAACATCAGTGCTAGTAGGACTACCTTCAGGGTGGTGCCAGACAATGCCATAAATCATCCTATGATACTGGGGACTCCGTTTATGATCAAAGAAAGGCTCATAATAGATATGAATAAAAAAATGATTTCAAAGATGACCAAAGAGAATGCTCGAGTTGACATATATTTAGGAGATAAGGCAAAGCCTTGGCTAATAATTCACGAATCTGTTCCTGTCCATGCAGCAGAAACTATTACTTGTCTAAGTCAGTCAGCTGAAGTTCAAGTAAGGGTCAATTTAATAAGCCAGAGTAAAACTTGCACTCACTGCAACTATTACTATAATGGAAAAACTAAGAACA
Organism: Morinoia aosen; assembly: GCA_030386875.1. Classification (NCBI taxonomy): domain Eukaryota; kingdom Metazoa; phylum Arthropoda; class Malacostraca; order Amphipoda; family Talitridae; genus Morinoia; species Morinoia aosen. Next base: position 785,807 of record CM059570.1, read on the forward strand.
AAAACATCACTGGAATGGATGGAATTTTATCCATGAAAGGTGAAAAGCAGACAGTCATAGTCCAACAGAAAGGTCCCATAAAATGCAAAAGGATTAAAAAAGGAGATTTACTAGGTTATGCTAGTACCATTGTGGAACTGGAAGATGAACCGGAAACATCAGGATGGACTGTAAAAAAAATGAGAGAAGAATTAAACATAGGTGAAACATTGCAGGCAGCTGAAAAGGAAAAAGTTTTTAACATGTTGAAAAAGGTTGAGGCAGCACTAAGTAAGGATGCAGGTGATATTGGCAAGGCACACGTTACACCCCATAAGATAGAGCTTACTAATAACACACCCATATGGCAGAAACCCAGACGGTTTGCTGACCCAGTAAACCAAGAAATTGAAAGGCAATGTCGAGAACTGAAAGCGTTGGATATAATTGAAGACAGCCGATCGCCATGGTCATCACCGGTGGTACCCATTAGGAAACCAGATGGACAGTTAAGACTGTGCATAGATTATAGGAAACTAAACAGCGTAACAAAACCTGAAAAGATCCCAATGCCAAATCTAACAGACTCAATTTACAGTGCACATCAAGTTAAATTTTTCACAAAGCTTGATTTGATTAAAGGGTACTATCAAGTCCCTATTGATGAAGATAGTAGACAATATACTGCATTTAGCACAACCCATTATCAGTACCAGTTTAAAAGATTGAGTTTTGGCCTCAAGAACAGTGGAATCCAATTTCAGAGAAATATGCAAGAAATTCTGTCGGACTTATGCTTCAAAAATATTGTTATTTATATTGATGACATCTTAATCATGAAAAAATCATTTGAGGAACACCTATCCATGGTAGAGAAAGTTCTGGCCACCTTAATGAATAACAGCATCAAGATCAAAGTCGACAAGTGTGAATTTTTCAAGAAGAGCGTTTCATTTTTGGGTCATTTAGTCAGCTGCAATGGAATTCAGAAATCCCCAGAGTTCATAGAAAAAGTACTAAACTTTTCAAAACCATCTAACGTAACACAGATCAGGCAATTTTTAGGTTTAGTCAATTTCCAAAGAAAGTTTGTAAGTCAATGTTCTGTCATTGCAAAACCTCTAACTGAATTAACAGGAGGACCCAAAAGGAAAATGCTTCACTGGACTCCGGAAATGGACGCTGCATTTGAGGCCTTGAAGAGCAAACTAGCTGAGGAAGTTACTCTTTCTTTCCCGGACTATTCAGGAGAGTCTGAGGATCTGGAACTTTTTGTGGATGCCTCAGGCGTGGGGGCTGAAGCATGTTTAATGCAAAAGCAACAAGGAGAGCACAAAACAATAGCATATTCCTCTACTACTTTCTCAGAAGCTCAGCGTCGCTATTCCACTATTGAAAGGGAACTGGTAGCATTACGTTTTGGCATTAAAACTTTCAGAGCATTCTTATTTGGGATCAAATTTACACTTTACACTGATCATAAGCCTTTATTATACCTACACAACATGTCACGGGAAAACTCTAGGCTGATGCGAACCATAACTGAGTTGGCAGAATACGATTTCACAATCCGGTACCGACCTGGGGTACACAATGAAGCAGCTGATGCTCTTTCTAGAGTAATTCATGGTAGACCTACTGTTGCCGAACATTCACACTGGGCTAATACTTCAGAACTACCAAAAGGTTTAAAGGTGGTAGAAAAGATGGAAGGAGGAGGAAATTCCTTGTTCATAGCTTTATTATTATTATTATCAGATTTGGACATGGAGGGATCTGACATGAATTTACCTGAGGATTATGAAGCCCTGCGTGAGCAGTTAGTACAACACTTGATAGATAATCCCGAGAAGTTCAATATCAAAATTGACAAAGCAAAACGCAAGCAACTGAAGTTAATGAAAAACTCAGGGGAACTACCTTGTGAAGAGGTTCTTTTGGCAGCTAGTGACGTTTTCAGATTGGAAGTTTTGGTGCACCATGGGATGTCTTCACCAGTTGTCTTCAAATCAGATAAGTTGCCACCAATTCCAAAAATTTTGCACTTGCAATGTTTGGCTGGAATTCACTTTAATCCGGTTATAGCCCTAAATACAACATCCAATAAGAGAATTCTGCAGCATGTCCAAGACAAACACATAAACCTGAAACAGTCATCAGTAGCCATGTCAGTGGATCTTCATGTAGATTTTCAGGAACCCATAGAAACCAACCCTGATCCAGAAGGGTTATCCCCGAGCATTCAATGTATCTGTGGACACAGTTCTAAGGGAAAATATATTGCTACTATCAAAGAGCACTCTTTCTGTTGTATAATTGATACTGGTGTACAGGTTAGTGTACTTAGTAAAGCAGCTCTGGACCTCATCAACCCTGATGCTTTGCCCATTAGTGTGACGAATAGGGAGAATCAACTATTGGGAGGAATAGGCCAGAACCAGACAGAAATCCTAAAAATTGTGCATTTGAAACCCAAATTACTTGATCTAGAGGTAATGGAGAGCACCCCTTTTGCAGTCGTTGAGACCAAGGCTATGCCGTGCTGTTGCATTTTAGGAGCAAATTTCTTATCCAGGAACCATATAATTCTAGACTCCCATGCTAAACAATTACACATTGATAATGAAGTAGAGCAACTAACCTGCCCCTTGCAGTTAGCACAGGGTACCCATCTTATGAGACAGTCAGATTTTTTTGGTCATATACATGCAACTTGTGAAAATACTTCCAATCATAGTGTAAACCCCTTGTCTGATCATGAGCAACATTCCGGGACTGAGTCCCATGCTCAGGAAATCCATCATTGCACACCTAGGGTAAAGTTCACTATAACTAATAAACAGTTAGTGGATATCCAAAATAATGACCTCACCTTGAGTACTCTGAAAGAGCACATTACTACCAATTTAGATATTCAGCTCTGGAAAAACAAAACCCTAGATCAATTTAAGAGGCACAAGAAAAGCCTTAGAGTGCATCTTGACTTACTTATGAGAGACACAGACAGGTATTGCTCAGTGGTAGTTCCATTTGTGTTAATGACTGAAATTGTTCTTAAAGTACACACTCAACTGGCCCACATCGGCCGACACAAGCTAGTTGACATTATTTTGAGGAGCTTTTGGCATCCAGCCTTGGATAAAATTGCCAGAGATATCTGTGTTGCATGTCCGCATTGCCAATTCTTCAAAACCAGTAGCCAGCACATTATTCCCCCTACTCTTAAGATAGAGACATCATTGCCATTTGAATTAGTTGCAGTAGATTTAATGGTATTGCCAAAGTCCCACCGGAACAACTCTATTGTCCTGGTAGCGGTTGATCACTCCTCTAAATGGTTAGCTACTGTACCATTAAGTAATAAAATGGCCAAATCAGTTTCTTCTGCATTCTCGAATTTGTTACCTGCATTGGCTTGTTTACCGAACAGGGTATTGAAAGATAATGGCCCAGAATTTAAATCAACAGAATTTAATGCACTCCTTGAATCACACAATATTTCCCATATCTATTCCACTCCATACAAGGCATCATCAAATGGATGTGTGGAGAGGTGCAACCGGACCATTATCCAACTTCTAAAGGGACTAGTGGAAGAAAATCCCAGTACATGGGACATTCAGCTGTCACGAGCCTTGTTGGTCCATAATAATACCAAACATTCGCAGTTAGGAATGATCCCATCTCAGTGTTTATTACAGGCACCACATCCTACTGATTACACTATCCCTATTGATACCAACACCACTTCTACATGGAAAGCGGGACACCCTAAGTTCTCACCATTTAGTGTAGGTCAACTTGTCTTGAAGAAAACTATAAAGAAAGGAAATAGGGTCACAAGCAAACTATCTAGATGCTATGAAGGTCAGTACAGAATAATAAAAGTACAGTCTAACAGTGTGACGTATGACCTGCAAAAGAATGATACAAAGGTAGGAAACATTACTAAAGCACATTATAAACAATTAAAGCTATGGAGAGATGTACCAGACTATTTGAAGGAACTTGTCATCTTCAATGAAGAAAACGAACCTCAAAAGGTAACCACCGACAGTGAGGGCGAATCTTCAGGTCAAAATGGGCAGAATATAATCTTCAGTAGTAATCCTAGCGATTCAAGGGAGGAAGCTGTTCTTCCTTCTCCTAGCCAGACGAGTAGAACCAAGGATGTAGATAAGGTTGACAACAAAGTCTCTAAGTCAAAAGAAAAGGTGGGGTTAAAGAAAAGAAAGGAAAGGACCGAAGGGGTAAAGCTCAACTTAATTCCTGAAAATTTGAGCAAACTTGTTTGCAGTGAAGCTATAAAGACCAGGTCTTGCAACAAGTAAGTATGGATTCCAATGTAATAGAAGACATTAATCATAGGATGTCATCTCCTATGTTTAGGGGGGTATCAGATAATTTTGATTTTGGATTGGATGAACCAGTATCCAGCATTAAAAGCAAAACACCTCAGTCAAGTTCCCTAAAGATAAGTAGTAATATTGAAACACAGGATAGCTCTTTGATAGAGAATTTTTTAATTTGGTCTGAAAGAGCTTGGAGTTACCAAGAAAGTTACCTACAAAAGGTAATTAACTGCTCAGAACAAGAAGCTCAAGAAGGAAACAAGGTAGCAGAAACAGAGAAGGAGAGACAAGCTGAAAATATTCATCAACTATTTGCAAGCAAAACTTCAGACAAAAGTTGTTATTTTTCGGGATTTACAGATGACTTCACAGGATTCACAGCGATTGACAAGATTGGAGAAGAAAAATTAAACATTTTAAAAAGAATTAGAGATCATTCCAAACAGATGCAGAATGGGACATCCAATTTCAGACGATCCAACAATGAAGTTCTACGGGAAATGTTGCAAAGAAGATACATGTCTAGTGACACAAGAGTAGGTGTTGTAGCAAGTGAAGGTGAGCAGACTAAGAGTCCTCGTGGTTCACCAGCAAGGTTGAATTATAATTCTTCTGGTAGGGTTACTAAAGCTAGAGGGAATGTAGAAAACATGTCCAATGTACAATTAAGAACATTAGAATATAAGGTTAAAAATAGGTAGCTTATAAAGAATGAAAAAATGAAAAAAATTTGATAAAAGACAAAATACAAAAAATAACTAGATTTTAAGTAATTAGTTAAGGATTAGGATAACTAGAAGGTTAAGTAACAGGTCGTGTTAATGATGCGTCTTCTATTGCAAACAAATGTGATGCTGTTGAAATGTATATAAACTGTTTGTAAATATTTTTTGAAAATCTGTAATGTTTGCGCTTTATATCTGGATTGTCATGATATGTCGAGTGACAATACCAGCAACTTGCCGTGATCTGTCGAACGGTATGTTGACATTAAAGCGTTCTCTGCGTGTTTGTATATATTGTAGTTGGTAAGGTTCAATTAAGATGTCATGCTGTGATAAAAATTCCCTGTGACTTAGAAATTATAGACACCTGAGTTCAATGATTGTAAGTATATGTTTAGGATGTAATATTAGTGTATATAACAAGTGTACAGTGTTTAGAAAATAGCAGTAGGTGTTAAGTGCACCCTAAGGTTGCACTTGGTGGGGGGGAATGTAATGGGGCGATTCACCAGTCTCCTAAACCGTGTTTGCTGATGAGATGGTGCAATCTGCCTATTCCCCTAACCCCTATTTTTCTGTTTCAGAACAGAGTTATTACCGTTAACTGGTAGAGACAAAGTTCCCAAGTGCAGCATAATATTATACAGGCAAATTGTTCATAGCAGCATCAACCAGCAAGGGTAAGATTAATAGGCACGTTAAAAGGACAGAAATAAAAGAATGTTTGGTTTATTGAAATATTCATTGTAAATGATATTGATTAGTAATTAGGCAAAAGTGAGAAATTATGTACTCTATTGCTTGTATTATCATTGTAAGTTATTATTTATTATGCATGGCGGATTGACAGGAAGACCTCCAAATCGACCTCCAAACCTCCAATCAACCTCCAACTGGAGAGCAGGAGCCGAGACCAGTGGGCGACACCAGAGCTCTCACCCGAAGCTCTGTTGTGTCAGCCATTACCCGAGACTGAAGAACAGCCCACAACCACAGCTGATTCTTTCTTGGACATCCTTCCTGGTTGGAAGTGCCATTGCCGTATTGCATCTGCCACTGCCGCACCTCGGCATCTCCTGCTGTGTTCAGGCAGCTCCTGTTGCTCTCAGGCATCTCTTGCTGCGGCCTTACTCTTGCACCTCCTATCACTTTGGTGCCCCGGTACTGCTGCGCTCTTGCCCCCCTTTGCACTCCTGCAGGCGCGCTTTGGGTTGGCCATTGTGGTTTCGGGGAGTAGCTCTGAGGTTACTGCCATGCTGGGCTGTCCCCAGTATAGTTAACCTCTGCGTTATAGTTGATTGTTCATTGGTTAGGGTAATTGGTAAGTAGGTAGGGTATTACTGTCCGCATCTGGTTATATTTTCTGTGATTACTTGTGTTATTATTGTTAAGAGTATGTGAATAAACAAAAAAAGGAAAGTGAAAAGTAATCCCATGACCTGGGAGTGTTGGCTCGTTATTCACCTTGAGACAGATAGAAATAGGAAATAGTTCATCCACAACCAATGTATAGTAGTGCTAGCGGTCTACGCTACACATGTTGATGGTAGGAAGCCTACCTGTCCCACAACATTGTGAGTGGAAGAATTGAACAAAAGAGTAGTATGAAAGGGAGAGTGAGACCTACAATTAGAATATGTGGTGACAGCATGGTTAAGAAAGTGGATAGGTTTGTGAGAATGACTGACCGTAGTGGGTGTACTAGCATGAGAGGAAAGGGAGTGAAATAGATTTGTAGGCATACTGAGGAAGTGATAGATAGAATGGATGAAGGGATGGTTGTACTGTAAGGAGGTGGCAATGAATTGCTTGAAAGTGGGAGAGAGCGTACGGTGAATGCAATTATGAATGTTGTTGAAAGGGCGCGGAAGAAGAATGTTAGAGTGGCTGTGACCAGCCTGCTGAGAAGGCCTGCATGTGATGAGTATGAAAAGGTGCGAAAGGAGGTGAATAGGGAAGTGCATGAAAGGATTATGAGTATGAAAGCTGAGAGTATGAGAAAGCGTTAAATGGGTTCCAGCTTCCTTGATATGGATAACCTGATCCAGAGTGGATGTTTTCATGGAGATGGAGTCCTAGTGATGCATTTGATTGCGTTTTTTTTGCAAAAAAAAACCTGTTTTCTATGTGTTTTTTTTTTGTTATTTTTGCACACTTAAATTTTGTTAAATATTTGTCTGTTTTTTTTTTGACATCTAAAATATATTAATATCCATGTTTTTTAGTCATTTTATTGTTATAAAAACATCAAAAAGAAACCATACAGTAAAAGTGGTGGCAGATAACCCACAATTACCGAGAGGCGTCTTAAGAGGAACAGCAGGAGCCACAAAACTTATATTGATGGAGTCAAAATTCAGAGCTTACTATCTCTACTATGTCTTTATTTATTTATATGTGACCAAAAAAATCAGACTTTGCAGAGATGATAAGCCTGAATTTTGACTCCATCAACATACCCAAGTTCTGTGGTAAGTTCTGTGACTCCTGCTGTACCTCTTACACTCCTCTAGGTAATTGTGGGTTATCTGCCACCACTTTTACTGTATGGTTTCTTTTTTATGTTTTCATTACCAAAAAATGATTAAAAACATAGGTATTAATATATTTTAGGTAACCCAAAAAATATGCTGTTTTTTTAAAAACATGTTTTTTTACGGAAAATTCTGACTTATAAAAATGAATATTAATATATTTTCTGGTACCAAATATAACCATGCTATTTTTTTACAAAGGATCATGACTAAAAACAATATATTTTATTTGACCTAAAAAGCCCCATGCAGATTAAAAAAAAACATGTTTTTTACTAAAAATTCATGACTGAAAAACATGAATAATATATTTATGAGACCAAAAAAATGTTTGTGTACTAAAAGATCATGACTAAAGAAACATGAATATATTTATAAGACCTAAAAAACCCCATGCTGTTTTTTAAAAAATGTTTTTTACACACAATGATGTATAAGAAAACTTGGATATGAATATATTTTATGCGACCAAAAATCATGCTGTGTTATTTTATGTATTTTTCATAAAAAATCGCGTCTCAAAATCATGGATATTAACATATTTCATGTTACCAAAAAAATCATTGTTTTTTTCAAAAAAGATTTTTTATTAAAAAGTTATAATTCAATTTTTTGGTCATGAGTTCTTTTAAAAAAAAAACACCCCCTCAGGGGAATACAATTATTGTATCTATGGGAACTAGCGCTCCCAGGGGGACAATGTGAGGGCCCAAGCTGAGAGTTAGGTAGGCCTCCTTTTTGTTGAAATAAAATGTTTTTGTTATGTTGAGGACCACCTTTTTTCGGTTCACTGCTGTCCTGTTTTCAGCACCTACTACCTACTGTCTTCAACTTTGATCTTGTTTCATAATCTTCCTTCCTCTCTTTGGATTGCATTTGTTGCTGGGTATGGAGGCTAAAACTAATGGCTAATGTAATCTGTAAAAAACATGGATATTAATTTATTTTATGTGACCAAAAAACCATGCTTTTTGAAAAAATGATTTTTTACAAAAAACATGTGTTATTAAATTTTATCTGACCAAAAAACATGATATTTTAAAACCATGTTTTTTCACAAAAAGTCATTAATATCCATGTTTTTTAATTATGATTTTTTTGGTAAAGAGAACATGATTTAAAAAAACAGCATAGTTTTTTTGGCACATAAAATATATTAATGTCCACATTTATTAACCATGATTTTTCTGTAAAAAAGATGTTTTTCATAAAAACAGCATGGTTGTTCATGGTAAAATGAAGTACATTATTATCCATGTTTTTTAGTCATGACTTTTTGTAACAAAAACATTCAAAAAACAGCAAGGATTTTTTGGTCACATAAGATATATTAATATCCATTAGAACTGTTACAGGTCTTTGAATAAAATATCCACAAAGAATCTATTCACTCTATAAAACCTTTTGGAGACTAGCTCCTCAGTAAGTCATTCAGTCAAATGTTTTTCAAAGTAACAGTGAAAATTCATTGTCAATTTCACCAAAGTTTACTGAATGACTGAAGAAGGAGCTGGTCTCCAAAAGGTTTTATGGATTGAATAGATTCTCTGTAGAAATTTTATTCTAAGACCTAGTACCTACAGTTCTAATAAACATGATTTCAATATTAACAGCAAGTTTCTAAAGACAATTCGATTAAAGAAAAATAATTTTACTGATATATACATCCATGTTTTTTTAGTCATGATTTTTTTGAATGTTTTTTAAATAAAAAAACAACTTATTTGGTCCCATAATATATAATAGCCATGTTATTCTAGTCAAGATTTTTTCTGTTAAAAAACAATGTTTTACAAAAATCAGCATTGGATTTTTAAGGGCACATAAATATATTAATATCCATGTATTATATTTAAAATTTTTCTATAAATAACATGTTTTTTTTAAAAAACAGCATGGTTTTTTTAGTCACATCTCTATCAATGGCCATAAGTAAAGATATGTTATTATAATACACCATTTTGGGAGTTGAAGGTCATTCACATGTATTGTAAAATAAATGAAATATCAAAGCATGAAACCGCAGAAAATGAAAAATTTCATAAAACCATGGAAAACCATCAATTAAGAAGTATGCTGTTTTATTTTGTAATATGACATGAAAACAAATAATGTAATGTGGTTCTTTTTCTTGCTGCGTTATTTTCAGACAAGATATTAAAAAAAAATATCCACATTTTTTTGGCCACGGTTTTTTTTGTAAAAAAAACATGTTTTTTTTAAATGGCATGGTTTTTTTTAGTCACATCTCTATGGAGTTCACCTTACTCAAGAAGATGAGATAAAACTCTCCAGGAGATAGATCCAGTGGATTGGGTGTACTCATATTGCAATTGAAGGTGGAACAGGATGAATGGAAAGCTGTCAGAGCAAAAATGAAAAATGTAGTGAATTGTCCAATAGTGTTGAGGTTTGCATGTATAAATGTGCGTGGATGGAATGCAGGAAAGTTAGATGACCTTGTAGCAGAATTTGAGAATGGAGATTTGGATTGTGTTGGTGTAGTAGAGACCCAAATGCATGATAGTCAGTTTAAAATGTAAGGAGAGTAAGTACTACATGATTGGAAAAGGGCGTGTAAGTTTGCAGAAAAGAGGTGAAGGAGTTGGTCTTATTTTAAAAAATGCTCAGAATTGGAAATTGGAAGAAATTCCCGTTGGAAATGAACCTGAGAGTGATTTCCTGTTAGTAACAAAGTGTGAAAGAATGCATGTCAGAGAATGTGTTATTGTGGTTGTATGCTATATGACAACTGATGGTATTTTAGCTCATCAAGAGAATGTAAAAAAATATGAAATAATAACAAGAATTGTGCAAGAGCATTGCAGATGCCCTCTGATTGTGATGGGTGATATGAATGGCCATGTTGGTATACTTGGTGAGCCTGTGAATGCAAATGGACAAAAACTGATTGATTTCTGTGATGAGAATGAACTTGAGAACCTGAATGTAACAATAGGAAATGGCTTGCATACATGGCAAAGCAGGGAATGTAAAACTGCAATTGATTATATGATAATGAATAGTAGAGCAAGAATATGTGTCAAAGAAATGTTTGTAGATGAAGATGATTTTGATATTGATAGTGACCATAAAATGCTTGTACTAGAATATAATTGGGGTGGAGAGGAGTCAATGCAGAAGGCCAGCAGAGTAAAAGAAAATTGGTATATAAAAATGGCAAACTGGTAAGAATTTAGAAATGAACTGAGTAGATGTAACTGGAACAGGTGTGGAAATGTAAATGACCTAAATGGGGAGATTGCAAGAACCTTGTATGATGTGGCAGAGCAAAAGATCGGTAGAATGAAATGCAAGAGAAGTACAGGGAATGCTAGGTGGTTTACGAGTGAGATAAAGGAAGAACGAATGAGAACAAAGACTTTAAATAAAAAACAACGAAAGATTAGGAAAATGTATAAAAAAAACAGAATTACTGAGGATGAATGACAGAGTGCATGGAATGAGTATAAGGACCAGCAGAAGAAAGTAAAGAGGATGATCAATGAGGCTAGAGTTAAGGACACCGTCTAGGTAAAAAAAAAGTCCAGTTATTTATTGATGGATTTCTCTGAAATTTTCACAGTAGGTGTGAAATGATGCAAATATCATTTGTTATTTCGACAAAATTTTTGTATCTGCACTGGATTTTTTTTTATTTTTGAAAAATATGATAAAATGAGGTTTTTTTAAAATCTATCTTCTTCTACAATTTTGAAGTTACAGAACCAGTACTTCATTTTTAGATTGCTTAGATGTCTATATAACCACTTGCAATAGGGAATTTCGATAACTTTTTTATTGTGAATTTTGGGAATTAAAAAAAAATGAACTTTTTTTCATGTCGTGTAACTTTCAAAATAATTAATTTATCAAAAAATGCTATTGCGCAAGGATACACCTTGCTGAGCCCTATCAAATGGTATATAAACCATTCTCCTAGCTCTAAAATTGTGGAAGAAGTAGCATTTAAGAAACCAATTATCTAGTTTCCAGAAAAACATGTTTTTTCACAAAAAAAAATTTCCTTTTATCTTTTGAACTACAAGGTTTTCTATAATGAACTCTTGAGCGTTTGTAGCTCTTTTTAAGCCCTTTTGATTTATACAATTTACATTGCTGTAGCTCTGTAACTCTGGGAAAAAATATACAACAAAAGAGAATAGGTGTCATTCTTGAAAGCAACCAATTTTTTAAATTTTTCATTTTTTTACCAAAATACGTTTTTTTGTCAAGTCAACTCCTTTGTTTTATAGCTCTTTTCAAGCCCTTTGGATTGGTGTGCTCGCCATAGCTGTAGCTATGATACTGCAGCTGTCATTGAGCTATGAATGAAAGCTGCGGTATCATAGATACGGCAGAACAGCTAAATTCTGAAATTGTTAAAAATTATAAAAAAAATATTTACCCAACGTTAGAATGTTTTGTTTGAATAATGGAAGCACTTTGAGTAGCCCATTAACGAACTATAATGCCATTCCCGCAGAGAAATGCCCTCAATTGACCCCCAATAATGAGGGGGGGAGGGTTCAAGTTCACTCCACCCCCATCGCTTTCCCCCCGTCTGGTGGGCGCACAATTCGGAGTAGACGTAAACAGAAAGAACCAATGGAAGCGCAAGAAAATCCTCTATAAGATGCATATATAAACAGATAATCAACACATATCCCAATTTCTATCACGACGGTCTCCTGCTCCATTATCATAGATACGGCAGAACAGCAAAATTCTGAAATTGTCAAAATTTTACAAAAAATATTTATTCAGCGTTAGAATGTTTCGTTTGAATAATGAAAGCACTGAGTAGCCCATGAATGAACTATATTGCCATTGCCGCAGAGAAACACGCTCAATTGACCCCCAATAATGAGGAGGATGAGGGGTCAAGGTCACGCCACCCCCGTCGCTTTCCCCCCCTCTGGTGGGCGCACTATTCGGAGTAGACGTAAACGGAAAGTACCAATAGAAGCGCAAGAAAATCCTCTATAAGATGCATGTAAAAGCAGAAAATCAACACATATCCTGATTTCTATCACGACGGTCTCCTTAAAGAAGAGAGACACCAAGTTGAAAATATAAGAAAGAAAGGTCCAGATGGAATAAAAGATTGGTATAGGTTTATACAAGGTAATGATAGAGGTAGTGAAGTTCGAGTAGATGGATTAGTAGTCAATGGTTGCAGTGTGCAAGATATGATGCAAATGGTGAATGCAGTTGAAGAATACTGAGAGGACATTGGTGGAATGAATGAGCAGGTTACAGATGATGAACCCGTAAATTTTCTGATAGATGAACGTGAACTGCAAATGGAAGACAAAATCACTTGTGAAGAGATTGTAAGTTTTTTGAAGGAAGTGAAAAATGGAAAGGCATGTGGCCCTGATAAGGTCCCATATGAGTTCTATAAATGTGGAGGAGAGAGTGTAGTCAGTATGCTGAAATGTTTATTTGATGAGATATGGAAGAGTGAAAGAGTACCGGATGACTGGAACAAGTGTAATGTAGTTCTGTTGCACAAGGGTGGACATAAGGGTATGAAAGAACTTAAAAATTACAGACCAATTGCGGACTGTATATAAGATCTTTTGTGGGATTTTGAATGAGAGAATGAAAAATTTAGTTTAGGAATTAAGAGTCCTGGGAGAAGAACAGAATGATTTCAGGCAAGATAGACGTGGGGAGAATTATCTGTTAGTAGTGAGTGAAATAATTGAGCGAATGAAGAAGGATGATAAGAAAGTATATTTAGCATTCCTGGATATTAAAAAGGCGTATGACAAGAGTGGGTCGGGTTAGGCTGTTTGAAATTTTGAGAAAAGTTGGTTTTAGCAGAAATAGTGAACATTGTACAGAGTCTGTATGAGAACACAAGTGCTATCTACAGGTTAGGAAATCTGGAAACAGGGCAAGTGATGAGTGTTAGAGGAGTGAGACTCTGTCCCCCCTGTTGTTTGGATTGTACACAGAAGAATTAGCAGTTTGAATGAGAGGAAGTGGCTTAGGACTGAAAGTTGGTAATGAGAGACTGAGCTGTTTATTGTATGCTGATGATGTGGTTGTGGTTAGTGAATGTGGTCATGAACTACAAAGGATACTTGACATTGTGAATGGATATAGTACAGATTTCAAGATAAACTTTGGTGCTGATAAAAGTAAGGTCATGGTTATAAACAGTGATGAGACTGATAGAGACAGACTGTGGAATATTGGAGAAATCAGAATAGGTAGAACAAAAGAATACAAATATCTAGGTTGTATGATAAGTGAAGATGGATGTACTAGAACTAAAAATGAGAAAGTGGCGAAAGCAGTGCAGTGGAGTGGACGGTTAGGTAGTGTGGCCAGATACAGAGCAAACAAATACGAATGTGTGAGAGGAATGTGGAAGTATGTTGCTGTACCTAGTGTCATGTATGGTATGAGTGCTCTTGCTTGGAATGGAAGTGATCTTGAAAAGCTGGATGTGATACAAAATAAGGTAGGACGCGTAGCATTGGGTGCTCCAAAATGGACAGCTACAGAAGCTATTAGAGGTGACCTAGGGTGGAGCCTATTTTCAGAAAGAATGATGAAGGCTGTGCTGAACTATAAGGTGAGAATTTAAAGAATGCGGAATAGCAGGTGGGTAAAGCGAATTTTTGAATATAATCTGAGTGTAAGCTATTGGGAGAAAGTATGTTGGGGGCATGCAAGGAAACTTAGTATGCAAAAAATTATTCATGTTAGAATTGGGAGACCTGTGGATGACTGGAGTTTAATAACTGTTGGAAGTGTAGGGCCTGAGTGGGACTGCAAGAGGTGGAAGAATGGTATTGAGAGGCAAACAAAAGAGTATGGATTGAATAAGTGGAAGCTTAGCATGATGCGGAAGCCTACACTTAACTGGTATATGAAAAAGGAAGCACCCAAGTTTGAGATGTTCTATGATGGTAGTTTTGGAAGTCAACTCTTGTTTGCTGTGAGATGTAAGTCATTGAGTGTGAACAGACGTACATGGAGATGGAATGAGAATAATAACAGATTATGTTGGCAGTGTAATAGTGGAGTGGAGAAAACAATCGAGCATTTTGTGCTGGAATGTAGTAAGTATAAGCAAGAGAGAGAGAGAGTTTTATGAATGTGGTGTTTGTGCAGTATGGAGAGAATGAGTGGAATGCCAGATGTGCTGAAGATGATTGCGGTATGAGCTGTCTTGCTGGATTGGATCAGGAGTGTAATGTGATTATCATTGAGGCTATGAAAGTATTTCTTGTGCGTGCCTGGAGTAAGAGACAGTGACTGGAATGACCCAGTCAGGTAGAGTGGCTGTAATGACCCAATGTGCCTGGGGATGGTGTTTTGACCCACTGGTTGTCCCGGTGATGCCATCCAATGGTGGCTTGTGACACGGATTGGTAGATCCTGAGTAGTTTAGTGGACAAGTCTTGTACCAGGCGCTGAACTCTTTGTGTGAAAATTGTGGAGGGAATTGTAGGCCGTTACAAAGGCCCCGATACTGTCGGCGTTCAAGTTCAAGCTCACTTCTTATCAGAATACTAGTCGTGTAATATCACCAAGTCAAATCCTGCCTCCTACATGTCTGGTCCTAATAATGCAATTTGCCATGAGATTGCCGATTTTCAGTCTGCTCCTAAATCATTATCAAATATACTGTTAAATATAGTCCATATGACCTATATTGTAAAATTAAACATCAATATCAACTTCATTATCCTGTTGATCAGTCTAATGCAAAACTAGGCTATGTGAATTAGGTTAAACATTATTGTACACCCTAGAATAATGTAATGGTAGGATGCCCTATAAGTCGCTGAACTTATTCGGGCCCACAGGTAGCTATACTCAACTTTGACCATTGTATTAGACTTAAGAAACATTCTACTTCTATATCATCTGTGGTAAATAAATTGTTTAAATTGTTTAAATCCTTTAGAAATTTTTGTATAGATTTTTTTTCTCGTACTGATCACTTTGTCACTTTTTCTTACTGTTGTCATGAACTAACCAATTTTGGTTTTTTATGTTTTCAGACTTACAGAAGATGGAGCTGGTCTCCGAAACGTTTAAAATTAACTAATTAGGCTTTTTAAAATTTAGTTTTGCTAAATTCTATTAAAAATGATACCTATCCGTGCTGTATTCTTTGTCTTTAAATTCTTAATGTCAATGTATTGTTATCTAATTCTGAGTCGGTCATGTTGGTGTTTTTGCTCACCTGAATAGTTTTAATATGTGCCCAGAGTGCTCCACTCCTGAGACAACTGAACACTGCCTGTTGGTATGCCCACAGTATGCCCTGGCTCAAGGGAAACTTACCATGTGTCTCTCTTGATTAAATCTAGAACTCTGTCTTGTAAATGTTCTTGGCTGTGGCAATAAATCATCATTTGTACATGAAAGGATCCTCCATTCCTTGATTGGCTTCAAAACTTCAACAAATAGATAGAAGACTTGGTAATGTCTTTAATTGACTTATGTCCATGAGATTCAATGTTTAAAGTGTACCTGACTTTTCTCTGCTCTTTGGAGCTGCTTGTGCTCTATGAGTACCCCTACAAGCTTTCAGGTTACATGGACCTCTGCTGAAGAAATTCATAGACTTTCAAGATCCTCCTGGATCCCCCTCAAAGAAGAAAAAGAAGAAAACATGAATGGCTTGGTTGAGTCAGAATGTATGGTGAAAGCTGTGTTGAATTATAAGGTAAGAAGTGAGAAAATGCAAAATAGCAGGTGTGTTAAAGCAAATTTTTGAATGGAATCTGAGTGTAAGCCATTTGGAGAAAATATGTTGGAGGCATGCAAAGAAAATATGTATGCAAAAGATTATTTGTGTTAAAATTGGGAGACCTGCGGATGACTGACATTTAAGGGGACGGTTTGGGTCTATTTCCGGATAATGGTACTTTTTCGGTTTATAAACTCATTTTATAGAGTTTTTCTTGCGCATCCAACGATATAATTGGCTTTCAAGTACGTCAATTGGTTAGTCTATTGGATGGGGTAAAAGACGCGCACTAGTGTGACCTTGGGGTGCGCCAATGGATGGGTGGCCTCCCTCTTCCTCTCCATTACGGGTCAGTATTGAGTGTTTCTCTACGGGAATAGCATGAGAGTTCATTCATGGCCTTACTTGGAATGCTTTTGTACTTGAATGGAGCATTCTATTACTCAGTGATGAATTATGATGGTGTAATTGAGTGTTTGTTTTGAGTCCAGCTGCTGAGACATCAGCCAATTAGCTTACTGTGTAAACATAAATGCCTCCCGGAGTTTTGAAGCTAAAGGAATGGCAATTATATCAATCGAAAGGGCTCAAAAAAAGCTACAAAGCAATACAGGTAATTAAAAAAAATGGTATTGAAAAAAAATTGTTCAAAAAAACATCCTGTTTTGAAATTTGTATTTGTTGACTTTTGGATATGGATAATTTCCCACTGTTTTGAAGGTACATGAGAAGGTACAGAATCGATGATAAAACTCAATTCAAAAATTAGTAAAGAGCGAAAAAATTTTTTATGGAAAAATGGCTCCCATGTAAATTCACCTTTTTGACTTTCAAAAACCTACTCCTCCCACTGTTTTGAAGGTACAGAAATGGCAAGCATACCAATCAATAGCGATTGAAAAGGTCTATAGATCTGGTGCAAAATTTTTTTAATTTCAATTCATGTTGAAAATTAAAAGCAAAATTATTCAAAAAAGTGGAAAAAGAGGTCATTTTTGGGGGAAAAATTCTCCAAATTCAAAAAATCTAATAATCGAAAAACTTTTAAACCGGATCTCTAGACAAGGCAATTAGCTATCTAGAAAATATTTTCTCAGTTCTGTGAGTTCAAAATTGTAGGAGTAGGATTTTCTGCAACACATGTTTTTTAAAAGTAATCTTATTCATGTATGGTTACAAAAAATACGCACAAATGAAAAATATTCATAACAATTTACACATACGGTAGATATCTCAGAAAAATCCACCGAGAACTTAAAGGCTTTATTTTTACCCGAACCGTCCCCTTTATGAATGTTGGAGGTGAAGGACCAGAGTGGGACTGCAAGAGGTGGAAAAAAGAGATTGAAAGGCAAACAAAGAGAATGGATTGAATAAGTGAATGCCTAGCATGATGCGGAAGCCTACACTAATCTGGTGTATGCAAAAGAAAGAACCTAATTGTGAGATATTCTATAAAGGTAGTTTTGGAAGCAAACTCTTGTTTGCTGTGAGGTGTAAGGCACTGAGCGTGAATAGACGTACATGGAGGTGGAATGAGTATAATAAGATATTATGTTGGCAGTGTGATAAAGCAGTGAAGGAAACAATTGAACATTTTGTGCTGGAATGTAGTAAGTGTGAGCAAGAGAGAGTTTAAGGCCGCGGCCAGACAAACAGTAGTGGAGAAGGGCAGAGCAGAGCAGACCCGGCGCGGTGTTTTATGTTAGTGGTATTCCTATTAGGGTGGCCAGACAAGTAGCACAGAGCAGAGCAGGGCAGCACTGTCTGAAGCAAGCGCCAGCGGCGTTTTATCTTGAATGCTAAAACACCGCTCCGGAGCTAGCAGTCAGTTGCACCCAAGCGTTTGTACGGGGAGGATGTCGAACTTCAGATCTCCTCGGTGCAAGGTATTCCTGCAATCGGGGGTGCATCTCTTAATATTTGGATCATGACTATGTTAATGAACAATGGTCATTTATAAAAGACGTTGTGGAAGTTAGTGTTAAGTGGGTTTGTATTGTTATTTATACGTTTATAGGTACTTTCCACCTCATTAATCGAAATCTAAACGTATACCAAGTATTTTATTTGTCAATATCTACACTTTAAAGCCTACCACTTTCCTGACATTTTAAATTAGGTTTTATGTCTTGGGCGCACGGCACTAAAATTCACTTCAAACATACTATTTTATGTACCAACTAATAGTTTTTTAGTAATAATTTAGCCCAAAGCACTGCGCATGGTCGATTAAAAAATATTCAAGTTTATGTTGTATCAGTATTACTTTGGTAAAAATAACTTTGAAAGCATGCAACTGAAAAACTATTAGTTTCTCCAAAAAAACGATTGTGATGTTCCAGTTCTGTGGGAAAATAGCAATTATATTGAAACGTAGTGCCACAAGCCTGATGCAAAAGATCCTTTTACACTTTGAAATTGTTTATTAATTTAACAATTCCAAATTCGGGTTGATATATCCATGAATGTATATCTTTATAAGTTTGAACGAAAAAGTTCCTTGTTCTGTAAAGTATCTACACGTGAAGAACTGCAAAATAATTCAAATTCAAGTATCTGAAAGGTTTCAAGTCATTTGTCAGTGAATTATTTGCATTATTATTCTATCAGCAATTAAAACTTGCATGTCATGCAATTAATTTCTGGAGCAATTATAAAACACTATTAAAACCATTTAATTCATAGTATATAGCAATATTGTAGGGAGATCAAAAGTAAAATACAAGAGTGTACGGATGTACTTGTAATGCTAACAGCATAATGCATAGCATAGAAGTATATATAAAAAAATATTTAAGTGAGATATTGCCAGTTCTACAGCTATGTAATAAATTAAATATGAGGTAACTACAGTCACAAAGCACTGCTCTTCTTGGCGCCAAGATTGCAACTGCTGTGGACTCAGGACTGCCACTGCTGTTTGTTTGGCCGCCTAACTTACTAACATAAGCTAGAAGCTACCAGCGAGCCGAAACTGCTCTGCTCAGCCCTGCTTCACTGCTGTTTGTCTGGCCGTGGCCTAAGGAATGTTGAATTTGAGCAGTATGCAGAGAGAATGAGTGGTATACCAGGTGTGCTGAAGATGAATGTGGTACGAGCTGTCTTGCTGGATTGGATCAGGAGTGTAATTTGAGTGTCATTGAAATTATGAAAATTTTACTTGTATGTGTCTGGAGTTATGGGGACCGTCTAGTCCGAATCAAGAAAATGGCCGTCCCGTTTTTTGTATGGAATCGAGATCTATGCAATTTTGCATACGTATGTATTTTAGGAAATGAATAAGGGTTATATTGGGCACTTTTTCTGTTTTTGCCATAATTACGGAGATAACGAAAAAAATGAAATGAAAAAATGGGGTATATTCAAGCCACTTATTCTCAAAAAGTAGTCATTGTAGAGAAATGATTTAGGTATCTTTGAATGCAGAAAGAGCTGCTGTATAAAGAGTCAGCGGATTATATTGAAACTCTCAATAATTTGTTTGTTATGAAATTTAAAAAAAAAATTTAAAGTGTCATTCATTTTTCCGTAGATTTTTTAATGTAACAAAATCTTCTCTGAATTTCAATATAATCCTCTGACACTTTATGCAGCTACTCTTTGCGCATCTAATACTAAAATCATTGCTCCACGATAACAACTTTTTGAGAAGAAGAAGCTTGAATATTGACATTTATATGGCTCAGAAAACGCATTTTAGTGCCGAGACAGGTTTTTTTTTTGTTTGCAAGCTACATTTCTTGGAGAAATTGGTAGTGTTGACGTTTTGAATATCATTTTTGGAAGTTATTGTGATTCCTTGAAGGAACCAGTACCACAAGTGGTACCAAAAATGTCTAAAACGCACCAGGAGCATAAGCTGGGGCGTCCTTGGCATCCTCGTAGGCTTTTATAGGATATGGAAGCGCCACGCAGAGCCAAACGCTTATATCACTACATTAGTACCGAGCAATCAACGTCAAATCCAGAAAAATCTTGATCTGCTATAAAAAAAGCAATCTAAATCTGAATAAATCGTTGGTCTGCAACAGCTAGATCAGCTAACGTGACATATCTATGCAAGCAGATCGGGCAAGCTACCAATCACCCTCTTTCCCCCCGAGGGAGGAAGGGATGGAGGTACCGAGAACTCAACTTGCCAAATCTCAAAAATTTTGATCTGCTAGCAGATAAATGCATATCTAATTATGAACAAACCGTTGGTCAGCAACAACTAACTCAGCTCATTTGGCACATGTGCACTAGCATGCTGAGCGAGCTTCCCCCACCCTCCTTCTTCCTCCCGAGGGAGGGAGGGGTGGAGGTACCGAGAATTCAACTTGCCACATCTCAAAAGTTTTGACTTGCAAGCAGATAGATGCATACCTAATTATGAACAAACCTAGTCAGAGGCAACCGGCCAAGCTCGTGTGGCACATCTGGGCTAGCTGGCCGGGTGAGCTTCCCCCCACCCTCTTTCTTGCTCCCGAGGGAGGGAGGGGTACAGGTACCGAAAATTCAACTTGCCAAATCTCAAAAGTCTTGACTTGCAAGCAGATAGATGCATACCTAATTATGAACAAACCGACACTCAGCACCAACCAGCTGAGCTGACGTGGCAAATCTGCACAAGCTGGCCAAACAAGCTACCCTCCACCCTCCTTTAAAACCCCCATTTGACCTACTTTGGTGAGATAAATCGTTCTGCCGCTTTGCAGGAATGAAGTTTAGGACTTTCTCAATCGAATAGAGCAGTAAAAAAATAATATGGATTTTGGATTTTCGACTAGACGGGGCCCTTAAGACAGTGACTGGAATGAGCCCGTCGTGTAAAGTGGGCTGTAATGACCCACTCCACCTGGGGATGGTGTTTTGACGTACTGGTTATCCCAGTGATGCCATCTAATGGCAGCTTGTGACTAGGATTTGTGGATCCTGAGTAGTTTGTTGGGCAAGTCTGGTACACAGGCACTGAATTCTTTTGTGTGAATATTGTGAGTATTGCGTAGGGAATTGTAGGCCGTTATAAAGGCCCCAACACTGTTGGGCCTCAATTTTGAGTTCAAGAGTTGTTGTGGAAGTTTTTCAAAGATCTTAACTATTTGTAACATTTTTTTGTGCAATCTAATGTCTGTTTGTTATTAAAATAAGTTAACTGAGCTCTCAAACTTCAGCTATGTCTATATTCAAAGCAAATCTATTCAAGGGAAAAGTTGCAATTGTAACCGGAGGAGGAACAGGAATCGGCCGCGCAATAACAGAAGAATTAACGAGTTTGGGTGGGTATGTATGATTATTATTGAGTATTACCTTATAAGATGCATTCTGTAAATTTACTTACAATGATGCCCAATTTAGTGTCTGTATTCCCTCCAACAGTATAAAACTAGCCTGTGTGGTCAGTCAAGATTTTCTTTGTTCAAGTGAACCAATGTTCATAAATTACAGAATGAATGTATGTATATAGAATTTGACTAATTGTTTGATGCTACTGTCACTTGTTACAAATCTAAAAACCCTTGTGACTTTTTTGATGCCAAAATCTATGGTGAAGTTAGTGTTGCAATGCTCTCTAGTAATGGCATGTAAAATGCACTTATTCAGGCATTTCAAACTCGTGTATCAAAAAGCTTATAATGAAAACTTTTAACCCCTCAGGGGGATACAACTATTGTATCTATGGGAATTAGCGCTCCTAGGGGAACCATGTGAGGGCCCGAGCTAAAGATTAGGTAGGCTTCCTTTTTGTTTTGTTACGGACCATTTTTTTTTTGGTTCACTGCTGTCCTGTTTTTCAGCACCTACTACTTTCTTCTTCAACTTTTTTCTTGTTTCATGAACTTCTTTCCTAGCTTACTGTTTCTGTGCACCTTGTGCATAGATTCTGTGTTCCCTCAACTCCATACTAAATGGTGACTTCCTCTTTCCTCTCTTGGAACATCTTTGTCATGGTTAAGGGAGGCTAAAACTTTCTTATATAATAATAATAATAATAATAATAATAATAATAATAATAATAATAATAATAATGAAAACTTTTAATGAGCACTTCATCAACTGACCTACAATTTCAAAAATGCAACCTAACCCAAGCCTGCAGTTACTCTCAGGAACTAAAAATAATCCATTAGATTTTTAAAAATCTATAATTGTAATCAACCCAGCATGAGGTAATGCAAAAATTTGCGGGAAAACAAAATTCATCTACACTCGAGTTAGTGGAGATTCCTCGTATTGCTCATGTGCAAATCTCACTTTTCCAACTTTCAAAATACTGCTCATTCTACATGTTAGAATGTAGAAAGCCAGAACCTGCCAACTTCTATGTGAGAACTGAGCTCTTTTATGAACATGTCTTAAATTAGGCTAAAAATATAGGTTTAGTGAAAACCAGTTATAAAAATCCTGTATTTTACTTAACTTAAACTTCGAAATACTTTAGTGCATTTTCATGTAAGATACAATATGCTGAATTTATTGATAAAACCTCTTTGTGTTTACCTTAAACCAGTGGTTCTTAACCTTATTTGGCAGTGACCCAAAATTTGCCCAAATAACTGCCGCGAGACACAAGCCTCCATAACAATAATAATTTTACTATACCATAGGTTAACACAAACAGGTTACACAAACCCTTAACGACCCAATGAAAAGGGCTTGGCGACCCAACTTTGGGTCGCGACCCAGGGGTTAAGAACCACTGCCTTAAACCCTACAAAGAGTAGCAGTGTGAATATCATGTTACTGACAATTTATTCTTTTCCTACATAGAAATGGTGTGAATGTCCTTATTAAATTCCTATTATTTTAGAGAATACATGAATGTAATCAGTGTTAAAAGTTTAGATTCTTTTGAAAAAAATATGTTTGGCTTTGGTTCCCCTCTATTGAATGTTTAACACGTTCACTGCGTTTCTGCGGCTGTTAACGATTGGTTTGGTTAGGTTTAAGTAGCAGAATAGTGAAATTGACTTTACTGCTTGAATAAAGTTTTATCCTTCCTAATTAATGTGAAAAATGCAATTATGCAATATTTTACCTCATATGGTAAAGGTTATTCTTTGAAAAAGTTGTGAAATAGATGAAAATGTCATTCATTTCATTCATACCGGAACATAAATGGGTAATTTACCTGTTGGTACACATGTGGCTCAATACGCAGGAAACGTGTTAATCATTTAAGTAAATACTTGAACTAAATATATAAATATTAGATAAATTCATGATAATTTTTATTTGAGCATACTCATGAGTTCATTCATGGTTTATCTAGCTCTATTTCCTATAGGAATTTTTGAACAAAGTTGTAAACTTTCTGTAACTGAAAAAATATCTGACAATAGAATGTAGGACAGATTCAATTGTTTGGCTAATGTGCAAGAATGTTGAAGTATTCAACATTTTTTTGGTTTGGAGCTTTTTCACTTGAATTTTAAATAATTTTCTGAGACTTGTTCAGTTGTATTTTGTGCTGGTAAGATTCCTTCAAAACGTGAAAAAGCATTCTCTACCAAGTTAGTTCATTACTGAAGATAAGCTGTTTTCATATAAAAAACTTCAACAGAATATTTGGTTTTTATATTGACTGATGTTGTTGGCCTATACCTAACAAAAATGATAATTCCTCAAAGTGTTAAAAATATTGCTGATATTTTCATATTGTTTTAATTTTTATAGGATGTCGTGTTGTTATTGCATCACGCAACGAAGAGCGCCTGAGAGCTGCTGCTGCCGAGTTAGATCCAAGTGGCGACAAAGTTCTTGCTTTGCCTTGCAACATCCGCAAGGAGGACCAAGTGAAGTAAGCATAAGACCTGCTATAGCTCGTTTATTTTTTTTAATATTCATTAGGTGAAGGGATTGGTCTAAAATAGGTTAGGAGTTATGGTTTTAGCTGTTCATTTGCTGTTTATATATTTCTTATAGTTATGAAATATGTAGTGATGCAAAAAAAACGGTTTTCTTTGGTTGCGTTTTTTTTAAAAAAACGTGTTTTTTGTTGTTTTGTTTTTTTTTGCACATCTAAATTTTGTCAAGTATATGTCTGGGTTTTTTTTGGACACCTAAAATATATTAATATCCATGTTTTTTAGTCATTTTATTGTTATAAAAACATCAAAAAGAAACCATACAGTAAAGGTGGTGGCAGATAACCCACAATTACCTAGAGGCCTCTAAGAAGAACAGCAGGAGCCACAGAACTTATATTGATGGAGTCAAAATTCAGAGCTTACTATCTCTACTTTGACTGATTTCATTTTCATGTGACCAAAAAAATCAGCCTTTGCAGAGATAATAAGCTCTGAATTTTGACTCCATCAATATAAGTTCTGTGGCTCCTGCTGTTACTCTTAGACTCCTCTAGGTAATTGTGGGTTATCTGCCACCACTTTTACTGTATGGTTTCTTTTTTATGTTTTCATCACAAAAAAATGACTAAAAACCATAGATATTAATATATTTTAGGTCACCAAAAATATATGCTGTTTTTTTTAAACATTTTTTTTTACCAAAAATTCTGACTAATAAAAATGAATATCGATATATTTTCTAGTACCAAATATAACCATGCTGTTTTCTTACAAAGAATCATGACTAAAAACAATATATTTATGTGACCTAAAAAGCCCCATGCAGTTTTTTAAAAAAAACATGTTTTTTACTAAAAAATCATGACTGAAAAACATGAATAATATATTTTTGAGACCAAATAAATGTTTTTGTACTAAGAAATCATGAATATATATATATAAACATGTTAATAAACATGTTTTTTTTAAACTTCATGGGGCTTTTTAGGTCACATGAATATATTGTTTTTAGTCATGATTCTTTGTAAAAAAAAAAACAGCATGGTTATATTTGTTACTAGAAAATATATTGATATTCATTTTTATTAGTCAAAATTTTTGGTAAAAAAAACATATATAGGTAGGGAGGCTATATATATAGGTAGGGAGGCTAAAACTAATGACTAATCTAATCTGTAAAAAACATAATTTATTTTATGTGACCAAAAAAACCATGCATTTTGAAAAAAAGATTTTAAAAAAAAACATGTGTTATTAAATTTTATCTGACCAAAAAAACCATGACCTTTTAAAAATCATGTTTTTTTAACAAAAACTCATTAATATCCATGTTTTTTAGTCATGATTTTTTGGTAAAGAAAACATGATTTAATAAAATCCAGCATGGTTTTTTGGCACATAAAATATATTAATATCCACATTTTTTAATCATGATTTTTCTGTAAAAAAGATGTTTTTCAAAAAAACAGCATGGTTTTTTATGGTAAAGTAAAGTATATTAATATCCATGTTTTTTAGTCATGACATTTTTGTAACAAAAACATTCAATAAACTGCATGGATTTTTTGGTCACATAAGGTATATTAATATCCATTAGAAGCGTACCAGGTCTTAGAATATAATATCCACAAAGAATCTATTCACTCTATAAAACCTTTCGGAGACTAGCTCCATCCTCAGTAAGTCATTCAGTCAAATGTTTTTCAAAGGAACAGTGAAAATTCATTGTGCATTTCTCCAAATTTTACTGAATGACTGAGGATGGAGCTGGTCTGCGAAAGGTTTTATGGAGTGAATAGATTTTTTGTAGATATTTTATTCTAAGACCTAGTACAGTTTTAATAAACATGATTTCAATATTAACAGCATTCTTTGTTTATACGTTTCTAAAGACAATTCGATTAAAGAAAAATTACTCTCCTGATATATATATCCGTGTTTTTATAGTCATGATTTTTTTTAATGTTTTTTTAAAAAAACAATTTTTTGGTCCCATAAAATATAATAGCCATGTTTTTTTAGTCAAGATTTTTCTGTTAAAAAACAATGTTTAAAAAAAACAGCATTGGATTTTTAAGGTCACATAAATATATTAATACCCATGGTTTTTATTCATTATTTTGTATACATAACATTTTTAAAAAATAAACAGCATTGTTTTTTAGTCACATCTCTATCAATGACCATAAGTAAAGATATGTTGTTATAACACACCATTTTGGGAGTTGAAGGTCATTCACATTTATTGTAAAATAAATGAAATATCACAGCATGAAACTGCAGAAAATGAAAAGTTTCATAAAACCATGGAAAACCATCAATTAAGAAGTATGCTGTTTTATTTTGTAATTTGACATGAAAACAAATAATGTAATGTGGTTCTTTTTCTTGCTGAGTTATTTTCATACAAAATATTGAAAAAAATATATCCACATTTTTTTTGGCCATGGATATTTTTGGTAAAAAAATGTGTTTTTTTTAAAACAGCATGGTTTTTTTCTTAGTCAAATCTCTAGAAATATGTAAAGTAGGATTTGCACAGTTGCCCAGATGTTTCAGGAATATGTAAGGTCCTGAGCTGAGAGTAAGGTAGGTCTTCTTTGGTTGAAATATAATGTTTTTTGTTATCTTAATTTAATTCACTGTTTTCCTGTTTTGAAACATCTACCACTTTCTTCTTCAACTTTCATCTTGTTTCATAAGTTTCTTTGTCAACTTACTGTTTCTATACACCTTGTGATAGATTTCATGGTCCCTTACTTCATATTTAATGGTTCCTTCTTTCTTCCTCTCTTTGGAATGTTTTTGCTGCAGTTAGGAAGGTTAACCCTTTAAGTACTGACAGGACTCTAGTGTCCGAGATGGCTAGTGCTTCCAGTTTAGGGTATCGAACACAGTTTTAAATTAATTTAACTAGTGAGGGAATATTTTGAAGTAAATGACAAAATTAGGGAATTTAATAGCATTCATGAAACTATTTTTTAGACATTCCAGAGGCCTGCTTGCATGAATTACCATTGATTACTTACTAAGTTTATGCTACAAGGTCTGAGCAACATATTCAATAACCTTTCTATTTATCTTGTGCAATTTTTTTTCTAACCTTCATTCATGTTCCGACAAGTTTGGGTAAAAACTTAATGAATAATGATTGTTCTTAAATTCCAAAGCTTTATTTGCAATGTCGAAAATGTCTCTCGCCAAGGTAAAAGCCTAAAAGATTCATGATTTTTAATTGAAATAATTAGGCCCTTGCTTAAGCAAAAAACACCCACACTAAAGGAATTTCACTGACATTTTAAGGTTCTGACAACTTTTTTCCTAGGAAATTTTCCCTAAGCCGTTTGAATGTCCGTACTCAAAGGGTTAAGGAAATCAAACGCTTCTAAAAAAATTATATCACTGCTTTATTTACCACATAGAAGCATCAATCACCCGTAGTTTGCAACCTAAACCCCCCCCCCCCCCAATTGATCATTAACCAGCGTTTGCGATGCGTATGACTGAAGCTGCAGCGTCTAACTGTGGCTGCTTGCCACAACCATTGCTAGGGTAGCATTACAAAAGTGGGTAGTGGCCTGGTGGCCTTCTTGATGAATGGATGTGCGTCTGTGCGCATTCCAAAGTCCGGAAACTTCAAAGGCTATGCCGGTCTATTTGAATGTTACTAACATGCTCAGAATACATCATGGTTTATTTCAACCTCGAAATATTTTTTCTTTATTTTTAAAAAAATCATTCCCCAAAAGCATTCGGCGTTCTTAATTAAGAAGGATGATTGTAGAGGGAAAATGTATTCAACTTGAAATAAAGACAATTTTTGTATCTACTTGGTCATATGGGACTCTAGATGAAAAGTGACTGTATGATACACTTGGACCAATGAAACTAAAAGCAGTATAATAAAATTTATTTATGTAGTGGGAGTGCAAATCCCGAGACCCAAGATCTCAAAGCCGAGCTCCCAGAGCTCGGGTCGGCCTCCGAACCTCCCCTACAGCCGACGCCAGACACACACCTGAGCTCGTGTGTCAGAGGGCACACCCAGTGTGAACACACACTGCCGTGAAACGAGCACACTTCACGGCAGAAAGGGAAGCACACACTAGCTCCAAGGTAGTGTGGTGAGTCTGAACACACTCAGACACACAGGCACACAACACGCCTACAGGTCCTACCTGCTTGTGTCTCAGCACAAGGAAAAAACACAACACAAGTATCTCGCAACGATACTTCAAGAGCGAAACCGGAAGCTCAAACGCGCTCAACCTCACTCGGCAGCAGCAGACGCAATAATGCCAAGGCCAGCGCACCAATCGACGCTCCATACGTCAGGAAGTAGATCCCACAAAATACCTCCTGCCACTCAAACGGAGCAGCTTACAACGTAAAAAACGTCGCATGTGTAATTCTAAACAGAATAAACACATTGGAACACCAAAGCGTCTGTGAACACAAATTACGATGTGTACACAAGCAACCCGCTGACGGGTGCAGCCCTGTGATTGGCCGCGCGTAGGAATACGTGCCTGGCGTAGCAATACACCACATCCCCCTCAGTTCCTCGAGGAACTCAGGTGACGTAATCCCTCAACCATTGGGGGGGATGCCACTCCCGAACGGGTCGTCCTGGCATCTCATTACCATTCTCCGTGACAACTTCGTCACCTGCGTCAACGACGGGCTCTCCCGTGTCGTTGGCAGTTTCAAGTTGCGTTTCCGGAACTTCCTCAACACTAACCTGAAGAGGCTCAACAGGAGTCTCATAGGGCCCAGCGTCGTCCGAGTCACATGCATCGTGCATGTCCTCAGAGGCAGAGCCGCGACGTTTCCTAATGTCACTGACATGCCTAGGCATGCCATCAATGCACACAACGTGCCTTGATCGAACAGCAGTGACTCGTCCAGGAGTCCACTGCTTGGTGCAAGAGGGCACTGCGGGTTTCACCCACACCCTGTCACCGACGGCAAAATGCACGTTTTTGCCGTCATCTCCGGCCTTACTTTAGCCGTTGTCGTAAGGCATCCTCCAAGAATAGCCCCCTCGCGCCATCTCGCCCTTGTCGCGGGGAGGGGGCTTGCGTGCCTCTATGATGCCCAGGGCTGTGCTGCCCAGGTGCAACCATGGCAGAGTGGCCTGGGTTGAGGGGTCAGACGAAGAGAGATGGCAGCATGTGACCACCCTACTGACTTGGACCTTCTAAATGGATTTGTGCTGAATTTCTCTCTTCGGATGACCCGGCTTTCCTTGGAACACGCTATGACTTTCTCCTTGGGGGCTGGCGGGAGCCTAGGCCCGTCCTGCCAGTTTGAAGTCGCATGCGGCGAGGGCTAGTGGGAGGGGTGGCTGGGTAGGCGGGGGGCTGCTTAAACGTCCTTGGCGTGCGGGAACGCGCCCTTGACTAGTCAAGCGCATCAACCTACTGATCCTGGTTACTCTGACTGCTATGCCTGTACCTAGCGAGCGTTCCCGTTGGGACTACGTGTGCCCGACATCAGGGATCCCCTTGTAGGCGGCCGATTTTTGGTGCCGGCTTGGGGTGACAGGTGAAACCAAACCTTGCTCAACATGGAAATTTCACCCACTTCACCTTCGGTAACGACACGGCTTCTGCAAACGGACACAAGTACTGGACTCCCCCCAACTCTGCCTTTGGCGCAGCTAACACCATCGCAGCCTCCTGCGAGTGGTGACGCTGAAGCCAGGCCATCTGAGAAAACAAAACTTAGTCTTGAACCCTACGTCCCACCAACTCAGAGCCAAAGGGTGCTACCGCGTCGACCCAGGCGCCGTGTTAGGCGGCAACATTTATTTGCAGAGCCCCTAGCCAGAGTTGATGACAACGAAAGTAAAACTCTTCCCACGGAATTTAAGAGATTCTTCATAATCAAAACAAAGGACGGATCGCCCATGAGCCACGTTGACGTGATTGAAGCTAACCGTCACCTGTGCGGGGGACTTGGCGGCAGACCTGCCAAGGTAACGGAGACCCGGAACGGTGGCCTACTGGTAGAGGTGCGTAATCAACATCAAAGTGCGGCTATCTTAAGCCTGCGGTCCCTTGCAGGAGTTGGCGTGCAGGTTTCTCCACATAACAGACTCAACGAGTGCAATGGTACCATCTGGTACAATAACTACCCTCAGTATAGCGACGAACGCCTCCTGGAGGAACTTAAGCAATTTGAAGTGAAGTCATTGTACCGGATCAAGAGATTTGAGCGAGGCGTTTTGACGCCCTCATCGATCTACATCCTTACTTTTGATCGCTGTCACCTACCACAGTCCGTGGAGGTTGGATGGACTAGATGCTCCGTGCGCCAGTATGTGCCAAAGCCACGCCGCTGTTTCAAGTGTCAGGACTTTGGGCATGGTGCAAGGTCCTGTCCTGTTGAGCCTGGCGTGTGCGTAAACTGCGCGGAAGAGCAGCATGAGCTGCCTTGCGCTAAATCTCCCCGATGTGCCAACTGTGATGAGCAACACCCTGCTAGTTCCCAGGCTTGTTTCTATTACAAACTGGAAGAGGAAATCATAGCAGTGCAGGCAAACCAACGCATCAGCTATGGCGAGGCTAGGCGCGTTGTTGGCAGTCGTTTTAATAAGACTCAGGGTACATATGCAGAGAAGGTAAAAGCCCCTCAAGCGGCGCCCGTCAACCGTGCCTCCGGTCCTGCTGGCCGGGACCAACAGAGGGACGCTGCAGTGAGACAGGAGCCCGGTACTGGTAGAGCGCCCCTACCGGAAACATCTACAACCGTAAAACAACCATCTGTACCCAAAATAAAAGCAAAAAGAAATCCACCCCTCAGTATTACCGAAATTACAGTTGCTGACCAGCCAAATCCATCTAATGAACAATTGAGAACGATTCCTTCAATTATAACATCAAGAAAGCGAACGCAGAGCGGCACGTCTCCGACCCACAGCGGCAGTCAGGGGAAAGTGGCCAAGACACCTAGAGTCATCGAAAAAGCTCCTGATCTTTTTCCAAGCCAGGAAAACTCAGGACGGACTGGAGAGCCTGCTCTGGAGTCAGCCGCCCCTCTTGTGGGCGTATCGGAGCCAGGAAGTAAAGTGGAAAGAGTGCCTCGACCAGACGTGCGGGTGTACAGCCGTGGGGATGGTGCTGTGGGGAGCGCTGGGCGTGACCTTTCGGTTCCTCGTGCGGACAGTGGTATGTCTGAGCGGGATTGTGAACGGCATATTGTGACCCAGCGTGTCCGTTCTCTGGAGCGCGTCACAATTGTCCCAGAAGATATTGCATCACACATGATGAAGAGATATCCGGTTCCGAGAGGTTTCCCGACTAAGCCTCCTCCTGCAGTGCCAATACATACGTGGGATGATAGACCCACAAGCCCCGTGCCGCCTGATCTAGCAACTGCCCTGAGTGAGGGTGTGGAAAAGGACTCCACGCGTGCTAAACCTCGAAAGGGTAAACCATGACCACCTATATCCAATGGAATATTAGAGGATTTCGCCGCAACTATGGAGATTTGAGGGTCCTCCTTGAGGAGTACCAACCATGTTGCGTTTGCCTACAGGAGACCCTTCTTGGAAACCTGAACCCTGCACCTCCAAACAACTATTGTATTGAGGTTTATTCCCCGGTGCCTAATCCGGTGCCCGGTACGGGACTTGCAATACTTGTGCGGAGAGATGTTGGCTACAGTAAAATAGCCATCAATACTAGATTACAGGCCCTGGCCCTCCGAATGTGTGTTGGGCAGCGTAGATCGATCATGGTATGCAACATCTATACCTCACCAGGAGATCCCTTAACCTCACAGGACCTCACCCTCCTTAGCAATCAACTAACAAGACCGGCTTTCATCCTTGGGGACGCAAACGCCAAACATGTTCGCTGGGGCAATCTGATAAACGATCGACATGGAAGAGCGGTGGAAGAATTTTTGGATGCTACCGAGTTGTGCCTGTTGAACACCGGAGCTCCCACTCATTTCCATGTACAAAGCGGTACCTCCTCTGCAATCGACGTCAGCCTGTGTACGCCCGACATCTTTCCTGATACTCAGTGGTCCGTTCATGACGATACGTATGGTAGTGACCACTATCCCATCCTTCTGTGTGTCGCACGGTGCGAACCTGTGCCCGCGGATCCACAATTTAATTTCAGGAAGGCCAACTGGAGAGACTTTGCAACCGGCTCACGAATGGAAGAACCCGATGAGAGATACAGTGTTGATGAGCTAGTCGAACGTTTTGTCGGAACGGTGTGTGCAGCTGCCAACGCTGCCATCCCAAAGTTTCAGGGAGGCTGTCAGAAACATCGTGTTCCATGGTGGAACAACGAGTGTGCAG
Organism: Morinoia aosen; assembly: GCA_030386875.1. Lineage (NCBI taxonomy): Eukaryota > Metazoa > Arthropoda > Malacostraca > Amphipoda > Talitridae > Morinoia > Morinoia aosen. The sequence continues at coordinate 818,235 of CM059570.1, forward strand.
TATCCAATAGTGAGCGGAAACGAGCCTTACGGCGCTATCAACGAACCAAGGAGCTGGCACATAAGTTCGCCTATAACCGAGCCAGAGCTCGAGCGCAACTAGTCAAGGATGTAGCGCGTAAGACATCGTGGCAGAAGTATGTCTCCGGCCTGAACACAGATACTCCCATGGCTAAGGTATGGCAAAGAGTTAATAAAATGAAGGGAAATTATGGACACAGGCGACCGTGTTTGGAAATTGATGGCTCTCTCACCGCAGACCCGGAGCGTGTAGCAGAAGTGTTGGCCCGGAGCTTCTGTCGTGTTAGCAGTGGGCATGCCTCCTCGGCTCTCAGACGTCAGCAGGAGCAGCGACTGCTAGATTTTTCGACTGACTCCATCTATCCGTACAACGATCCCCTCACAATGATGGAACTTTATTGTGCCTTGAAAAAGTGCAAAAACACAGCCCCCGGACCTGATGGGATTCACTACCAAATGATAAAGAAAATGGATCATACGGCAATATCATGCCTTCTCTATATTTACAACAAAATCTGGACTACGCACACATATCCGCAACAATGGCGAACAGCAATAATCATGGCCTTTGCAAAGCCCAATAAGCCTGCCTCCAACCCTGATAACTATCGACCCATTGCCCTGACTAGCTGTCTTGGAAAATTGATGGAAAAGATTGTAAATGTCCGGCTAATGCGATAGCTGGAGACTGAAGAGCTGGTGAATCCTGTACAGTTTGGTTTCCGACAACACCGCGGGACCGTGGACGCTCTGCTGCGCCTTCAGAACTATCTAATAGCTAACCTCGCAGAACGTCGCCAGACTATATGTGTTTTCTTCGACCTGCACAAGGCCTAAGATACTGCGTGGAGATATGGGATCCTCAAATTGCTGCATGGATATGGACTCCGCGGTAATATGGCCTTATATATCTAGAAGTTCCTTGGTGAGAGAACCTTCCGTGTTAGAGTGGGTGGTACGCTCTCCTCACTGCAGCTTCAGCGTGAAGGCTTGCCTCAGGGTAGCGTCATGAGCTGCACTTTATTTAATGTCGCCCTGAATGGAATTACTACAGTCCTTCCTCCTGGCATTTTGGCCTCGCTGTATGTGGATGACTTTATGCTCTATTCAACGTCTGCATTTTTGCCTGCGGCGACCCGCAGAATGCAGAAAGCCATCAACAGTGTAAACAACTGGGCTCTTGAGCATGGCTTTACGTTTTCTACTGAGAAGACTGTAGGCCTTCATTTCCAAGGCCGCGGCCGCTGTGATCCTCCTTGACTGGTGCTGGGGGAGGGACAGATAGTTTTTGAGCGCAGCGTAAAGTTTTTGGGGATGACTGTGGATGATAAGCTCAACTGGAAACCCCACCTGGCTGCTCTCAAGGTTGAGTGTGCTCGGAGAATGAATCTCCTAAAGTGTACATCTGGAGTAACGTGGGGAGCAGATCGAGTGACGTTGTTGCGACTATATAGAACCCTCATCAGGAGCAAGATAGACTATGGCTGTATAGTATATCAACATGCCAAAGAATCCTCACTTGCTAAGTTGAATCCAGTGCACCATGCAGCTATCAGGCTAAGCACTGGTGCTTTTCGATCCTCACCCTCTTACAGCCTGTGCGTGGAGAGCGGAGAGCCACCCCTGTGGCTCCGACGTGTGCAACTAACCTTACAGTACCTAGCCAGGCTGGAGCAAGTCCCTTTGTCTCCTGCATGGGCCAGTGTGCACGCGCCCCTTGGTCGACACCTGCCTTTTCCACATTTCATACCCGCATCTGTGGATTACCCAGCGATTACAGCCACAATGCAATTGAGACCCATGCGTATACTCCCAGTACACTTGGACAACTCTGCGACATGGCGCGTCCCTATAGAAAGTTTTTGCCCAGGATGCCGGATGCCCAAGAAGGAATCCATGCCCGATCACATCCTGAAGGGAATTTTCATGGACCATGTACTTGAAAAGCACGCAAACTCCGTGAAGTTGTACACTGACGGATCCAAAATGGGAGACGCCGTGGGATGTGCCGCCGTGTCTGGGGAAAGGGTCAGTGCAATGAAACTACTCCCAGAGTCATCAATTTTCACAGCAGAATTGTACGGTGTGATGGAGGCACTGAAATTGATTGAGGACTACCCATGTGGCTCTTTTACAATTTTTGTTGACTCGAAAAGCGTAATCGAAGCCACGCAAATGTATAATAGTACACACCCACTCATTGCTGAGATTCTCGTAATGTTAATAAACCTTGCGAGTAGACGTAAGAGTGTCACGTTATGCTGGGTGCCCGGACATGTTGGAGTATCGGGCAATGAGCGAGCTGACCGGGAGGCTAAGCAAGCTGCGGAGACAAATGGGGAAACGTTGAACTTGATGGTCCCATTCCGAGACTACTACCCTCGGATAAAGGCTGCAGTGAGAAGTTTGTGGCAACAGGAGTGGAATAGAACACTTAATAATAAATTAAGAAGTATTAAACCCACCGTGCGTGAGTGGATATCTTCTAGTTGTCGCCCTCGTCGGATGGAGGTGATACTCTGCCGCCTCCGTATTGGCCATACCCGTTTGACGCACGGGCACTTGATGGAGCGACAGCCACAGCCACGATGTGAGCGGTGCCACGTTCCTCTGACTGTCAAACACTTTCTTGTTGAGTGCCCTCGATATGCAGCTGCCAGGAATGTGTGTTTCCCGAGACTGCGAGGTCCTGATGAGGATGTAATGATCGGAATGCTCAGGGAAATTTTATGCTCAACTTTCGATGTATCAGCGCTTAAAATGTTCCTAGAAAAGTGTAATCTGATGTCAGAAATTTAACCAGAGAAAGAACAGCGTAAGCAAGGAACTTCTTCACATCTGAGATGTGGAAGACTAAACTGCAATATGGCCGGACGCACTGCGTAGATGCCTCTGGGGGTTTCAGCGTGGGTAAGGCGCCCGGCCATAAATGGGTGGGCAGCTGAAATCCCCTATGGGGCCTTTGGCTGCCCGTGCTAACAAAGTGTGCGTGGATCTGTGGATGATCTCTTCAAAGATCAACTGGGGCTCTTATAAGATGACAAAATGTGGGTGGAAGTTAAAACGGTTTTTGCGATGGATGTTGCTATGTCTCCATAATGGTAATTGTGATGAACTTTGAATAGAGATTATATAATGTGCTTTTGCTGAAATGATGTGAATGTTGTATTTTTTGAACTGTGAGACCTACGGCGCGATATAGTACGAATTACTGAAGCGCTAGCAAATCGATGCTAATACTACTACTACTACCACCTCCAAGGATAGGCAAATAACTTACGACAAGGCACTGAGTTGCTATCGACTCCGTGCGGTGGCGTTACATTGTACCAAAATGTCGCCACCTCGGGGGTGATCCCCCCCGCGCAGCAATCCTCTTGATTGTGCGATGATTTCTCTCTACGATTCCATTACCGCTCGGGGCATAAGCGGCTCTGAAACACAGAGAGATACCCCATTCGTTGCAAACTGAGTGACAGTTGCCGACCTAAATGTGGCAGAATTGTCCAACAATAGCTCCACAAAAGGTCCTCGCTCAATCACCACCTGCTGGAGATGAGCGACTGCACTGGCTGCCGACTCGTTCGACAGCCTTCGCCAAATTGCAAACCTAGATGGTCCGCAATCGACGAGAGAGAGAAACTGTACCCCGTTATAGTGCGTCACATCCGCAGCTACACGATGTCAGTCACTCTTGACGGCTAAATTGCCGTGCTCGACAAGGTTCTCCACCCGTCTTACAGGATCAATGCGAAGACACTCCTCACACCCTGCAATCGTATGTTTCACTTGGTCTTGAGTAAGGCCCGGCCTGCACTGCCTGACCAAATAAAAGGTACGATCAACGCCCAAATGGTGAGGCAAATGAGCCTTCCAAATGGCGCTCTCTGGCGTTCCTTCTTCTGCAGAAGCCGCCACTGACGCAGCCAAGACAGAGTCCGGCTCGTCAGCCGTGTGATAACTAAGCCAGCTCTTAGTCACACGAGTGAGCTGATCAGCTTTGTTCTCGACCGTGGGAGCGAATCAAAACTCAACCGACAGCTGATACTTATTGATGATCTCCTTGATCACCATCAAGCGACGCTTGATGAGCATCTGCGCTGCTCCTTTGGTGCGCACACGACTGTGATCACCGACAGTGTTATCCAACCAGGATAATACTGTCTTGGGATCAGTGGCTATAGTGAAGGTCTTGAAGCCCCACATAATAGCCAGATTGATTCCACGTCCCACAGCCTCAAGCTCTGAGACATTAATGTGGAGATGATCTGTCTGCTTCCGCAGCCAGGTAGCATCCTCCACGATGCGATCATCCACCTGGACGACCACACCCATTGCCAGTGAACTGGCGTCAGTCCAGACGGTAACATTCCCACCAGGATTGACATGCCAACGACCCTTTACAGGGTCATCAGCCAGTGCTCGCGAAGCCAGCTCCTTAGCTAGCTTCAAGACACTGTGACTGACAGGCTTATCCCATGGCCCGTCTGACCCCAGTCGCTTCAAAAAGCTACAGTGAGGTCGTAACCACCCAGCTACAGGATAATGAGCAACAAGGCGGCCACACAGAGAGAACAGCTCTCTCTTAGTCATTTCAGACGTCTCTGAAATGAAGGAAGACAACTCACTTCGTTTCGACATCAATAGATGTCCGGTGGGAGACCTCTTTAAGGCTATCCCGAGTACTCGACCCCCGTCGAGACTCGCTGGTTCTTTAGATTCGAGCCCATACAACTGCAGGTGCTTTCTCACATGAGAAGCACTCACAATGGACTCTTGGACCATTATATCGTCAATATAATGATCCGTGGCACGATTAATCTTATCGTCCATCGAAAGAACCTTGCCCAAGATCATCGTCATAATCCTGGGCGCACATGACAAGATAACCCGAGGCAAGTCAAGGCATAATGCACACCATTATACCTCACGACTTGATACTGCCACAAGTCACGGGAGACACGAATTTGAAGATAGGCAGACTTTAAGGTCAACGACCTTAAGGTGACCGTCCCAGGCCCTTGACAGATGCTGTCGATTCCATGGTCATTTTGCATGCTTTTGTTGTAAAAGGACCCTTAGGTGGTAGACTATTCGTTCCTAAAATTTTATGGCGCTACGGACAATAATTTTCCCCCCCCCCGGGGGGGGTTAGGCGACCAAATTTTTTCAATTTTTCCGGTTTTGACCTCACATATAAAGAGAACAAATAGGAAATGGAAAAAAAGCTCAATTTGAGTTTGTTAGAAATGTTCCAAGGATTCTAAAACGGTCTTTGCTTTTGCTCTAGCATCAAAACTGAAGGAGGAGTTCCATTTTGAAATATCAATATGAATGAAAAGCACCCAAAATATTCCATTTTTTCCCGATTTTGACCCCACATAGAAAGAGAACAAATAGGAAATGGAAAAAAAGCTCAATTTGAGTTTGTTAGAAATGTTTCAAGGATTCTAAAACGGTCTTTGCTTTTGCTCTAGCATCAAAACTGAAGGAGGAGTTCCATTATGAAATATCAATATTAGTGAAATATCAATATCTGAAAACCAATATGTCAAATTTTTGCAAAATCTAAGGCCTGAATCAAAAAAATGAATAGAATCAATTGTGTTTATTTTCAAAGGTTACATATCATAGTCAAATTTTATAAGAATCAGACTGAAAATAAAAAAATTCATTTTGTTGAAAAAAAAATGATAATTTTTTATTATTATTTTTTTTTTAAATCAAAATTCACACTTTTAATATGAAGTTATGTATGGAAAGTATCGAAATAAAAATTAAAAATGCATTCAATTACATCAAATGTACATTATATTACACTTCAACAAAAATTTTTATTTTTTGCTATACCCAACAATTCTAACTTTCAACATTCATCCTGGGACTAGTTCTCGAGTTTTGATGCTAGAACCAATCCAAAGACAGTTTTAGAATCCTTGAAACATTTCTAACAAACTCAAATTCGCCTTTTTTTCAAATTCGAATTCTTTGAAAAAATATATAGCTCTAAACCCAAAAAAATGTTGCTGATTTTTGAAATATCAAAAAATTTTGAAAAAATAGAAAAAATTTTAATTTCAAAAAAAGCCGAATTTGAGTTTGTTAGAAATGTTCCAAGGGTTCTAAAACTGTCTTTGTTTTTGTTCTAGCATCAAAACTGAAGGAGGAGTTCCAATCTGAAATATCAATAAAAATATACCAAAAACACATTTTTCGTCAAAAAAAAAAAATAAGGCCTAAATCGAAAAAATGACAGGAGTAAAAAAGGTTTACTTTCACAAAAGACATATACTGGCCAACTTTCAAACGAATCGGGCGAAAAAAGGTCTCAAACCGGGACGGTCCCCTTAAGCTCCCCTTCAAACTGCCTCCATTTGCGCACCTTCTCGGCACACACAGCGGTTTGCTCATCACCAGTGTGAGACTCAATGAACAAGTTAAGCTCACGGTAGTCCATTACCGGTCTCACCTTGTCTTTGGTTGGCTGGACAACCGCCAAAAGTGGTATGACCCCTTTTACCGGGCCATTCCACTTCACCAGCCAACCTTAAGAGATCCAACTCTGGATCTCCTCAGCATACCTCTCATGTACGCCTGGCGCGCGCGTACACTTGTACTCGCCAACACCAGTTTGAAGCTGCGTCGGCTCGCCGGCCGACCCAACGCCAACTAACGGTCCAATGACCGTTAGAAAACGTGGCTTCAAAGTCGTGATCACTAATCGTAAGTGAGTCAACCCCACGAACAACCTCACGACCTCCCTTCATGGGAGCACTACCACAGCACCTGGCAGAGGTGGGTTGACCCCCACTCAACCTGGTACCGAGAGTTGGGTCCTCTTCTGACAGTGACTCCTCCCATGTGATCGATTACATCGTCACCCAAGAGGCAGTCAATGCCAAGATTTTCCAACCCTTCAACTGCAATTGCTGACACTCTAAAAGAGTGCCCATGCAACTGCACGACTGCCTGACATTCCTTCCCCTTAGAGGAAGTTCTGCCATCAGCCGTCACAAAATGTCGGGCCTTGCGGCCCGACAGTCCCTCCACCGCCCGGGTGGACACCATCTTGCACCCGCTGCCGGTATCAACCAGACACAAGGCAGAATGGCCATTCACAATGGCCTTGACAACTGGCATGCTACTCGAAGTAAGCCTACCAGCTGCCATGGGTAAGCCCTGCTTACCCGTGACAGGCGCATGAGCGCCGGTCACAAAGACCCCAGGACGCTGTTGGCCGTCCCTGACAGCCAAGCCTCTCGTAGAGAGACTAGTGGAAATACCTAGACTTCCATGGTTTCCACGCCGGAGGAAGCGGTGCCCCTTTCCACTTCTTCCCTGCGGAAACCCAAACCGCAATCAGCGGCAGCTGTGGGCTCTGGGCAGTCCCGAGCAAAGTGCCCGGGCTTCGAGCAGCGAAAGCATAAGCTTTCTTTCCTGCTGTTCGAAGGAGGCACTGCCTTCGCCTTGCGGCGAGTCTGGGTACAGTCCCTCACCCGGTGAGGTCCTGTGCACCTTGGGCATACAAGCTCAGGCTTCTTCCCGGGAGAAGCTGCGGCTGCCTTGGCCTTACTCGCATAAGTAAGGCCATCAGCAGCACGCTGTGCGGACACCCTGTCGGGCACCTTCGACAGCAACTCGTCGAAGCTGGAGGTGTAAACCTCCGGGAGCATCACTGCCCACTTACGGATGGCTTGAGGCAGGCCCTCAATGAACTTGTCCCGGAAGATCAAGTCCTCCGGCCCTGCCCTCAGCCGAGCGCCTAGGCGCTGCAGGTCGTCCACATAGACGTCCACGGCCTCGCCAGCCTGAAGCTGACGGTCCGTGAAGCGCCTGTAGGCTTCCTGCCGCGACATGCCGTACTGCGCCAGCAGTGTCGCCTTCACTACCTCCCACTGGGAGGCCTTCGACACCCTAAGAGCGCGGAACACCCGAGCAGCATTGCCCTCGAGCAGGAAGTCTACGACCTCCTTAGGTCCAACCTGTTCGACCTTGCACCTGCGCTCAAGGTCATCCAGCCACTCCGACACATCCACTGTGCCGTCGCCGCTGAACTTGGGGAGAGCTCTCCCCAATCGGTCAATAATAGGCCCCTTAGCCTGCATCAGGATGCTGGCCAGTTGCCTAAGATCAACCGTGGTGGCTGTCCCAGACGCACCACTAGCCGCCCCGGGCGACCCTGCATCATCTCTCGATGACGCAGTCCCTGCCTTACGCACCTCCGACATAAGGCAAGGCAAAAAAGCCTAAATAGCTTGTAGTGGGATGTGCAAATCCCGAGACCCAAGATCTCAAAGCCGAGCGTCGGCTGTAGTGGGATGTGCAAATCCCGAGACCCAAGATCTCAAAGCCGAGCTCCCAGAGCTCGGGTCGGCCTCCGAACCTCCCCTACAGCTGACGCCAGACACACACCTGAGCTCGTGTGTCAGAGGGCACACCCAGTGTGAACACACGCTGCCGTGAAACGAGCACACTTCACGGCAGAGACGGAAGCACACACTAGCTCCAAGCTAGTGTGGTGAGTCTGAACACACTCAGACACACAGGCACACAACACGCCTACAGGTCCTACCTGCTTGTGTCTCAGCACAAGGAAAAGAACACAACACAAGTATCTCGCAACGATACTTCAAGAGCGAAACCGGAAGCTCAAACGCGCTCAACCTCACTCGGCAGCAGCAGACGCAATAATGCCAAGGCCGGCGCACCAATCGACGCTCCATACGTCAGGAAGTAGATCCCACAAAATACCTCCTGCCACTCAAACGGAGCAGCTTACAATGTAAAAAACGTCGCATGTGTAATTCTAAACAGAATAAACACATTGGAACACCAAAGCGTCCGTGAACACAAATTACGATGTGTACACAAGCAACCCGCTGATGGGTGCAGCCCTGTGATTGGCCGCGCGTAGGAATACGTGCCTGGCGTAGCAATTTACCACAATTTATTTATAAAAAACTTTATTAAAGAATATGTAAATTGTTTTCCATTCATGCTATGCAAGCCTTACTAATAATGATTAAAAAAAGAATAAAAATATTTACTCTTTATGAAATCGGACAAAGCAGTTTCTGCCGCTTTCACAACGGAGATGAACCTTACATTTCATGCAAAACATTTTAATCCTTCCTGTACCTTGTGGAAATTTGCACATTCCTTTTTTCTGTGCAATTGAAAGAAAATGACCAATCCCATCCTTTCAATTAGCCACCTCAGGAATCATTCTTGTGGCATTGCCTTGTGTTTTCTTGCCCCATCTTTGTTAGCAAACATAAGATCATTACATTCTCAACTTGATTTGGCAAAGGGAAGTCTGAAGCCAGTATGGAACTTTAATTTTATTTTCAATTCTTTGCAGAAGCCACCAACTGTCCATTTTTTCATCGTCATATCATTTTTTCATTCATTTGACTCAAGATCTACCTTTTCCATCTACATAGTGAAATCTGTGTCTAAAATATCATCATCATTGTATATAATGTCTTTAGAATCACTAGAAAACGAGATAGCTACTCGCTGTTCCAATCGACTAGGCTTCACTCCTCTAGAGTAGAAACTCCTGGTGCCAAAGCCACTGCTCGTTCCTGTAAAAGAAAAACTACAATCAGAATGCGAATGAGGAATTTCTTTAAAAATGGGTAAATTTTTATTTAATACACTATTGCTCATTTAAAATCCTAATGAAAAAGAAATTAGTTCAGTATATTTTCTTCAACATCTAAAAATATGGGAAAAATATTCAAATATAATATTGTACAGCACTAATGGGACATCATAAAATAGTCTGTAAAGCACAAAAAAAAACAGGTATATAAATGAAACAATTTTCACTCATCCACACCTTGTTTATAAACTCAATAGTACACATCAAATTTTCCAGTACATTAAAGAAGCATGTCACAAGTCCAACTGTACTGCATTCTTCTTTCAAACTAGGAAAATGTTGGCCTCCCAAATTGTTACATTATCTTGCAAACAATTCCTAAAAATTTTTAGGAGGTGAAGTAACAATTAAAAATTGTATTCAGTTCAGTAACTTACCTGGTTCATTAGCCATGATGCTGTGAGTATGAAAAAAGGTAATAGCAAAAGTGTTCTGTCCTCCATTTAACAAAAGCAGTGCTGCACTGAGCAGCGAGAGGCCAGCCGGTGGGTTGCATCATCAAAACAAAGCAGGAACACGTTCTGTGCTTCTTGCATCCAGCAACCACTTCGCTCTCACTATAGTTCATGCATATTGCGCTATTTTTGATAGCCAACCGTATGGTACTCATACATTTGGTCATTAACCCTTTAACATCCACATTTTCTACTCATGTTACCGTTATCACAATCACAATCACCATCATTAAACTGGCACCGGCATTAGATATTTATCGATTTAAGGATGAGGAAGGAACTGGCCATCAACAGTGCAGTCCAAAAAACACATCAGGGAACTAATTTTACAAGAAATACAATATATTGAGGCTATTTTTGAAGGAGGACCGTACAGTTCACTTGGGCGTTAAAGGGTTAAATCTTGGTTATTAGCTATGCCTCAATTATTCAATTACATGTATGATGAAACTTTTCATTATCTTTAAATACTCTTAATTTTTTATTGCTCAAAATTGATAAGAATATATCTTCATTGTAGTTTGTACCTTACTTCTTATGCTGTGGGATTTATTGATGGTGGTAGCTGCATATGCTTTATGGGTTCTTAGCAATAGTTTGAGTGGTCAGGAACTGGCGTGAGAGGTTGAATGCATTAGGACGAGGGTGGAAGGGATGCGCTTTGGATGCATTGTAGATGGTGACCCCCTCAGGGGGATACAATTATTGTATCTATGGGAACTAGCGCTCCCAGGGGGACAATGTGAGGGCCCCAGCTAAAGGTTAGGTAGGCTTTCTTTTTGTTAAAATAGAATAGGTTTTGTTGTGTTACGGACCATCTTTTTTCGGTTCACTGCTGTCCTGTTTTTCACCGCCTACTACTTTCTTCTTCAACTTTTTCTTGTTTCATGAACTTCTTTCTTAGCTTTCTGTTTCTGTGCCCTTTCTGCATAGATTCCACGTTCCCTTAACTCCATACTAAATGGTGCCTTCTTCCTTCCTCTCTTTACATCTCATTGTTGAGGATAGGGAGGCTTAAACTAACTAATAAACTAAACTGTAGATGGTGACCAATTTATCTGCAGTTTTCTCATATCTTTGTACGATTTTGTCCATCTTGTATCTCAACCCTTTTGAATAACTTTCTTCCTGTTTAGCAGTGTTGTTTCATTCAAGATTACACTAATGTACTACGGAGATGAAAGCATATGAATTTGATCTCAGATTTACTTAACTATTCTTGTAATCTACAATCTTATAATGAACTGCCTCATTTCAGGTCACTCATGAGTGAGACCATTTCCAAGTTGGGGCAGCTGGACTATGTAATCAACAACGGAGGAGGACAGTTCTTATCAATGGCGGAGGGCTTGTCTCTGAAGGGCTGGAATGCTGTTGTGGAGACTAACCTCACAGGCTCCTTCCTCATGTGCCAACAAGGTCTGCACTGGGGGCTCTCACAACTCACAAGTTAACTGCTTCTCATTTTTAGCAGTGAACTAGTGGAATAACTTCTCATGGTGAACTGGATAGTTATTGGATGTGTTCCAATTGATTGCCAAGCTTGCATTTATGCAGAAAATTTTTTCAAATTCTTGAAAAAAGTTGTCTTCTTTCCAATCACAAATTCAAGTTTTTTTGAATTCGAATTCTCTATGCAGATGTATAACATTGGTCATGATAAAACTCTGACTGATTTTTAGCATGTCCCAGTATTTGAAGTTTATGCAAGAATTTCTGTTTCATTCTGCCAAACCATGAATTCCTTACTTCTCTGCTATAAGTGTTCACTTCTTGTTATTCCTTTTTTGTTAGTTTGCAGATGAATTTCCTTATGAATTTGATTTAAAATTAGATTGTTCAATGAAATTTCTATAGTAGGCAATGTTATTTTTTATCTACTTGAGGCATTACTTGAGTTGATCGAGGTCCATTCAAAAAGTTTCCAAATTTGGTTCAGAAAAGATTCTATTAAGGGGGTCCTCCGAGGCCCCTTTTCTCTCCGATGGTCGTTTTTCATGTTTTTGTTAGAAAAGGACCCTTAGGTGGTAGACTATTTGGTCCTAAAATTTTATGGTACTGCGGACAATAGATCCCCCCCAAAGAGGGGGATCTATTAAATATTAAAAAAAATATGGGGAACAAAGTCTTGAATTTTCGACCCCATGTAAAAAGAAAACATACAAAGAAATGGAAAATTTGCGAATGTACTTTTGTTAGATATGTTCCAAGGATTCTAAAACTGTCTTTTTTTGTTTTTAGCATAAAATCTCAATGAGTTCTATTCTTTAGAAATTTCAAAACCAGTGGACTAAAAACCAATATGTCAAATTTTTTCAAAAACTAAAGCCTGAATCAAAAACATGTGTAGAAGAAATTGTGTCTCTTTTCAAAGGTTACATAGTATAGTCAAATTTCATAAGAATCAGATCGAAAACAAAAAATTTCATAATATTATGAAAAAAGTAAAAAAAATTTAATTTTTTTTTTTTTTTTGTAAATTACAATTCACAGTGTGAATATGATGTTATGCATGCAGGGTGTCTACTAGGTAGTAAAGTAGTAAAAAGTAGTAAAATTTGAGAAGTAGTAAAAAAAGTAGTAAAAAGTAGTAAAATTTACCTCTGGGTAGTAAAAAATTGTGAAGTGGAATAATTGTTTGAAAATTGAAAGTAATGTACAGGGGTATAAAGTGTATTAAGATTATTTAAAATTTATTTCCCCCAGCATTAGCAATTTGCAGCAGTTTATGTGAAATATTCCTGTATGGCGGTATGTAATTTCAGGATTGGGGGACCCAAAATAGAGAAATGTTTCAAAATTTTTGGAGACGACTCTGTAAATAGTTCATTTTTTCTCATTCAGTTTGATCTGTAGGATATCGAATTGCTTTATGATGGAAGGTTAATTTGGGCCATTTCAATGTTTAAATTTTACTTTTCTTCAATGCCATTTCATAAATTTTTAGGCATTAAATAATCAAGGATTGTAAACTTTTCTAAGATTGAATTCAGTTTCCTGCTCGAGTTTTTTAAAGAATAACCTCAAGTGGCTATTTCTCTCTATAATATTCAACATTCATGTCTTATGATTTTCTTTGGATATACCCCATAGCGTTACCTTCGAAGAACAAACTTATCCTTCGTCATATATTAGGCATTTAAACGTCCTTGCCCTAAGTTTAATAATAGCACTTCACTCAAATTAATGCATCATTTAACTATACCTCACAAATGTGAGTATAAAATATAAGCAGTGAAGAACCAAGTGATATAACCTTCCAAATCTTATTCAGAGATGAATATTCTCACACTACGCTCTTCAATGTAAACAAAAATGGGATTTTATGTGCAATTTAAAGGAAAAACTGGGTTTATACATCAACTCTTTCACATCACGTTCCTTGGATCACAATTTTGAATGTATCATATTGCAATACATCATTACATCCTTAATTTAGCATCAGTACATTACAACCCTTCGGTGAAGATGTCAAAGGAACTTCTCTGCAGTTCATTTACATCCAGCAATAATATCTTCCTTTGAAAAGACTGGAGTTTATTCTGTCCGTTTCGGTGTGAGGGGAACAATAACAATTTACTGTAACTATGAATGTTTTTTTGTAGAAAAGCTTACCTCTTTGTAAAGCTGAAAGTTTTTCTCTTTCTCATGACATTACCCCTCAGCGAATACAATTATTGTATCTATAGGAATTAGCACTCCCGGGGGGGGTAATGTCAGGGCCTAAGCTGAAAGTTAGGTAGTCTTTTTTTTTGTTGAAATAAAATATTTTTTTTTTATGTTAAGGACCACCTTTTTTCGGTTCACTGCTGTCCTGTTTTTCAGCACCTACTACTTTCTTCTTCAACTTTGGTCTTGTTTCATAATCTTCTTTCACAATTTACTGTTTCTATGCCCTTTCTGCGTAGATTCCGCATTTCATTCAACTCCATACTAAATGGTGCCTTCCTCCTTCCTCTCTTTGATCGCATTTGTTGCTGGGGAGGGAGGCTAAAACTAACAACTAATCTAATCTAATCCCATGACATTAATTTATGTCCAAATACTGAAAGAATTATGCTATAAAATTGTCTGTTAGAACAAAATGTAGTCATTTAAATGAGAATTAAGTTCCTTTTGGCAGTCATGGCGACTCACGGTTCAGTTCAGTTACCTCCAGGATGTTGTTAGAGGAGCATGATGATGCTACATCTTATTAAAGTTCTGTCTTCTATCAGGTTGTAGCAGAAGTTCTGTCCATTTTTTTAGATATGAAATGAAGTGAAAATCCTCTCAAAAATGCATTTATTTAGTCTTCAATATAGGCACCATTTTTATTAATTACGTCCTCCCATTTTCCAGTAAGCTTTTTGATTCCTTCTTCATAAAATTTAGATGGTTTGGACGCACAAAGAGAAACTAGTTTCATTTCGACCTCTCCTCTTGTAGTGTAAGCCTTTATTCCATTAAATGATTCTGTAAGCCCCTAAAAAGGTGAAAATCGGTTGGAGCAAGATCTGGAGAATATGGTTGGTGATGCATGACTTCCCAGCAAAATACTTCAACAAGACTTTTGGTTGCTCTTGAAGGGGGGGGGGGGTCTGCCATTGTCATGGTGCAGAATCACTTCTTTTCGATTGATCAAAAATGGCCGTTTTCCCTGTAAAACTGCTTTTGAACGAGTTAGCTTCTGCCAGTAAACTTCAGATGTTATTTTTTGATTGTCACCCATTAATTCATAATAAACAATTCCCTTCAAATCCCAGCATCCATTCAAAAGAATTTTCTTAGGGTGCAGTCCACTTCTCGGCTGTGGAATTGGCTTTGAACAACAACTTAGACACTGTCTTTTGCGCTTAACATTGTTGTAAAGGATTCACTTCTCGTCACCAGTTATGATTCGGTCTAGAAAAGGGTCTGAAGTTCATGAGAACGCAGTGAAACACAACAGGTCGCCCGTATGTTGCCTGTTGATTTCTGACAAATCGTGTGGGACCCTGTGTCTCAGCCTTTGAGATTTTGCCGAATCTTTTCATTACCCAATATATGGTCATATGGCTTACATTAAAGGTTTTGTTCATTTCTCTAGTGGTGCAGGTTTGATTTTCATCAATGGCAGCTAGCAATTGCTCAGAATTGAGTTTTTTTCGCATCTTGCTCATGGTAAGTCTTTTAGACTGTAGTCATTTTTTTTAAACAAAAAACGATCTTCTGCAGGTCTTTTCATTCACAACATCATTTCCATGTGTCTGAGTGTTTTTGCTGCTGAGCCTGCCATATTGCCTTTATGAAATTCAAACAGTAAAATATGCCTGACATGCTCTTTACTTGGAGTGTACCTTTGGGCTAAAAATTGTTTTTAATTACGATAACTATCACAGAATATGAGAGAAGAAACAGCATTTTATTAATTACCATAGATAAGCATACAACATTAACAAGCTAAATTGAAGTAATCTTGCCCTAAACATATAGCTCAACAATTGGACAGAACTTATGTTACAACCTGATATATGTATGTATATGAAAGTTACACGAAATTTGCATTTCCGTGATTTGTTCCATAATATAATGTTAATAACCAATTTGTTATCATTATTGATCGCAATCAGGGTGCCAATTTAAATTTTGAGGTACGTTAGATATAGTTTACAAAAATTCGTTTGCATATTCAATTCGTTCAATAGTTCACAATCTCATATTTACGAAGTGTCATAGTGTTTAGTCACAATAAAGTTCCCTGATATTCTACCCTGCAGTGTAAAGTGATATGACAATCACCTGGTGTCTACTAGTTTCCAATTGGTTTATTTTTTGGGTATCATGAATGGTTGTCCTCATCGTTGAAAGATGTTAAGACATGGTTCTTTGTCTTAACATTCGATGGAGCCCATTAGAATGGGGTAACTTAGGAATTTAGGTAACTTTTTCTCAATGATGCTTTGATCGATGCATTGAGCATGAAGTATTTTAAGTATTAAGAAACTTGGACCCTTTTTGGACATTTGCTATTGCGTGTATCATTGACTCATACTACTCATTATAGGCTAATGACTTACATCTGGACATTTGGACAACATTCGTTATGTAAAAAATAGGTAGTAATTTTTTTCTGGTGAAGGTAGTAAAAAGTAGTAAAATTTGGAAATGAAATATCAGTAGTCACCATGGCATGGAGATTATCGAAATAAAAATGAAAACAGCATTCAATTACATAGATTTTCCATTCTATTACACTTCAACAAAAAATTTTGTTTTTGGCCTATACTGTTAAGTCACATATTTTCAAAATTCAAAAGAATAAAAGTCATTGAGTGTTTATGCTAGGAAGAAAACAAAGACAGTTTTAGAATCCTTGGAACAATTCTAAAAAACTGATAGCTTTTGATTTTCCAATTTGTAAATTGTCTTTTTTTTCTTCTAGTTGAAAACCTAAAAATTAGGTATATTTTAGGTATTGATCAAGTATCGCATATATAAAAAAAATTTCAAATAGAAAATTCAGACCTATCAGTTTGTTTGCAATGTTTCGAGGATTTCAAAACTGTCTTTGTATTTGTTCTAGCATAAAAATTCATTGACTTCTATTCTATTGAAAACATCCCAAAAATGAACCTAAAAACGAGTTAAAAAAACTAAAGCCTAAACCATAAAACTTCTCGAATAAAATATGTTTCTCTTGCAAAAATACATATAGTGGCCAAATTTCAGACCAATCGGATCAATATTTAATTCTGACACGAGGACCCCCTTAATTTACCATTCAGTAATACCTTTGTGTGATATTTCATGCCAACCTTTGTGAGGGCCTGTGGAAATTTTGACAGCTTAAGTATGGGGCAGTTTCTGTTTGCGAGGGCTAAAATACAGCCTTATAGCTCAGTCAATTTTCAGCATGTCCGAGCACATCAAACTGTGGTGCTGCAATTACTTCTGTCAGATACTTAGTGATTTGCTGGTGTAAACTTCCTAGAAGATTAACCAATCATTTTATCATTGAGCCATGGTAAAAACCCTGATGAAAGATTGGTACAATAGCATTTGGTAGCTGTTGGCAGTGATGTTAGAATGCCTGTGTTTGGAGAAGTAAATAGAAGTCAAATAAGAAGTGTAGAAATGAAATGTGAGGAAAAATGGGAAAGCTCCAGGTATGGTTGGCTGCACGGTTGACTGTCTGAAGAAAGGAGGAAATGTGGTTGTACAATGGTTGGTACGTTTGTTTAATGTGTATTTTGAGGTTAGTAAAGTGCCGGTAGATTGGAGTAGCGCGTGTGTAGTTTCGTTGTACAAGGGGAAAGGTGACAGGTATGAGTGCCATAATTCTAGAGGTATAAGTCTATTCAGTGTCGGGAAGCTGTATGGAAGAGTTTTAATTGGAAGAGTGAGAGTGTTGACGGATCGTGTGCTTGCTGAAGAACAATGTGGTTCTAGAAGTGGTAGAGGTTGTGTAGATCAAATATTTGCTGTGAGGCAGGTAAATGAGAAATACTTGGCAAAAGAAAAGGATGTATATTAGGCATTTATAGATCTAGAGAAGGTGTATGACAGAGTGAACTGTGAGGCTCTATGGCAAGTTGTAAGCTTGTATGGAGTGGGTGGGAGACTGTTAAATGCAATCAAGAGTTTCTACATTGATTGATAGCAGAGTGTGTGTGAGAGTAGGGAATGAGGTAAGTGGTTCCCAGTGGTGACTGGTGTGAGACAGGGATGTGTGATGTCGCCCTGGTTGTTTAATTTGTTTATGGATGGTGTGGTGAGAGAAATGAAGTGAATGCCAGAGTGTTGGGAAAAGGTGCACAGTTGGTGAGACAAAATGGTATGTATTGGGAAGTGTGTCAGCTGTTCTTTGCAGATGATACAGCGCTTGTGGCTGATTCAGAGGAAAAACTGCAGAGACTGGTTGCAGAGTTTGGTAGAGTGTACGAAAGGCGTAAATTGAGGGTAAATATGAATAAAAGTAATGTGATGAGATGTTAAATAGGTGGAGTGTTTGGAACTTGGATGCGAGTATAAATGGTGAAGTGTTAGAGGACGTAGAGCATTTTAGGTACCTCGGGTCGGATGTGGCTGTTAAGGATAGTATGGAAGTAGAAGTGAGGCATCGAGTGAGTGAAGGCTGTAAGACATTGGGTGCAATGAGGAGAGTTTTCGAATGTAGGAGTTTGAGTATGAATGCTAAGAGGGGACTGTATGAAAGCTTGATTGTGCCAGTTTTGTTGTATGGAGCAGAGTTTTGGGGTTTGAGAGCAGCTGAGAGGAGGAAGTTGAATGTGTTTGAGGAGCATGTATGGAGTAACAGGAAGAGATAGGATCAGGAATGAGTTGGTTAGGGGGCAGACGGGTGTTATCAATAAGTTGAGCAGGCGGGTGGATGAAAGAGTGCTTGGATGATTTGGGCATGTTGAAAGAATGAATGTTGAGCGGCTGGTGAAAAAGATTTATATGTCGGAAGTGAGTAGGATTAGAACGCGAGGTAGACCACGGGTGAGTTGGATGGATGGGGTGCAATGTGCTTTATATGAGAGGGGTCTGACTGTGGACGTGGCAAGAGGGATGACTGCGGACAGAAGTGAATGGGGGGCAGTGCACAAGAAAGTAATTTTATTTTTTTTGACGCGGTACTGGAAGCCTGCCCGTGTGAGATGGGGTTGACCTGTCCTGTGCGGGAGAAGGGGCTGCACGTAATGAAGCGATCGGGGTAAACCAGCTATGGCTGTCGGGCCTGACTGGAAGAGGGCTGTGCTGGGCTGCTGCTGATCCTGGCATTTCTGGTGCGGCCAGTGCTGCTTCTCTCGCCTCCTAGTGACGACTAAGAGTGTTGATTGGGGCCTGCTGTCGGCTACCCTCCCATAGGGAGAAGAAGCCTGGTATATGTATGTATGTACAATAGCATTTAGCAAGGACAAGCATTGGTGGAAAAGTAGCTGCTCATCTGCAGTACTTCCATATCCACTAGTCATTGTAGTTTCAGTGTGGTTGAGTGAAGACTTTTAGAACGCCTTTTGATGAGCTGTTTGACAAGTGATGGCGTCCATGCTGTTGAGTCTGCACACGCCTTGTGCATGGAATCTTCTTGGTGGTGAAGACTTGCCCTTCACGCACGCATGCCTCCGTTATGGCAGCTCTGGTTTCTTTTCTGATG
Organism: Morinoia aosen; assembly: GCA_030386875.1. Taxonomy (NCBI): domain Eukaryota; kingdom Metazoa; phylum Arthropoda; class Malacostraca; order Amphipoda; family Talitridae; genus Morinoia; species Morinoia aosen. The sequence continues at coordinate 837,498 of CM059570.1, forward strand.
ACCACTGGAAAACTGCGTGTCCTGCTGTAGTTCAAGATAAAACCATTAAAGAATCCATTTCTCTGACACAAGTTTTAATAAAAAATTGTCACCTTAAACATAATGAAAGCTAATACAATCACATCATTAAATTGCAGAAATACAGTTAAATAAAAGTTGAGGGTTAATTGTTGAGGAGAGCAACCACTTCACCAATAATACTAAAAAATTAGTAAAAAGCATGCACTGGCAGCCATTCACATGCAAAAACCCAAGAATTTATTGCAAATATGCGCCCAATACTGAAGGAGGACCATTGTATAACCACTTGAGAAATAATTAGAAAAGTGGAAATGAGTGCAGGATTAGTTGATAAATTGTAATGAAAGATTTGTCCATGTGATGAATGTCTGTGAAATTAGACCTCAAGTTGCTTGTGAACAGAAAAACTACTTTGACAAGGTGTTGCGCAAGATATCCTCAACTGTGATAAAAGTGACTGACTTCATGAAGGCAATCGTCGCTGGTGATGAGACTTTAGGGCATAGATACAACTCAGAAACAAAACTTCAGTCATCACAATGGCAGGAAATTGTGAAAAGAGATTAAGAAATTTGAGGGAATTATGAAAAAAGCAAGGGTAAATCTGCAATATTTAAATCATGGTATTCCAGAGATTGTACCAGCAGTGGGAGCATTGGTGGGTGGAATGGGTGAACTCCCCGGGGCAGTAATTCAAAGCAGCAGAGTTGAATTAGTAAAATGTGTACGTTTCTCTTCTGTATGAACCAAGGTTGGATACTTTTGAATGAATCTTGTATGTCCTGCTTGACCCTGATTGTATCGCTACTTCTGGCTTTTGAGGATTGCCAACCCCAAAAGTGCTTTTTTTATTGGACCTCAGCTTTTCCATTTGGTTCTTGAATGTTTTATTGGAAATAAAGAAGAGTTTACTTGAAACACCTTTTCCAGTTTTGCCATTGAAGGAATGGGAAAACAACGGAATATTTCAAGCTGGAGTTTTCCCTTTGGAGGAATCCAACTACTGCATCAATGGGAAGTAGCATTCCCAGGGAGGAAATGTGAGGCCCTAAGCTGATAGTCAAGAAGGCCTATTAATGTTTGGAACAGAATAGATTTATTTGCTGTGGTAAGGATCATCTTATTTCGGTTCACTTCTGTCCTGTTTTTCAATGTATTGCTTTTTTTCTTAAACTTCAATTTTATTGCATAAAGTTCCTTCTTGACTTACTGCTTCTGTGCGCAAAGGAGCTTGTGTAGAAGTACTTCTTGTGCAAAGATTCCCTGTTCCCTCGACTCCACACTAAATGGTGTTTTCCTCTTTTTGGAACACCTTTGTTGTGGTTAGGGAGGCTAACTAATTAAGTAATCTATACTATAATAAGAGCCGCGTCCGTCCGTCCGTCGGTCTGTCCGAAGCTAGCCTGCAGTGTGTGATGAGCGTATCTGTGATACAAGCTCCAGCCCTATATATTTTGATGGGCCGTTTTCACGCGGCCTCATCAACTCTCAAGAGGTTGTATTTTTTTATTACCTACAGCCGTTCTCTCATTTCGACCTCTTTTTTATTTCAAATAGAATGGGGTAGACTAGTCTAATAATAATTAGAGTAGTAATAAACACATTTTCCCACAGTACGTACGTTCTAGTGACAAGGTCAAGCTATTTTACCCAATGTATTGGCACAGTTTTCTAAAAAATTATATATGCTAGCACACCCTGTGTTCAGATGTTCTAGAATTCTGGCTCTAAATCAAAGACCCTGATAACTAATTCTTACTTGAAGCTGTTCATCTAGCTACGTCTTATTTGAGAAGCCCTTCTGGGGGCATATTATGGGACATAGATTTAGCTTGGTTTGTTTGTCCCATGCTATGGGCATTGGCACTTCCGAGGGAGGTACTGTGAGGTCACCTCAGCTAGAAATATATCTTTGGGACCTATCATGCACAGCTTGCTTTTTTCAGTTTTTATCTTTGTCTTTTCTTTCTCTCCTACCTTGCTGTTTCTGTACACCAGGTATCCTGTGTGGGAACACACCTCGTGCATATTTTGCCCTTTTTCTACCGTCCATGCTAAATAGTAAATTGATTTTGTTGTGGCTAGGACCCCTCAGGGGGATACAACTATTGTATCTATGGGAATTAGCGCTCCCAGGGGAACCATGTGAGGGCCCGAGCTAAAGGTTAGGTAGGCTTCCTTTTTGTTGTAATAAAATAGGTTTTTGCTTTGTTACGGACCATCTTTTTTCGGATCACTGCTGTCCTGTTTTTCAGCACCTACTACTTTCTTCTTCAACTTTTTTCTTGTTTCATGAACTTCTTTCCTAGCTTACTGTTTCTGTGCACCTTGTGCATAGATTCCGCGTTCCCTCAACTCCATACTAAATGGTGTCTTCCTCTTTCCTCTCTTGGAGCATCTTTGTCGTGGTTAAGGGAGGCTAAAACTTTCTTATATAATAATAATAAGTTGTGACTAGGAGTCGCAAACTAATATAATTTTAACTTTACTTGAGAAAGGCGAATTACTATTTTCTTGCGGATATGATTTTGATTCTTTCTTCCTTCTGGGGGATAGAACTATTGTATATACGGGAATTAGATCTCCCAGAGGAGGAAAATGTGAGGTACCGAGCCGTGAGTTATGTAGGTTTTTTTTTTGTTGTTGAAATGAAAGTGTTTGTTTTGTTAATGACCATCTTTTTCTGCTTCACTGCTGTTCTGTTTTTTCAGCGCCTCTGACTTTCTTCTCTAATTTCTACCTTGTTTCCTAACCTTCTCTTCTAATTTACTATTTTTACGCCAAAGGGATTTTGTGTGGGAACACACTTTTTGCATAGATTCCGCATTCCCTTAACTCCAACTAAGTGGCGTCTTCAGCATTCCCCTTATTAAACATCCTTGTAGCGATAAGGGAGATTGAAATTAACTTATCAGTCATTTGATTCCTTCTCTAATTTAAAAGGTGGGGGAATGGTACAAATGATTTGATTTCATTCCTGGTGTTTAGATGCTGACCCATATACATGTTACATTCAAGTTTTTTAGGTTTTTAGCCCTGATTGCATTTTGTGTATGTGCCAATGCAAAGCTCACAACAGAAGGTAATGGTGCTAAATGTTTGTGTAACACAAGTGGCTGTGCAGCATATGCTGCATGGATGAAGGACAACGGAGGCGTGATTGTGAACATCATAATGGACATGTTCCGTGGAACTCCTCTGATGCCGCACTCCGCTGCAGCCAGGGCTGCTGTCGACAACCTCACTAAGGTTAAAAAAACTGGATTAACTTAGTTTTTCCCATAACGGATCTTTCATTTTGATAGTCTCTCCACGATCTTAACAACTACTAAGTTCTTAAATTTATTTGTTATTAGATTGATGCTAAATATTGCGGGGCAGCTAAAGAAATAATTGTCTCGGTATGATAATTTTCTTATATCTTGATTTTTGTATTAACTTTTCCGAAATTTAACGTGTAAACAGCAGGTCTGTAGAAATTGCTTTTGTGTGCCTCAGAAAAATGAGTAATGCAATAAGTTACTCTGTATTTGAGATTATAAAACTGCAACGAGATAGAGTGAAGGAGAGGATGTCTGATGGGTCCCCCTCCTACTCTCTAGTCTGTTTGAGCTCCCTAGCATGCGTGTGTTCACTTCACCTGGTTTTTGCCTACTGGAGCTGTACCTGGGAAGTAAACATGACTAATATACACAAACCTCGTCATACGATTGCTTTAACATACAAATTTTCCAACATATGATGTGAAATTCAATCGCGTTATTGGCTCTACACCCGATGAAAAATCCAACATTTGATGTCTGTTTCGTGCTTAATCCCGCTATGTGGCAACACTCACGACTGGATCGAGAGGTCAGTTCACAGTTGCGCTTCGCTCTGTAAAGATCCCCGGTGGTCAGCTCTTACCTCTTGGTGATAATTAATATTTTTTCTTTATTTTTCATTATTCCATTATCATGGGCCCCAAGAAGGCTAGTGTGAGTAGTAGTAGTAGTAGTAGTAGTAGTGAAAAAGGCGAAAGGCAATGCTTTCATTTAAATTGAAGCATGAAATCATTGAAAACCATGAACGTGGTGTGCGTGTGAGTGATCTGGCTAAGCAATTTTAAATTGAAGCGGGAAATCATTCAAAACCATGAACGTGGTGTGCCTGTGAGCGATCTGGCTAAGCAATATGATCGCGCAATATGACCGCGACTTGTCTACAATCTCAAACGATTATAAAGCATGAGGAAGGTAGGTAGGTAGCTGTGAAACAAATTGAATTGTTTTCCATGTATTCCTATGGGAGTCATTGATCCACCGTACGAACAATTTTACATACGACGTAGGAATAAAAATTTTATGTCAAGATTTTATAGAATAGAATATTATAGATTTAGAAGGTGCTCGTTGAAAATGTTCAAGATTCTAGTTTTAATATGTATATATTTTTTAAATATAGCTGAAGTTCTTTGTTGTAATGTTTAGACAAAGAACACCAAAGTAAAAAGTAAAGCTTCAGCTACATTTTTCAATTGACTGAATATTTAACTTGTGAAGTAAAGACAGTCTCTTGTTCTACTGCTATATTTCACACGGCAATGACACGTCTCTCAACCTCGAGTAAAAATGAAGTTAAGGCAATAATGGGTATCGATGCTGTTTATGCAATATGCTGCTCACCCAGAATATGAAACCACACTTTAAGGCAGAGCACTTATTGAAGCAATGCACGCAGACCCTGGCTGTAGAGTGGGCCGAGAGTGGCGTGCGTGTGAACGCTGTGGCTCCAGGCAGCTGCATTTACTCTCCTACAGCGAGCCTCAACTACGGCCGTTTTGACATCTTCGAGCAAGTCAGAGAGCACGTGCCTGCCAAGCGACTGGGCAGCCCCAGAGAGGTCAGGCTTTTCAGCTGGCTTACTGGGATTGCTATAGGGAGCTAGAGAGACAGCTTGCTCAAATTTGATGAAGCCGCGAAACCTATACAGGGTGTCCGACACTTTTGTTGCCCAACTTTAACATAAGGTAGCGATCGTCGAAATGAACACTTTTTATTCCATTAAGGTATGGTCTAAAATGCTTAGTTAAAGAGTTACAAGGACTTGAAGTTGGACAGTTATTAAAAATAATTCGTACACTCTCTTGCGGAGACGAATCCAAGGCGGTAAACTACGGCACATCAATGGCAAGGATACGAAATGAGAAGTTGGGCAAATATGTGAAACATTTATTATTATTAACATTAACTTTTTAATGTGATAAGGAAAAAGAATTTTCGACAGTAATTATTATGAGCACAACAAACGAAACCGTAAACAAGGTAACATGTTTACAAAAATTATTCAAAATGCCGCTCATTTGTCTCTATGCAGGCGTTCAAACGCCTCTCCAATGATTGGTGGACGCGAGCAAAGACACCAGGAGTTTGACGAATCCTTTCCGAGGCTTCAACAATCTTACCCATCAGGTCCTCTTTGGATTGAATCAGTGTTTCTTACACAAAACGTTTCATATGCCCCCAGAAAAAGTAAACTAGGGGCGTAATATCAGGAGATCTTGGTGGCCACGCGAAGGGACCGCCACGGCCTATCCAGCGATTGGGATATTGGGCATCCAATAATTGCCTAACAGCAACCGCAAAGTGTGCAGGAGCACCATCATGTTGAAAATACATTCCTCTGATGTTAGCTAAAGGTACATTTTCCAGTAGTTCTGGCAATACTTCATTAAAAAAAATGTAATAGGTACGTCCATTTAGTCTCTCTGGTAAGATGGCCCAATCAGATGGTCACCAAGAATTCCTACCCAAACATTTATGGCGAATCTAACCTGATGTCGACATTGTCTTGTAACATGTGGATTGTTGCCAGACCACATGTGCAGGTTATGGAAATTAAGTATTTTTTCTCGAGTAAATGACGCTTCGTCTGTGAATAAGACTCGTGATGGGAAACGAGGTTGTTGATCTGTTTTCTGTTGAAACCACCTCGCAAGTTCAACCCGACGTTCGAAATCTTCACCGTGCAATTCCTGCACACGCTGAAAGTGAAATAGATGTTGACCACTGTTATGCAGTACTTGCCACATAGTAGTTTTGCTTAAATGTAAAGCACGTGCACAAGAACGAGTGCTTGAAGTAGGATTGTTTTGAAAATATTCTAAGACATCTTCCACCTTGTCTGGATCTGCTACTCTCCTTTGGCGTCTTCCTTCAGGTCGTGGTCTGTGAAATGATCCGTTTTCACGTAATCTCCGGTGTATGGCTGTGAATGTTTGACGCGATGGAACATATGCTGTTAGGATGCCTTTCTGCGTAAATTCGAACAGCCTCCCTAGAATTTCCATTTGCTGCACCCTACACTAGGTGCAAATCCGCTAACTCAGCAATGGATACTACCTCCATCGCCGGTGATACATTTGCAGCCGAAGAAGTACTAACAGTAAACAAACTAATCTTTGTCGTTGATGTCGAGGAGCACTCAGAATATCGGATGAAAGGTAACTTCACGTATTTGTAACTTTTTAACTAAGCATTTTAGACCATACCTTAATTGAATAAAAAGTGTTCATTTCGATGATCGCTACCTTATGTTAAAGTTTGGCAACAAAAGTGTCGGACACCCTGTATATGTTGAATGCACTTGCAAATCTGAAGAGCTCAGTGCGTGCTTAGAACTGTAGTTATAGTCAGAATGTTGACCTACTTGTACGAGCACTTCAACCGTTTGGTCAGAAAGAAAATGTTGGCGAGTCTGAAGAAAATATTTTCTTGCAATATCAGTTTGCATCTTATCTTGCGTTTTGGATTGCAAATTTCCTGACAAAGCTGTAACACAAAGCTTAATGTCGTTCTCAGGTTTCGAGTGCCGTTTGCTTCCTCCTGTCTCCCGGAGCTTCATTCGTCTCAGGAGCGACGCTGGTGGTGGATGCTGCCATGGGGCACTACGCGCCTCTGCTCTACCGCATTCCAGGTGCGGCTGCCACTGCGGGCCTCTGCAGTTCTCATGTGTACCAAGCAAGTAGATCAATGTGGATAATGTGAAAGCGTTCTTTCCAATCTGAGAGATTTTGTCTAACTCTGATGCAAGTGTGGATTTTCATATTTAATTAATTTCAGTGAAGGGATGTGGAGGTATGGTATTATGAGATTCATTCTAAGTTACGTGTTACTATTGCTTTACAGAACACAACAGGTGGCCTCCTCATCCCTCCTGGGATGACACTTTCCCGTCTGGTGACTCGAGTTCATGAGCTCCGCTAAGAAGGTGCTTCTGCAGCTCAGGCCATAAATTTAAGTCGTTGCCATGTGGGTGCAGTATTGTGTGCTTATTTTTGTAAATGATATTAATTTTTGTGGTGATACATAAATTAAAGCAATTAATTTTTAATGCCACAATATTTTTTGCTGGTTGATACTTTTATTTCAAATCGAAGTACGTAAATGTTACTCCTATTGGATCTCATCTGTTCTTTATATGTTGGGGAATTGCTCAGTGTTGAAGATAACTGGAAACTATTTTGATTTTAGAGTAACGTGAACTCGTAGCTAATGAAGTCTTGTTTCTGCCTCTCGCTGGTGTAATTTTGCTGATCACATGGATAGAAATTTAGGCCTCGGTTGCCGAGCTCACGCCTCATTGCTTGATTTCACCGATGGACCAGCTTTAGGTGCGTGTTGCGCCACTCAACGCGACCTTTCTATTTATTGAAGCTTATTATCTGTATCACTAAGACTTCCTCGGTCGGGCTGATACCGCTCACGAGTTCTTAATTGTGCTCAGACACATTTGACTGGTCATTAAATGCTTCCATAGATATGGTAGAAAAGCGACGCTATTTTTGTCAGCTACATTAGTTAAGGTTTGCATGGTAGGTCTAGTCAGTGAGGTGTGATAAACGAGTTACAGCTGTGACCGGTCTGCGTCACCCAGGTGCATATTGCAGCATTTTCGCAGCTTTTGTCCCCGATGCTTCAACTTGTAGTCCCCATCAGATGATTCTCTTTTGCTCTCCAGCGGGGCTACGCACTCACACTGGGTTGCATTAACAACGATTTACTGATCCCCTTTCCCTTATATTAGGTTATCTTGTTGGTGATATTGTTGAATTTCTAAAATGTTTTTGCCGAGAATTTGTAAATTTTTTACCTCCTTAAGCAGTTTTTTCTTCTCCTTTGGTGTAAACTAGCTTTAGCGATGTAAAAGAGTCATGGCGAGGTGATTGGGCGGAATATACCTTGAATTAGCTCATAAATTATTCCTTTTAACTGATGGTTAAAATATATGAAGTAATTACGTATATTAATTTGGGAATGACATGTTTGAAGGAAATATGATAACGCTGCCACAAGCGATTTAAGTCTCTTTAAAGTTATTGAACTTTATGATTATAAAATTGATCTACTTTTCGACTTCAAGAAGATTGGTGGAGATGTATAGTCTGGCGTTCTGACGTGAAATATGCGCATACGCTCTAACGACCTGGAGATATGCCAGCGTTGCTTAGCTTATATTCCCGGGAAATTGTTTACTGAACACTATAGTCAGCATCTCTACGTCCAACATTAGATTTCATTGAAAATACGTTTAAATTAATCTCTGCAGCCAAAAAATCTTTCTATGTTTTCGGAGATTTTAACGTAGATCTGACAAATAAAAACAACAAGCTAAGCAAGATGCTGCACAGACTTAATCTTTCTCAAATGGTCCAAGAACCAACGCGAATTACCAACGCTTCCAAAACTCTTCTTGACCTAGCAATTACAAACAATCCCCAAGCAGTACTCAGCACAGAAATCTTACCGTCCTTTTCTGATCACCATTCGGTAGAATGTCAAATAAATATTGCAAAAGAGAAACAGAAATCTAGTTACATTTCATATCGCATGAAAAACCACTACTCCCCTGAAATATTTCAAGAAAAGCTATTAGACAGATGGAGTGAATTTCAAGGCATGGAAAACACCGATGATGTCAATTTACAAGTTTCGCTTTTCAACGAAAATTTCGTATCGGCTCTTAACGAATGCGCACCTTTCACTACGAAGAAAGTTAAGCCAAGAATTTCTAAATGGATAACAGATGAGATAAAACGGTTGAGCAGAGCTAAAAGAAATTTGCAGCGGGAGTACAAACTGAATAAATCAGACAGTACGCGTCGAAAATTATATAAAGATCATGAGAAGATCCTACGAAGAAAAGTTAAGGAAGCAAAACGGGACTACTTCCACAAAGAACTCTTGGCGGCAAAACAAAACCCAAAAAGAACTTGGGAAATCATTAGAGAAGTTGCTCAGTATAAAAATTCAGACTGCAAAAGCACTTTCGACAACCCCTCAAAAATGGCTAATGACTTTAATACTTTCTTCTCAAAAGTTGGCGAAGATGTTTTCAATGAATTATCCAGGACAGTTTCAGACACATCTACAGGAGCAAATCTGAGCGATGTATCATCCCCAAATAGTAGAAACAAATGGAGACCAAAGCCGGTTAGCGTCGTAGAGTTACGAAAAATCTTATACTCACTAAAGAATACCAAAGCGACTGGACATGATGGCATAAGCCTCCAACATATAAAAGACAGCTTCCCTGTCACAGCACCCCTCATTCGTTTGATAATAAATACATCTATAGCCACAAACAAGTTTCCCGACCAATGGAAATTATCCATTATTAAGCCATTACATAAATCTGGTGATATCGACATAGCGTCAAACTACAGACCAATCAGTCTCCTGCCTGTTATGTCCAAAATATTAGAAAAAGTAATAACAAACCAGCTCTCGTCTTACATAGACGAGTCACATCTACTGCATCGCAATCAATATGCTTACAGAAGGAATACCAGTACTCAGGACGCCCTGTTAAACATAACAGAAAAAATTTACAATGATATTGACCAAAAAAAATTAACTCTCTTACTATTGCTTGACCTCTCCAAAGCTTTCGACAGTGTTGAGCATAAGAAACTTCTACAAAAAATTTCAAACCTCAGAATTGACACTCAATGGTTTGAAAGCTACCTACTAAACCGCTCTCATGCAGTTTGCTTGAATAACAAAATGTCATCATTCATACCAAACAATTTTGGCGTTCCTCAAGGTTCAATCATCGGCCCGCTCTTATTTTCAATTTTCATCAATGATTTCCCCACCATGCCGGCAAACACAAAAATCTCAATGTATGCTGATGACGTACAAATTGCCATGACAAGCTCAACAGCAGATTTAAAAGAAACACAAGCCAACGCTGAAAACCTTCTGAGAAACCTTAAATTGTGGTATGACCATAATGGCCTCAAACTTAACGCAAGTAAAACGCAATGCATTATTTTTGGATCACAGAATGCGACTAAAAATTTACCACCATTCAAGCTAACATTTGGAGACGATACAATTGAACCAGTAGAGACGGTAAAAAATCTGGGTGTTTGGTTTGACAAAAATATGACTTTCAATTCACACGTCGAAACAATGTGCAACAAAATAAACGGAACCATAATGTTCTTTCATCGCATTAAGAACACACTTGACGAAAAATCTAGGTTGTTAGTGATTCAGTCTTTAGTTTTATCGCGCCTGGACTACTGCAGTCTTGTATGGGGAAATTTACCTCAATATCGTCAGGAAGAGTTGCAAAAATGTCTAAACTTCGCCGCCAAAGTGGTGTGCGAAGGAAATTTCAATAAATACGATCATGTCACCCCTCTTTTAAGAAAACTCGACTGGATCCCAATACCGAATAGATTCATGATCCAAAAAGCTCGACGAGTGTTCTCCTCTCTGTACCTCCCCCAAAGTAATGCAGAGGTGGTAAAATTTTTTCCATCTAATATCCCAAACAAAAAACCAAATCGGAGGAATGATGTTTTAGTCAGTTACCGTTCATCTAGCGTGGGACAAAAAGCTCTCTCAGTTTCTGGAGCTTTTTTGTGGAAAAAGCTTCCCCAGCATATCAAAAACTCTAAAACTGTAAAAGAATTTAGAGTAAATGTGTCACGTCATTTTGCATCTCTATAGACCTGCAGCATTTCGGTGTGAATTTCCCATTTACCAGAAATTTTAATTTTCCTGAAATTTCTGTTAGAAAATTAGAAACTATTTCATTTTACGTTTGCTAAGCCATTCGTGCATTCATCTTAACTATTTCTGTCGACAATAATGAGCACCCCAGACGTGAGTTCAATACAGCAGAATGAACGTTTTTTTCCATAATTAGGAGTATTTCCTCATTTTTATTTTGTTATTTTTTCTTCTCTGTGTTAAAATTTAACATCCGTATGGAAAACATACTCTGAAATACATTTTGTGTGTACACCAATATGCAGGTTTATAAATGTGAGGATTGTGCAAAGTTTATAATGAATTAAATTTTGGCTAACGTTGTCTCGTTATTTCAAAATCATTCTCGAAGATGTTTTCAATCGATTTCGGCTGAGCTGGGGGGAGAGGTTAATTTAAGCATTTTCATTTAGTCTTTTAATATTTTTCCTTGCGTTCAGTGCACACCAGCACTAAACTTTAAAATCGAAAAAAACTGTTAATTTCTGTTATCAAAATTATCACTTTGGACCATTGCTTAATCTACCTATATGTGCCAAATTTTGTAAATATTCTCCACTCAAATGTGATATCCGGCCACAATGTTACTCCATTTTATCCCATGTACACATGTCTGTATAATGCTGAAGAGTTGTGTTGTTTCTTGACTGTAACCTGAGTTTTCTTAAAAATTTCTATGAAGAAACTAAAAATCAGTTCATTTTACGTTTTCCGAAGTCTTCTTTTCCTTTTATTTATTTATTTATTTTTTTTTTTTTTCGAATAATTTCTTAGGATTACAATGAGCTCAACTGTCATTATCGGTGTAATAGATGGTAGGTTGTTTCTATCCTCTTATTTTATATTTGTATTTTTTTCTTATATTTCATTCTCAATAAGTACGTATATTAATATGTGTGTGTACGTATATAGGTATATATATATCTACATAAATAGATATACATGTTTCTATTTCATTTCTTTACACAAAAACCATCCGGTTAATAAATTTTATTGCACTAGCGAAATGATTCAAAAATAGATCTCCCACTTACACCAGAGGACGTCTCTGTGAATCGGATAAATGACAAATACAATTAATGAAATTAATCGTAATTTGAGCGTATGAATCGTGGTTAAATTATCTTTCTGTCCGTATGTTGTACAAGCAAATTTTGATGTTGAGTATATGTTTGTTTGCGCATTTCTGCCAAAATTTTGTAGATATTTGTCAATCATGAGTGGTAACTGGCCTACACTGTATCTCCATTTTATCCCATGTACCCATGTCCGCATGATGTTGCAGAGAATATCGAGAAGATATGATATATGAAATGTATTGAAGATATATGTTTTTTTTTTTTTTTTTTTTTTTTGTTGTTCCTCAGCGGTAACTTGAGTTTTCTTAAAATTTCCTTTAGGAAATTAAAAAACCATTCCATTTATACGTTTTTCGAAGTCCTTTTCTATTCCTTATCTTTCCTCAGGTTATTTCTTACGATTCATCAGAGCTTGGGCTGTCATTTTAAATATTGAAAGAGTAAGATTATTTTTCATGTCTATTAGCATTTTTCTTATATTCGTTTTCAATACGTATATATATGAATATGTGTGTTGGTGTGTGCGTGAGTATGTACGTGTGCGCACGCAAACATACTCGTAAATGTTTATGTATCAGTGTAAAGATGCACACGTTTTGCACACATATATGCGCACATGTACATATATCGGTTTCTATTTCTACTTTTTGCATAAAAAGCAAAACCTCAAGACACATTACATTTTACCTAAAGCTCTGCGATCAGTTAACACTGCACCAAATTTCAGAAATAAACAAATTGATTGCGCTTGCTTTATGATTTATAAATCGATCTATCACGACCCCGAAGGGCATTTCTGTGAACAGAAGAAATTAAAAAGTATAAACAGACAAAGGAAATAAAGCACTCGTGCAAAAATTATCTCTATATTTGTATGCCGAACAAGCCACGCATTTCAATTTTGAGTGTAAGTTTGTTTACGCATTCCTAGATGTGCGTGCCGTGTTGCGCGATGTTCTTTACAAATTATTTCGAGACTATCTTTTTCTCAATACTTGATTGTCATTTACGGTGTTGTTTCAATCTAGTACGGTGTAGCGTTTTTTTGTATTTTTCCTACTTCGATGATCTTATAAATAATTCGAAAAATACTAAAGAATTCTTCGAAACTGCCAAGTTCTTAGTTGAAATTATCGAAGTAGGAAAAAAAAGGCAAGAAGCGCTGTACCGGAATCTCTTGGAATATAAAATATCCAAGAGATAATATTTCTCATTTCTCATTCAACTACCCTTGACAGAGTTAAACTATTAGCACGACCCGTATGGTTTGTCTATTAGTACGCCTCATATATTTTTTCTATTAATATGCCTCGTATGGTCTACCTATCTGTACACCTATGATAGTATTGTCTAATATTACATCTCGTATAGTTTGTCTTTTATTATGCCTCGTACGGCTTATCTATTTGTACACCTCGTATGGTTTGTCAATTAGTATTCCTCGTATGGAACTTTGTTAGACTATTAGCACACCACGTGTGGTTTGTCTATTATAGTACGCCTCGTATATTATGTCTATTAATATGCCTCGTATGGTCTATCTATTTGTACACCTCTGATAGTTTATCTATTAGCACACCTCATATAGTTTGTCGATTATTATGCCTCGTATGGCTTATCTATTTTTACACCTCGGATGGTTTGTCAATTAATACTCCTCGTACGGATCTTTTGTTTTAGGACGTCTTATATTAAGGAACTTTTAAAAGCCAATATGTTGGCATATGTATCTCATGTGACAACTTGGAAATAAACGGTTTTGTTTTTTTGTTTGTTTGTTATAGCAAGAATACCGTTGCCGCCGACCAAGTTCTAAGCCACGTGTTTCTAGGTTCATGGTTTGCTCGGTTTCGTGGAGAGTCCGGAATGACACCCTGTTTTAACGAAGAATAATTAAATTTGAAACAGTGAGAGATAAGACGGGGGAGGTGCAGAGTAAGACAGAGCATGCCTGAGACAACAGGCAAGAGTAGAATAAAAGTCGAATCACATGTGAACGACCAACTGAGCAATGCGTGACTTCAGGGCTTTAATCAACTTTCAGCGAACTTCAGTACTGAGCGTACCGAGATTATAGTGACCTGCGTTGGACTCAATCGATCATTAACGGGTTCAGATGTCAATAAGGGAAGTTGCAAATCAAGAACTGAACTCTAAATTCAAACCAAGAATGAATTTATTATCTGTATATTCGAGAGAATTCCGAATGTTGAATTAACAATTTCGGATCAATATAATTTTAAAGTAATCAATAAAGAAAGCTACTCAATAGAATGCCCAACTTTATCCCAACCAGGGCAAATTTAGTGTTTTCTGATCAGGCTCAAACCAATCCCTTGCCATGCCAAGTGCTCAATTGCTAACCTTGGTTCTCTCACACTTCTTGGCGCTTTTTTCTGTCTCACCTATCGTCTTTACCTCTCTGACTTGCCTGAAAAAACCCTAAATTTTCCTATCCGCCATTCAAAACGATTACAAGGTGTGGGACAGGGGCGCGCTTTCAACTTGCTAGAAAATGCCACCGTTCAAGTGTAGCATTTTTTTCCCCTTCGAGTCCCTTGGGATTATTTGGACTGCTGCCCTCCTGGTCACCTCGGTCTCACTATTGCCTCGAATCCCTTTAATCCATTGCCGTGTTAGTTATGCTGACCAGTCCTCAGGTAATAACGATCATCTCTGAACATAGTTAAAAGAAAGTCTTCTGCTGTCTGAATTTGACATACTCTGACTCACGAGCGATCTTGAGGCCAAGTTTTTCATGACCTATCATATTTCATAAGTTCTGTTTTTAAAGTACCAGAAATCGTTTATGCTAGCACGCTCGTAAATTTACACCGACCTTTCTTCATGAAAAAAAAAACAAATATAAATAGCCGAATTTATACGCTCGGCTTATAACTTGAGTATAATAAATTTGTTTACTCGCCAAAATTTTTTCAATTTTGGGCATTCTTATTTTTTCACTTGTGTGCGATTGAATTTTTTGGCACGTTTTCAACTGATACGCTCAGTTACCAATTGAAGGTAGCCATATGCTTCAATGAAACAAGAGCCCTGTCCCAGAAAGAATGCCATTCAGGATTCGACGAAATTGTGGTGACGGAATTTTATGATTAAAAAACTTCGTTGTAGAGTTATATCATAACTTTTTTAGTGTATTCTGAAGTGAATGATATCTATTTTTTCTCCCAGAATTCTGAGGAAAATACCGAAATTTAAAATGCTTGATGACTGAAGTACCTCCTTATCCCTAGAAAAGAAGAGTGAGGGTCATTCGTCCATCTAAGAAGTTGGATATTCGTCGTGAAAGGGTGAGGAAAATCGTGATGTGGTTTGAAAAACTGGTACAACACGGTTCGTTTGAACATGGCAACTTGTCAAAATCACTCGAAAAAGTCGAGAAAAATTTCTCGTCGTTCCAGTAGAAAAGTAGATGAAGAGGCATAAGCTAGCTCAACTTCAAAAAGAACTTGAACGATCAATGCTATCTCAAACATCAGAATGACAAAGCTTGGGGCAGGGATGGGTCCGTGGAAGGAAGAAGAGTAAGAAGACGTCAGTCTGTTGATGGTCTGAGCAGCGATTACTGCCACTGGAAGGTCTCGTTTTCGTACCTCTGGGGATTTTTACCCGCAACCATCGTTATAATTTTAATATCTTGGAAGGAGAACTGCTCCTGTGAGCTCGTAACATTTTGATGGCGGACCTTGGACACTTCAATAAAACTTGGCATTATTGCACAAATGTAAAATGGCCTACAGTGGGGTTAAAAGAACGCATCTCTATGTAACGAAATAAATTGGTAACAACACCTCATCAGTGTAAAGAACGCATTCCGGCGTTCATTAGCAAGAAATTAACGGCCCTCGCGGAGTCTGGATGCTTGATGCATGCTTAACATGCTTGATTTTGCGGTGTGGTCCACTTCAGGGAGCACAGTCTGCAGATCTCTTCATACATCGCTCAATGATTTGTAGGCTAAACTACGCCGAGAATTGGCTTTAATTTCAGAAAATTTGAATCGCTAGTGGCTTTCGAACGAAGCTCAAAGAAATAATAGAGGAAGCCTAATCGAACAAATATCATTATAGATAAGGCACCTTCTATCTGTACTTTCATTTAAAGAAATTTCACTTTGGGTGATTTTTCACCGAGAAACCCGATCTAACATGTGTGCAATAGTTGGGTGCACCGTGTACATGAAAAATATGTCTACAAAAGAAAACTAGTTATTGATTAAAGATCACTTACAACGCGAGCCTTCAATTCGCTAGCGAAATTTAGCAATCGACCAAAACTACTGATGTCTACGCTCATCTTTCGCGTCACCGCAACACACTGTCTCATCCTACCATGAGATGTGATTAAATACTCTGTGATAACCATACGTGTATGTAATTCACAATCGAGGAGTACGGTGATCTATTTTTTCTCATCTGTAATAGTAGTTACAGTTTACTGCTCATGATCATTCGAGACTGGTAAATGGAATTACTCCGAGAGTGTATCGATATGCTTTCAAAGCCATATGCTACAATGAAACAAGAGCACTGTCCCAGAAAGAATGTCATTCAGGATTCGGACAGTGCTCTTGTATATACGATTCGAAACGAAAATTCCCCAAGTCAAGAAATAAAAATTATTTTGTGATCGTTATCAAATTTTATTGAAAGCAGCGATGTCAACCGATTGAACAAGTTCGTCATTTTCACAAATGTGCTCAACGAGATCATCTATCTATTGACACTAAATCATCTTCTACTGTACACAGAATACTGAGCTTGTGTACGCCATAGGCGAGTGGAACCAGCTTGCTGGCTCCCCAAGTGAGGCCTTTCATTTTTATTTGTCTGATAACTTCTTCGAGCCTTTGCATGTCGGTTTCGTCATCCCAGGGCTTGACGTCGAGCATCACGGAGGACTTCGCTATGGGTCCGGGCTTCTGCGCTTTCTTTTGAGCGTAGGCGTCCAGCATCTCCTGCCGCCTCTTCGCAGCTGATTCATCCACCTCGTCGTCGTCCGAGCCAAAAAGGTCGATTTCTTTCTCATCTTTTTTACCCGAGGAACTCTTCTCTTTACCTGGAGGTGCTGGTGAACAATTTTGTGCAGAAGTTATGAACTCTTCTCTCTGAATTTCGAGAGACGAAGTCTCTGTAGTAGGAGCGCTAGAACTCCTAATGGAAGCATCAGAAGCTGGACCCGTGGAGGCAGAAGTTGATGCCGTCACTGCGGCCTGGACATCGAGCCTCAGCTCATCCCCCAGAGTCGTGATGTGCCTGTACCACCTCAGGGCGTGAGGGTAACTGGCTGGTGGAACACTCGACAGGCGCTTGTAAACTTCAGCGTCTGTAAGGAAAGAACGTTCTTATAATTATTTTTAGATGAGTCGATGAGAAATTCTTTAAATTTGTGAGACCTAGGAAGAGTTACGCTTCAATCAAAATTGATGGCACACGATGTGGGTTTGGGGTTAAGATGAATGTGTAAATAATATTTGAGGCTTGTGCAAAAGTTTATGCGGAATGTCATACTCCTCAGATGTGCCAGACAAAGATTACCTGTGAAAACATTCCTATTTTAAACCTAGAATTCATCAAATGCATAAACCATTAATTTTGCAAAAATTAAATTTCATTAAAAGAGAATAATCGTATGAAGGAGTGAGAATTAGAGGACGAAGATGCGAGAAATTGACTTTGTTCCCGCTGCCCACCTCCTGAGGAGGGCGTGTAGCCGCGCACGTAGCTGCGGGTCGCCAGGTGCTCGTTGAGTGTATGGAGGCCGCACCTCGTCTGCAAGTCCCCGAAGAAATCCATCAGTCTGTAGGAGTAGTATTTGTTACCTTTTAAAATTGTAGAAATTAGGAGTTCGGATAGTTTCCGCATCTATGCTATACTTGTCAATCTTTTATATTCAACGTATTAAATAGCCAAAATTTAACGAAACGTGCATTCTTTCAATTCCTCGCAAACTCGGTGATAACTTTCTTTCGTTTTTTTTTTCAACTTAGATAACTAGTGTCCGTGCCCATTGACAGATGACGGTATTCTATAGTGTCCGATAAAGCACTTGAAAAATTTAATTAAAGTGATGGATATATCAATCAGTATTACACTTAAATTATTTTTAGCAGCTGAAGGTGAGTGGTGAGCGTATCTGTGACACAAAGTTTCACTTCCACAATTACGAGATACAGTAGTATTTCAACACCTATGAAGACCTAAATTGGCTTGTTATTAAGCGAAAATAGCCAAAGTCTTTGCATAAGGCGCTGATAATTATAATTACGTGCTCATGTACTGTATATGAGTTAGAAAGACTTGAAATTTGAAACGGTGTCGGAGAAAAATTTGCACTTTGAGAGTAGTAGGAAAATGAAATGTGGAAGTAAACAAAGTATTTTATTAGATCACAAGAGACAAAATAACAGGCTTAATTATTACAGCCACAACAAACGAATGTTCAAATTAGGATAGGTTTTACAGAAAATGTTCCGCATGCCGCCCATCTGTTGTGATGAAGGCGTTCTAACGCCGGTGCAACGGTGGCCGGACGCGATCAAAGACATCAGGAGTTTTATAAATTCTTGCAGAGGCTTCAGCAATCATACCGATGAGATCTTCTTTAGAACAAATCGGTATTCTGTACACCAAACTCTAGAAATGACCCCAGACATAAAAATCTACGGGCGAAATTTCATGAGACCGTGGCCTGAAAATTTCAAGTCCCTGTAACTCTAATGCCGGGGCCACACTAGCCTAACGTCCGTTCGTCAAATGAACTCCGTATGTCAAATGAACGCTGGAAGGCCCGTTCGATCATCATTTGATGAATGGATGCTCGTCATTTCGTGAAAGGTCGTCGGAGGTTTTCAGTCACCAAACAGGGTTGCCAGATGCAGGGAAATTTCCCTGCTTTAGGGAAATTATGGGTCCCAAAGGGAAAAAGGGAAAAAACTTCGAAAAACGTATGAAAACAGGGAAATTTTGCTATGCGGCTTCATTTTCGTGTAAAATTATATGTAAGTGATTAGCTACTTAGAATTTTGTGCTAAGCTACTTAGTATTTATAGTTTTTAACACTTGTCGGACATGTTCGAACTTTGATACACGTATTGTACGCGTACATACTGACTAGGAGCAATCAGAGGCGCCAATGCATCGCAACCGCTGAGCGCCAGTTCAACTTCACGCGGTTCACGCTTCACAGAGTCACAGATCCTAATCATCACAATAATTGCATTTGTCATTGTAATGATTGTAGCGAGAGGAAATTGAAAAGACGCGCTTCAGCATTACTGAAATTTTTGAAGTGAATTAACGTAATATGTAAAGCAGTGGGAATGAAACCCCACAATCAAAAGTATGACGTTAACGTTTAATTCATACTCAAAAGTACCTAAAGTCGTGGGAAACTGAAATGAAATTCAAAGGTTGGCTCAGTAAAAATTAAAAAGGAGCAGAAGATTTTCAATGTAAATTATGTGATGTAAATAGATGGAAAAGCTGGCTGATCAGAGATTGAAAACCATGCGGAAATGACGAATACAAAAAATGTAGAAATTAGAAAAAAACAACAAGAAGTTCTTTAGATACGTAGAGCGGCAGTAAACAAAGAAAACATACACAAGTAGAAGGAGGTGAAATTAGACTTGTTGCAGTTTAATATGAGCATAATCTTCCGCATTCTATTGTTGAACATTTAGTCCCAGTTGTGAAAGCAGCTTGTCCTGATTCGGAGATTGCGAGTGGCTTCAAATGTGGTGGGACTAAGTGTATTGCAATTGTGAAGAATGTTTTAAGAGGCGAAGTGAGTGATAATATTTATGAGCTCTTGAAGAATTATTATTTTTCTCAGATAACGGATGAATAAACACATAAACGAAGTACAAAGTATTTGGCATTGGTGGCAAGGGTTGTTAAAAAAGATGTTGTTAAAGAACCATTTTCGACTATCATTCCACTCATTAGTGCTACAACATGTTTGCATGGAAAAATGAAAGAGATATTCACTGAAATAGGTATACCCTATAAAAGGAATATGATTCTATGTATGTACGTATGTATGTTTAAAGAATCTGCAAAACAGGGAAATTTTTAGTCAAAAAAGGGAAATTTTGAGACTAAAACAGGGAAATTTAGGTTAGACCATCTGGCAACCCTGTCACCAAATGAACTACGAAGAACAAAGATGGCGGACAGTGTTGACAAGTGTCGCAGCTGTTATGTTGACTTTAAATGATGATTGTGGCCAATTTTGGCAGGAGATATATATAAGATATAGTTTTTAGCTGTTTTCGTGGTGGTATCTTAATGTAAAGCAATGAAATTCAGTGCTAGGTCTTGCAGTTTAGTGAAAACGCAAGTAGCCTGTTACCAATCAAATTTAGCATTCATTTCCAACAATGTCGACATGTTTTACATGGATGATAATGTGGTAAATGAAAAAATTTTGGTTTTGTAATTTTTTAGCATTGCTCATGAATGATATTCACAGAAAAATGTATCAAACAACTTGTTTTGCAGGCGTTTTTATTGCAGTTCCTTCCAGTTTATTAAAATTTATTTATTGTTTGTTAAATTATAAAAGTTTCAATATAATCAAATAGAATTATATTTCATGTTAAAGTGTTAAATTTATTTAATATGTTCTATAAAAAAGATCCATCTAATTTTAATGTCTTTTGATTTACAGATCCTGATAGGTAGATATAGCTTAAATTTTGCATTAATTATGTAGACCTTTAAAAAACAATCGTTATTAATAAACTTCGTGAGTGTATTCAGGTTTTTGGGAACCACCAATCAGCATTATACTTCTAGGTAAGTGGTTGGTGTGCAAGAATGCCTCAAGAGTTCATTTCTTTTTTTTTTTGCAGGTGTTAAAAGTGAGTTAATTATGTAAATATTCTAAATGAGCAGTTATTTCATTCAACAATGAAATAGGTCATTTTGAGAATGCAGGGTTAAACATTGGCTGAAATCAAATAGGGATTGATAATGAGAAGAACAATGTAATTGAAAATGCGGATGCTAGCAAAAAATATCTTGAAGTATTTTTGATTCATGTTACACTTTTTCTTTAAGTGGAAATTACAACGGTCTATTTTTGCTTTAATGTTGTCAACGATTTTCATAATTTTGTTACCAATAATCAATAATGGAACACATTTAAAAACGTTTTACATGAATGACATTCTGCTCACTAATGCATTATTTTTGAATTATTCAACTTTGAAGTTGGCTAGTGCGTGCCAGGGAAGCGAGCGTGCCAAGCATAATTTAATTAACAACGGAAGCTAACCCCCTATCACAAAAGTTAAGAGGTTGGGTCGTGAGGGGTAGCCACATTTCTTCTAATTAGTGAAAATTATAAAATTATAAATAAAGGTTTCTAGTGACGTCCATTTACATCATCTCCAATGACGGCCACCCGGTACCCAAGATGGCGGCCGCCATCTTGGAGCGGATGTAAACGGACGTCACTAGAAACCTTCATTTATAATTTTCACTAGAAGAACTGTGGCTACCCCTCATGACTTAACCTCTTTACGTTTGTAATAGGGGGTTCGCTTCCGTTTCAACTCTGAAATTGCGCAATAAAGGCCATTCAGGAGCGCCGCTCATATAACTTCAAACTTAAATAACTCGAAAACTACGCATTTGCGAGCACATTGTCATTCATGTAATATGTCTTAAAATCGACTATATTACCTATCTATGACAACAAAATTATGAAAATCGTTCACAACATTAAAGTAAAAATTGACCGTTACAACTAACAAAGACTTGATCAGGTTTAAAAATCCACTAGTTTTTGTGATTACCATTAGTCATATAGGTCAATGTGAAGTTTCATGCAATCACGGAAAATAATAATGCCGATCCCAGGAATCACTATAGGAACACATTTCAGAACGTTTTACATGAATGACATTCTGCTCGCTGATGCGTTATTTTCGAATAATTGAACTTTGAAGTTGGCCTTGGCGCCAAAGGAAGCGAGCGCGTGAAACGGAATTTAATTAATAACGGAAGCTATTACAAACGTAAAGAGGTTGGGTCGTGAGGGGGAGGCATAGTTCTTCTAGTGAAAATTATAAATAAAGCTTCTAACCCACCCATTAGGGTGACGACCGCAATCTTGTTGACATCGGGTCCAAAATGGCGGCGCCCATGGTGGTCGCCATGTTAGACCCGATGTAAACAAGATTGCAGTCGTCACCCTAATGGGTGGTTTAGAAGCTTTATTTATACTTTTCACTAAAAGAACTGTGGCTACCCCTCACGACCCAACCTCTTTACGTTTGTATTAGGGGGTTAGCTTCTGTTTTTAATTAAATTACGCTCGCTTCCTTGGGCGCGCGACGGCCAACTTCAAAGTTCAATAATTCGAAAATAACGCATCAGCGAGCAGAATGTCGTTCATGAAAAACGTTCTTAAATGGGTTCCTTTAGTGATTGCTTGGAATATAATTATCAATTTCCGTGATTGCATGAAACTTCACATTGACCGTCATATATTTCCCTTCAGGATTACAGCATAATCTTAAGTTTAAGCAAATGGTGTTTGATAATTATTTTTAACTTTCAAGTTCTGTACAATGAGCATGAGCATGTCAATGTTGAACACAACAATAATGATAAGTAGGGCCATTATTACCTACCAGAGTTGATAGACGAACATTATTGACATTAGGTTATGAGTTTAGATAATGTTTCTAATGGTATTGTTGTTCTGTGGAGTACAACAAGTAGTATAAATGTTAGTGGTGACCTATTTAAACTGCCAGTTATTTGTATCACATTAGATCCTGAAATTTTGCTCTTAATTTTGAATTCGTTGTTTTATCTGTTGAATTGTAAATATTCTATTTATCTGAAGCTGCTGATCATCTATGATGAAATTAGTTTGCTCGATGTTGTTGTACTCTTAAATTTGTACCTTATTGCAAATGTGAAAATTAGTACAGATGTCTTAGCTATTGCCATTCTGAATGTCAGTGGAATTTGTGCATTAAGTTTGATACATTTGCTTTAAGGTATTTGGCAGAAAAGTTAGAATTTTGAAAATGGATGAGATTCTCTGCAAATTATTCTGAATTTAGGCGAGAAGCTTGTGGAAAAATGTGCACTTGTTACTGACAGTTTTAGAAGCGAAGTTAACATAGCTTGGTAGTATTTTTTCTTAACAATGTGAATATTTTGCTAGGAGGGCAATTTCTAATTTCGATCATACAGTTGAGGCTTTATGAAAACTATCATTATGACATAGATGAATCTTTGTAGTCGTGTGTGACCCTCATGTAACATAAAGTGGAGGTTTTTATTGTTCCTCATTTGAGTTCTCAATGAAACTCATGGAAAACTTTTCCTTCATTAGCTAATAATTTTCAGTGTTGGATGAAAGTCAATACCAGATTGTGCGACTGCGTACTCTGAACATTATTTTAGCAATACCTAATGATGTTTCTTTCAACATACAATTTTCAAACATTTCACTACACATATCTCTACTTCTTGTGTTATTCCCTAACAAAACATGTTTATTTTCAATAAAGCTCATGTACTGGAGCAAACAAATATGTTCTATGCACTTGAATAATCAAGTCTGTCACAAACGCTATTGCAAGAATTTATATTACTAGTAACTATATAGGGGACTATTATATCAATGGTGTAAGAATAATTCTAATTGATATTAATTTTTTCAGATCTCCTAAAGAAGAGGACATCCCTCCCATGCTTCTATTTCTTGCGACTCCTCGCTTCTGAAAGGATGAAAATATCAGGGTCTGGAGCTGTGGAGAGCAAGGCTTGGATGCGCACTAACCTTACGGCCTTTTTTTCGGATTATGGGCCCCCAGACTGTAGCATAAGCAGCATGAATATTAATTCAAGTGATGATTTGGTTACCCACATTTCAAGTGAAAGGCAAATAATCAAAGAACCCTATAGAGAGTATTTTTGTATTGGTCGACAGATTGGTTTCAGGAAGAACTTAAAAATACTGTAGAAACTCAGTTAATGGGCACTTCAGCCGAAATTGATAACGATATCGTTCATGTAAGTAGTGGATCCAAGCCTCAAAATTGTCTCGCCTGCACCAAGCCTTTCCCGGCAGCAGATACATGTACTGATGTCATGGGCAGTGGGGGATTTTGTAAGTGTAAAAGGAGTAAGAAAGATAAGAGCATTTTAATTTAGTACGGTAGAGTTATTTCATGAAAATTTTTTTTCATGTTGAGAGCTCATTAGCATGAAAAAGGAGTGCTGGAAATGATAATTACATAACCAAACTTGCTGTGAACTTGTGCTTGATAAACTGAATGGCCTTGCGGGTGAAGAACAAACGAAGTTCATGTCGAAACTTGCTAAACTCTGTTCTAAGAATTGACAAGTGTTAGAAGTCATTTACTGGCCTCTTTAATAATAATCATGAACTTATCTATAAATTGCTTCCCTGCCTGAATGTGAAATTGTTCCTTTCTTTCATCTCAATGTATGATAGGATCAATTAAGTTATACCTTATGTGGTAAAATAGCATATCTAGGGTCAGTACAATGCTATTCTATAATATGTTACGGACCATCCTATTATTTTTGCTCCTCTTTGACTTATTTTTCCACTCCAAATACTTCACCCTTAACCTTCACCTGACTTCATAAATCTCCCGATTTTCTGTTTCTCTATCACGAGAAAAAACTATTGTATCTAAGGGAAGTAACACTTCCAGGAGAAGAATGGTAGGGCACGAGCTTGTTAAAATAGTGTTTCTGGTTTTGTTTTAGTGATCATGTTTTTTCGGCTCATTGCCATCTTTTTCTTCAGCACCTACTACTACCTTCTTGCATGTTTATTTTGTTTGTTTTCTTCCCAACTTCCTGTTTAAATACGCATTGTATCCTGTGTGGCAAGACACTCGTTTTACCACACAAGGATGCCTGTGTGAGACACACATTGTGCTTAGATTTCCAGTGTACGTGTCCGTACTCGATGGTCCCTTCACTATTCCTCTCTTGATCACGTCGTTGTAGTGACTAAAATGATATTAACTAACCTAAATAATTATAATAGTAACTAGTAATTATTCCCCTCAGGGGGATACAATTATTGTATCTATGGGAACTAGCGCTCCCAGGGGGACAATGTGAGGGCCCGAGCTGAGAGTTAGGTAGGCCTTCTTTTTTGTTGAAATAATATGTTTTTTTTTTGGTATGTTAATGACCACCTTTTTTCGGTTCACTGCTGCCCTTTTCTTCAACACCTACTACTTTCTTCTTCAACTTTGATCTTTTTTCATGACCTTCTTTCACAACTTACTGTTTCTATGCCTTTCTGCGTAGATTCCGCGTTTCATTAACTTCATACTAAATGGTACGTTCCTCCTTCCTCTCTTTGGATTGCATTTGTAGCTGGGTAGGGAGGCTAAAACTAACGACTAATCTAATCTATTATCCGCCGTTACTATGCGCACGTAATCATCTGTAAGAACACATGCATAAATTTTTCAATACGCTGTTGAGTTGTAATATAATTTAATCTAAGGTGAACAAAGAAACTATTCAATTTAACTTGTGAGGATGCGAACTATAGCTATGCACCATATCTGCATGATGGTAGGGCATACGAGTAAATGGATGAAACTATTTCAGTTAGTGGCAGATTTATAAACTAGATATGAGTGTGGACAAAACTGTTTATTTGGTAACATTGGTTTACGTTGTTGTTATTAAAAATCGGATTTTTATACTTGTTGAAACTCTGCACATGGATTGTGCGACAATGCGTGATTGTGAATTCAGATTATGGATGTTCCTAACCTTAACACGTAATCTAGTTTGCAGTAATACATTTCCTAAATCCTGTTGATGTAGATCTTTAGTTAGCCTTCTTAAGTCAAATAATGATTTGTCAATGTTTTATTTAACGATGAAAAGCTGGAATAAAATACATGATGTTATTGAAACAATTTATTTTGTTGATTGACCTAATAAATTCATTCCAACAAGTAATACCAGAAAATAATGAGGAACTATTATTTCTCAGATATTTCTAACACTTTTAGGATGCATTTCTACAGTAGTGTTAGTGCATGGAGTCCCAACAATTTATCTAGCAAGCTTACAGCTCCTCCGATTGTGATGTAGTTCTTCAGCTGGCCTCTGATGGCTGTAGCTGACACAGCCGATCGACCGCCTCAACACAACGAACAGAATGATGTCCAGTGTTTTCCCACAAACTGAGGGTTGTGCTAGATCAAGTGATAATGTCCTTTTTTCAAGAGCAAGCGGGTTGATGTAACGGAAGTCTTTATGATCATTTAGGTAATAATAAAGAGCGCAAGTTGCTAGAGTGGTAGACTGGATTCTCTTGACTGTGATGTTTGTATCAGTACGGAAAACTCTGATCGTACTTGACAGTAAGCCGAATGCGTTTGTCTCTGTTTTTCATGCTCTAGAAAGACCAGCTGAAAACTCTTTGGTCGTGAGAAAGGTTAGTACAAGGATAATGCTTCATGAAACGAGTTGGCAATGGAAACGCATCATCTGCCGCTATGACATGTGGAGAAAGGAAGTTGGTCACAAGAAGTTCACGAGTATGGGGCATGTTCAAGCAGTTAGAATCGAATGATTTCCTAAAGGATGAGTTATTGAACACTCCTGCGTCATGATACTCGATCAATTGTAGCGAGGTATCAGAGGGTAATTCCGAGTCGATCAAAAGCAGGGAAGCATTTCTGGAACTTGGTGTCTTGCTTGCAGATTACCGAGCCAACTTTGCCCAGTATGTCTTATACCTTCCGCAAAGAATAAGAAAACTTTTGCATAATTCTTGTGTATTAACACGTATAAATGACGAACACCAAAATTATATATCGGAGAAACATTATATTATTCTCAACGAAGGCGATGGAGAAGACTTATCTTGAATCAATTTTTCTAACGTTTCATGCCCTAAGCTCATTTTCAACAAGAAAAACTTGCACAATTTTAACAGATAACAATAGATAAACATGCAAAACATAAATGGAGAAACCTTGACAGTTTAATGACTTCAATTCCTCCCCATTCGCTCTATCTGAGGGTTGCTGAGGACACCTGCGAAAGTCATCAAACTGCTAACATTCTTGGATCCCCTTTTCATTCTTGTAATAAAGAGCATTGCTCAACTCAGCCATATTACCAAGCTATTTTCAGCGGTAAATTCTAAATTTTACACTCAATTAAATAAAATCATTTATGATCCGTTTAAAAGAAACGTTCAAAAATAATCATTTTCTCCGTAGGAACAATCTCACTTTAACTGCTATCGTTTACATCAGCAAGCAGATCTTCTCTCAATCGATTCGGATTGTTAGCTCTATTTCGCCATGGTTTTACCCAACATCTGCTTTTAGGTTTCGCTTTTTTTGTACTTTCATAAAAAGTTGCGGTCACAAAAGTTCCTTCGACAGCAAATTTCTAGAGCTCACACACATTCGCACGTCCTGCTCATCCATATTGCGTACGTACTTCGGTTTGTTTACATTCGATGAACGTCGGACGCTCATCACAGAGCTTAGTCAGAGCCACAAACAGTCGTAATGTGGCCTGACTTGCTTAACGGCCGTTTGACATGACGAGTGTCCGTCATTCATTTGACGAACGAAAAATCGTAGTGTGGCCCCGGCATAACGCAGCGTTTTCGACGACAAGGTTATTGAGTAAATAGTGCAATTTTAACATTTCCTAAGTAATTTTAAAGTTTTTTGAACTTACTACTGGTCACCCACTTTGTATAAATACACACTCGCAAACACGTCCCATCAAACCTGAATGACTTTGGAAAAATTTGATAACGCGCAGGATTCATTTTATTAAGTAGGTAATGATACAAAAAAATAATCCCATTTACTTCCTTGAACTAAGGAAGGCTTTTCTTGAAAGTTTTTTCTTTCAACTAGAGGGTGCTCCTTGGAACTACACGCGTTTCCTAGAACTAACGGTGTGCAATGAGCGTGCCTACAACACGGAGTTTACCTATCAGGTTTTCCCTGCGCTCGTATACACTAGATAAAAATATGTCCTATATACCACATTCAAATTTTATGCCTTTGAGATTGCGGAACCTGCATCATACATACGATCAAGTAATTCATGCTCAACTGATCAAATTTGTCTATGATTACGTCCTAAACTGGGCGACGTCGACGAGAAAGAATTTACTGGTTTAGCAAACGCGAGATCGATACATACACTGAATTCAATCGTTTGTTTTCGTTCAAAAGTTTCGTCAAAAACGCACATAACTAATAGTCTAAAACATGAATATCGGAGCCGAGGAAGGAAGGAAACATTCCTGTCCTTGCGGATCCTTTAAGCGATCAGCTTTTTTAACTTTAGAACTTTTGTATGCAAAAGATCTCTCTCGCTCTGCAAGCAGAATCAGCTCATCGATATAGACGTCGATTTAGTTTGTGTAGTCAAAGCCTTTAATTTGAATTTAACATTGCTTTACCGTCGAGAATAGCACTACTTCGCATCTCCCTTTGCGTGTTGCTTGTACTCACTTTTCCGACACGGAATGAATGAACAGAACTATCTCAGTCAATCAAGAGTTGTAGAAAAGCTTCGCGGTTTCACAAATATAATTCGAATCTCCTAAGCGAAATCACGGTCCAAATTCTAAAAAAAATCTTGACCGAAAAAAATATATATCAAGACGCTCACGTTCAGAGCTACGAGACTAACAATACATTTGCATCTTTTCAATTTGGCAATCCCTAATATCTGTACCCAATTACTCACTAGCTCGCCAATCTCTCCAAACGTGTGTATACCTAACATCGCATTGCTGAGCCTCCTTTACTCCTGCTATGACGAAAGACAAAGCGCCAGCCAAATCAATAGCTGCGCCTTTGCGCTCCAAATAAAATATTTCGCGCGAGTGATCCGAGATGTTACTTGGTCATCTTTTTTTCTATTATATGAACCGGTGAAAATGCACATACGGTTTCAGCATTTCCAACATTAGGAAGAAAAACGAATTAAACGACCCTGGGAGTAACTTATCAAGACATTATCAAAATATCAAGAGATTATGAAGCCATGCTCTGAACACTCGTGCATAAAGGAGATAAAAGGAAACAAGCAAGGGAAACTTATGAGTTTATTTTATTAATCTCAGCTCAAGACTGCGTCTACTGAAAAGCTGCTACCGGCACTCAACATGTGATTCTCTCGTACGAAATGAACGATGTAAGTTAAAACCATGCGAATGTTGCCACACAAAGCACAGAATAAGTCGAATATAAAATAAATATTTTAAAATTATGAATACTAAAAAATTTTCAAGAGCGAGAAACCAAGGATTTTAATTAAAACTTAGAACGCAAATTGAAAACCTGATACAATTTCCTGTCAAGGCCTCAACCAAAGCGACTGCGGCCAAAAAAAAAAAAAAAACGGGAAAGAACATAAATCGTGAAATTTTACTTGCACGCTGCACGTACATTGATAACCAAACAAACACAAATTGCGAGTCAAGGAAGACTAAGACACAACACGGCGAGAGTCCAGCGCTAACTGGGCAGGAGACGAGCCCTTACTCGTAGATCCAGGAATGGTTGCCCTGTCTCCAGCTGACGATTTCTTCAGGCTTGAACCAGAGAGCAATCTCTTTTTGGGCGGACTCAACGGAGTCAGAGCCATGGATGATGTTCCTGAAAAACCAAAAAATTGTTAGTAAAATAATCTAACGAGTCTGCTTGCATTCATAACTGCATTTTCTTAAGATACGACTCGCACCCCCACACGAGAGCAAAAGCAATAAGGGGCAGTGCAGTAACGTAAAAATTCCTAAAGAGTACGACAGTTAGGAATAGGTAAAAAGTTTTGAGAAGGCATGTTAGTTTTCACATCACCCAGAGTACACACATGAACACATCACCCAGAGTACACACATGAACACATCACCCAGAGTTGTATGAAGTCAGATTCATCCCCTATCTCACATTTGCCGAGCGGGAGGTACATCAGGGATTTTAGCTGTTAGCGTTGCCGAGCGAAAATATATAATTGATGTTAAGACTGGATCTCATATTACACGGGTCATAAAATGTGAGCCGGCTCTGCGAGCTTTGGTTTTGGGAAATACACGATCTGGACTTTCTCATACGAAACACTTCCCATATTAAATTCGATAAATTTATGTGCTTGGGCGGCGGCGGTCACAGTCATTAAGACGACGCAGAACTCGTAGAGCACGACCACGTAAATTTTTCAACGGCCCTATAATTTATTGGAGATATATAAAAACGACGGCCGGCTTCGGTCGCTGGGACGGCTGAATACGTCATGGTCGGAGAAAGCTGGGCCCCCACGAGAGCTTACCCCTGCATCCCTTCTCCCCACAAAACCTACCCCCCTTTTGCCAACCGCCCCCCCCCTCTTTGGGAGGGAGGCGCGAGACGAGAAGGGAGCGGGCTCAGAGGAGGAGGGGCATTAAGTCGCCGGTCAGTTTGGTGAGCGGTCAAAGGCTCCGGACAAGAGGGAACTATCTGAGGCCGAACACTGGCGTTAAGTAGAGTCCGGGAAGGATGGTCTGAAGGTTAAGTCCAGGATTCGAGCAAGTTTGTATAGGTCTGGATCAGGCTGTTGTGTTGTGCTCAAATTGTTGTATTGGTGGATCGAGTCGAGTGTCTGTAAAACACTCATTGGATCGCGTCGAGTGTCTGTAAAACACTCATTGGATCGCGTCGAGTGTCTGTAAAACACTCATTGGATCGCGTCGAGTGTCTGTAAACGCTCATTGGATTGAGTTGGGGTGTCTGCTAAACACCCGGCGAGACCGCGATTGAGTATATGCAAAATATTCATCCGAGCTCGTGTTGTCGGTTCTGTGTTGGCGGTTGTCACTATTTGTCTCCTGAGTGCGTCGGTACTTGTGGGCTTTCTCTCGGGAATCGATGTAGGATTTCTATAACCTCGCCGTGCTCTTGACGTCCAATAAATGTGAAAAACCTGGGCCTCGTATATGTCCTCTCTCTCATCTCTCGCGAACTCGCACATGAAACACGTGCCGTGGCCCTCAGCCAATGCTACCCGAGAAAATACGCACGATTGTTCAAAACTCTAATTTTTAGTCGAGGCTATATATACCTCGTGGTGGCAGCACTCCGCGCTACCCTTCTTAACTTTTAACGTAACGTCATGCCGAATGAGTCTGTCAGAAAAGAAACAGAACTAACGAACTCATAAATATAGAGAGCGGAAGAAAATAAACCGCACAAAAACATTCAGAGTACACACATGAACACATCACCCAGAGTACACACATGAACACATCACCCAGCCCCTTTAAAAGTATCGCGCTACTTTAAAATCGCTAACCAGCACTAAATAGATTTACTGAATCAATATTTTAGGCATTGTTCCATAAAGGACGCCATACAGACGCGGACAAAATTGTTGTGACAAAA
Organism: Morinoia aosen; assembly: GCA_030386875.1. NCBI lineage: Eukaryota > Metazoa > Arthropoda > Malacostraca > Amphipoda > Talitridae > Morinoia > Morinoia aosen. The sequence continues at coordinate 869,102 of CM059570.1, forward strand.
TCTGGCGTTTCGATAACCAGTGCAGCTAAGCCGATACCCACACAGCAACAGGTTTCTACTATCACCACCTAATGTGAGATTAGAAATACAACGGTGAATAGAAACGATGGTTTAGGCAGACAATGGCGTCGAGAGTAAGCCATAAACTACAACACAAGTCATTTCCCATTATATTTTAATCACCCCTCTTAATATTTACACTGACAGACCAAAACATTCATTACTCTGTGCGTATGGCAAGTTTAGAACAGAAGCATTTGCTAATCCTTGTAATGTAGCAGACCACAGCATGCAAGATGCTCACCTGCCCACATCAATGCAGAAGTCGCCCCTGATGGTGCCAGGCTTGGAGTCGAAGGGCTTGGTCTCTCCCATCATGTTCCGGGCAGTGCGGACCACGTTGGTGCCCTCCCACACCATGGCGAGCAAAGGAGCACTTGCCATGTACTTCACCAGGCCAGCAAAGAAAGGCTTATCCGACAGGTCGGCGTAGTGTTGTTTGAGATGATCTTCTGACGCCTGAAGTAAAATCAATTTTACTCCAATGCTATACTCTCATGGTAAAACTAGCATTAAAGAATGTTATTCAAAACACATTAAGCAAAATACTGCTATCTGAATACAGCCTTAGTCAGGAACATCTTTTTCTTACTCACAATCGAGTAAGCACCGGTCAACTCCATAAATTACTCTTTTCATTAACAAAAACTTCCTAAATCAAAGCATTTAAGGGGACCGTCCCGGTTTGAGACCTTTTTTCGCCCGATTCGTTTGAAAGTTGGCCAGTATATGTCTTTTGTGAAAGTAAACCTTTTTTACTCCTGTCATTTTTTCGATTTAGGCCTTAGTTTTTTTTTTTTTGACGAAAAATGTGTTTTTGGTATATTTTTATTGATATTTCAGATTGGAACTCCTCCTTCAGTTTTGATGCTAGAACAAAAACAAAGACAGTTTTAGAACCCTTGGAACATTTCTAACAAACTCAAATTCGGCTTTTTTTTAAATTAAAATTTTTTCTATTTTTTCAAAATTTTTTGATATTTCAAAAATCAGCAACATTTTTTTGGGTTTAGAGCTATATATTTTTTCAAAGAATTCGAATTTGAAAAAAAGGCGAATTTGAGTTTGTTAGAAATGTTTCAAGGATTCTAAAACTGTCTTTGGATTGGTTCTAGCATCAAAACTCGAGAACTAGTCCCAGGATGAATGTTGAAAGTTAGAATTGTTGGGTATAGCAAAAAATAAAAATTTTTGTTGAAGTGTAATATAATGTACATTTGATGTAATTGAATGCATTTTTAATTTTTATTTCGATACTTTCCATACATAACTTCATATTAAAAGTGTGAATTTTGATTTAAAAAAAAAAATAATAATAATAAATTATCATTTTTTTTTCAACAAAATGAATTTTTTTATTTTCAGTCTGATTCTTATAAAATTTGACTATGATATGTAACCTTTGAAAATAAACAATTGATTCTATTCATTTTTTTGATTCAGGCCTTAGATTTTGCAAAAATTTGACATATTGGTTTTCAGATATTGATATTTCACTAATATTGATATTTCATAATGGAACTCCTCCTTCAGTTTTGATGCTAGAGCAAAAGCAAAGACCGTTTTAGAATCCTTGGAACATTTCTAACAAACTCAAATTGAGCTTTTTTTCCATTTCCTATTTGTTCTCTTTCTATGTGGGGTCAAAATCGGGAAAAAATGGAATATTTTGGGTGCTTTTCATTCATATTGATATTTCAAAATGGAACTCCTTCAGTTTTGATGCTAGAAAAAAAACAAAGACCGTTTTAGAATCCTTGGAACATTTCTAACAAACTCAAATTGAGCTTTTTTTCCATTTCCTATTTGTTCTCTTTATATGTGAGGTCAAAACCGGAAAAATTGAAAAAATTTGGTCGCCTAACCCCCCCCGGGGGGGGGGAAATTATTGTCCGTAGCGCCATAAAATTTTAGGAAAGAATAGTCTACCACCTAAGGGTCCTTTTACAACAAAAGCATGCAAAATGACCATGGAATCGACAGCATCTGTCAAGGGCCTGGGACGGTCTCCTTAAAATCTCTACAAAAATGTGTAAGAAGAAATTGGATTCTGAACTACAAATTTTCAACTACATTTCTATAAAATTCTTACTATATAATCATGGTCAGGCATTCACTCACTGACGGTACCGGAGAACTTTACTAAATGGAGCTTATATGCCAGCAACGGGGAATAACATGGGGATTAAAGTGGATAAAACTTTGTTCTTGAACATGGTTTCAATTTGAGACACTATAACGATTTGAAAAAGTAAAATTCTTAGAACTGACGAAGTTAAATGATTTATCTCTCATGCTTCCACATAAGAAACTCCTCTAAAATAGTTTTACTCGCTGATGCGTAATTTTCGAGGTATTTAATTTCGAAGTTATAGGAACGTTGGATCGATATTGAAATTAATGTTGTCAACTAGTTTTAAAATTGCATTACGAAATTTAGGTAATTTGAGACAATAAGACGTTTTATTGGAATGACATTGGGCTCCCAAATGCAGAGCATTTGGGAGCCCCCGTAAAGCCGGTACCCATTTCGACACCTGGGTTGGGTGGGGTATTGTGCTTGAGCTTTCCCTTATACCCGACGGGGAAAATCTCCGTGCCAGCGCCGGTATACGAACCCTCGTCTCCAACATGCAAGGCTGATCCCTTAACCACTGTGCCAAGGAGAGAGCAAGCACCAGAAATTGGGAAATCGATCGTTGTCCTCTTCTTCACATTTACACAAAATGTCCATGTAATTTTTCTTAAATGTGCTTCTTTAGTGATTCATGGGAACCAAATTTCTAAATACCGTGAGCGCATTCAAGTAAATATCGTCGGAAAAATTTAGGGAGAGACTCATGTGACGTCACGATACAATATTTGTTTAGACGGCTCTAATGGACGTTATGTTATGCTGGATTACGTTCGGTTACCGCGATAACTCTTAAATACTCATTTGCGACGCAAAGTGCATTGAAGAAAAGTTGCTTATCTTGACGTCATTACCATAATACAAACAACAAAAGTATTAAAATCGATTAGTGTTTTCTGAACATTTACCATGATCTTCATCATTCAGAAGTCAAGCGTTTGTTGATCAATACCAATATACTGCTACGTTTCTAAATATTTTACACACTAAAACTTATTTTACACAAAAGGGAATCATCCGGATTTTTCAACTTTTTTTCGTCCGATTCGTTTGAAAAGTTGCCAAAATATGTATATTTTGAAAGAAAATTGTTTTTTACTCTTGTAACTTTTTCGATTTAGGCCTTTTTTTTTGTTCTGAAAAATCAGTTTTCAGGTACATTTCTATGGATAATTCAAAACGAAACTAGTCACTGAGTTTTGATGCTAGTACAAAACCAAAGACAGTTTTAGAATCCTTGAAGCATTTCCAACATAAGTACATAGGAAAATATTTAAACATTTGAATTTTTTTTGTATTAGCGATATTTTATAATTATATCAAAATACATTATTTTTGTTTTTTTCTCAAATTTAGAAAAAAGCCTTTGTTAGAAATGTTTTAAGGATTCTACAATTGTCTTTGGTTTTGTTCTAGCATCAAAACTCAATGACTCTCGTTTTGAATGTTGAAAGTTAAAAGTGTTGGGTATAAGCCATAAACCAAAATTTTTGTTGGAGTGTAATATAATGAATAATTCATGTAATTGAATGATGGTTACATTTTTATTTTGATAATCTCCATGCATAACTTCTTTATCACACTGAATTGTTATTTCCATAAATAAAAATATAAAATTTTTGGTTTAAAAAATTATGAAATTTATTCTTTTCAGTCTGATTCTTATGAAATTTGACTACAATATTAAACTTTTGAGAAGAAACACAATTTCTTCTATTCATTTCTTTGATTCAGGCCTTAGTTTTTAAAAAAAATTGGACATGTTGGTTTTTACTTCATTTGTATTGATATTTCAAAAGAGGACTAGTCATTGAGTTTTTATGCTAGAACAAAACAAAGTTTAGTTTATTAGTTAGTTTAAGCCTCCCTATCCTCAACAATTAGATGAAAAGAGAGGAAGGAAGAAGGCACCATTTAGTATGGAGTTAAGGGAACGTGGAATCTATGCAGAAAGGGCACAGAAACAGAAAGCTAAGAAAGAAGTTCATGAAACAAGAAAATTTGAAGAAGAAAGTGGTAGGCAGTGAAAAACAGGACAGCAGTGAACCGAAAAAAAGATGGTCCGTAACACAACAAAACCTATTCTATTCTAACAAAAGAAAGCCTACCTAACCTTTAGCTCGGGCCCTCACATTGTCCCCCTGGGAGCGATAGTTCCCATAGATACAATAATTGCATCCCCCTGAGGGGAGAACAAAACAAACGAGTTTTAGAATCCTTGAAACATTTTCTAACACAAGTACAGTTTCAAATCACCCATTTCCTGTTTTTTTATATGGAGTAGAAATGGGGTCAAAAATTCAAGATTTTCGTCCCCTAACCTCCCCAGGGGGGGGGGGGGGAGGTTCTTTTGTCTGTAGCGACATATGATTTTAGAACCAATAGCCCAGCAAGTAAGGGTCCTTTTTCAACAAAAACATGAAAAATGCTCATCTGAGCAACAGGGGCCTGGATGATCCCTCAAGCCTCATTAACCATTTTCAATTTCAGTGAATGTTAAGGAGATGCAACTAATCCATTTTCATAATTTTGTTGGCTGTATCATGGTAATTTATATCAAATTAAGTTAATTTTCTTCTATGCACTTTTTGGGGCAAATGACGGTCAATGTTGAGTTTAACCCGTCCACGGAAATTAGAAATTCCGTTCTAAAGAATCACTAAAGGAACACATTTGAAAACGTTGTACATGAACGACATTCTGCTTGCTGATACGTTATTTTTGAGTTATTCAACTTTGAAGTTATAGGAACAGCGCTCAAGAAATGATTTTCCCACGCAATGGGAGAGGGTGTTTTAACAATGTTGGAAGTGTGCAGAGCAGGGGAAAAGTTTTTTTTGCAATATATGGCGTTTGATAATTTGCTGAACCCGCGGAGCCTGAACCAACTCCTACAATGTTTTAGTTAATAACACAATTAAGGTTATAACCCAAAAATATTAGCGGGACTGGAATAGTGAAGACTTAAATTGATATGCACTCTTCAAGATGGCAGCAACCATAGAACATTAGCAAAACCTTAGGAGTGAATACGGTACATTTAATATCAGAATATTTTTATCATGTTTTATTTTTGGGTGAGAACCTTTATTGTATTATTAACTAAAACATCCTAAAAGTGAGTTCAGGCTCCATAGGGTTGGCAAATAATCAATTACAAAGTACCGAAACGTACTCTTAACAGCTCCCGCTCAAGCGGGAAGCTACTGGAACAGCTATGGAAAACGAAAATTTCTCTAAGTTAAGTAGAATAACTTAAAAATAACGCATTAGCGAGCAGAATATCATTCTTTTAATATATTTTTAAACATGTTCCTTAAGTAATTCTTGGGAACAAAATTTGGTCAATATTGAATTTAATGTTGTCAACAAATTTCATAATTTCGTAGGTATAGATAGGTAATATAGTCGATTTTAAGACGTTTTACAAGAATGACAATGTGCCCGGAAATGCTTAGTTTTGAAGATATAGGATAAATAACGCCAGGTAAGAATAGCATAACAGCAGTTTCGATATGGCTCTTCCGGTGTTTTGCGGACGCGGACCACGCCAAGTTTTTTGGCGGGAGTCATCGGCCTCCGTATGGTTGAGTTAAGGAGACCGTCCCAGGCCCTTGACAGATGCTGTCGATTCCATGGTCATTTTGCATGCTTTTGTTGTAAAAGGACCCTTAGGTGGTAGACTATTCGTTCCTAAAATTTTATGGCGCTACGGACAATAATTTCCCCCCCCCCGGGGGGGGTTAGGCGACCAAATTTTTTCAATTTTTCCGGTTTTGACCTCACATATAAAGAGAACAAATAGGAAATGGAAAAAAAGCTCAATTTGAGTTTGTTAGAAATGTTCCAAGGATTCTAAAACGGTCTTTGCTTTTGCTCTAGCATCAAAACTGAAGGAGGAGTTCCATTTTGAAATATCAATATGAATGAAAAGCACCCAAAATATTCCATTTTTTCCCGATTTTGACCCCACATAGAAAGAGAACAAATAGGAAATGGAAAAAAAGCTCAAATTGAGTTTGTTAGAAATGTTCCAAGGATTCTAAAACGGTCTTTGCTTTTGCTCTAGCATCAAAACTGGAGGAGTTCCATTATGAAATATCAATATTAGTGAAATATCAATATCTGAAAACCAATATGTCAAATTTTTGCAAAATCTAAGGCCTGAATCAAAAACATGAATAGAATCAATTGTGTTTATTTTCAAAGGTTACATATCATAGTCAAATTTTATAAGAATCAGACTGAAAATAAAAAAATTCATTTTGTTGAAAAAAAAATGATAATTTTTTATTATTATTTTTTTTTTTAAATCAAAATTCACACTTTTAATATGAAGTTATGTATGGAAAGTATCGAAATAAAAATTAAAAATGCATTCAATTACATCAAATGTACATTATATTACACTTCAACAAAAATTTTCATTTTTTGCTATACCCAACAATTCTAACTTTCAACATTCATCCTGGGACTAGTTCTCGAGTTTTGATGCTAGAACCAATCCAAAGACAGTTTTAGAATCCTTAAAACATTTCTAACAAACTCAAATTCGCCTTTTTTTCAAATTCGAATTCTTTGAAAAAATATATAGCTCTAAACCCAAAAAAATGTTGCTGATTTTTGAAATATCAAAAAATTTTGAAAAAATAGAAAAAATTTTAATTTCAAAAAAAGCCGAATTTGAGTTTGTTAGAAATGTTCCAAGGGTTCTAAAACTGTCTTTGTTTTTGTTCTAGCATCAAAACTGAAGGAGGAGTTCCAATCTGAAATATCAATAAAAATATACCAAAAACACATTTTTCGTCAAAAAAAAAAAACTAAGGTCTAAATCGAAAAAATGACAGGAGTAAAAAAGGTTTACTTTCACAAAAGACATATACTGGCCAACTTTCAAACGAATCGGGCGAAAAAAGGTCTCAAACCGGGACGGTCCCCTCAAATTATAATATTTTAGGCTTACTCAGGTTAGGATACTTAACTAAATTAACTTTACCAAACCTAACCTTACCTATCGTTACGTCAGAACCGTACTTCTGCTTATTAACCTCTCCGTTTGTTCAATTTTATAAACGACATTCATATAACTTCAAAGTTAAATATCTCCAAAAATAAGCATTTCCGGGCACATTGTCATTCATGTAAAACGTCTTAAAATCGACTATATTATCTATCTATACCTACGAAATTATGAAATTTGTTGACAACATTAAATTCAATATTGACCCAAAATTTTTAATTTTTGTGAATGGGTTACACTCAATATTGACCCAAATGAGTATCTAACAAGTTATAGCGGGTATGTTAATATTGGTCTTTGTTGGCCGGAATGCGCTCAATCACTCAAGCATGTCCGAAGGGAGAGTCCATTGTAGACTTTCTTTCAGAACAATTTCTTACTGCTTCTAACACTAGAGTTGAGGTAAGTTATTTACCACTACAAGTTAAATAATCATTTGCCTTAGAAAGTGCATGGAAGAAAAGTTGTTTATTTCAATGTAATTACCATGATGCAGGCAACCAACTTTCAAAAATTGATTAGTTGTATCTCCTTGACATTAACCTTTATTTTAACTGTTCTCATATTCCAAACACTATGATAATCTTCGGTCAATGTGAAGTTTAATGCAATCATGGAAATTGATAATTATATTCCCAACAATCACTAAAGGAACCCATTTAAGAACGTTTTTCAGGAGCGACATTCTGCTCGCTGATGCGTTATTTTTGAATTATTGAACTTTGAAGTTGGCCATCGCACGCCCAAAGAAGCGAGCGTAATTTAATTAAAAACGGAAGCTAACCCCCTATTACAAACGTTAAGAGGTTGGGTCGTGAGGGGTAGCCACAGTTCTTCAAGTGAGAAGTATAAATAATGCTTCTAAACCACCCATTAGGGTGACGACCGCAATCTTGTTTACATCGGGTCTAACATGGCGACCACCAAGGGCGCCGCCATCTTGGACCCGATGTCAACAAGATTGCGGTCGTCACCCTAATGGGTGGGTTAGAAGCTTTATTTATAATTTTCACTAGAAGAACTGTGCCTCCCCCTCACGACCCAACCTTTTTACGTTTGTAATAGCTTCCGTTATTAATTAAATTCCGTTTTACGCGCTCACTTCCTTTGGCGCCAAGGCCAACTTCAAAGCTCAATTATTCGAAAATAACGCATCAGCGAGCAGAATGTCATTCTTGTAAAACGTTCTTAAATGGGTTCTTATAGTTAGTGATTCCTAAGATCGGAATTCTTATTTTCCGTGATTGCATTAAACTTCACATTGACCTAATCTTTAGTTAAAACTAGGCTACTATTGTGTAGAACAATTGTCAAGCTTTCCTAAATTATGCTTCATCTTTTCCCAGCTTACATGAAAAATTCCCAATATCGGCATCAATGTGAAAAACATCCATAAACCTCAAATATGACAGTAACACAGTACACAATGATGCTTTATTAGGACATAACAGGCAGGCAAGACCTTATCAGCAATGCTTCGTTTCACAGAACTAGCTATATACATGGTGACTACTGATATTTCATTTCCAAATTTTAGTACTTTTTACTACCTTCAATGGCAAAAAATTACTACCTTTTTTCACACAATGAATGTTGTCCAAATGTCCAGAGGTAAGTAATTGGCCTATAATGAGAAATTTGAGTCAATAATATACGCAATACCAAAGGTTCAAAAAAAGCTCCAAGTTTCTCAATACTTAAAATACTTGATACTAAATGGAGCAACCGAAGCTTTACGGCAAAAAAGTTTCCTAAATTCCTAAGGTACCCCCATCCTAAATGGACTCCAACAAAAGTTTGGCAAAGACCTTGTCTCAACATCTTTCAACTATGAGGGCAACAGTTCATCATATAGAAAAAATAAACTGACTGGAAACTAGTAGACACCAGGGGATTGTCAGATCCCTTTACAGCAGGGTAGAATATAAATGAATTTCATTGTGACGAAACATTATGGCACTTCAGAAATATGAGTTTGTAAGCTATTACTATCATACCTCAAAATCTAAATCGGCATCCTAATTGCGATCAATAATAAATAGTTATGAACATGTTATATTACAGAACCAATCACAAAAATGCAAATTTCATGTAGCTTTCCTACACACTTTTAGTAGAAGAATGAACTTTGATTACAAGAAGCAACTCTATGCTATGACGACATCCTGGAGGTAACTGAATTGCTATGAATGCCAAAAGTACTTCAAAGGAACTAAACTCTCGTTCAAATGATGACACATTGTATTAAAAGATAATTTTATGGCATAATTCTTTCTGTATTTGAACATAAATTAACGTCACTGGAAAAAAAACTTTCAGCTTTACAAAGAGGTAATTTGGAAAAAAAAACCCTTATAGTTTCAGTAAATCGTTGTTTCCCCAAATCGAAGTGGACAGAATAAACTCGTCTTTTCAAAGGAAGATAATACTGCTCACAATCAAGCTCAGGTCCAAAAAACACATTCTGGATATAAATGAACTGCGGAGAAGTTCCTTTGAAGTCATTGCAATGTTTCTATCCTGCCGCAACAACTTGGAGTGTGAGAATATTAGTCTTGGAATAAGAATTGGAAGGCTACATCAAGTTTACGATAATCAAGACCTAGCTTACTAGCCAAATATATGACTTTGAATTAAACATTATTCATTAGGAGGAATTGAAATGTGATAAGTTTGATTCACGACTTACTCATCTGAAATGGCAGTAGGACTCTAAAAGCTAATTGAGAATGAGGTAATTGTTGAGGCATTGACCATAATTGATTTTCCACTTTTGGATGTCTAAATATTGTTGATGAGATCAAAATAAACCTGTTTTCTTCGATGCACTTTGAGTATTTTACAAGTTATAGCGGTAAATGAGTTACCGGAACTCCAGTATTTTAGGCGGGGAAAAATGAATAAGGGAAGCAAACACCCTATTACAAACGTAAAGAGGGCGGGTCGTGAGGGGTAGCCACAGTTTATTTTAGTGAAAATTATAAATAAACCTTTCTAGTGACATCCGTTTACATCGACTCCAAGGTGGCTGCCACCATGGCGCCACCTGGTACCCAAGATGGCGGCAGCCATCTTGGAGTGGATGTAAACGGACGTCACTAGAAACCTTTATTTATACTTTTCACTAAAAGAACAGTGGCTACCCCTCATGACCCAACCTCTTTACGTTTGTAATAGGTTGTTAGCGATTCCTGTGAAAGGCAACTTCAAAGTTTAATACTTAATTACTTCCCGCTCCAAACACTACAGTTGCGGTAAGTAATTCATTCTTATAACTCGTTCAATAATTATTTCAAACGGAAAGTGCATAGAAGAAAAGTTGTTCATTTACACATAATTCACTAGGTTTAGGCACCCAAAACTTAAAAATCAATTATTTTCAACTCCTCAACATTTACCGAGAATAATTTTATTTCTGTGCTTACGTTTGTGAATAAAATACTTTAATTTCTGAGTACCAAGTGCACAAAAATAACAAATATGCCAACTATGCTATATATCTTACAGGCAGCTGCATCCACTAAAGATGAAATCCAATAAAATGTAATAGTTATTTAGTGATAAATACAACTACCTATTTGAAAATTTTGGCTAGTTGTTAATGTTTATTCATAAAATTTGAAAGAAGAAGTTCACAAGATGTTTTACGTTGAAAAGGATTGTAATTTGTAATAAAATATGAATTATTTTACTTGACAAACATATTTCAATCAAAGCCACTTGATATGCTTCCACAAGAAAACATGTAGCTATGCTATTTCATTTTTCTTTGTGATGGTATAATTCATATTTGATACGTAAGAATAAAAGATGTTGAATGTCGACCTCAATCATAAATGCACTATTTTTAAATCCTTATTTTATTTTCAATACTAATCCCTGATATCACAAGTTCCTAAGCTTGTATCTCAATGTAAGTGCGCACTAATTAGAAGTGTTTTCAACAATGCATCGCCACTGGTATTACATTTTTTAAATTTATATTTATACGATTTATGAAACCTCAATTACCGCATCAAAGCGAAAGCCGTTTTATTGTTTCTCACAATTTTTTAATAATAAAATGACTCAAATGAACCTTCCATCATAAAACAATTAGATAACTTTCAGATCAAACGGAATGAGAAGAAAAAGTGAACTGTTTTCACTATTGTTAGCAAAAATTTTGAAACTTTTTTCTATTTAGTATGCTCCAATACTAAAATTACACCCCACTCTACTGGAATATTTCCCATAAATTGAGGCAAATTTCAGATTATGGGAAAAATAAATTTAAAAAATCTTCATACTCTATATAAATATATATATGTAACATTACCTTAAATTTTCAGAGAATTATTCTACTAAACAATTTTTTTACTACCCTGAGGCAAATTTTACTACTTTTGGTCAATATTGAATATAATGTTGGCAACGAATTTCATAATTTCGTAGGTATAGATAGGTAATATAGTCGATTTAAGACGTTTTACATGAATGACAATGTGCCCGGAAATTCTTATTTTTGGAGATATTTAACTTTGAAGTTATAGGAACGTCGTTTATAAAATTGAACAAACAGAGAGGTAAATAAGCAGAAATCCGGTTCTGACGTAACGATAGGTAAGGTTAGGTTTGGTAAAGTTAATTTAGTTGAGTATCCTAACCTAAGTAAGCCTAAAATATCTTAATTTAACTCAACCATACCGAGGCCGATGACTCCCGCCAAAAAACTTGGCGTGGTCCGCGTCCGCAAAACGCCGGAAGAGCCATATCGAAACTGCCGTTAATGCTATTCTTACCTGGCGTTGTTTATCCTACATCTCCTAAACTAAGCATTTCCGGGCACAATGTCATTCGTGTAAAACGTCTTAAAATCGACTATATTACCTATCTATACCTACTAAATTATGAAATTCGTTGACAACATTATATTCAATATTGACCCTACTTTTTACAACTTTTTTACTACTTTTCAAATTTTACTACTTTTTACTACTTTTGGTCAATATTTACTTTAGGTCAGGCAGGCGACCATTATGGGCGCCGCCATCTTGGATCCGATGTAAACAAGATTGCGGTCGTCACCCTAATGGGTAGGTTAGAAGCTTTATTTATAATTTTCGCTATAAGAACTGTGGCTAACCCTCACGACCCAACCTCTTTACGTTTGTAATAGGGGGTTAACTACCCTTATTAACTAAATAATGGCGCCGGCGCGCGCGCGCCGGCACCAACTTCAAAGTACAATTATTCAAAAATAACGCATCAGCGAGCAGAAAGTCATTCATGTAAAAGGTTATTTAATGTGTTCCTTTATTGATTGTTTGCCCGCAAATTATTAATTTCCTTGCCTGACAAAAAATAAATATTGTCCCTACTTTTTACTACTTTACTACCTAGTAGACACCCTGTATAATATAGTTTTGACAGTTACGATTTTGTTCATCACATTAACAGTCAAAACATGTAACTACCGTTTACCTCTTCTCATCATAAAATCGTCGGAGAACGAGTATTTTCTTTTGAGGACGCAATACCTTTGCTTTAATAGTATGATTGTACTATAATAACAATTAACCCTTCATCTGCCGTCACGCGCATCCTCACTGCCAACACAGATGTAAAAGAAACGAATCTCAGCAACCACGTAGCCTGAACAGAACGAAACCTTTTTCAACTAACCTGCATGAATTTCATGGCCACAAGCTTGAAACCTTTGGTTTCAAACCTCTTTATGATGTCTCCAATGATGCCACGCTGGACTCCATCAGGCTTGATGGCAATGAAGGTACGTTCCATTTCGGAAATTTTTAGATTGGCTAGAGCGTCGGCAGACATGTGAACTCCAGAAAGCCGGTAGACAGAAGGCAGGGTTGCCAGATGGTCTAACCTAAATTTCCCTGTTTTAGTCTCAAAATTTCCCTTTTTTGACTAAAAATTTCCCTGTTTTGCAGATTCTTTAAACATACATACGTACATACATAGAATCATATTCCTTTTATAGGGTATACCTATTTCAGTGAATATCTCTTTCATTTTTCCATGCAAACATGTTGTAGCACTAATGAGTGGAATGATAGTCGAAAATGGTTCTTTAACAACATCTTTTTTAACAACCCTTGCCACCAATGCCAAATACTTTGTACTTCGTTTATGTGTTTATTCATCCGTTATCTGAGAAAAATAATAATTCTTCAAGAGCTCATAAATATTATCACTCACTTCGCCTCTTAAAACATTCTTCACAATTGCAATACACTTAGTCCCACCACATTTGAAGCCACTCGCAATCTCCGAATCAGGACAAGCTGCTTTCACAACTGGGACTAAATGTTCAACAATAGAATGCGGAAGATTATGCTCATATTAAACTGCAACAAGTCTAATTTCACCTCCTTCTACTTGTGTATGTTTTCTTTGTTTACTGCCGCTCTACGTATCTAAAGAACTTCTTGTTGTTTTTTTCTAATTTCTACATTTTTTGTATTCGTCATTTCCGCATGGTTTTCAATCTCTGATCAGCCAGCTTTTCCATCTATTTACATCACATAATTTACATTGAAAATCTTCTGCTCCTTTTTAATTTTTACTGAGCCAACCTTTGAATTTCATTTCAGTTTCCCACGACTTTAGGTACTTTTGAGTATGAATTAAACGTTAACGTCATACTTTTGATTGTGGGGTTTCATTCCCACTGCTTTACATATTACGTTAATTCACTTCAAAAATTTCAGTAATGCTGAAGCGCGTCTTTTCAATTTCCTCTCGCTACAATCATTACAATGACAAATGCAATTATTGTGATGATTAGGATCTGTGACTCTGTGAAGCGTGAACCGCGTGAAGTTGAACTGGCGCTCAGCGGTTGCGATGCATTGGCGCCTCTGATTGCTCCTAGTCAGTATGTACGCGTACAATACGTGTATCAAAGTTCGAACATGTCCGACAAGTGTTAAAAACTATAAATACTAAGTAGCTTAGCACAAAATTCTAAGTAGCTAATCACTTACATATAATTTTACACGAAAATGAAGCCGCATAGCAAAATTTCCCTGTTTTCATACGTTTTTCGAAGTTTTTTCCCTTTTTCCCTTTGGGACCCATAATTTCCCTAAAGCAGGGAAATTTCCCTGCATCTGGCAACCCTGACAGAAGGGCCTCTAGCGGCTGTCGCTGCTGCTATCTATAACATGTGCTAAGGAAAATATCTCCTACTCTTCATTTTCGGATGCTAGTCTGAGTAGCGCACTCTTGCGATAGACTATCAAATTCTCAGAATATAAAGTTTTATAACTCATAAATTTAGAATTTATCGGTAAATAAACGTTAAAAAAAAGGGGTGGATAAATTTACTAAATGTTATTTGCCTGATTAATTTATATGTCGTTGTCCGTGTTGAACGCATTAAAGTTGTAAAGAATCAACACCAGAGGGAAAAATACACATGTTTAAATTTATGTTCACTGAAGTTTAAAGCTGTCATGAAGTTTCTTCAATTTTATATTCTGGAACCTGCAAACATTTTTCTGGACATAAGCGCTCATGACCTGATCAAATTTTCCATCATGGTTTGGATTTAAATCATAATTTTTCTTCTAGTCCTTATAAGGCCGAGTAGGCCGGATTGTTTGAACCATTGTAGTCATCACATTATCACATATTATTTCATATATATATATATATATTTATTATTACATATATTACACATATATTTCATATATATATATATATATATATATATGAATATATATATATATATATATATATATATATTAAATTCTTTTATATTAGAAGTTCATGATTGCAAGTGTAAAGGTTTCAACTTTTTTAAAATGGTTTTTCATATGCAATCCTTCGCTAGCATCATAAATTAGGTTTTTGTAATGCTTCTATTAGTTTTCATATAATCGGAAATCCCCCATTGCTGTTATCATTAACATGTGAGAGGTCTTTTATTTTATCATATTTTTGCGTGATTCTATTCATTCACACCGGCGTGCCAAATTGCGACCAGTCGCGCGAACGGAAACTCGAACGCACTCTTTCTCCCTAAAAACAGGGTAAAGAAGACCGGCAGGCGGCAGCACAGGGACTTCATATAGCCGTTAGGTACAGAATTTCTGGAGATTTCTTGAGTTCACCTCGTGCGACTTTACACTTAAGTTTACCGACTCGTAACTTTGGAACGGATGCACCCATCGACTTCAAATTACTCTCAAATGAAAGAGTGAAACATTTCCAGTAGTAAGGTGTCCTACACACGACCACGGCCTCAACGGTTTTCGAGAAAATAGAGAAATTCTGCGTTGAGCCTATCCGACTCGCGCGCCCTCAAAAAACTTAAGTTTACCGACTCGTAACTTTGGAACGGATGCACCCATCGACTTCAAATTACTCTCAAATGAAAGAGTGAAACATTTCCAGTAGTACGGTGTCCTACACACGACCACGGCCTCAACGGTTTTCGAGAAAATAGAGAAATTCTGCGTTGAGCCTATCCGACTCGCGCGCCCTCAAAAAACTTAAGTTTACCGACTCGTAACTTTCGAACGGATGCACCCATCGACTTCAAATTACTCTCAAATGAAAGAGTGAAACATTTCCAGTAGTACGGTGTCCTACACACGACCACGGCCTCAACGGTTTTCGAGAAAATAGAGAAATTCTGCGTTGAGCCTATCCGACTCGCGCGCCCTCAAAAAACTTAAGTTTACCGACTCGTAACTTTCGAACGGATGCACCCATTGACTTCAAATTACTCTCAAATGAAAGAGTGAAATATTTCCAGTAGTACGGTGTCCTACACACGACCACGGCCTCAACGGTTTTTGAGAAAATAGAGAAATTCTGCGTTGAGCCTATCCGACTCGCGCGCCCTCAAAAAACTTAAGTTGACCACCTCGTAACTTTCGAACGGATGCACCCATCGACTTCAAATAACTCTCAAACGGGCTAATATTAGTATCTGTAAGTCTCATTTTTTTGTACTTGCAGTCATGTTAATTTCTGAATAAGTTTGATGCCTAATACTGTCAACTTGACTCTGTCATTGGGGGAAGATATTGTGAAAATTACAACATAATTAGGATGAATTCGACATGCACATGATCGTTTGGAGGTCTGGACTCTTTACACATAAACTGAATGCATCCTTTACATTTATTTTAGCTCCTACCTTACCTTCTCAGCTTTCTCGAGATAGCGTACAGCGAAGACGGCGACCACGACACATTTTTTCTTCTGTAGGTGAATCCTATATGCCAAGGCTTGAGTAGCTCCATTGGTCTCATTTAGTGCTCCCGTCTTCGAGGCTTTCTGATGTTTATGCCTTTCATTACAACCCCACTATAATGGAAAACTGCCAAAAATCAGTCTGCCGCTATAGTGAGGCTATAATTTGGGCTATAAAGAAGCCTTTATTCATATACAAAAATTATTCATTCATATACAAAATTATTCATAACATATACAAAATTATTCTACAGAAGTCGATTATTGGAATATTTCTGCCGGGCCGGAGGCTTCAAAACCTTCCATATGGAACTTTTCTTGAGATAGCGTACAGCGAAGACGACGACCACGACCCATTTTTTCTTCTGTAGGTGAATCCTATATGCCAAGGCTTGAGTAGCTCCATTGGTGTCATTTAGTGCTCCCGTCTTCGAGGCTTTCTGATGTTTATGCCTTTCAATACAACCCCACTAGAATGGAAAACTGCCAAAAATCAGTCTGCCGCTATCGTGAGGCTATAATTTAGGCTATAAAGAAGCCTTTATTCGAAGAATTTAAAACATTTCATCTTATCTAAAAATTTCAAACATTAGGTATAATCTTAGAATTTAAAACATAAGGAATTATCTCAGAAGTTACACCATTTCTAAATATTTAAAAAATATTTAAGTATTTAAAATTTTTTAAACATTTGCAAAATTATTCTACAGAAGTGTTTTATGGGCGTATCTGAGCCGGAGTCTTCAATACCTACCACATGGAACCAATTTCAATCGGTGAGGTATGAACGTCAAAGAAACAAATCAGTCTTGATATTATTCCTTTCTTAAATATTGTTCCTGTCCCTACTTTACAATTGAAACTGCAACACAGGAATGCTTTTTATGATTTGCAGCTTATTATTCCCCTATCTTACACGGGAAGTGTGACACAAAAGATATTGTGTTTATGAACGCATTACCAAATGTTTGCCATCGGTACGAACGTTCTACATGGGCCATTTGATCAGGAGGCAAGCTAAATCTCTTCGATTTTGAAAAAAATTGTTTCAATAAGAAATTCTTTCTCCGTAGATTCATTTAATGCGTCTTCTTCTAAGTTTTCATCTTCATATTTCACTTAAAAGAAAGAAAAAGAAAGAAAAACAGTTTATTTCCAATAGAGATTGTACAATATTACAATCATTGGTTTTTAATAGCCTCGTTCAGGTAGTAGAGAAGCCCAAAATGGCCGTTGCATTAGCCGTTTCGATGCTTAAATATCTTAAAATTAATATACTGAGATGATACACACACACGAGTATTGAAAAACTCGTGTCACTAGTCGAAAAGAAATGATTGAGGGCAATGAACTCCTAATCTAGCTTAATCTACATTTGATAATACATGTAATGATAATTATAAGAGATAACACAATTTCATGGACGATGCATTTTCATTGTGAGGTGAAAACACTTTTGACAGTTTACATGTACATGACATAAAACTTCGCAATTCTTGACGCCAGGAAATAATATATGAAATCGCTTGTTTCGGTCAATGTTCACAAGTGTCGTTTTAAGGAAGCATGAAAAAAAAAATATATAAATATATATCCATATGCACACATATGTAAATATACGTATGCATGTGTGTGCATATCCATACACACACACACACATACACACATCACACAAATACATATATACATATAAGCATGAGGACCAAGAAGATTATAAGTTTTGTATTACTGATTCAACAATTTTAACATAACGGTCATTAGTTAACAAGCATTTTATATAAATATAAATGGATGATCGTACAACAAAAGTATAGTTTTTACATGAATGCTTTACAATACTAAAGAGATGACGAGTTAGGTAATGTTACAAGTTGAGTGTGCACAGAAAAAAGACCATTATCTCTGGTAAAATGCTAGTTGTCAGTCTAGTATACACATATGTGCACGTATACATGTAAATATATACACATACACATGCACACATATACCCACGCACATACTTACACCAAACTCGTAAGCAAACACAAATGCATTTCTATGCATCGAGGCAATACATACGCATTCTACAGAGTGTCATACGCATAGCGTGGACACGTACACATATACACAAGTAAGCATGTGCGCAAATATCAGCGTAAACTAGTTCGTATAAACCAGAATTCCAATCGAGGGAAACGGAGAAAATATCTTTTATTATAGCATGAATTTTATAATATTTCGTACTAAAAATAGTGGCACAAAACAGTCCACTTAAGTCGGAAACATGAAAACGATTGTGGGACGTGAATAAGAAAGAAAACATTAATGTCCTATAAAGGTTTCATATTAGAAAAAAAAAAATCACATTATCTTTGAAATATGGCGCAAATTGTCGGCAGTTGATAAACAAACATAGGTATCACATTATTATAAGCATATAACTATAAGCCGAATAAGTATATTACTGCAGTATAAATGGATGATCACACAACGAATTTATTTTTTTTACATGGATGCTTTACAATTTCATATTAGAAAAAAAAACATTATTTTTTTTAATATGGTGCAGAATGTCTGCAATTGATCAACACACACACACATAGGTACCATGTCGGTCTAGTTTGATGCTTGCACAGAAACGGAGAGGAATGACATAAAATGCACCTTCGACTGGTTGATCTACTCTAGTGCACACAGTTGTACGTGCACATATACACACCCATATGCGCACATACACCTATATACGTACACACATATACAAGTAAGCATGTTTGCAAATGACAACGTATAGGCGGTCAAATCATAATACCTACGCATACTTCAAAACTGTTGTGTGATGTCTTGAATTATAAAACAATGAGCGAGGGAGATTGTTCAGCAAGGGAGATACCAGGGAAATGAGATTCGTCAGTACTCATTCAGTATGTTCTGTAATTAAGGATTATTATTGAGACACAAGATGACGAGTTATTTTGGCTTTAAATTCTCTCGGTCTTTGAGGGACTTTAATACTCAGGGGAAGTTTGTTCCACAGTAAGGCGCCTGATATGGACAGAGCCTTCTGCCCTAAGTGAGATGAACGATAGTTGACTAAGACATTATTGTTTCTGTTCGGTTTTTGATTGGTTACAGTGGGTGGATGGAAACGCACTATCTCAGCATTGCTCTGAGGAAGATATAACGAGGAGAATACGTATTGGGCCTTCTGCATGAGGAGCCTTTCTTGGATAGGAATCCAGCCGAGTTTATTGAGGAGAGGGGTTACGTGATCACTTCTTTTGAAATTACCGTTGCATACCACCTTGGCTGCAAAATTCATGCATTTTTGTAAGTCCCTTTTAAGGTATTGAGGTAAGTCTCCCCATACTAGGCTGCAGTAGTCAATGCGCGATAACACAAGGGATTGAATGGCTAATAATCTGGATTTTTCGTCTAGCATACTTTTTATACGATGAAAAAACATTAAAGTTCCGTAGATTTTGTTGCAAGTAGTCTCAACGTGAGATTTGAAGGACATATTTCTATCGAACCAGATACCCAGATTTTTAACTTTTTCTGATGCATTAATTTTATCATTTCCAACTGCAAGAGTAAGATCTGAAGTTTTTTTAATTGCATCTTTGGATCCAAAAATAATGCATTGTGTTTTATTAGCATTTAATTTCAGACCATTTCGGTCGTACCATGATTTCAGGCTAGTCAGTAGAGTTTCGGCTTTAATTTGCGTCTGTGGTATTTCCGATACAGAACTTGTTATTGCAATTTGAACATCATCTGCATACATTGAGATCCGTGTGTCAGAAGGCATTGGAGGGAAATCATTAATGAAAATAGAAAACAGTAGTGGACCAAGAATGGATCCTTGGGGAACACCAAAATTGTTTTGAGTGAATGGGGACAATTTGTTTTCTATGCGGACTGCATGAGATCGATTTGACAAGTAACTTTCAAACCATTGCGTGTCTATTCCCAAGTTCAGTATTTTACGTAGAAGTCTTTCATGTTGGACGCTATCGAACGCCTTAGAGAGATCGAGTAGCAGCAAGAGTGTTACATTCTTTTGATCAATGTCACTGTATATTTTTTCAGATATATTGAGCAGAGCGTCTTGAGTGCTAGTATTTCTTCTATAGGCATATTGATTTTGGTGGAGTAAATTTGACTCGTCCAGGTGAAATGACAGTTGATTTGTCACCACTTTCTCCAATAGTTTGGACATGACAGGCAAAAGACTGATGGGCCTGTAGTTTGATGCTGTATTTAAGTCACCACTTTTGTGCAACGGTCTAATAATGGAGTGTTTCCATTGGTTTGGAAATGTGTTGGTTACTATTGATGTATTAATTATCAGACGAATCCATGGTGCTGTAACAGGGAAACTGTCTTTGATATATTGAAGACTGATACCATCATGTCCAACTGCCTTTGTGTTTTTTAGTGAGTATAAGATGTTTCGTAACTCCGGTAAATCGACAGGGCGTGGTCTCCACTTGACATCAGTCCTCGAGGGTGCAGTGGGGCATGAATTTTCAATTGTCGTTTCATCTGGATTGGTGCACACCTCACTGAAAACTTGAGCCCCTACTTTTGAAAAGAATGTGTTGAAATCCGTGGCTGTTGCCAAGGGATTTTCAAAATTACTTATGCGATCTAAATTTTTATATGGGGCTACCTCACTAATGATTTCCCAAGTTCGCTTCGGGTTATTTTTAGCCGTTATCAGTGCCTGGTGGAAATGAGTTTGTTTCGCTTCAGTGATTTTCTTTCGAAGAATTTTTTCATGTTCTTTATATCTCTTGTATAAGGTACTGTTTGATCTATTGTTTTTGTACTCTCGCAAGTTAGCTTTCTTTATTCTGCTCATCTCTTTAACTTCGTCAGTAATCCAAACAGTCCGTTTTGGCTTGGTTTTTTTGGTGACGTAAGGTGCACATTCGTCGAGAGCTGCTGTGAAGTTCTCGTTGAAGATTGACACTTGTATGTCAACATCGTCAGATTGCATCATTTTCTGGAATTCGGTAGACCTATCGAGTAGTTTTTCTTGAAATAGTTCTGCTGAATAGTGCCTTTTCGAGCGATAGGTCATTAAGCGGTATTTTTGTCTTTCCTTCGCAATATTAATTTCACATTCTATAGAGTGGTGATCGGAAATAGAAGGAGACATTACTGTACTAAGTATTGCGGTGGGATTATTTGTGATTGCTAGATCGAGGAGAGTTGCAGAGACTTTAGTGATGCGAGTCGGTTCTTTGACCATTTGTGATAAGCTTAGTTTATGCAATAGTTTGCTTAGCTGATTATTTTTGTCCGTTAGGTCAACATTGAAATCTCCGAAAGCAAAGAATGATTTTTTTGCCTGAAGGATTTCTTTGAAGGTTTCCTCAATGAAATCTAGTGTTAGATTTAGGGGAGACGATGGGTGCCGGTAAAGGCTGCCAATGATTATTGATTTGTGTTTATTTATTTGCACTTCTAACAAAACCATTTCAATGCCTTCGCAAACTTTATTAGCTAGTAGTGAAGATGTTGAGTACATTTCTTTCACAAAAATACAAGATCCACTGCCTCTGCTGGTTTTAGCGCCATCGTAGCGGTACAACACGTAATCAGGAATGTTAAAAAATGAACTTTGGGTTCGTGAATCAAACCATGTTTCTGAGACACACAAAATGTCAATTTTTTCAGTGACCAACATTGCTCTGATTTCATCCAATTTACCATTCAGGCTTCGAGCATTTACGTGCTTGATGTTGATTTTACCTATATTAGCACTCTTTTTAAAGGTAGTGAAGTTACTATCTCGATGGGATCGTTCAGGGGATTTATCGATTTTGTCTAAGTTGCCCAGGGTGTTTGGCCCAGCATCTGCTATGTAAGAAAGTCTACTATTTGGCTGGGCAGCGGCACTCTGTCAAGATGAGGTAACCCCGGTCTGATTTTTGCCTTGTGTGACAAGAGCACTGTAGTGATCGTTTTTACGATGGAGCAGTAGTGGAGGGTTATTATTTGATAATTCTGAATTGGGAACGACTGATATTTTCCAAACACAATGATCCTGTTCATCCAGGACGAGAAGTTTTTGGCCTGTCACATTTGAAATGATTAGTGGTATAAGGTCTACAGCAGCTTGGTCAAAATGTTTTTCGTCAATGTAATTATCTATGAGGTTTTGCATGTCGCCACTGTTCTTGTTAAAAAACTTAGCATATGTGCTGTTGTTTGCTTTACTCTCTGTTTTGATTGCAGCCTTTAGGGAATTGTAATTCCATTTTGATGCTGGTTGTTTTGTAAGTAGATGAGCTACTGCGTGAAGGAGGCAGTGTCCATCGGCTTTGGTGGGAATCAGTTTTATGTTCCATGATCGTTTCAATTCATCCATTGTGGAATTCATGCGTTCACAAATGCGGCTGGAGACGTTTTTTTTCGCACTTTTTAAATCATTAAGAGGTTCTGAGAGGTGCGGGGAATTTACGTTTTTCTGGCTCTGAATTCCCGTTCTGTGGTGATTTCTTGTATGGGGATTTGCAGAGAACTGAGAAATGCTCGTGTCAATTATATTTTTCTGGTGATGATTGTGCACACAGTTGGGTAGTGGATTTTCCATCGATTGTCGACTGCAATTTTGCAGCGATTTCTCTCTTCCTGTTGATTTCACTGCTTCCGAGTATGTGATTGGATATTGATTTATACTCGTGTCTGAGAGGGGCTTTTCATCCTCTTCATCAGCATTGGACAGCAATGAAAACCTATTTTTTGTAGGCACTCCGCAATTGTTTGTGGCGGATGCCGGAGAGTGCTTGTTATATGAGGGCAAACATCGGGAGGAGAGGGGAGGAGAGGGTTTGTTATATGAAGGCAAACATCGGTTTATGCCGCTGGAGGTTTCACGTGGATAGGCGTTCAACTTAGAACAATCATTCAACTCATTTTGCTGTTTTGCACAATCATTAGAGTATTCAATTTCTTCATTCAGATCATGGGAGTTTCTGACACAGGAGCTAAAATGTGAAGTTAGTCTCAAAGGTGATTTTAGAGCAATTTGTTGAAGAAAATGATGCGTGTCTTCTCGCGTAACGGGCCAAGTGCGGACATTGTTGTAAGCTTCATTAACAGGACCGGTTTTTACATTTGCTCGCAGCGGAATCAGTTTAAGACCAATTTTTCTGCACAGGCTCGATGCCATGTACAATTGCTGCCCACTGCAGGCGCTCACCACATAAATACAAGAAAAAAGATTCTTTGTCATGATCAAATTTTTTAACTTGTTGAGATTATGGGACGAGAGGCTCAAGCCTTTGAAACTAATTATATAGTTCCTGAATGGAGGTGCGCGTTCAATCTCATCATAAAGATCATTAAGACGTTCCGAAGTTATGGTCTGAATCCTGCATGCGCTATCAATGTCATCTCTGTTGATTTTTGTGAGACTATTGTCTCCAACGAGAAAAGTGTCCAGAGGGGATTTCGCATAATGATGGTTACTCGCAGCTACCACCGGCGTAAAATCATGAGCGCTGATACAATAATTTAAAGCAAAAAGCTGTTCTGTAATCATTTGAATATTCGATACAGTGGAAAAAATCGACGCTGGGCTTGGGGGACAATTTTGTCTCAAAGCTTTATTGAGAAATGCAGCTGTAAGAGACAGCATGTTATTTATTTCGTGAATAGTTTGGGAGCTGGTCATTTGGAGAGGATGTAAGTACCCATCAAAAGCTTTAGCAGGTCTGTTTGTATTGTTCTCCACTGAAAATTTTAAGTTATCCTCGCAGTTTACGCTCTGAGGTACTTTACTGCCAGTGTCAGCTGCCGCGCATGCATTTTCAAACCTAACTCCACCGCCTGAAAGGCCTGCACACAATTTATCATTAAAATTATAATTAAAATTACCCATTTTAGTCTCTGAATGGTTCCTCACATCGAAAATTTTATCGCGTTCCAACGTTGATGTCGGTGTCGTCGTCGTTGGTGAACAATTTTGAGCTTTCTCAGTGACGCAGGACAGGGGAGATGCCGCCATGACGCAATCGTTGGGACGAGACGAAGGAGCTAGCGGTGGTGCTGTGGCAGCTGGCGCCAGTGATGAGGTACAAGCAGCGCTTGGGAGATTTTCGTCAAAGACGGGCGACTCTGCTGCTAGATTCTCTGTCGGGCACCTCTCCGTCGATTCTCTGTCGGTCGGCACTGGTGATGTTTTGGGAATTGCGGTGCTTTCGTCGACGTCATACCGTTTCTCTGTCGGAGTTTTTGTAGTCATTGTGAGCGGCTTAGGCTTTTGAACGAGCGATTTTACACGCGAGAATTTTGGTGGATTTTGCTTTCGTTTTCTGAACGGTTCAGATATATTCCGCTTTTTGAGGTTTGAGTTTTCATGCGGCGCTGTTGTGAGGGATGTTATTTCTCCAGATAGAGCTGCTTTCCGAGTAGCTGAGCGAGTTTCGTAATGAGACATTGTGAAGTTGTATTGGATGAGTGAATAAAGGTGAAGATAATTCAAAATTTTGTTTACTCTGTAGCTGTTACGGAGTGAATAACGATCGTCTTGGGTAGAAGGGTAATCGTTTACACATGAGTGAGGGCTAGCTTCTCATTTAGAATTTGAAACACCCAAAAATATTGCCATAAAAACATCACCTAAAAAACATCACCAGAACATAAGAAGATAGAGTTGCCTTTAAATGCTGGAGAAAGGAGGCGAGAAACTGGGAGAGTGTTGGTCGGCCGTGAATAATGACGAAAATGACGTTCAGACCTTTGCAGGTTGACACATTTTACTTATTCAGTTTCTCAACGTTTCATAATTAAAAAATTTGTAATCCCTCTTTCACTTTTTATGTCACTATTCACCAAAGTTAACTGGTGGGTCACTATTTCACCAAAAGAAAGTTAATTTTGTTTATTCAGAGGAGGTTGAAAATTGAGTGATTAACTTTCGACAAGAAAGATAGCCATCATTGAAATATTTGCGAATGAGGGATTGCATTGCTTGTTCGCATTTGAAAACGAAAAAGACCGCCTTTTAATGCCAGACGAAGAGAAGCCGCTCGTAAGACAGAGGGGGAGGAGTAGAGGAAAAGAGAAGGCGGAGTAGACAGAGACGGGGGGGGGGGGGGGGGGAGGGCGGGGAGCAGGATGCTTGCGGTGATCCAGCTTGGCGTTTCTCGCTCGTCTGCTTTTGAAGAAACCAATACTATTTTTTTTCATGTAAAGATTGCTATGGTGAGCTATCCAAAAGACGTCATATTGCTGAAAATTCGCCTTACGTTGTGGAATTATGTTCTAGCAGTGAACACAGATTTAAGTTAGCCACTATTACAGCGTGGCAATTCTCACAATGAGAGGGTAGGCTGGGGGAGGAAGGGGTGCGGGCGCAGACTTGGTGTAGCTGAGCCCTCATAGAGCTCTATTGTTTCAGGGTTTCACGTTTTATTCACTCATTTTGCGACCTTCAACATTTACAGAAAATTTTTCTCTAAATCACTTTTTACGTCACTGTTTCACCAAACGTTCTCAATAAAAGGACAGAATTACTTACTGGTAAAGTAATTTGAACACAATTTTGAGGATTAAAGGTCAAAATTGAGCGTCATAGACACTCAACATAGTTTTTTTTTTATGCAATAACTGATAAAATAACAAAAAATGTCTCACTGTGTTTTATATTTGTCTTCACAAAATTCAAAATTGCTAGTGCATCGGGCCTTTTTTTGTTTTCATGCTGGTATTCGTGGTACGTTTGTTCTATATGCGGAAGAGGGAGGAGCAGGTGTTGCGGTTGACCAGGGACGGAGGCTACACCGAGGGTCGCTACACAGACTTCGAGTGGAGACAAAGTTTACAGAAAGCACCAGACTGTTTTTGCACGATTAAATTGGTCACAAATGATTGTACTTGATTACTGTTTTTCACTTTTGCGATTCAATGAGGTAGAAAGCACATTCACAGATACTCAGTTCGAGTTTGGGGTTTTGGGAAAGTTTTGTTCCCTTACATTTTGAAATGTTTGACGCCGCGTGTACGCGGAGCGTCAGTTCACCTCCGCACTCTACGCAAGGTCTCTTCGTAATTGGTCTCTGATCCTTTTTGAGAATCCGGCGATGATTCATCTTTTTCCGATGATTCATCCTTTTCTCCATTTTTCGCGTCGTTTGCAATCCTTTGGTGCGCGTTATCAGCGTTGTCTGGGCAAAAACGGTCATCAATTTAAATATTTGCGAACATGATTCTTCAATTACATTTGTCTTCTGTATTCGAAGTCCATTCATTTCACTCTATGTATGTAAATAAAGTTTTCTTATCATTTGAAGTGTACGTACATTTTATTGAGACATTTTGTATGTATACGAACCCATACTGACTAGATATCAATGATAGTATTAGGTAATAAGTATAGACACTGACACAACTGAACTGACACAAAAAATAAAGGTAAAAATGAGAATACTAATGAAATCAACATTCAATGGTCGAATATCTTATTAAGAAATAAATTAGAAAGAGCAAATGTTGAGGCAGCAAATGAGAGGTGAGTAGCTAAGACCACTGAAGATGTTAGCCGAGCGACAGCAAAATGAAAGATTACAAGTAGGTATCTGAAAAGTGGATACAATGAATTCAGCACATGTGAGTCGGATTTCTGTATTAATTTTTGTCTCATATACTTTTCGCTCAACACAAAGAAGAAACCATTCCTTCAACAGATGAACAGATTAGAACTCAGAATGGGAACAGATTAGAACTCACATTAGCGCACTTCCCCGTAGATGCTGATGCGTGGAAATATTCATTGAGACGAACTCCTCCGGTGGGAGGTCCTTTGCTTGTGTCGCCTTCAAGCTTGAAAGTAAAAGAAAAAAAGAACATAAGTGAGTATAAGGACACTTAATTATCGCATCTTAAGATTACTATATGTGTAAAAACTGACATTTAATTTGCAGAAGTCATTAGTTACTTCCTTCAGTAGTATGTATTTCGATATTAGGTTATCTTATTCCAAAACGCTTTTACCAATAGAAAATATTATCAATAAAATTTTGTGCTTAGAGCGTTTATTTTTCATTATAATTAATCTACCTATACCATAATAAGAGACGCGTCCGTCCGTCGGTCGGTCGGTCGGTCGGTCGGACGCGTCGGACATTTTGAGAAGATAAAATTGAACCAGTAGATAAGGTAAAAAAACTTGGTGTTTGGTTTGACAAAAATATGACTCTCAATTCACACGTAGAAACAAAGTGCAACAAAATTAACGGAACCTTAATGTTCTTTCATCGCATTAAGAACACACTTGACGAAAAATCTAGGTTATTTGTGATTCAGTTTTTAGTTTTATCGCGTCTGGACTACTGCAGTCTAGTCTGGGGAGACTTACCTCAATACCGTCAAGAAGAGTTGCAAAAATGCGTAAACTTTGCAGCCAAAGTGGTATGTAAAGGAAATTTCAATGAATACGATTATGCCACCCCTCTTTTAAGAAAACTCGACTGGATCCGAATACCGAACAGATTAATGATTCAAAAAGCTCGACGAGTGTTCTCCTCTCTGTACCTCTCTCAGAGTAATGCAGATGTGGTAAAAAATTTTCCATCTATTCTCCCAAACAAAAAAATAAATCGGAGGAATTATGTCTTGGTCAGTTTCCGCTCATCTAACGCGGGACAAAAAGCTCTCTCAGTTTCTGGAGCTTTTTGTGGAACAAGCTCCCCAGCAAATCAAAAACTCTAAAACTGTAAAACAATTTAGAGTAAATGTGTCACGTCATTTCGCATCTCTGTCATAGGACCTGCAGCATTTTGGTGTGAATTTCCCATTTACCTGCAATTTTAATTTTCATGAAATTTGCGTTAGAAAGTTAGAAATTTTTTCAATTAACTATTGCTAAGCCATTCTATAATATTCATCTTAGTTATTTCTGTCGACTATAATGAGCACCACCGCATTCAGTTCAATGCAGCGGACTGAAGGTCGTTTTTCCATAATTAGGAGTATTTCCTCATCTTTATTTCTTTTTTCTCCTTTCTGTTTTCATATTTAACATCCGTATGACAAACAGACTCTGAAATACGTTTTGTGTGTACAACAATATACAGGTTTATAGATGTGAGGGTTGTGCTATGTTTTTAATGAATTAAATTATGGCCAACGTTGTCTCACTATTTCAAAATCATTCTCGAAAATGTTTCAATCGATTTCTGCTGAGCTAGGGGAAGGGGTAATTAAGCATTTGTTTCAGCGCACACTAGCACTGAACTTTCAAATCAAAAAACTCTAAAGTTCCGTAATTTAAATTATCACTGTTAAGTATTGTTTAATCTACGTATACGTTGCAAACTTTGTAAATATTCGCCACTCAGATGTGATATCCGGCCACAATGTTACTCCATTTTATCCCATGTACACATGTCCGTATAATGCTGAAGAGAATACCGATAAGATGTGAACCCCGAGATGTTTTCTTTGCTGTTGTGTTGTTCCTTGACTCTAACCTGAGTTTTCTTGGAAATTTCTATGAGGAAATTAGAAAGCATTTCATTTATCCGTTTTTCGAAGTCTTTTATCATATTTCTTATTTTTCCTCGGGTTTTTTCTTACGATTACACAAAGCTTGACTGTCAATTTACATGTAGCAAGAGCAAGATTGTTTTTTATGTTTATTAATATTTTTATTTTTCTTTTATTCATTTTCAATGCGTGTATATATATATATGAATGTGTGTGTGTACGTGTGTGCATGTGTTTGCATGTGTCCGCACGCAAATATGAATGTCTATGTATCTGTGTGCACATGTACACGTTCTCTGATTTATATATACACACACATATGCATATATATGTTTCTATTTCTATTTTTAGCGTAACAGCAAAACCTCAGGACACATTACATTTTACCTAAAGCTCTGCGATCAGTTAACACTGAACCAAATTTCAGAAATAAATTAATTGATTGCGCTTGCTTGAGGATTCATAAATAGATCTACCACGACCCCGAAGGGCATTTCTGTGAATAGAAAAAATTAAGAGTATCAACACACAAATGAAATAAAGCGCTCGTGAAAAAATTATCCCTATGTCCGTATGCTGAACAAGCCAAGAGTTTCATTTTTGCGTGTAAGTCTGTTTACGCGTTTCTGAATAGAACAAATGAAGAATATGGGCAGACAAATTAAATAGCGCTCGTGAAAAATCGTGAAAAATTATCAGCTCTCTGTACGTATGCTGAACAAGCCATGATTTTCATTTTGTGTGTAAGTTTGTTTACGCGTCTCTTCTCTAGATGTGCGTGTTGTGTTGCGTGATGTTCTTTAGAAATTACTTTGTGACTAACTTTTTCTCAATACTTGATAGTCATTTACAACGGTGTGTTTCGAGCAGCTTCGGTATAGCGTTTTTTGTCTTTTTTTACTTTTGGTTCAAAAAAATCATTTAGGAATTCCGAAGAATTCTCTAGTAGTATTTTAAATTAAAATATATATAAGTTGTCAGCCATCTCTTGGGACATAAAATATCCGTGAAATGATATTTTTGAATTAAATAGCCCATGGCAGGGTTAATCTATTTTGCAAGCCACGTCTGGCGTGTCTATTAATTAGTACGCCTAGTAAGGTTTACCTATTTGTGCGCCTCGCATAGTTTGTCTATTACAAGACTACGTATAGTCTGTCTATTAGTACTCCTCGTATAGTACGTTTGTCTAATGCCGTCTTCTATTAAGAAATTTTTAAAATACAATACGAGGCCTGTCGAAAAAGTATCCGACCTTTGGCCAGAAAAAATACTTCAACAACCTGACGGGGTTGGGACCCTAATCCCCTTCAAAGTAGGCTCCTTGTGCTTCCACACACTTAGCCCACCGATCCTTCCACTGCCGGAAACACCTCTGGAAGTCTTCTTTTGGAATGGTGTTCAGCTCTGTCGTCGCGTTTTGCATTATCTCTTCTCTACTCTCAAAACGGGATCCTTTCAGTGGTGTCTTCAATTTTGGAAACAACCAGAAGTCGCAAGGAGCCAGGTCTGGAGAGTAGGGAGGTTGGCGAACGGTCGTAATTCCATGTTTGGCCAAGAAATTGCGGATCAAATGGGATGAATGTGCGGGCGCGTTGTCGTGATGCAAGTGCCAGTTGTTCGCAGTCCACATGTCTGGTCTTTTGCGCCGAACTGCATCACGAAGTCGCCGGAGACACCCATAGCATCTTCCCCAAACACCTGCTGAATCTTACGAATTGTTTCAATTTGAGAATCACCAAGCTTTTGACAAAATTTGATGCAGTGTCTTTGCTCAATTCGTTCAGTCATCTTGCAAGAAAACTAAATCCGACAAACACTTAGAACAGCACCTTACTTGGCGACCACCAGCCAGTGACTGGCCAAAGTGAATGCGGTGAAAAAATTCAAGCATGCGCATTAAGATTCCTCCTTCCACCTTGCACAGTGGCGCCGCCTTAGAATCACTACTTTGCGCGGGAAAAATTAAGGTCGGATACTTTTTCGACAGGCCTATGTTTGTCATGTATCTCATATGCCAACCTTTTTGGAAATATACGGTTTTTCTTTTCTTTTTTCTTTTCTTGTTACCCTGCATAGTGGAGATGCAGGTAAGAAAGGCAGTGTGCAAATTTTGCCTACCTCATCTCCATGTATATCATAATTTTGCGATTTGGAGCATAGTAATTGAATCAACTATTGTAATTTCGTTGAATTGGTGCATACTTATTTGATTCTTATCTATATGCTTCGCAGGGTAGGCGCTGCCTACTTTGCCTACTCAGAAGACACCTGGGTAATCCCGTCATAAATGAAGGGATTCGATATTGTCAATATAGAAATCTTCCAGATGTGGATGCCAAACAAATATATCCATCCTAATAGTACACGCGATTAAAACATTAATGTGCTTGTGCACTGGTCAAACTCGTATCACAGGTACGGTCATTAACTATCCTATCAAGGGCGTGAAATGGAGACAGACCAACCAAAAAAGACAGACCAACCAATTGAATTTCTTCAATACTAACTTGAATATTGTAATAACGAAAGAAAAATTATGCGCAGGAACTTTGTATTTTACTGTATAAGAATAATCTACACTATAACGGGTGTTTTTTTGTACGGACAAATTTCAACCATAAGTCTATGAAGTAAAAAAAAATCGGTTTTTGCGAAGGATAAAATGACAAAAACTACTTAGCTTTCGAGTTAAAGGGACTTAAAAAACTTTAAAAGTCAAAGTAGGATACCACTAGGGTTTGCATCCAGGGATCCCGAGATCCGGGATGATTTTTGGCTGAAATTTACCTGTCCGGGAATTCCTACTTTCCCGGAAATTCCCGGGACATAACATATATATTTAAAGATATTAGCGAGAAAATAATTCAAAATCTTGCTGCTTAATATGATTAATCACTTAGAGAATTAAAGATAGGACTTTCCCCTATGTACCCCTATACCTAACAGAGAAAATCGCCACCAGCGCCGCCGGGACTCGAACCCGGGTTTGCCCGCACGGAGGCGGGTCCGAAAGCCACACGGCTATGGCGGTCCGAAAGCCCACGAGAAGAATTAAAATAGCATAAATGTAATCGGAGTCACACTCGCACAAACTAATTTAAGTTTATAAATTTACCTGAACTATTCTGGCCACTTGGAAGTTGAACGCTGGACTTGACAATTCGAGTTTTCTGAAACGATTTCTTGATCTTTCATGTCTATGAGTTCCTAACTTTCTAGACAGAATTCTATAAAGTTTTTGTTTGCTGTTAATGCTCTTGCTCGGAAACGATTTCATGAGCTCGATAACACTCTCCATTTTTAGAAAAGAAATAATTCACAAAATGTCAAGGAACACTTTTCTATTTACTGAATACCCAAAGTTTTGATATTTGATGAGTCAAATTTTAGATGATGATCTGCTGTCACTAATGGAAAGGACAACCTGACACCAAAACGCTAGTCATAAAACTAACGCAGTATGCATGGAGCAACAAGACATCCTAATCCAAAGCGCAAATGCAGGAGGGATCTCAAAACAAACCGAGAGCAGGCCTCTGAGTCTCAAAAACATTTCGGGGCTTGGTCAGCAGACATTTGTAGTGTCAGCAAAGTGGACAGCTAGACGCCGTCCACTCACAAACATTTGTTTTGAGTCAGATTAAGAGTCTCACTTTAAATATGAAGTAAAGCATATGAAGTAAAGCATCCGTAGATGCCTTCATTATTATTATTATTATTAAAGAACAGAATTGTTTCTTTCCAATATAAGTTGTACAGTTTCATATGCGAAAACTGAAATCTGTAACCCATCCGTTGTTTCTTAAAAGTTAAAAACTTCAACGAAACTTACCCATACAAATGAAAACGTTAAACTGAAAAATCTGTATCTCCAAAATGCTGATACGATGGATCTATACATTGGGCTGTGAGAAAGATTGAATAGTACATTAAAGTGCTTAGAGTAGAATTTGAACTAAATTTATTCAAAACATAAAAATTAATTCGGCAGTTTTATACATACGGCGAGTGAGCCTGTAAAAATTTGCGGTTCATAAAAATTTGCGGTTCAAAGCATGGTTCTCCCTCCTAAGAATGTATTCTTGAAACGTTCAGAAATTTTTTATTTTATTCATCCATCAATTTAACTCTTTAAAAAACAATACAATGGCCAAATTTTCTTACGTAAAGCTATTAATTTGTAATAACAAATGCAAAAAACCCGTCAATATTGAACTAGACGCATCGTAAACGGCTGTTGAAGTGAAATAAATGTTGGAAAAAGTACCCCAAAAATACCTGAGCATACATCCTCAAATAAGGCGTGGAGGTAGCGAAACAGTTAGGTTAAAAATGACGTAAATAAAAGAAACGTATTAGCCTGTACGGAAAACGAAACACAAAAATCGTAGCGGATGTATATGCATAAACGCCTAAATCACCTGATTCAAAGACATATGAAAAAAACAGGCAGTCAATAATGATTTGTTATGCACTGCCATAAATTACTTTATCATAAATATTTTCTCGTAATAGTCATTCAATCTAATTTTGGAAAATATAAAAACCCAACCAATTGTGTGAAAGACCATTTGATTGGTTTAACTTTTAAATAAAATGAAAACAAAAGAAAAAACAAGGTTACACAACTTATATCGACACAGTAACCGCGAGGAGAAACAAACAATGCGTTCAGGGTTCAACAAATTCTTGAGAAAGAAGTAGAAATTATGTTATAGGTTTTATAGGGTTTAACGATAGTGCATAAGCACAGGACAAATTAAATATCCATTAAAAAGGCTTGAATAGCGATCAAAATATAGCTCGATAGAACAGAAAAACGTAAGCTTTTATTCTCGGGAAATATTGATATAGAAAATGATATGACTCTGAGGTTAATTTCATTTTTTTTCAATTTCCCATGCCTTCTTTTGTCATGAAAGGGTCTGTTCATTGTAAGTGAAGTTGAGGATATTATTATTTCGAATTCTTAGGATAGGATGTTTTGACAACGCGCGAGATACGAGTTGGTAAACTTAAGTTTTTTGAGGGCGCGCGAGTCGGATAGGCTCAACGCAGAATTTCTCTATTTTCTCGAAAACCGTTGAGGCCGTGGTCGTGTGTAGGACACCGTACTACTGGAAATGTTTCACTCTTTCATTTGAGAGTAATTTGAAGTCGATGGGTGCATCCGTTCGAAAGTTACGAGTCGGTAAACTTAAGTGTTTTGAGGGCGCGCGAGTCGGATAGGCTCAACGCAGAATTTCTCTATTTTCTCGAAAACCGTTGAGGCCGTGGTCGTGTGTAGGACACGGTACTACTGGAAATGTTTCACTCTTTCATTTGAGAGTAATTTGAAGTCGATGGGTGCATCCGTTCGAAAGTTACGAGTCGGTAAACTTAAGTTTTTTGAGGGCGCGCGAGTCGGATAGGCTCAACGCAGAATTTCTCTATTTTCTCAAAAACCGTTGAGGCCGTGGTCGTGTGTAAGACACCGTACTACTGGAAATGTTTCACTCTTTCATTTGAGAGTAATTTGAAGTCGATGGGTGCATCCGTTCCAAAGTTACGAGTCGGTAAACTTAAGTGTAAAGTCGCACGAGGTGAACTCAAGAAATCTCCAGAAATTCTGTACCTAACGGCTATATGAAGTCCCTGTGCTGCCGCCTGCCGGTCTTCTTTACCCTGTTTTTAGGGAGAAAGAGTGCGTTCGAGTTTCCGTTCGCGCGACTGGTCGCAATTTGGCACGCCGGTTTCATTCACGTCAATCATTCCATTCATACAATCATAATATCACGACATATACTTCCATTTTATTTCCAATAATTCACCAATAATTAAATGATCATAGTTTGCACCTATTTATCATTAATTTTTATAACTTTAATACAATTAATAATTATTTTTTCTGAAGAATTCGATCAAAATTTAGCGAAACGTCAGTTTAAATAGAAAGTCAATATTAAATTTGAAGAAGAAATACTCGAAGAATTTTGGTCAACTACTAACAAAGTGTTATGTAGAGCGTGTAGTGTATGTTCAAGTTTTCATTCGTTTCATTGTGAAGTTACATTTTTGAATAACTTTTTCCGTAATAATGGTTTCCCCACTGGGCTCATACATTCTTTAATCAAAAAGTTTTAAATGCAAAATTTCCCTATTTTGGTTACCAATCTGAAAAAATGAAAAAAGATTTGTTGAGGCTTTCATAAAACATTTCAAGCATATTAATTTCCGGATAATTTTAGTGAACGCGAAAATCAATTCTTTTTTCAATTACACAGATAAGCTTCCTCTTCAGTCATTTACAAGTGTTATTGCGCACTGTGTGCGTCTGAGTACGTTGGGTCCGTAAAAAGGGCCTTGCGTATTCGGGTAGGCAGAGTATGCTGGACGAAGCTTCCGAACAAATAGGCCTCCTGCTTCTCCCTCTCAATCCTCTGTGCGTGCACATGCAGAAAAATGTGACTTGCCTATTCGTTTACACGATTTCCAAATAATTGCAACCTCTTCTAGTCAGACAGATCTTCGAATTTTAGAGTCTCTTTTTATCGTGAAAGACAAACCGGTTTTAAAAGATGCTCAATCTTCCTTTCCCTTGTAAATTTCCTGTTCGCAAAACAAATGTTAACCATACATATGTATATTTTTTAACTCTATGAAAAATCACTGTTTCCTCAGAAGCTAAAGATGACCCTTGTGGTCGAAACGTTAATTTTTCGTGTATATTTTTAGGTCTGACATATTAAGCTTTCTATGAAATAATGTTTATTTTAAAGTGCCTATCGTTGCTATTTTATTTATATGTATATATATATATATATATATATATAAACCAACACACATATGTTTCCAAATTTATTTTTTGCGTGAAAATAATCCAGTAAATAAATTCACTACACTTGCTAAAGGATTCAGAAAAAGATCTATCACTACCCCAAAGGGCGTTTATGGGAACAGAAGAAATTAAAAATACAAAGAGACAAATGAAATGAAGCGCAATTTGAGCGTAAGAATCGTGGACAAAGTACCTTATTGTCTACATTTTGAACAAGCTATGAATTTTCATCTCGCGTGTATGTTTGTGTCCCATGTACCCATACCCGTGTGATGCTGCAGAGAATAACGAGAGGAGGTGAAACCCAAGAGGTTTTTTGTTGTCGTTGTTCGTCGACCGTAACGTGAGTTTTCTTGAATATCCTGTTAGGAAATTATAAACCAGTTCTTTTTACGTCTTCCGAAGTCTTTTTCCTTTTACTTGTTTTTCTTCAGGTTATTTCTTACGATCATACTGAGATTGACTAGCATTTTAGATGTGGCAAGAGCATGATTTTTTTTAATGTTTATTATTATTATTTTTCTTATATTCATCTTCAATACGTATATATATGAATATGTGTGTGTAGATAGGTATGTGTGTGCATCAACTAAGGATCCTTACTTTAAGATATTTTAAAAACCAGTGATGAGCTTTTTGTATCATAGTTATTAAAAAAAGACTGTTTTTATTTTCTATATAACTGAAAAAGCCCGAAAGTATCATTTCTGGGAGTGCCAGTCCACACAGCATAGGACAGACTAAGCTAAGTTTACCACCTATCCTACGCTCTCTGGTGGGCAGATTTCCGCAGTTTCTTACTAGTTGAGGGGCAACGAAAGTTTCCTCAACATTTACTAAAAAAGCTCATCCGATAATAAAACGATATATGAACACGCCTATTTATCATACACAAATGAATTTAATCCTCATACAGCATTTACCCAATTTCCATGATATAAACCAATGTCAATATCAAGCAATCTTTTAAAAACTGCCCATATTCGGTGATCACTATATACTGTTTCAACACCACAGTGAAGGGCATGGCAACGTTCAAGCAACACAAGGCTGAGCTCAACCATATAACTTATTTACAGCCTCCATTCATTAGAATTTCTCTATCCCTTGTAAACGTAACAAATGATAAACATCATTAAACAACCAATTTAACAACTTCATTGATGCATTAAATCTCTAGTTTCACTATTTATTTTACGATTTTGCTATATAATTCGAGTTCCCAATATCTAACTAACTGCATCAGTGCGAGAGCAAAGCCCGAACCTCTGGTAAAACGCACGTCGCATGCAGGAAATCGCCCCTCAAGCGAGCGTTGGTTCAGACGTGTAGAGCTCAGGAGCGGCGACGTGCGCTGTCGAGATAAAAAAGTGCGAGTCACGTTAGCGCTCACCTCGCTTGCCGTTTTCTAAAATTTCATCAGAGTAATCTGGCGAGGTCTCGTCGAAAATGAAAATATATCGATGACAAATGGGAACATGAAAGATGCAAGCGCTGGCTCCTCTTTCTCTTTTGAAGCATCTGAATGTTTGATTGGAGTCTAACACTACACTGAAATGGTACTGATACCACTAGTATCAAGACTGAATGAGAGGAAAGCGAGTGAGTAGTTGTGCAACGTTGGAACATGATCCTGAAGCCTGTCCAGACATGATGACTACAAATCTTGCGAACTTGTATTAAACTGTTTGAAACATATGATTAAATGGTAGTTTAAGCCTCCTTAACCGCAACGATGGAGTTCCAAAGAGAGGAAGGATGAAAGCATCATTTAAGATGGCGCTAAGGGAACGTGGAATCTCTACACAAGGTGTGCTTCTGCATAAGAACCCCTGCGTACAGAAACAGTAAGTTAAGGGTGAAGGATATGAAACAAGATAAACGTTGTAGAAGAAAGTTAGATGCGCTGAAACACAAGACTGAAGTAAACCGAAGATTAGATTAGATTGTAAGTTAGTTTAAGACTCCCTAACCGCTACAAAAAAGAGCGTATCGAAGAGAGGAAGGAGGAAGACACCATTTATTATGGAGATAAGAGATTAGATTAGTCGTTAGTTTTAGCCTCCCTACCCGGCAACAAATGCGATCCAAAGAGAGGAAGGCACCATTTAGTATGGAGTTAAGGGAACGCGGAATCTACGCAGAAAGGCATAAAAACAGTAAGTTGTGAAAGAAGATTATGAAACAAGACCAAAGTTGAAGAGGAAAGTAGCAGGTGATGAAGAACAGGACAGCAGTGAACCGAAAAAAAGGTGGTCCCTAACATAAAAAAAACATTTTCTTTCAACAAAAAATAATAAGGCCTACCTAATTCTCAGCTTGGGCCCTGACATTGTCTTCCTGGGAGCTCTAGTTCCCATAGATATAATAATTGTATTCCCCTCAGGGGTGGAGATAATAGAATGAGGGATCTATGCAGAAAGGGCATAGACACAGTAAGATGAGAAAGAAGTTCATGAAACAAGATCAAAGTTGAAGAAGAAAGTAATAGGTGCTGAAAAAACAGGACAGCAGTGAACCGAAAAAAGATGGTCCGTAACAAAACATAAACCTATGTTATTAAAAAAAGAAAGCCTACCTAACCTTTAGCTCAGGCCCTCACATTGTCCCCCTGGGGACGCTAATTCTCATAGATACAATAGTTGTTTCCCTCTGAGGGGTTGAAGTAAACCGAAAAAACACGGGTTAAATCATAACAAAACCATTTTATTTCAGCAAAAAGATGGCCTAATCTCTCAGCTCGGGACTTAATATTTTTACTCTCTCTGGGACAGCCAATTCTCATGGATACAATAGGGGGAGCCCCTCGAGGGGATCAAACCGTATGAAATACCGCGCAGAATTTCGAGTTCCGGGAGACAAGACTCCTGTATAATTCTGAGCGCTACTGCTTCTCAAAGCACAGGCACACCACTGCTTCAATAATCTCCACAAGTGAAACGCGAATACTTGGATTTAAAATACGGTTGGGCAGTTCCTACGTGAGACAAAAGTCGCGTACCTCCATCGAAGTCTGTATGAAATTTTGGTTTAGCGCATTGAGGAAAAAGATCTCCCTATCGCCCCTCTTACCTTCTGTTTTTCATAACCCCAAAGAAACCACTTCTTTCAGTATAATGTATCGTACAATTGCAAGGAATTCAATGGTCATCATTTTAATCAAGGTTTAACCAATATTTCTGGCGAGTTAAGCAGTACGCACAAAGAAAATTAAGCGAAGTTCAAGTGGCACCACTGGGGAGCAAAGTTTGAAAGTCACGGTTGACACAGTTTGCTATTCTGGCTAAAGGTGTAAGCGTTTCAATGAGATGAAAAGGTGATATGAGAATATAGAACAGCAGACGAAGACACTCGTGCAAGAGGTCAGCTGCGTGCTAAGCCAGCCTCCCTCACGAGTGAGACAGAGAAGTAAAGAATGAAAAATCCTGCTATATTACAAATTTAAGCCCCAACACCAACATACTCTGGCAACAAATGTTTCTGATTCTGTAGCACATAGCTAGACAAACCACTGAAGAGTGCTCATTCTCCAACGTTCTCTGACGAGGACAGGCACTATCAGCATCCCCATCTGAGTGTAGCATAGGCAGCCAACACATCCCCAAGGAGCGCTAAGTCTCCAACATGTGCTAGAAGACATTCCTCTTCAGTGAACCTCCCGGGGGATGAGGACGTGAGAACTGAACGCCAAGCAAAATAGGCTCCTCTTTTGCGTCACGGAAAAGACGGCACAACCTCTACGGACAATTTTCCAAACAAATCTTCACCACTTGGCAGTAACTGCACGCACAATGGCTCACCAAAACAGTAAAACTCAATGCTTGAAAATGAAAAATAACAAAGAACGAAACTGATGGCGAGCTAACATAAATTACCTCCACAGCAATGATAGAACTCAGACACTTGAGAAGGGGCTCTTCAAAAAAGCGAAGGCCGGCCTGGATGCTGCACACTACAGAGATTCCATCTCCAACAATGGAACAAACAGAGCATTTGTATAAGCATCAGTCTGCTGTAGTAGGAGACTATTTATAAGCTCAAATGAAACATCCAACAATAGAAAATAAAACGTTTATTTTGCCATAATGTAATGAAAAACAAAATCAGTAAAAAACGACGGAACAGGCCAGAGTGCCGGCTAATCGAACGAAGGGGATTCAACAAGCGCAGCAAAAATTAGTCGGCCTCGAATACTGATCCAAAATCAAATATTTCAATATTTTCAAATATTTTAATAAAAACTTACGATGAGGAACATGAACACAAACTTTTCTGCATTACCATTACATCATATCATTTTAAGAACTTTCATTTCATTAAAATTAACTTTTACTGACGCTGGTATTGATAATGTTAAAAATATGAACACACTCAAATTTTTTCTGGAAAGCAACGGAGTCTCTTCTCTCTACTAGACAGAGAATGAGAAACTGATTTATACAGCTAAAATTTCGAGGACACTCGTGCAGCAGATCAGCTGCCCAGAACTCACAGACAGAAACAGAGGGGAAGAGAAAACAAGAATTACGCGACTCCAGAACTGATCGGTCAACAGCCCGCGTAGCAAGTGGTGTGTCGGCGATGCGAGTGAATGGAGTGATCTCAATAGCGGTGGACTGCTCACGGAATACCGAAGAGGGGAGGCACTACCAACCAACACAATGGACAACAAAGCGTCTTGCCCCCCAGCTCACTTGAGCACAGACGCGTGCACACCCACGCAGTGTGCGGGAAGGTGCGGCAGGAGCTCCAACCAGCGAGGCCTATTTTAGCTATCTAGTTTTGGGCAGAAGCACGGACGAGTTTCAGAGCCTTTTTTAGCAAGAACCATTCCCTTCTCCCGATAAGCCCTGTCTGTATATTAGATTATTCGTTATTAGTTAGTGTATGCCTCTCTATCCACCACAAAGGCTTTCCAAAGAGAGGAAGGAGGAAAGCACCATTTAGTATAGAGTTAAGAGAACGTGGAATCTATACAGGGAGAGACATAGAAACAAGATCAAACTCGAATAAGAAAGTAGTAGGTGCTGAAAAACAGGACAGCAGTGAACCGAAAAAAGGGGGCCCTTAACGTAACAAAAATATTTT
This sequence comes from Morinoia aosen, assembly GCA_030386875.1. Lineage (NCBI taxonomy): Eukaryota > Metazoa > Arthropoda > Malacostraca > Amphipoda > Talitridae > Morinoia > Morinoia aosen. Next base: position 909,917 of record CM059570.1, read on the forward strand.
ATTTCAACAAAAAGAAGGCCTACCTAACTCTTAGCTCGGGCCCTCACACATTTTCCTCCAGGGAGTGCTAATTCCCACAGATACAATAGTTGTATCCCTCTGTGGGGAAAAAGTAAATGAGGAACCTACGAACAAAGTACGTCCCTACATCCTCAGCATAGGCGTAGCAAGATTGTTAGACGTTTAAGAAACAAGATGAAAATTTAAGGAAAAAGTAATAGGTGCTGGAAAAAGAGCGGCATGGAAATGAAAAATAGGGCAGCATTGAAATGAAAAATGGTTTGAAATAAAATCAAAACCTTTTGTATTTCAAAAGAAAAAATGCTTACCATGTCGTCAGTGCAGGATTTAGCACATTCCTACTAGGAGCGCTAGTTCCCAATACATACAACAGTTGCATCCCCTCAAGGGAGGCTACATTTGCAGGGAAGCAATAGCCGCCCCACCACAACACCCCCTCACATCTTACTAACTCAACACTGTAGTTGCCTCTAACATCAACTACTATAATATTAAAATACTTATGAACATGCGCAGTCGAACTAAGAGTGAAGTTTCTGCATAAAGAAGTTTCAACCTAGAAAATAGTTACTAAAGAAATATCTTTCCGATTGACTATTGATTCTCAAAGCCTCAAACCTTACTCTTTATTTCGAGTTAAATATTAGTTGGTAAAACAAATTAAAAGTAACACTCAAAGAGCACACACATAGTCACTCTAGAACACGAATGAAGAGTGCAAAGAAGAAAATAAATAATCCTGTGCAGTACTTTACAAACAAACGTAAAACAGTGTGCCTCGCATGTCTACCAAGATGAGAAAGCACACAGCAGAACAACAATTTACAACTTGATCACAAACATTAGATCATTCATCAACTCCTCCTGAACCAAGAATTTGCAGGCAGCACAGAGATCAGCGGAAAAGTTTCGCAACCCAACAGTTCAGGTAGTTAAAATTTCATAATTAGAGTTAGTGCTCCCCTGCGAACTGAGTAAGAATAATTTCCATTTCAGTCCTTAATTTATCTAGGTATTAATAGAAGTAAGATGTTCCTCCTTCAATAATGTATAAGATTTAATTCTAATGAAACGCAAAAATGACAACTACATTAAAGGAAAACAAATAAAGTAAATAAAGATCCAACAAACTATGAATCTTATCAGCAATTCTGACTTATACATCAAGACAGAATAGAATATTCTTTACTCGTCAGTCAATAACACTTTCAAATATTCTAATAAAGGATTAGATCAGCGCTCTTAAAAGATATCTATATAAAAATTCATACAATTCTCGCAGAAGTTAATAAATAGTTGATGGTTTTGAGTCAAATCCAATTGGGCCCACGCAGCCTCCAAATGAACGATGTAATTTGTACGACCTCTTTAACAAACTTGAATTATTATTGCAGATTTTGAGCTCACTTCAGCTGCATTAAGCAACAGTTAGCAGAACCAGTTCAAGAGTAACCTAATTCTCTACATTGCTACAAGAACCCAAAACGGAATAGTGCTTCCGGAACAGAAATTGTTACTAAAATGCCAGGTTCAATGAGCACGCGCATTATTATTGTTATTATCATTATTACTATAATAATTTTTTCCCTCATCTACTATTGAAAACATCGGACGGGCCAAAAGTCCAGGGTAAGAACCACTGCCGCCCACTCTCGGAGAATCAGGGCTCAGCGCGGGGACGCCCTCACAGCAAATACCCAATTTAACCCTGGAGGCCCTCCTCGCCTGCACCACATTGCGAAGTCTAGCAATTGTTGCGATTTGTTTAACGTTGAAACACAGATGACAAGTTCAGATTAAGTTAGGTTAGAATGGTGGGTTCGAAGATTAGATTATTAGTTTGTTTAAGCCTCTCTATCCGCCACAAATGCGATCCAAAGAGAGGAAGAAGGAAGGCACCATTTAGTATGGAGTCAAGGGAACGCGGAATCTTTGCCAGAAAGGGCATTGAAACAGTAAGATGAGAAAGAAGTTCATGACACAAGATCAAAGTTGAAGAAGAAAAAAGTAGATGCTGAAAAAACAAGACAGCAGTGAACCGAAAAAAGATAGTCGGTAACAAAACAAAAACTTATTCTATTTTGACAAAGAGAAAGCCTACCTAACCTTTAGCTCTGGCCCTCACATTTTCCCCCTGGGTGTACTAATTCACATAGATACAATAGTTGAATCCCTTGAGGGGCTAGTGGGTTAGAAGTTAGTTTCGGTTTATTTATTAAATAAGTAACAATTTTAATCACCATATTAGTTAGTTTAAGACCCTTATCCACAACAAAAGCGATCTCAAGAGAACAAATAGAGTAAACCATTTAATATGGACTCGAGGAAGCGGGGAATCGATGTACAAGGTGTGTTCCTACACAGGATACTCAGCACATTAAAATAGCAAGCTGGGTAGGAAGAGGAAGAAAAGAAAAAAGGATAGATAAAAGGCATGAAAACTGAAAGAAACAAAGTAAGCACGAAAGATGTCAAGTCATGAAGGCTTATCCATTGCTGAGGTAACCTAACAGTCCTCTTCCTATGAGCGCCAGTCCTCGTCACATGGGAAGGACTTGTCAAGCTAACCTCAACCTGTTGCCTATCCTTAGTCCCCTGAGGAGACTCGCAACCCGTCAGGAATTGGTAACTTCAAGCGGCTCTGTTTAATCGCTGGACGTCAGTAGACCGCCACCAGTTGAAGAACGCCTCTCACCGAATGCAGCGTCTCACAAGCCGCGGATGATTAGGTTGAAATATAAGTTAGCTTCAGACTTTCCAAACACAACAGGATATTTCAAGAGGATAGAGGAAGGCACCATTTAGTATGGAATGCACTAGGTGTCACCAAACCCTGCGCAGAAAAACAGCAAGATTGAAAGAAGTTTATGAAACAAGATAAAAGTTGAATAAGAAAGTTATAGGTGCTGAAAACCAAGACAGCAGTGAATAAAAAAAAATGATCCGTAACAAAGTAAAACGATTCATTCTATTTTAACAAAAAAAAGCATACCCAACTTCCAGCTCAGTCCCATAAATCTTCCTTGAGTTCGGTAACTCATATCTGCAAGTATCAATCCTCAAAGAGGTGTAAAAATTTAAACTATGAAATAATACCTAGTTAACTTATTAGAGAAAGTAATGAATCGGAAACAGCAGCATCATGAGACCACCTGGGCTTAGGTTGCTAAGCATATCGGGCGCAACAACGGCGAAACCCTCGTGTGGGCCTCGAGGCAGGAGTGGGGAAAGCATAAAGCTGAAGAACTAATGGAGACATCTGACGAGTCTACCCACTCTTTACTGCGATACAAACGAATGTAATATAAGAATGTAGTAAACACTTACATCTGCAATAAGTTATAGAACTCTAGGATTTTAGTTAGACAGGCAGGATCATATATGAACTTGCCTAAAGCTACATTCGGGATTCATGAGAACTCCTGTGTACATGAAGTTTATAATATAAAAAAAGAAGCCTATAATAGCTCACTGGTTTAAACAATCCTAAAAAATTATTGTGAATAACCTCACTATTCATTTTACAAAAGTGATAGCTTGATCGAACGCAATTTTAGGAAATTAAGGTTTTTCTATTTTCTTAACCTAGTCTTGTACTCAGAAGAGGAGTTTAACAACGCGATTAGCAGTAACAGCTTATTAAAAATGATTGATGATTAAACTGCAATTTATTATCTCAAACCAAAAAATTTCAAAGTGCTGAGCATAACTTCCTCTAGCGCCCTGAACTCAAGGAAGTGAAAGGGATAACCGAGCACACCAAATAATAAGAGAATAGAAACAAACTAGCCTTAGGCTCGTCACACTCAATATCGGCACACAGTCGGACGGCGCATGCTGCCAAACCTTCGTTTACGTTAAGGTGACCAAAAAACATCACGTGACCAGATGTACAAACCGAGAACTTGGGCTCTCTACGTCCCGATGATATGGAGCAAGACGGCCAAATTCCCACCCGTCTAAAGACACGTAATTACCACCTGCTTCCATACTATGGCGACTGAACTAAACAACCTCGTTCTGGCTCAGGACTAAACCGCGACACTTCAATAACACATTTCATTTTCCGACTCTCAGGTATATTTAACAAGTGAAGGAATAAGCGAAAAAACTCAGAATAATTTTCAACACTAACAATTGCCTGATGTATTCATGTAAGAACTGTCTCGCCTTTTATCACAGTTAAACGTGCACAGCGTTTTCAAAGCAGATTTATTTCATTAAAATTTGTACAAGAAATGTGACTGAAACAGTATTGGTTTTTGCAGTAATGTCAAAGATTATTTTTCATTTCTAGCGCGAAAATGAATAGGGTAAACAAGCACATCTTACAGCCATAATAATCGCGTTAGAATTGGGGCAGACAGCATGTCTGCAGTAAAACAATAGCTTTAATACAATATAATCAGAAACACTAAATTTACAAAAGGAAATCAGCTTATTTATGTCAGCTGAAACTAAAAGCCTGATCACGGTGTATAAATTAGCTATTAAAACTCTGGTATGGAAAATCAATCTTATTCAACGCAGCCCCGATTATGCAAGTTCGTGTTGAGTTCATGGTCAAGCATGGTCACCAGAGCCAGTAAATAATATCACCTCAAGACGCAAATCATGATCAACCTCCATTGTGAGCCTCGCTCTCAGACCACGGAGTTCTCTAAGCGGCGTCTCTTGAGTACAAATTTGGGCGCTATTTTGTCATTGAATTAGTAACTTATCAAAGACCACTACTTAATGCACGTACCTTTTACTTATTAAAATAAATGCTAACATGGTAACATTAACCAGTACTAACATAAAGAAATCGCCAGGTTATTATCACAAGAACCAAAGAAATTCAGCCAGATAAAAGAACTTCATATGAAACTTAACTCGGGAGCATGCGCGAATCGACAAGGTCAGGGTATTTTGTACTTGTGGCAGTGCTAACTTTGCATTGGACACATGAGCAGTCCCACTGCGCAGAGGCGCCTAGCTGGAAGTACCTCCCTCCTTCACACAATGCAATGAAATATGTTACGTGGAAATAATGGCAACTATCAAACTTTTTCTGCAAAATTTCAGTATTGTTAACAGCATTAGTACAGGGCAGTAGAACGTAGCCTGTGTGACCTGCTGCGGAGTAAGAGCCCTTTGCAAACTTACAAGTGTTAACTACTAAGTAAAAATATGAAAAAAAACAAAAATCCAATACAAACAATGCATCAGCAAGGTTGAAGTAACAATCTATATTGTTTACTCTCTTTCGCGCACATGACCATCAAGCCAACACCTCGCACAGCCACACTCCCTAGACCTGGCGCCGAAGTCGCGAGTTGTGTAATGAAGAGGACAACAAACACAAGAGCAATTAACAGTGTTTGTTCATGAGGCCCAGACTAAATACAGAACACATGCTTCATGTGAGAAGGTGCGCAGAAGTTTGTACTTTTCAATGCATTTATTTTAGAAAACCAGGATCCACACCACCTTAATTTTGTGTTCCGCAGATTTGGAAACTTTTCAAAGATAAATAGAAATTACTGTGCTTTCTCCAACGACTTCTTCCTCTAACAACACTACTGATACTGTGTGTGACCAGAAAGAACAGAATTTGTGTGATTGCGCTCCTCCTAACTGCACAACAAATTATAATTTATAACAACTGCGCTTTCTAAACCCGTCCACCGTAAGTGCACTTCCTGCTAACGTCTGTTCATACAGATAGGTTGGTAATCTAATTAATATACAAGAGACAGGACATTCGAGGCAACTTCATAGCCGCAAAGCAAGAAGGGTAGTGGCAGCAGCAGTACACCGCTGCCAGGTCCACAGCTGCAACAGCCAAGCTCAAGAATCGTCTCCAGGAGGCTTCTTATTGAAGAATGCAAGGCGCTTCTCCCTCAGTGCAGAGGCATCCAAGGATTCACATGAAGATTCTGTGAGGATTAATAGCCAATTAGACAAAAGTATAGAGACTCAATCCATGTTGTCCATTGTATGAAGTTGACATCTATACTAGCTATGTAATCTAATGAAGTGCCCTTGCAGCATTCCTTCCTACATCTGTGGCAGCCCAAGACAAGTTAAATCATTCCTGCAGTCGGTCCCATAATCGCTCATGCGGACACAAAGGTAGTACTCATCAGTACCATTTTACGCTCAGCTGAAGGTGGCAAAATAGTTGACATAAAACCATGCTTTGGCACTGTTTCATAACTGAGGAAAATAACAGGACGCGAAAGTGGATCTTCACGAGCTGAACTTTATTCCATTTACTCCCCTCTGTGAACCTGTAGCACGAGTGAGATGCTTCTCTAGCGCGTTGGGTACTTCTTTTAACACCTTCACTGCATATTGGGCCTCATGAGTACTAAGAGGTAAATTGCCCACTTACGTGCCGGTATCAATGCACGACATTTTATCTGCTTCGCGATGTTTTTGCAAATAATTGTTATCATGCTAGGTAAAATGTTATAGTGCAATTGCAGTCTTCATACTCATTAGGAAGAATTAAAATTCATTCAAGCTGTAAAATCGATTTCCCTATTCTGCTATTTACAACCTAACTAAACCAACTGGTAACAACCGCGGAAACGCAGTGAACGTGTTAAAATGCAATCTTAGTGTCATAAAACTACTTTAGTATGCGATCGCAGTTGAAAGCTGGCTCAAGTTGATTGCGAGACTAGGAAAGCAAAACTTATTGCTCCATTTGCTATAGAAATATACTGTCCCAAAAATAAAAATTCTAAATTAATAAGAGTCATCAATGCCAAAACTTTCCTAGCAGATCTATATTAATTTATATCAGTGTAAAATGAAAAAGTTGGACGATGACCTTTCTCTTGCTTTTTTATTTTTTTGTAAGGTACAAACATGTGGACGATGTTTCTTGAACACACAAGATACAAACATGTGAATGCTGTGTCCAGGAGACACTAGACATGGTCAGGGAGTTAGCGTATTTGATTCTCCAACTAGCGTACATGGCTCGCCAAAAATGACGGGATTCGATATAGCACATTATCATGTAATCAGGTTAGCTTAGGACTCATATCACAGATATGGTCATTTACCACATTCTGATTCCAATGTGTGACAAATTTATGGTTCCTTTCATCTATTAACTGTAATATTCCTCCAAAGTAAATCCTCAAGAGCGTGACAGAGGCAGACCAACCAAGCAAGAAGCAACGGTATATTATAACATAGAGGATGATTTTAATTCGATGATATCAATAAGTTTGATGATGCACTGTTTAAAACTGTGAGAAGCTCGTCTGAGGATGTGCTGACTATTTGCCCAGCCGCTCAAGATCCAATTTTGTATATCAAACAGTACCCAGTCACATCTGCTCGGGTCTGGAACTTTCAGATCGTACATAATGTGAGATTATATCACATGTCCACTGTGTATGTGCGCTTCCCTCAGAAAGCATCCACAATGCGTTGTAACACAGGGGCCTCACACGAAGCAATGTGGTGGCTTGGTCTACACAAGCTAAGGCGAGAAGCTGTGAGGCCGAACACCGTTCCCTGTTAGGCTTGTGAAGACAAACCTAACCTGTGTTTTCAAGTAGCATTTCCCCTGTTCAACAGTGAGGCACTCTCCACCCGTAATAAATTGAATGAAACACGCTTCAAATTTTCTTTCCTGCAATAGGGGCACTCTAAGTCGTATATACTTGCCGGGTGTCATGTTCAGAACTTTGCATACGAACATGAATTATAAAAATAAAAAAACCTGGACCACACAAACGTGTGGGTGTTGTGCCCTCGACACAAGCGAGACACTCACGAGTAGAGGTCGAGGCCTGTTCGAGGCTGAGCGCGAGGGCGGCCTGTAGCTGGCGAGCTTCTTCATCTGTTGCTGCGGCTGATAGATCTGGCGTGGCTGATGATGATGCTGCTGATGGTGAAACCAGTGGCGATGCTGGTAGTGGTGAAGGATCGTCTTCACCGCCCGAATTGGCCATGCTCAGTCTCAGGGCCTTCGCCAAATCATCTGACAAGTGGGAAGAACAATAATTGTTATTCGATCAAATATTGCTATCTTTCTATTTTCAGGAACACATAGTTAAGAAAATGGCATTGATGATGTAGCTGACAAATGAAGAGGTGAATGATAGCAGCTCAACACAACAGCCCTCCAGCAACAGCTCAACACAACAGCCCTCCAGCAACAGCTCAACACAACAGCCCTCCAGCAACAGCTCAACACAACAGCCCTCCAGCAACATCTCAACACAACAGCCCTCCAGCAACAGCTCAACACAACAGCCCTCCTGCAACAGCTCAACACAACAGCCCTCCAGCAACAGCTCAACACAACAGCCCTCCAGCAACAGCTCAACACAACAGCCCTCCAGCAACAGCTCAACACAACAGCCCAACACAAAAGCCCTCCAGTAACAGCTCAACACAACAGCCCTCCAGCAACAGCTCAACACAACAGCTCTCCAGCAACAGCTCAACACAACAGCCCTCCAGCAACAGCTCAACACAACAGCCCTCCAGCAACAGCTCAACACAAAAACCCTCCAGCAACAGCTCAACACAAAAACCCTCCAGCAACAGCTCAACACAAAAACCCTCCAGCAACAGCTCAACACAACAGCCCTCCAGCAACAGCCCAACACAACAGCCCTCCAGCAACAGCCCAACACAACAGCCCTCCAGCAACAGCCCAACACAACAGCCCTCCAGCAACAGCCCTCCAGCAACAGCCCAACACAACAGCCCTCCAGCAACAGCCCAACACAACAGCTCTCCAGCAACAGCTCAACACAACAGCCCTCCAGCAACAGCTCAACACAACAGCCCTCCAGCAACAGCTCAACACAACAGCCCTCCAGCAACAGCTCAACACAACAGCCCTCCAGCAACAGCTCAACACAACAGCCCTCCAGCAACAGCTCAACACAACAGCCCTCCAGCAACAGCTCAACACAACAGCCCTCCAGCAACAGCTCAACACAACAGCCCTCCAGCAACAGCTCAACACAACAGCCCTCCAGCAACAGCTCAACACAACAGCCCTCCAGCTACAGCTCAACACAACAGCCCTCCAGCAACAGCTCAACACAACAGCCCTCCAGCAACAGCTCAACACAACAGCCCTCCAGCAACAGCTCAACACAACAGCCCTCCAGCAACAGCTCAACACAACAGCCCTCCAGCAACAGCTCAACACAACAGCCCTCCAGCAACAGCTAAACACAACAGCCCTCCAGCAACAGCCCAACACAACAGCCCTCCAGAAACAGCCCTCCAGCAACAGCTCAACACAACAGCCCTCCAGCAACAGCTCAAAACAACAGCCCTCCAGCAACAACAACACAACAGCCCTCCAGCAACAACAACACAACAGCCCTACAGCAACAACACAACAGCCCTACAGCAACAACACAACAGCCCTCCAGCAACAACAACACAACAGCTCTCCAGCAACACAACAACCCTCCAGCAACAACAACACAACAGCCCTCCAGCAACAACAACACAACAGCCCTCCAGCAACAACAACACAACAGCCCTCCAGCACCAACAACACAGCAGCCCTCCAGCACCAACAAAACAACAGCCCTCCAGCAACAACAACACAACAGCCCTCCAGCAACAACAATACAACAGCCCTCCAGCAACAACAATACAACAGCCCTCCAGCAACAACAACACAACAGCCCTTCAGCAACAACAACACAACAGCCCTCCAGCAACAACAACACAACAGCCCTACAGCAACAACACAACAGCCCTCCAGCAACAACAACAAAACAGCCCTCCAGCAACAACAACACAACAGCCCTCCAGCAACAACAACACAACAGCCCTCCAGCAACAACAACACAACAGCCCTCCAGCAACAACAACCCAACAGCCCTCCAGCAACAACAACACAACAGCCCTCCAGCAACAACAACACCACAACAGCCCTCCAGCAACAACAACAAAACAGCCCTCCAGCAACAACAACACAACAGCCCTCCAGCAACAACAACACAACAGCCCTCCAGCAACAACAACACAACAGCCCTCCAGCAACACAACAACCCTCCAGCAACAACAACACAACAGCCCTCATGCAACAACACAACAGCCCTCCAGCAACAACAACACAACAGCCCCCCAGCAACAACAACACAACAGCCCCCAAGCAACAACAACACAACAGCCCCCCAGCAACAACAACACAACAGCCCCCAAGCAACAACAACACAACAGCCTCCCAGCAACAACAACACAACAGCCCTCATGCAACAACACAACAGCCCCCCAGCAACAAAAACACAACAGCCCTCATGCAACAACACAACAGCCCTCCAGCAACAACAACACAACAGCCCCCCAGCAACAACAACACAACAGCCCCCCAGCAACAACAACACATCAGCCCCCCAGCAACAACAACACAACAGCCCTCATGCAACAACACAACAGCCCTACAGCAACAACAACACATCAGCCCCCCAGCAACAACAACACATCAGCCCCCCAGCAACAACAACACAACAGCCCTCATGCAACAACACAACAGCCCTCCAGCAACAACAACACAACAGCCCCCCAGTAACAACAACACAACAGCCCCCCAGCAACAACAACACATCAGCCCCCCAGCAACAACAACACAACAGCCCTCATGCAACAACACAACAGCCCTCCAGCAACAACAACACAACAGCCCCCCAGCAACAACAACACATCAGCCCCCCAGCAACAACAACACAACAGCCCTCATGCAACAACACAACAGCCCTCCAGCAACAACAACACAACAGCCCCCCAGCAACAACAACACAACAGCCCTCCAGCAACAATAACACAACAGCCCCCCAGCAACAACAACACAACAGCCCCCCAGCAACAACAACACAACAGCCCTCATGCAACAACACAACAGCCCTCCAGCAACAACAACACAACAGCCCCCCAGCAACAACAACACAACAGCCCCCCAGCAACAACAACACAACAGCCCCCCAGCAACAACAACACAACAGCCCCCCAGCAACAACAACACAACAGCCCTCATGCAACAACACAACAGCCCTCATGCAACAACACAACAGCCCCCCAGCAACAACAACACAACAGCCCTCATGCAACAACACAACAGCCCTCCAGCAACAACAACACAACAGCCCCCCAGCAACAACAACACATCAGCCCCCCAGCAACAACAACACAACAGCCCTCATGCAACAACACAACAGCCCTCATGCAACAGCTCAACACAGCAGCCCTCATGCAACAACACAACAGCCCTCCAGCAACAACAACACAACAGCCCCCCAGCAACAACAACACAACAGCCCCCCAGCAACAACAACACAACAGCCCCCCAGCAACAACAACACAACAGCCCTCATGCAACAACACAACAGCCCTCCAGCAACAACAACACAACAGCCCCCCAGCAACAACAACACAACAGCCCCCCAGCAACAACAACACATCAGCCCCCCAGCAACAACAACACAACAGCCCTCATGCAACAACACAACAGCCCTCCAGCAGCAGCTCAACACAGCAGCCCTCATGCAACAACAGCCCTCATGCAACAACACAACAGCCTTCCAGCAACAACAACACAACAGCCCCCCAGCAACAAAAACACAACAGCCCCCAAGCAACAACAACACAACAGCCCCCCAGCAACAACAACACAACAGCCCCCAAGCAACAACAACACAACAGCCTCCCAGCAACAACAACACAACAGCCCTCATGCAACAACACAACAGCCCCCCAGCAACAAAAACACAACAGCCCTCATGCAACAACACAACAGCCCTCCAGCAACAACAACACAACAGCCCCCCAGCAACAACAACACAACAGCCCCCCAGCAACAACAACACATCAGCCCCCCAGCAACAACAACACAACAGCCCTCATGCAACAACACAACAGCCCTACAGCAACAACAACACATCAGCCCCCCAGCAACAACAACACATCAGCCCCCCAGCAACAACAACACAACAGCCCTCATGCAACAACACAACAGCCCTCCAGCAACAACAACACAACAGCCCCCCAGTAACAACAACACAACAGCCCCCCAGCAACAACAACACATCAGCCCCCCAGCAACAACAACACAACAGCCCTCATGCAACAACACAACAGCCCTCCAGCAACAACAACACAACAGCCCCCCAGCAACAACAACACATCAGCCCCCCAGCAACAACAACACAACAGCCCTCATGCAACAACACAACAGCCCTCCAGCAACAACAACACAACAGCCCCCCAGCAACAACAACACAACAGCCCTCCAGCAACAACAACACAACAGCCCCCCAGCAACAACAACACAACAGCCCCCCAGCAACAACAACACAACAGCCCTCATGCAACAACACAACAGCCCTCCAGCAACAACAACACAACAGCCCCCCAGCAACAACAACACAACAGCCCCCCAGCAACAACAACACAACAGCCCCCCAGCAACAACAACACAACAGCCCTCATGCAACAACACAACAGCCCTCATGCAACAACACAACAGCCCCCCAGCAACAACAACACAACAGCCCTCATGCAACAACACAACAGCCCTCCAGCAACAACAACACAACAGCCCCCCAGCAACAACAACACATCAGCCCCCCAGCAACAACAACACAACAGCCCTCATGCAACAACACAACAGCCCTCATGCAACAGCTCAACACAGCAGCCCTCATGCAACAACACAACAGCCCTCCAGCAACAACAACACAACAGCCCCCCAGCAACAACAACACAACAGCCCCCCAGCAACAACAACACAACAGCCCCCCAGCAACAACAACACAACAGCCCCCCAGCAACAACAACACAACAGCCCTCATGCAACAACACAACAGCCCTCCAGCAACAACAACACAACAGCCCCCCAGCAACAACAACACAACAGCCCCCCAGCAACAACAACACATCAGCCCCCCAGCAACAACAACACAACAGCCCTCATGCAACAACACAACAGCCCTCATGCAACAACACAACAGCCCTCCAGCAGCAGCTCAACACAGCAGCCCTCATGCAACAACAACACAACAGCCCTCCAGCAACAACAACACAACAGCCCCCCAGCAACAACAACACAACAGCCCCCCAGCAACAACAACAACACATCAGCCCCCCAGCAACAACAACACAACAGCCCTCCAGCAACAGCTCAACACAGCAGCCCTCATGCAACAACACAACAGCCCTCCAGCAACAACAACACAACAGCCCCCCAGCAACAACAACACAACAGCCCCCCAGCAACAACAACACAACAGCCCCCCAGCAACAAAAACACAACAGCCCCCCAGCAACAACAACACAACAGCCCTCCAGCAACAGCTCAACACAGCAGCCCTCATGCAACAACAACACAACAGCCCTCATGCAACAACACAACAGCCCTCCAGCAACAACAACACAACAGCCCCCCAGCAACAACAACACAACAGCCCCCCAGCAACAACAACACAACAGCCCTCATGCAACAACACAACAGCCCTCCAGCAACAGCTCAACACAGCAGCCCTCATGCAACAACACAACAGCCCCCCAGCAACAACAACACAACAGCCCTCATGCAACAACACAACAGCCCCCCAGCAACAACAACACAACAGCCCTCCAGCAACAACAATACAACAGCCCCCCAGCAACAACAACACAACAGCCCTCATGCAACAACACAACAGCCCTCCAGCAACAACAACACAACAGCCCCCCAGCAACAACAACACAACAGCCCTCCAGCAACAACAATACAACAGCCCCCCAGCAACAACAACACAACAGCCCTCATGCAACAACACAACAGCCCTCCAGCAACAACAACACAACAGCCCCCCAGCAACAACAACACAACAGCCCTCCAGCAACAACAATACAACAGCCCCCCAGCAACAACAACACAACAGCCCTCATGCAACAACACAACAGCCCCCCAGCAACAACAACACAACAGCCCCCCAGCAACAACAACACAACAGCCCTCATGCAACAACACAACAGCCCTCCAGCAACAGCTCAACACAGCAGCCCTCATGCAACAACACAACAGCCCCCCAGCAACAACAACACAACAGCCCTCATGCAACAACACAACAGCCCTCCAGCAACAACAACACAACAGCCCCCCAGCAACAACAACACAACAGCCCTCCAGCAACAACAATACAACAGCCCCCCAGCAACAACAACACAACAGCCCTCATGCAACAACACAACAGCCCTCCAGCAACAGCTCAACACAGCAGCCCTCATGCAACAACACAACAGCCCCCCAGCAACAACAACACAACAGCCCTCATGCAACAACACAACAGCCCTCCAGCAACAACAACACAACAGCCCCCCAGCAACAACAACACAACAGCCCCCCAGCAACAACAACACAACAGCCCCCCAGCAACAACAACACAACAGCCCCCCAGCAACAACAACACAACAGCCCTCATGCAACAACACAACAGCCCTCCAGCAACAGCTCAACACAGCAGCCCTCATGCAACAACACAACAGCCCCCCAGCAACAACAACACAACAGCCCTCATGCAACAACACAACAGCCCCCCAGCAACAACAACACAACAGCCCTCCAGCAACAACAACACAACAGCCCTCATGCAACAACACAACAGCCCTCCAGCAACAACAACACAACAGCCCCCCAGCAACAACAACACAACAGCCCCCCAGCAACAACAACACAACAGCCCTCATGCAACAACACAACAGCCCCCCAGCAACAACAACACAACAGCCCCCCAGCAACAACAACACAACAGCCCCCCAGCAACAACAACACAACAGCCCCCCAGCAACAACAACACAACAGCCCCCCAGCAACAACAACACAACAGCCCCCCAGCAACAACAACACAACAGCCCCCCAGCAACAACAACACAACAGCCCTCATGCAACAACACAACAGCCCCCCAGCAACAACAACACAACAGCCCCCCAGCAACAACAACACAACAGCCCTCCAGCAACAACAACACAACAGCCCCCCAGCAACAACAACACAACAGCCCCCCAGCAACAACAACACAACAGCCCTCATGCAACAACACAACAGCCCCCCAGCAACAACAACACAACAGCCCCCCAGCAACAACAACACAACAGCCCTCATGCAACAACACAACAGCCCTCCAGCAACAACAACACAACAGCCCCCCAGCAACAACAACACAACAGCCCTCCAGCAACAACAATACAACAGCCCCCCAGCAACAACAACACAACAGCCCTCCAGCAACAACAACACAACAGCCCCCCAGCAACAACAACACAACAGCCCTCCAGCAACAACAATACAACAGCCCCCCAGCAACAACAACACAACAGCCCTCATGCAACAACACAACAGCCCTCCAGCAACAGCTCAACACAGCAGCCCTCATGCAACAACACAACAGCCCCCCAGCAACAACAACACAACAGCCCTCATGCAACAACACAACAGCCCTCATGCAACAACACAACAGCCCTCCAGCAACAACAACACAACAGCCCCCCAGCAACAACAACACAACAGCCCTCATGCAACAACACAACAGCCCTCATGCAACAACACAACAGCCCTCCAGCAACAACAACACAACAGCCCCCCAGCAACAACAACACAACAGCCCTCCAGCAACAACAACACAACAGCCCTCATGCAACAACACAACAGCCCTCCAGCAACAACAACACAACAGCCCCCCAGCAACAACAACACAACAGCCCCCCAGCAACAACAACACAACAGCCCCCCAGCAACAACAACACAACAGCCCCCCAGCAACAACAACACAACAGCCCCCCAGCAACAACAACACAACAGCCCCCCAGCAACAACAACACAACAGCCCTCATGCAACAACACAACAGCCCTCCAGCAACAGCTCAACACAGCAGCCCTCATGCAACAACACAACAGCCCCCCAGCAACAACAACACAACAGCCCTCATGCAACAACACAACAGCCCCCCAGCAACAACAACACATCAGCCCCCCAGCAACAACAATACAACAGCCCTCATGCAACAACACAACAGCCCCCCAGCAACAACAACACAACAGCCCTCATGCAACAACACAACAGCCCCCCAGCAACAACAACACAACAGCCCCCCAGCAACAACAACACAACAGCCCTCATGCAACAACACAACAGCCCTCATGCAACAACACAACAGCCCTCCAGCAACAGCTCAACACAACCGCCCTCATGCAACAACACAACAGCCCCCCAGCAACAACAACACAACAGCCCCCCAGCAACAACAACACATCAGCCCCCCAGCAACAACAACACATCAGCCCCCCAGCAACAACAACACAACAGCCCCCCAGCAACAACAACACATCAGCCCCCCAGCAACAACAACACAACAGCCCTCCAGCAACAACAACACAACAGCCCCCCAGCAACAACAACACAACAGCCCCCCAGCAACAACAACACATCAGCCCCCCAGCAACAACAACACAACAGCCCTCATGCAACAACACAACAGCCCCCCAGCAACAACAACACATCAGCCCCCCAGCAACAACAACACAACAGCCCTCATGCAACAACACAACAGCCCCCCAGCAACAACAACACATCAGCCCCCCAGCAACAACAACACAACAGCCCTCATGCAACAACACAACAGCCCTCCAGCAACAACAACACAACAGCCCCCCAGCAACAACAACACAACAGCCCCCCAGCAACAACAACACAACAGCCCCCCAGCAACAACAACACATCAGCCCCCCAGCAACAACAACACATCAGCCCCCCAGCAACAACAACACAACAGCCCCCCAGCAACAACAACACAACAGCCCTCCAGCAACAGCTCAACACAGCAGCCCTCATGCAACAACACAACAGCCCCCCAGCAACAACAACACAACAGCCCTCCAGCAACAGCTCAACACAGCAGCCCTCATGCAACAACACAACAGCCCCCCAGCAACAACAACACAACAGCCCTCATGCAACAACACAACAGCCCCCCAGCAACAACAACACAACAGCCCCCCAGAAACAACAACACATCAGCCCCCCAGCAACAACAACACAACAGCCCCCCAGCAACAACAACACAACAGCCCTCCAGCAACAGCTCAACACAGCAGCCCTCATGCAACACATCACCTCACACTTCACATAAAAGAAGGTAGTTTGTACCAGAGTTCCCGCGGGAGGTTCCATAAAATACCACGAGTGCACTAACGGGCACACCCGTCGAGAAAATATACAATGTTTTTTGAGTACCCCCGAAAGAGATCAGATGCGTATAATAACCTCTTGATTGACACACTTGAGCTCAGATTGCATCTCATGATCAGGGCTGGTAATGAGTAAATCTTCCAAATACCAGAATGAAGTTTTTCTTTTCATGGTTAGGAATGAATGCAAGTGCCTCACTCAGGGAGCATCAAAATACGCCTTAAAGTTAGCAACATCTGTACCCAGAGCACCACAATTCCCCTCCATTCTGCAGTACTGATCACACGCTTTTTAGCACAAGGGCTGCAATTCTCGCACAAAAGCCCCCACACCTGAGAGACACCAAAAGTAACACTACAAAGATTTGTCCCTTTGTTTTAAATTCTGGCAGTTTTTAAGGTATTTACCATGTAATTTTTCAACACCAACCCAGCCATAACCACCAGTGAGAGAAACAGGTCATGCCAACAGACCTCATCACACACCTTCAGGTTGATTTTTCGCAAGAGGCACGCGAGTCAGGTGCTCAGTGAGGGAGAGCTGAAGAGCGTTCTCCAGGTCAGCCTCGTCATCTTTTTTCGTAGAAGCTTGACCGCTCGAGTGAGTCAAGGACGCGGCTACGGCAGCCGCGATGTCATCATCTTCCTGATGGCGTGATGAGGAGCTGGCAGCACCCTCCTGCACAGCAGCAGCACCATTTTAGCTATGAACGCCGCACCCAGCAAGTGAACGCAACACAACGAGCAACATGAGCACTTAAGACAAGGCTAGTGTGCGCTGATAATTATAAGCTAGAAGTTGCATCATAGCAAATACAATTTATAATCTATTCTATATTGGGAATGTTGAACTTGGGAAAAGCTCAGGTAAAATTCTGTCATTATGCTGAATACGAACACCAAGAAAACAACCCCTATAACAAATAGCTAGGTAAAATAAAGAATTGTTTCTTTACATAAGGTTCATCTAAAAATTTTGCCAGTCTTAATTGTTAACCAAATCTTCAATATCCCTAGAGCGCGCAGGCAATCGCTGAACAGTGAAGTTTTCTGATCTAACACATGCAGCCAAGGATCAAGAGGCCCTCACTCGTTACTTGCGTCCCTCGCTGGAGTGCACTGTGGCAAATTTCCTGAGCCTTCACGCCAACTCAGCTCAGCGCATCTTTTGATTAACAATCGAGACTAGCAATTAAATACCTTAAAGAACTCCTGCACTCAATGAAAGTCATGGTCACTGGTTTTCTTTACCTAGCAAACTGCAGTCGTTTAGGGATTTCACGCTTAGGAATGGATAAAAAATACCATGAAATCCGAACATAACACACAACATAAAAATAATATAAGTTAAATTTATCCACAATAGACATTGTCCTACGTGAAATGTTGGTCACACTCTCTCTCTAAGCCCTTAGGTGTGGACACGGTCTCAATACTTTTTAATGGTACATATTTACACACTGGAAAAATTTGTGTTTTGAGCATGATAATTAGGTTTTAGGCATTGTTTCAAGTATTTCCCTTATTTTTACAAGCTCTCATACAGGAACAGCTGAACTCTGTGGTATTCAATGGATTGGATCAAATGTTAGTTTTTTCAAGTCTTCCTAACCGCAACAAAAATATTCCAAAAGAGAGGAAGTAGGAAGGCATCATTGATTATGGAGTTAAAAGGAAAGCGTAATCTTTGCACAAACACAAGGTAGTCACTAAACTTTCTGTTTCTACACACAAGGTGCATAGAAATAGAAAGTTTAGAAAGAAGTCTATGAAAAAATATAACAGTTCAAGAAGAAAGTATCATGTGCCAAAAAACAAGACAGCAGTAAACCAAAGAAAAATGGTCTTTAACAAAACAAAAACGTTTTATTTGAACAAACGAAAGCCTACCTATTTATCAGCTTGGGACCTCACATTTTTCCCTTGGAGTGCTAATTCCCATAGATACAATAGCTGCATCCCCCTGAAGGCAGGGTGCGTACAGGCTCTGAGGTTCAAAATTCCACTACTTTTTCATGACTTTTTATGCCAACCAAATCCCATTTTCACTACCTCTCTCTGCCCAAAATAATGTCACACAAAGTTAAATTGCAGCACAATAAATGTATTTCAGTCATAAACTTCACAGAACATTCATCATTACTTGCAGGTCTTGTTTTCATAAATGTGTAAATGATCATCACAACACCAAACAGTCATGCTGGACAGTTCAATAGCATCTTCTATGCATTTGCCAGTGCATTAAGTTAGTCATTAATTTCCGCATTCAGCCCCTTGAGTTGTTCTTGCTTGTCTTTGGCTGATTTCCTCAATGCATTTGACTTTGCCAGTAGGCGCAAATCATTCTTGTCCTCTGCCTTCCGTGCAAAGCTGTCAGCATCCTCCACCAGCGCTTGCAGACTCTCCTCCATCCTCTTCCGTTTTGTCTTCAGGTTCTCCACTTCATCCAGTTCTCTCTTCCTCTTCTCTCCCTTCTTCTGCTTCTCTGCCTCTTCCTTCTTTTGATCCAGGTAGTGTTGATAGCGCTGTCTGCCCTGTGAAGCTGAAAAGAGGAGTTTCTTGGAAATGTCAACCTTGGAGATACCTCCTACATGTTTGATGTGGTCCATGACCACTCTCTGCGCCACGATGGTGTTCTCACCCATGTTGACTTCCATGAGCTGCTTGCTCACAGAAAAGCCCCTTTCCACTGAAGCCTGGCCATGTGACAGGACCAGTAGCATCTTCACAACCAGCCACAGTTTCTTGAGGGAGGATGTGGCCAGCTGGCTGCTCCAGAAGACATCTAGCCAATCAGTGTCTCGCTGAAAACTGTTGAAAGTGCTGATCTTCCTCTGTGCCTCATCAAAGAACTCTGAAAACTGGCTCATCACCTCATCGATGTCACCCTGTGGTAGCCTCTTAGCATCGCTGAGCAGCTGCAGACAGTTTTTCAGCATGGACTTGGTCTTCTCTCTCTTTGTGCGATCCACAAAGACACTTGGCACCAGCCAGCCCATGTTTCGGGCCAACCCGAACTTCAAAGGTGACTTCTCAACAATCTTCTTGATGACAGCAACAAGGAAATTCTTCACATCATCCTAAAATTTCATGACTTTCAATGACCATTTTTAAAATTCCACTACTTTCGAGGCCTTGAATTTTATTTTCGAAATTCAACTACTTTCCATGCTTCTCCATGCCTGTACGCACCCTGTGAAGGAATACAGAGAAAGAATTTTCTTCACTAAATACACTCAGTCTATAATGAAGTCCTATAAAATATGTTCAGGGGTTGGACAAATTAATGGAAACACCTTGGAAAATCAACAATCTATATACTCGTGTGTATATATATATATATACATATATATATTTAATAAGGTGTAGGCAATTACAGCCTCATTTCTCCGAGGTATTGTTTCATACAAATTGTGAATCATTTCCAAGGGAATTTTAGCCCTTTCTCTGGTTCAAACACCTTCCAATTCTTTTAGAGACGATGGCTACAGAAATCGACTTCTTACTTGAATCTCTAAAACCGACCATAAATGCTCAATAATGTCGAGGTTTTGGGGACTGTGGTGGCCAGATAAGATGCACAACTTCATTAGAATGTTCCACCTTCAATTCTTCGATAATTTTAGCTGTATGGTTTGGGGCATCATCGTCATGAAAGATGGCGTTTCCCCCTGAAAGTAGTGCTTGAACCATAGGATGAACTTGGTCGTCCAAAATTCCTAAATAATTTTAGCTGTTGACACTCCCATGAAGTGAAATTATTGGCTCGGCGGATTTCCAAAAAATAGCACCCCAGATCATCACAGAACCCCGGCCATGTTTTACGAATGGGAGAAGGCAGTCTGGATGAAAGGCTTTTTCTGGTTGTCTCCAAACGTACACTCGGTCGGAGGTCAGAAATAAAGTGTTTTCTAATTGCAGCTCTTCAGTAGAATCCAAATTTGTGCAGCTCCCGACAAACTGTTTTTGTGGAAACTGGGTTCTGTAGGTGTTCATTGAGGTCTGCAGTGATTTTAAGAGTTGAGGTCTTGCGACCCTCTCAACAATTCAATTTCGAGTCCGACGGTCTCTCTGACAACCTCTACTTTCGGCCAGACCTGTGCTTTGCTGAGGACGTTTTTCCTTCTCTTTCATAGGCAATTGTTACTTTTGTGACAGTACCTCTCGAACCGTCATGCATTCGGGCAATTTCTGTTACAATAGCACCAACAATTTGACCTCTTTGAAAGTCAGAGAGGTCTGCCGTTTTAATAAGGTTATAACTAAATTTTTCTTCTTCATATCTGCAAAGAACAGTCATTTCAAATAAAATATCAAATAGCTACAATAACAAATAATAAAACTTCGAAATATGACAAGTTTTTATTGTTTAAAACATCTTCTGAGATTATGATTCTAAAATGTTAAGGGTTTCTATTATTTTGTCCAACCATACTTTGTGTAGCAATTTTGAAATTTCTTGACAGTAACATACGTCACTAAATATTAAATAGTGCAGAATAGATTTTCTTCAACAGAAAATAGTGAAAATCGAACAATTTCGATCATTGGATAAAAATTCATTATGATGTTTTCAAGTTGAAGTAAAATACCTATGAAATTTATTGCCTGTCTGGCTAACAGAAATAGTTCCAGCAGAATATATGACAGAACTACATAACAAGAAACTTGTGTCCGAATTTACGATCTGAAATTCACTGATGTATCTGAGCGTCAGTTGAAGTAGAAGAGGAGCATTCCTGTAACGATGTGAATGTGCAGCAAAGATGAAGCCAAATTAGACACCTCAGACAGGAGGGGAGGCTTGATGTCCTGCGTCACCGTGACGGAGGCGAGCAGCGTGTCCGCCTCACATGGCGGCAGCGCACCCTCCACAATGTAGATGCAGTAGCCTGCAACACGACCAAGTGCTAATGCTACTGGTGTTGCTCAGCACAGTCACACTTATATAATCCAAGTCTAGGAAGAATTCTCAAGCCTCCTAAATTTTACCGTTTTTATGGGTAAAAAACACGTTCTTACATCTACTCCACTGAAAATGAGCATTTTTCTAGTATCTGAGTCCATTCAACATAGCAAACAAAGAAAATAATGGAAGTCGCATCAACCAAGCTTGAAGCGCAGGAGCATCAGCTCACAGTACATTCTCTTGAGAGGAAGAAAGCTCTACCAGCCCAAGTGAATCATGATACATAACCAGCCCTTGAATGTAGTCACCAGTACTCCACTTGATACTCGCCTAACTATACAATGAAGATGTGCAATGTGCACTCTGGCATGCTTCATAGGCCAGCTCGTCATCTTGAAGAAATAAGTTATATAAGACTCAAATTGCCATGATACCTTTGTAGATGAATACTTCTTTCAATCCACTCATTTTCCTTTGTCCTGCACACATGTGCTGTCACCTCTAACATTCTACGTCATGAGTAGCAATGTACCACATTCTAATCATTATTTTCATCTTTAACATCTACATAACCTTCGAAGTAAAACAATTTGACGCACAAACAATTTCATATGACAACTTATCACCTTGGGATTGGAGTTGAGCAAGGAAGAGCGACACATAGGTGTCCGACAGCAGCTCGGGGTAGGCAAGAAGACTATTGAGGTTGAACCACTGAGTGCCCAGCTTGCGGATGGTGAACCAGTGCTCTTTCATGTTGCAGATGTATGCCCGACCCGATCTGCATCATCAACGGGCAGCTTTCATTAGCAAGGGTTCAAGAAACGTGGCTCATTTTAAAGCTTGTATTTTCAATAACTTTATTCATTTAGCTGAATGAAGATTACCAAAAAGCTGTACATAGATCGAGTATTACATTCCTATCTTGAAATAATAGACCCGTAGACAGATGATGGGATGCTCAAATATTGTTCCAAGTTAAGGCTCTACACTGCATAATAGTAGACTGTCACCCTTCAATTCGATGTACAAATTTTCTAACCAAACCTAAAAAATGGTGCGTGCACAAATGCAGTATATCAGTTTTCTTCATTTAGACAACATTTTTTTAAAGAAGGTATCCAAAACATGAGCTCACAGTAGGCCACTAATAACACTGCAAATTACACACAATTAAGCCATACCTTACTCCATTGCATTTCATAAGATGCAGAAATGAGCATCAACATTTCTCTGGGAAATGCTAACAAATGCACTCTATTAAACCAAAATTTCAACAAAATAATGAAATTCAATGCTATATGCTGCATATTTTGCATAAATACCAGTCATGAATCTTTGAATATCATGAAACTTATATGGGTTCAAAAATAGTAAAAAAGGCACGCAAACGAATAAAGAGATAACTATTCAGAGAAAATGCGTTCTGGTATGACCAGCACAGCCTCATAGATCAGAGCAGAATAAGGTTCTTCTATCAACTCATAAGGTCATATTTGGAGGAAAAGAAAACTTGTGTGTAGAAAAGTAACAACAGCGTTGGCTTGAGCTAGTAAAATTACTAGTAGCTCATTAGAAGAACTACGCTTTTTAATGAGCCTCTGTGCTTCAATCGCTCAAATTTAGAGATAAATATTTCAGGTGTTCACAGTGCAAGCACACGCAAACGTGAGACAAATAACCTTGGGTTAGTTTAAGATTGGATTAGATTATGTTAGTTTAAGCCTCCCTAACCGCTACAAAAAAAAAAAGAGTGTATTGAAGACAGGAAGAGGGAGGCACCGTTTAGTATGGAGATAAGAGAATGCAGAAGGGGTATAAAAACAGTAAGCCGAGAAAGAAGTTCATGAAACAAGATAAGAGTTGAAGAAGGAAGTAGTAGGTGCTGAAAAACAGGATAGCAGTGAACTGAAAAAAAGTGGTTCTTAAAATAACAAATAATAAAATTTTATTTCAACAAAAAGAAGGCCTACCTAACTCTCAGCTTGGGTCCTCATACATTTTCCCCCTGGGAGTGCTAATTCCTATAGATACAATAGTTCTATCACCCTGAGGGGTTCTTTTATTTCAAATGTTGCAAATAAAACTTTAGTTCAGAAGACATTTCAAAAATATACACTAATATAGTGAAAATTTGCTACTAGTGAAACATTCAATACCACAAAAATGTATAAATCGTTTATGCAAAGAAAATATCCATAGAATTGAGATTTTTAGCCATTGTGCGTGCATTAAACTGAAGCTTCGAACCTTGGCACACACATACTATTGAAATAAAATGGGGCGTTTCACTCGGGAAACTTCCCATTTTCATTGTAGTATGCAAGAAAATTGAAAATATCAAAGGCATATTTTGAACTGCTACGTCATTTTTGGCTTTTGTTATTGATGAAAATGTGTTTCACAGTTGCATTTGGGACGGTTTAGCATGATTTTAAAACTGGAATTAGAAAAAATTGAAGATTTTTCTGTTTTATGACAATTATTTACTACAAATGTATAATTTACTCCTTGTAAATCCAAACACAAGTTAAACAGCAAAAAACGTGACATATTTTGACTGAATTTAATCCCTACTATATCTATTTTGTCCTCCTTAGGTCAAAACTGAGGAAGGTGGAATGTTTTGCAGGTTGTAGAAGTGATATTTATGCTAGTGATGGGACGCTTCCAGAATTTATAACAACTATGCTTCTAACTAAACATCCTGATTTTTGTCACAATTATGATACTGTACTTGATTATTTCATTTATAGTTTTTATCTGGCTAGATTTTCCCCAATCTAATTCAGCACCATCAACTTTGTACATTCTATTTTTGTAAGAGATATATCTTTGATATTCAAAGACTGAACCAAATATTTGGGACAAAAAAAAAACACTGATAAGGTAAAGTACGTAATGAAATCGTATTAGAAAAATACGTATTTTTCTTACCAGTGAAATAATGTTCTCAACTGCAATGTTTTCAAATATCTAAATTTAATACATTTTGTTCAACCCTTTAATGCCCGAGAGGACACCACTGTCCTCTTTCAAAAATAATCTCAATATATTATATTTCTGGTAAAATTAGTTCCCTAATGTATTCTTTGAAGTTCACTGCCGAGTTGCAGTTCCTTTCTCATCCTGATATCGGTGCCTGCCTAATGCCGGCGCCAGTTCAGTGACGGTGATTATAACGGTAAGATGAGGACAAAAATTCTGATGTTAAAGGATTAAAAATTGGATGCTCAAATCAAGAAACTGAAATAAAAACACACTTACACAAAATGCAAAAATAATTGAATTCCAGTCATCAGAAAATTCTTCATCACATTCCTTCACCAGCTGAAACATACTTCCCGATGACTTGGAAGTTAAGAAAAATACACTTAATTGTCTTCAAATGCAATTTTGCAATCAATAAAAACGTTATTGGTTAAGTTTGTAAGGTAATGAAGCCCTTGGGAGCCGTACATGATTTAATTTCGAAATCTAATAACCAGCTAACAGATATAAATCTTACAGGCTGGAAACACAAAACTTGACACTGTTAAGTTGAGGAAAGAAGTTTAACAATTTAAAGATGGGGCTGGTAGTGACCCATTTGAAAATCTCTAACACAAATGCAATCCTGGTTTTGTCCCATTTAACCCTAGAATAGAGGAAGTGTTTAGTGCAGTAAGTTTTGTGAAACATACATTTTGGAACAAAATAATACTTGGAGTTCATCATTTCTACTTCTCACATTTTTAAACTGGCTTAGGAAATGATGAAGCACCTGTTATCTCCCACTCCATATTTGAATTCAATAACACTGTGCTCACAGCAAAAAGATGAAGCAGCGGAAGATTTAGGTAAAACTGGAAAAAGACAACTGAGAAGATTTGCTTATATTAAGAAATTATTGCTTTTATTTTCAACTTTATATTATTTACGTGAATAAATTAGAGGTCATCCTATTGCAAGTGAAAAATAGAAATGCAAAGAAACACGTATCTAGTGAAATCATTAAAAGTCCTTTGGTAAAAATATATTTTTGAGCATTTCAACTTCCTGGGTCATTATTAACTCTGAGACAAGGAGAGAAGACTAGTCAAATGTCACATGAAAACCAAAATACTGTATGACCCAAAAAAAGGTTTACCCATGTTTAAAATGTCATAACTTTTTAACGAATTAAGATATTTTGGATGCGTTTGCTTTATTTGACGTAGAATATAAGTGTCTATCAGTCTCTGCAAGCATGTTTCAAATGCGTAGCCACTCCATAACATTCAATAGTTAAAGTAATAGGCATCAAAATGAAAGTTGCGCAAGAATTGCTAATTAACACTTCAATTTAAACTGGCTGCACATTAGCTGACAAAACAAACTCCTAAATTGGTAAAGGTTTGCTTACAAAACACAGAGCTTTGAAACCTGCTAACTCCATGCATATTTGCATCTAAAAATGAAAGAAAAAATTATTTAATAATATAATTGTCGGAGGTATTATTTTTATTTGAGGATAAAAAATGAAATATATTTGGCAACACTGCTAGATGTTACTTGGAAAAAGCTCCTACATCTACATTTAATACAGGAATAATTGCATAAACAATTCAAAATCAGAGGATTCAAAATTTTAGAGGATTCAAAATTTTAGAGGATTCAAAATTCCATTGTTCTGAAGCTGATTCCAGTTCCCTTTAAAACGCCTGATATTCCAATTTTTCCTATATGCTTCTAATTTTTTGTCCCATCTCTAGTTTAAGCACTGAGCGATATTAAGAATATTATTCTTTCAAGTGAAACGTGAATCTATTGTCTTTGCTGGTCTCTCTTGACCTTTGCGATGTGCTGGATGGTCCGGAATTTAGATTGGGTACCATCTTTCCATCAATGAATGAAATAAATTGGAAATTTAAACCCTTTGCGAGTTGTCGGTTTTCTTGAGTGAACAGAGATACCAATTAGAAACTTAGAATTGAGCAATAAAATTCATGTATTACATTTGAGCTAAGGTTTCCTTTTTGACTTCAATGATGTTAGGTTCCTAGGATATAGCTTTGAGTATAATTAATGAGCTGAAGAAATATTGACTAGAATACATCCCTAAAATATTGACATATGAAAAAATTGCCTACACACGTGGGGTCGTCTCTGGCAGCGATGGCAGAGGGTGCAACGGTGGAGGTGAAGGGAGTGAGAGACAGCTCCCACACCTCGAGAGCCACGTTCATCACCTGGATGCTGAACATCCCACTGTCATCCATGTTGTTTGAGCTTTCCTGCACACCAAATCAATTTTTTACAACTCTCTTTTCTAAATGTTGAAATAGATCTACTGATAAATAAAAATAGTTTGCAAAATTAGATGCAACAGTTGGGTTTCATGGTATTACACTGTTCTAGTTTTGGATGCAAATTAGGACCTATTCTTTTTTTGTTCTTTTTATCATTTTTTTTAACAATGAAGAACACAAAACTATTAAATAGTTTTTTCTAAAAAGCTATATTCTTGTTTCATTAAGCAATACTGAATCTTCTTTCATTCACAAAACATTCAATGAAAAATATCAAGTTCTTAAACCACATTTGCTGCATATTTTATCCATTGATAATGAAATTTTAGTGTGCTCCTGCAAAATTTATACACAGGATAACCTCCCTCAAGCGTTTTCATATTTTATCCAGTGCAAATTTAACCCCAATGCAAACAGTACTTTCTATATTGTGCAAGTTTTCCATTCAACATCTCAATACAATGCATAGATTTCAAAATCAAATGCCAAATTCAATGTTACAATCTGAAATTTTCCTACAACATTAATCACTTTAATAAAAGTTTATTGAATCTCCAAAGATCATTAGTTTCAAACCATGAAGCTACTACTCTTGCTCAACAAAGCAATTATAATGCATTAATAGATCCACCATTCATACAGCAACTACAGAAACCTAAATGAAACAAATTGTTCTACTTATAGATGATTATATATTTTCACAGCCTATTCAAATGCAAGTCCTTACCTTGTAATGGCATAACCCACCAGTTTCTCAATTTGTGTCTGCCAGTTTTTTTGACCTGGAATTTTTTAATTTTACCTTGTAATGTTCAAAGTAGAATTTATGGATCATTTCCCCCAAGCAAGTGTTGCACCACTGCTCACATAAGGCTCCTTAGTTTTCAGATAAGTTTATGCTCAATTCATCCATTACTATTTCTGGTAGAAATAAAAATGATGGGAATAATGAATTGCATCCTTCTTCAACCTTTTCCACTACCTTCAAACTTTTGGGCAACTGAGACATCTACAACTAAGAGTGTGTCATGGATGACACTAGACAGAGCATCAGCTGCTTCAGTGGTTAATTCTGGTCTCAACCAGATTGCAATAACTGTTATCAGTATTATCATTATTGAAGCAGAGGACACAGACCTCAATGAAAGATGAAGGTTTCCATGGCATGAGCAACCCTACCAGCACCTACTCCACGAAGGGTTAGGAAAATAAAAAAGAGAAAACAAAGAAAAGAAACCAAAAAAGGAAGGGAACAGAAATGGAAAGGAAAATGAGACAAAAAGGAAAGGAAAAAGAAAGGAAAAGGGATGGATTAGATTATATGTTAGTTCAAGTCTTCCTAACAACAACAAAATGCATTCCAAAGAGAGGAAGGAAGAAGGCCCATTTAGCATGGAGTTAAGGGAATACAGAATCTTTGCACAACGTGCATAGAAACAGTCAATTGAAAAACAAGTTAATGAAACATGAAAAAAGTTGAAGAAAAAAGTAGTAGGTGCTGAAAAATAGGACAGCAGTGAACAAAAAAAAGTGGTTTGTAACAAAAAAAAAACATTCTATTTCAATATAAGGAGGATCAACCTAACCATCAACTTAGGACTTCAAATATTCTTCCTGGGAGTGCTGATTTCTATAAATACATAAGTTGTATCCCCCTGAGGAGGGAAAAGGGAAGGGAGAGGGAAAATGTAAGGAAGGAAAATGTAAGAGGATGAGGATGAGAAGGAAAATGCACTCAGCACAACCAGGAGTTAACTATTCACTTAAAACCACCAAACAAAACAGAGGCAAACAACTTGGAAGAAAGAGAGTTTCTCAGGATTGTGAAGCAAGGAAGGACGCAAGACCAAAATTTAGTCGTCCAACACCTAACCATCTCTAACTCAAAATAGTATGCAGTAGAGACATCATGTGGAATCTTAGCATACCAAGCACAATGTGGAATTATATCATACAATAGTTGGAGTTTCTTAAAACCTTGAAACACAAACGAGTAACCTGGTGTTCATACTCAAGCAAGGGCACTGACTTCCCTGGGCAGAGCCTTGCAGTAGTACAAACAAGCCAATCAAACACACTGCAGGGCACCACTGAAGGACAAGGAAAATAAATAGATGAAAACATTGCTGTACAATTTTGAGGTTGCTAAAAACCAGGGTTGTGGAGTTGGAGGAATGAATTTACAGCTCTGACTCCACCTTTTCAGAATTTGCTGACTCCAACTCCACCTATTAACACTTTTCAAAATGAATATTTCATTCATTAATGATTAAAGGTATGGAGATTTGAATATATGTTTTTATTTTCTTTACTTACAAATGACATTGAAACTGGTAACAGAACATTTAAAATAAAGGTCAATTATATATACATATACTACAGACATGTGCCCTCTGAGTAGGCAAGGTAGGTAGGCAGTGCCTACCCTGAGAAGTAAAGGTCAGCATCAACAATTTTTTTCTATGACAAAGCATCAAAGTATGCACCAGATCCAACAAAATTATAATAGTTGATCTAATTACTATGCTTGAAATATCAATAATTTATGTATATGTGTAGCTAAGGTAGGCACAATTTGCACTTACTTCTATTTTCTATCTCTACACTATGCAAGGTAAAAAGGCAGTACAGGTACCATATCATTGCTCAACACTGTGTCATATTACAGCTATAATAGGCAAAAGTTGTTCTGCTTCTATCTTAGTGGACCTGACGTTTCTGGAACGTTTAGCATAAGAATAAAAGCCTCTTTTAGCTTCTTGGTATGTAATACAGTACCATTTTTTATTCTATTCTAACTTTTTACCATTCATTTGACAATTTTCTACATTAATAAATGCTCAGTTTCTATTTATTTCATATTTTAGGTGCAATTTGGAATGTTTTTCGCATGAAATTTCGTACTATCGTATAAATGCAACCACCCATGCAGCTGAGGCAGTGCATTGCTCTCATTTACATGTGTGTGACTAAGTCAGGTTTTTGCTTGTGTTGTGTTATTTCTTTCACTGCATCTCATTTACATTGTATTTTCATTTTTTTATTTATCTCAATATAAATTTTGATGATCCTAAAACAGTTTCAAATCTTCCTCATGAAGAAGTAATTCATTATACAATGCCAAAAAGCAGATATTATTTCAGTGTTTAAAATAATATAAACATAATTACTTCATATGCTTACTTAAAACCTAGGAAGTGGTCAAAAGATAAAAATAAAACATGATAATCATATCGTGAAAGACAATATAACTCTGAATGAACCAAACAACATTCAAGGTATACTATTAGAAATATGCAGCAATTTCTATCATTGTTACATGTTAGCTTGACCTAAAGACCAAAAAGTAAACATAACAAAGAGATCAATATGCAATACATAAATATTACATATTGCTGAAAAAATCAATTAATATTCCAGTTATTAACATGAGACAAAGCTAATTAAATTTTTATTATCAATAGTAATGACATAACCTGAAGACTAGAAGTCCTTATGTATCAAAACATTGCTTTAGGTTTTTGACAAACACTGGCCATTATCAATGTATCATAACCTAACGATTAGAAATATTTATGATCACAACATAACTTTAGGTTTCCGCAAAGATGAGTCATTATCAATCAATAAATCATAGCATAACCAAAAGACAAAAACTACCATTATAGGAAACCACTGGTAAAAGAGTATAGGCACATTAAAGAGCATTATAGAATTGCCACTCTGTGGGTGAGTAAAATGTATTAATGTAAAATGAATGTATGTAAAATGGTGAGTAACCCAACATGAGCTGAGCTGCCTTGCAAGTAACTTGCAATGCATTTATAACTAGTTATGCTCAATATTTATAACAATATTTATTGACTAGTGTACAGGGCCTGCCAAAAATGATGGGATTCAATACCTTTCTTGAACAAACTTCCAGATCTGGATGACAAACAAATATATCCATCCCAACAGCACCCGTGATAAAAATATCATTGTACTTGCGCACTGGTGAAACTCGTATCACAGATACGGTCATTATGGCTACCTTTATGAATGTGACAAAGAAATGGAAGAAGTGAACTCTAAATAAATAAACCGAGAGTATTATTAGGTAGGAGCAGGGCCCATGGAAATCCCATGGGCAATGTCATCGTTAAGCTTCGTGGACCTGTGAAAAAATTCTGTCAATATTACCTACCCTATGCTAACCTATCCTATCCTACTCTAACTAAACCTATCCTGATAAAATATCAAACATATCAATGCATGTAATGGCCATCTTTTGATGTTACACTGAGGAATTCGGTATCCATGATACCTCAAACTCAGACATTCTATGTCTCTTGAGGGGGGTCATCTAGGCCCCTGCCAGGCCCCTGTTGGTCCGGTGAGCTTTTTTTGTTATGTTGTTGGAAAAGTACCCTTAGGTGATGGAATATTCGGTCCTTAAATTTTATGGCGTTACGGATACTAGATCCCCCCCAGGGGGGTGTAGGGAAACAAAAATCCTGAATATTTGACCCCATATAAAAAGAAAACATAACAAGAAATGGAAAATTCAAAACCGTTACTTTGTTTACAATGCTTCAAGGATTCTAAAACTGTCTTTGGTTGTGTTCTAGCATGAAAACTCAATGACAAGTCCTCTTTTGAAATATCCATATAAATGTACCAAAAAACTAATTTTTCGTAAAAAAATAAGTCCTAAATCAAAAAAGTAACATGGGCAAAAATAAGTTTACTTTTAACAAATACAGATACTGGCCAAGTTTCAAATAAATCGGATCAAAAATTTTGAAAACCTTAGATGACCCCCTTAGGAAGCGGACACCAAACAAATATATAAATAAACACACAACGGATATTATTAGGTTAGATGGGGAAATAAATGAGACAAAAATAAAAAGGATGGGTTTACGATGCATTCAATGATGAATTTCAGCCTTTTAACAGTAAAATATGCCCCATCACTCATACATGAAAATTATGTTTTTTACTTATGGGTATCGTATATACAGTGTCTCAAATAAATGTACACACACTGTAACTGTCGCTAACATGCTGCACTTTTAAATTGCAGATTTATTCATATTTAATTCATCACAGTATGGCAGAAAATCAATTTAGCTTGAAAGAGAGGAAGTTTGTCGTGAAATGTTATTGGAAGACTATTGCATTGAAATAAGAAACTGAAAGACAATGATATGACATTCCTAATGGCCTGTTTTGTGACTTTTTCAAATCCCTTCATGCCTGTTATCAGTGTTGTCTGGACAAAAACGTCATTAATTTGAATATCTGCAAACACAATTCTTCAATTACATTTGTCATCTGTATTAGAAGCCCTTCCATTTCACTCTATGTTCATAAATAATGTTTTCTCATCATATGAAGTGTAAGTGCATTTTTTGAGAAACCTTGTATGTATACAAACCCACAATAACTAGATATCAATGACAGTATTCGGTAATAGGTATAGATACACTGTTTTGTACTTTGAAAAAAATAATAAACTAAAAATATTGCATAATTTTTAACTTTTTAGTCAATTTTTTTAATGCTGTTTTGTTTACCATTCGGGTTTAAACAATAATAAATTGATTCTTATAAAAAATTAGAACTGAAGGCACTAATAAATAGCAACTCCGATCTAGACTTTGCCACATTCGAATAAACGACTCTGACTCCACCACATTCGAATGAACTACTCCGACTCCGCCCGAAAACATGCAACGCAAGCATCTCCGACTCCAACTCCTCAACCCTGCTAAAAACCTTGCTGGCTTTCCGCAAAATAACCAATCTCTATGAGATATAGGAAACTATCCTACAAATATGGGGCTCAAAAATTAGCTTGATGTTGAATATTACTCCAAGAAGGTCCAAAATGTAGCAAGTTATAATACCTTAACCATCCAACACCAAGTCCCCATACTGAGAGTTTGTAGTTCTTGACCTGCTCATAATAAGGGCTTTAGTTTGACTTGGATTCAACATCATTTTCAAACAAGTTATAAACATATATGTTCAAGTCAAATGAACATGTTCAAGTAAACATTCAAGTTATGTCATGTTCCTGTAACTAGACAAACCACTTGCCAGAAAACAATCAATAGGTGGCTCCATTACAGGGAGATCAGCTGGTCTGAAAACAACAGCTGTAAGAAACGTATGCATCATTGTATGCAAATAATCTATTCTGTACAAGGTCAAAAATATCACTTATATAAAGCCCAAGCAGAATTGAGCCCAAATGTTACCCTGAAGCACATCTGATCCAATGAGACTTCAACTGCTAACCCCACTGTCTATCTCATTCTCTGGCTATAATCAGAGAGAAGATCCATGCAAATAGACAACACTCTCCCTCCCACACCATACAGTTCCAGCTTACATAGGAGACCGGATTGACTAATACAATCAAAGGCCATACTGAAGTCCAGGAGCACCACAATACCCCCACAGTCAACACCAAATGGGAATTGAAGGTGATGTGACACAGAAAGCAGTGCATCAGTGCAGCTCAGACCCTTCCTATATGTAACCTGAACTGCTGGACACCAGGCAACAGGTTTTTCTGCTTACAAAGCCAAGACAGCTCAACATCCTCTTAAGGGGACGGTTCGGGGTTAAAAAAAAGTCTGTTAGTTCTCGGTGGATTTTTCTGAGATATCTACCGTCGATGTAAATTGTTATTAATTTTTTTTTGATTTGTGCGAATTTTTCGTAACCAAACATGAATACGATTTTTTTAAAAAAAAACATGAAAAAACATGTGTTGCAGAAAATCCTACTCCTCCTACAATTTTCAACTTACAGAACTCAAAAAATATTCTCTAGATAGCAAATTGTCTTGTCTAGAGATCCGGTGCAAAAGTTTTTTGATCATTTGATTTTTTGAATTTTGAGAACTTTTTCCCCCAAAAATGACCTCTTTTTCCACTTTTTTGAATAATTTGCTTCTAATTTTCAAGGTAAATTGAAATTTGAAAAAACTTTTGCACCGGATCTATTTTCCTTTTCAATCGCTATTGATTGGTATGCTCGCCATCTCTTTACCTTCAAAACTGTGGGAGGAGTAGGTTTTCAAAAATCAAGAAGGTGAGTATGCAGAAAAGCCATTTTCCAAAAAAAAATTTTTTCGTTCTGTACTAATTTTTTAATTGAGTCTTATCAGTGATTCTATACCTTCTTATGTACCTTCAAAACAGTGGGTAGGGATCCATATCAAAAGTCAATAAATATAAGTTTCAGAACAGGGTTAATTTTTTATTAATTTTTTTTCAATGCTGACTAAATATTTTTTTCAAAAACCTATATTACTTTGTAGCTCTTTTTAAGCCCTTTCGATTGATATAATTGCCATTCCTGTAGCTTCAAAACTCCGGGAGGCGTTTATGTTTACATAGCCAGCTAATTAGCTGATGACTCAGCAGCCGGACTCAAAACAAACACTCAATTACACCATCATAATTTATCACTGAGTAATAGGATGTTTCGTTTGAGTACGAAAGCATTTCAAGTTAGGCCATGAATGAACTCTCTTGCTATTCCAGTAGAGAAACACTCAATACTGGCTCGTAATGGGGGGGGGAAGAGGGAGGTCACCCATCCATTGGCGCACCCCAAGGTCACACTAGTGCGCGTCTTTTACCCCGTCCAGAAGACTAACCAATTGATGTACTTGAAAGCCAATTATATCGTTGGATGCGCAAGAAAAATCTCTATAAGATGAGTTTATAAACTGAAAAATGACCATAATCTGAAAATAGACCCGAACCGTGCCCTTAACCACCATTGACAGAAATGGAGTGATAGAAATAAGGCGATTAATTTCCACCGTGAATAAAAAAAAGGTTCATTGGAAATGGCTGAAATATTTGCAAATGCCAACTAACTAGGATTTTACATTCTACAATGATCTGCCTAAAAATAACACTCAGCTTAAGGGTGAAAACATGTGCTAACTCTTTGAATGACTAAGGAAAACTTAAGGGGTTCATTCCATGCTCAAGTCACAATCCAGCACCACCTATTGCGATAGGAAAGAGCAAAATGACAATGAACATCACGCAGAAAATTATGACAATGGAAGAAGAATATCATCCCAGCACTGCTTGCCACCTAAGAGTGCAAGCCAAAAGCAGTTCACTCCATTGGATCAGAGATCAGGATCCCACCCACACTTAG
The DNA here is from genome assembly GCA_030386875.1 of Morinoia aosen. Lineage (NCBI taxonomy): Eukaryota > Metazoa > Arthropoda > Malacostraca > Amphipoda > Talitridae > Morinoia > Morinoia aosen. Next base: position 945,505 of record CM059570.1, read on the forward strand.
AGCAGGCAGCACTAGTCTTGCTCAAAAAGCCAACTCTTCATTACTTCCTCCATCCCAAAAAGATATTGATCTTTCAGCGATTTTCCTTGCCTGCTGACTAGGTTGCTCATTAGCAGCAACCTAAGCTCTCTGAGTCTCCGATTCAGCAGATTTGAATAAGCGCCCTAACAGATCCGAGTCCTAGTGCGGGTTCATACTGGATAGCCCGTTTGCTTGGCCTTGTAAGTCACATAACTATTGCCAAACCTAGGTTTATTTGGATATTTGACTCAAAACATGACAGTGAGGACAAACCTGAATACATCAGTAGTCAGTCAAATGATTCTAGCGGATTACATAAATGCAGGATGTCGCTCTAAAAGAAATTCCATAGAACACCATACACAATCTTTCAGTTAGTCCTGCTCTTGAATGGGACCACCTGCCAGACATTTAACACTCGTTTGACTTATTCAGTAATTAGTTTACAGTCAGTGGATAATACAGTGATCAGAAGTGCCCAGTGGAGAAGCAACAGCAATGTCAACGTCAAGTACATTCGTCAGAACAAGATGAAGTCGATTGCCTGCAACGTGCATAAGACACTGAACCAACTGAGAACAGCCAGGCAGGAGACTGAAATCAGCATCATACCCATGCCTACCAGTAGGAGAAAGCAACCCCAGCTGTTCAACATGGTGAGCATTTGTATCACCAACAAAAAAAAAACCAAAGTCCTGGGAATAAGCACAAGCCATGGACTCTAGGAAACAGTCATGACATGAGCCATCATGGTCTGTAGTACAATGTAAAAATATAAAAATTGCCCAGATTACCACAAATTACCACAATGAACTCATGATTACTACACTACAGTTGCCTTTGCCTAAGTGCCAGAGAACCAATCTTGATGTACAGAGCCAACTCCATTGCCCAAGGAAAGGAATCACTTAGCTTTACTTGGGGCTGAGTATATCCATACGTTTAGCAGAATGAAATTGATCAAACACTAATGTCTTCTAAACAACCAGAACATTAAAACAAGATCCTTCAATAGCAAGCTCATCTTGATTAGCACAGATGGGCGAAATATTTGAGTGCGTAACTGTCACAATCCAGTCTCCACAAAGCTGGCCGCAAATGAACTATTAGAAAAAAAAAAACTTCAGTGCAATAAAAGTAAAAAGAAATACCAAATGTGACCCACAAGGAAAATGAACAAGGAAGGAAGACAGTGGAATGCCACTCACACAATTATGGCTCCCATCTCAGTACCCTTCCTCTGAATAATTAAGAAATAAAGAGAAAACACAGTAAGAGGGCTACTGAAAAACATCTATAAACTTTGTTATACCAAATTTATTTAAAAATTTAAAATATAATACAGAATACATGATGTTCAATAGGTTTTGACTGATAATTCAGAGATAAAAAAATATAGAATGAAAAAAAAAACTCAGATTTGTTACAGTATGTATTAGTATTAACTAGAATTAGAATAACAATTAATGTGAAGCATAAAGAATGAAATTCAAAACACCTTGAAAAAGTCCTGGTACTCAGGTGTGTCAGTTCCGAGCTCTGCCATCCGCTGCCTCTCCTCACAATCCATCTGGTTGGCTATGGTGGCCAGATCCACTGCTGAGAAGTATGAGCCTTGCAGCAGTGAGTTGAGACAGTGTACAGCACACAGCGATCCTTCTTGCTGTAAAATAATAATTTTGGGAACATTTAAAACAAATTTCTTGCTTCAGCACATTAAAATACAGTAAAACACATATAAATACTCTAAACTAGACTAAAGAATTTTGATATAAGAGTTAAATAAGCACAAAGACACCATAAAAAATTTTTCACAGGTATTGCAAACAATTTAAGTGATGGGTTGTTTTAGTCATTTAAAACAATTACGTATTTAAATTGAAATTATTGAACATTCTGCTGACACACTAACATCGAACAACCTATAGCCTCCTCCTTTTATTATGCCGTGGATTGAGAGAATATTTAATTGCATACATGAGAGCTAATTCAAATTTCAAGTAAATATCAAATTTCTCATGAAAAAATTATACGCACTAACATTTACACACCAAGCAATTATTTAATAAGTGAATAAATACACAGAAAGGGTGTCCATTGTCGATTTCATCATTTACAACATAGATGAGATTTTCAATGTTTTGATAGGCTCACATTTAATTCATTCAAAACATATGCTTACCTTTTCATGATATATAGAGTCCATTTTGTAGGCAAGTCAAGGGGACATGAACACGCTGATGGATGTTGAACAGCTTTATAATATGACGCTATAAAACACTGTATTACTTCAGTATGAGAAACATTCAAACTGCAATGTAATTGAAACCTATAAGCCTTCTTAGTTGATTAAATAAACTATCAATATTCTAATACTTTGTACTATTCCAGACCCAGTCTTCTGAAAAGGTAGAAATGCAAACTTAGTGACAATCACAGAACATAAAAATCTGTCCAATATTGTTCAAAATATGCACAACATTTAATCAAAATACAGATATCAATATTATAAATGCAGACAAACCCTACATATAAATAACTCTTAATTGTAAAATCACACTATCCTGTTGAATGTGTAGATGCATATCCACTCCTATCTTAACAATAAGCAAATAAAACTTGATAACAGCCTGCTCCTATTTTAACAGTGAACATCAGGAGAGCACAAGCCCCAAATTCCCTGAGCCAGAATTTTTTAATTTATTTACTTAAGATTATCTAAAGAATCTTACCGAGAAACTAATTATTGACTAAATTTCTGATTGTCATTTACTTACTACCCCATCTGCACCATTGAATGCAAAAATGAGAGCTGTAATGTTCAAGAATTGTATGAACTGATTTATTTGACAAAGTATTAACTGCTTAATTATTTAAATTAAAAGTTTTCTTCATATATTAACCCTTTGCTGCCTGAATTAGTTTCTGTATTGCATAAAAAAATTCTGAGTTCATTTTAAGGTACTATGTCATGCTTGTTGATAGTGTTAATAATGATTTTATACAAATTCCTTATCATAAAAGAAATTTTTTTTTTTGGGATGCATTCATCACAATCGGCACTTAAACAAATATCTGATTTGTTATCAGTTCAACCTGCTCATTGATAATCAAGGGAATTAAATGTACCAACTGGTAAAATTATAAATAACCTCTTATTATTCAAACAACATTGAAATAACAAAATAATCATATAAATATACTCCTTAAGATATTCAATAATAATTTCTAGACTGAAATTAAAATAAAAATTGCTCAGAAACTTCCTATATATTGGAAGTGCTAGTAACCAGTGTAATAGGGCGATCTAAGTCTCCTAAAGAGTGTTTGAGAATGAGATAGAGCAATCTTCGTTCCCTTTACCCTTATTTTCATATTATAGAAGTCATTAAGAAGGACGCCTACCCAGAATAAAAAAAATGGCGGTCACGTTTGTTGTATGGGATCTAGATCTATGAAATTTGGCATACGTAAGTAATTTTAAAAGAAATATGGGATGTATATTTGGACTTTTTCCTTTTTTTGAAGTAATTATTAAGATAATGGGGAAACATAAAAGAAAAACTAGGATATTTTCAAAAGCTATTCTCACCAAAAGTTATAATTGTGGAGCAATGATTCAAGTCTCATTGAATGCGCAAAGAGTTGCTGCATAGCTGGATGTAGGCTCATTTTAGAACTCTCCAATAGTTTATTTTCCATGAAATTAAAAAAAAACTCAAAGTATTGTATTTTTCTATAGATTTTTCCATGTAACTAAGAAATTACTAAGATATATAAAAGGAACCCATGTCCAGCTATGCAGCAACTTTACTTGGAAAAGTTGAAGCTATATTACTTGGAAAAATGGACACTGTTGACATGCTGAAAGCTATCTAAACATATGAATATATTTTCTTGTCAGATTTTGTGATTCCTTGAAGGAACCGGCATTACAAGGGGTTTCACAGAGACGTATCATAGATACATATCACTGCTCCAGGAGTGCACGCTACAGCATCCCACTCGATGCGCTCCTTCATTTCTACCAGTTTTCCCTCTCACGGAACAAAGAACGTTGTGTAGCTTTGCTAGACTGTAAACAAAGGAGTTCTGTGTCGAATATACCAACAAAAGAAAATCCAGATATTTCTGATTCATGTCTAATGCGGTGATTGTCCGGCAATAACAGCTGTATTCAAATCCACCCCTTTCCCTCCCCCTCGTTTCCCCCTCTCAAAAAGCACAAAAGACTGAAGCTAGCTTGTAAAATAATAACTTCTGTATTGAATAGAGCAGTAAAAACCACAAAGAAAGAATTTTCAGGGGCGTGGCACATGCACTTGCTGGTTGACGCTGGCTGCTGAATGGAACCCTCCCCTCTTACCGACCCCATTTCCCCAATAAAAAAAAACTAATTTTTCAGATTCTGGGTAGACGTCATCCTTAATGTTTACTGGTAAAGACCAAATTATAAAGTGCAGGACATTATATGGGCAAATTGTTCATAGCGGCATTATCCAGCAAGAGTCGGGGCCTTTGTAACGGCCTACAATTCCCTCCTCAATACGCACACAAAAAAAAAATTCAACACCTGTGTACCGGACTTGTCCAGTAAACTACTCAGGATCCACCCATCCTTGTCACAAACTGCCATAAGACTGCATCACTGGGATAACCAGCACGTCAAGACACCATCTCCGTGCATGGTGGGTCATTACAGCCCACTCTACATGACTAACTCATTACAGTCACTGTCTTTTACTCCAGGCACAAACAAGAATAACTTCCATAGCTTCAATGATACTCAAATTACACTCCTCATTTGGTCCAACATCACATACCACAGTCATCTTCAGCACATCTGGCATACCACTCATTCTCTCTAAACTGCTCCAAAAACCACATTCATAAAATGCTCTCTCTCATGCTCATACTTACTACACTCCAGCACAAAATGCTCAATTGTTTCCTCCACTCCCCTATTACACTGCTGACATAGTCTATTATTATTCTCATTCCCCCTCCATGTACGCCTATTCACGCTCAATGACTTACACCTCACAGCAAACAAGAGTTGTGTTCCAAAACTACCATCATAGAACATCTCACACTTGGGTACTTTCTTTTGCATAGACCAGTGTAGTCTTCCGCGTCATGCTAGGCTTCCACTTATTCAATCCATACTATTTTGTAAGCCTCTCAATCTCTTTTTTCCACCTCTTGCAGTCCTACTCAGGCCCTTCTCCCCCAACATTTATTAAACTCCAGTCATCCACACGTCTCCCAATTCTAACATGAATAATCTTTTGCATACTTAGTTTCCTTGCATGCCCCCAAAATATTTTCTCCCTATAGCTTACACTCAAATTCCATTCAAAAATTTGCTTCACCCACCTGCTATTCTGCATTCTCTCAATCCTAACCTTGTAATTCAGCACAGCTTTCATCATTCTTTCTGAAAATAGGCTCCACTCTAGGTCACCTCTAATGGCTTCAGTGGCTGTCCATTTTGGAGCACCCAATGCTAAACGTCCTACCTTATTTTGTATCACATCCAGCATTTCAAGATCACCATGCATCACACTAGGTGCAGCAATATACTTCCACATTCCTCTCACACATTCATACTTGTTTGCTCTATATCTGGCCACACTAATTAACCATCCACTCCACTGCATTGCTTTGCAACTTTCTCATCCTTAGTTCTAGTGCATCCATCTTCACTTATCATACAACCTAGATATTTGTTTTCTTTTGTTCTACCTATTCTGATTTCTCCAATATTCTACTGTCTGTCTCTATCAGTCTCATCACTATTTATGACCATGACCTTACTTTTATCGGCACAAAAGTTCATCTTGAAATCTGTAATATGTCCATTTACAATGTCAAGCATCCTTTATAGTTCATGTCCACATTCACGAACCACAACCACATCATCAGCATACAACAAACAACTCAGTCTCTCATTAAAAACTTTCAGTCCTAAGCCACTCATTCTCAGCCTAACTGCTAATTTTTCTGTGTACAATCCAAACAGGGGAGACAGAGTACAGCCCTGTCTCACTTCTCTAACACTTCTCACATGCCTTGTTTCAAAATTTCCTAACCTGAAGATATCACTTGTGTTCTCATACAGACTTTTTACAATGTTCACTATTTTTCTGCTAAATCCACCTTTTCTCAAAATTTCAGGCAGCCTAACCTGATCCACTCTGTCATACGCTTTTCCAATACTCAGGAATGCTAAATATAGCTTCTGATCATCCTTCCTCATTCGCTCAATTATTTCACTCACTACAAACAGATTATCCACAACACGTCTATCTTGCCTAAACCCATTCTATTCGTCACCTAGAACTCCTAGTTCTTCTACTAAATGTTTCATTCTATCATTCAAAACACCACAAAATATTTTACATACAGTGTCAGCCAGGGCAATTGGTCTGTAATTTTTAAGTTCTTTCATACTTTTATGCCCACCCTTAAGCAAAAGAACTACATTACACTTGTTCCAGTCATCCGGTACTCTCTCACTCTTCTATATCTCATCAAATAAACACTTCAACATACTGACTACATCCTCTCCTCCACATTTATAGAACTCATATGGGATCCTATCAGGGCCACATGCCTTTCCATTTTCCACTTTCTTCAAAAAACTTACAATCTCTTCACAGGTGATTTCATCTTCCATTTGCAGCTCATGTTCATCAATCAGAAAATTTATGGGTTCATTATCTGTTACCTGCTCATTCATTCCACCATTGTCCTCCCAGAATTCTTCAACTGCTTCCACCATTTGCACCCTATCTCGCACACTGCAATCATTGACCACTAATTTGTCGACTTGAACTTCACTACCTCTATCATTATCTTGTATAAACTTATACCAATCTTTTTTTCCATCCGGACCTTTCTTTCTTAGATTTTCAACTTGATGCCTCTCCTCTTCAACTCTAGCCTCATTAATCATTCTCTTACTTTGTTCTGCTGGTCCTTGTACTCATTTCATGCACTCTGCCATTCATCCTCAGTAATTCTGCATCTTTCATACATTTCCCTTATATTTTGTTGTGTCTTATTCAAAGTCTTTCTTCTCATTTGTTCTTCCTTCATCTCACTTGTAAATCACCCAGCATTCCCTGTAGTTTTACTGCATTTTATTCTACCAATCTTTTGCACTGCCACATCTTACAAGGTTCTGGCAATCTCACCATTTAGGTCATTTACATTTCCACATCTGTTCCAGTTATGTCCACTCAATTCATTTCTGAATTCTTCCCAGTTTGTTATTTTTACACATCAATTTTCTTTTACAATGCTGACCTTCTGCATTGACTCCTTTCCACCCCAATTATATTCAAGCACAAGCATTTTATGGTCACTGTCAATATCAAAATCATCTTCATCTAAAAACATTTCTTTGACACACACTCTTGCTCTACTATTCACTATCATATAGTCAATTGCAGTTTTACATTCCCTGCTTTGGCATGTATGCAAGCCATTTCCTATTGTGACATTCAGGTTCTCAAGTTAATTTTCATCACAGAAATCAATCAATTTTGTCCATTTGCATTCACAGGCTTACCAAGTATACCAACATGGCCATTCATGTCACCTATCACAAACAGAGGGCATCTGCAATGTTCTCGCACAATTCTTGTAAATGTTTCATACTTTTTTACATTCTTTTGAGCTAAAATCCCATCAGTAGTCATATAGCATACAATCACAATAACACATTCTCTGGCATGCATTCTTTCACACTTTATTACCAACAAATCTTCCCTCTCAGGTTCATTTCCAACAAGAATTCCTTCTAATTTCCAATTTAAAGCATTCTTTATAATGAGACCAACTCCACCACTTCTTTTTTGCCAACTTATATGCCCTTTTCCTATCATATGGTACTTACTCTCCTTACATGTTAAACCGACTATCACGCATTTGGGTCTCTGCTACACCAACACAATCCAATTTTCCATTCTCAAATTCTGCTACAAGGTCATCTAACTTTCCTGCATTCCATCCACGCACATTTATACATCCAAACCTCACAACACTATTGGACAATTCACGACATTCTCCATTTTTCTCTGACAGCTTTTTATTCATCCTGTTCCACCTTCCATTACAATATGAGTAGACCTTATCTACTGGATATATCTCCTGGAGAGTTTCATCTTGCCTTCTTGTGTAAGGTGGTCTCCATCTCCACAAAAACATCTTCCCTGGATCACGTTATCCATATCAAAGAAGCTGGAACCCAACTCATGCTTCCTCTTACTCTCAGCCCTCATACTCATAATCCTTTCATGCACCTCTCTATTCACCTCCTTTTGCACCCTTTCATACTCATCACAAGCAGGCCTTCTCAGGAGGCTCATCACTGCAACTCTCACATTCTTCTTTTGTGCACTTTCAACCACTTTCATAATTGCATTCACCGTACATTCTTTCCCATATTCAAGCAACCGATTGCCACCTCCTTGCAATACAATCATGCCTTCATCCATACCATCTATCACTCTCTCAGCATGCTTACAAATCTCTTCCACTCACTTCCCTCTCATGCTTGTACATCCACTACTGTCACTCATCCTCACAAACCTATCCACATTCTTAACCATACTGTCACCACATATTCTAATCATAGGTCTCACTCTACCTTTCATACTACTCTTATGTTCAATTCTTCCACTCACATCACTCTTTCCAGCCATCTACTTTTTATTCACTTCCACTACAGGTGCCTGCACCTCATGTGGCATATCAACAGGTTGCTCATTCACTCTCTTTCCATTTGTACTTCTTTCTTCATGCTCATTCATCCTGATGCTCTCATCTGTCACATTTGCATCATCATTTGCCTCACCATTTACTGCATTCACCCTCATTGCACTATCATTTGCCTCATCATCTACTCTATTCGCACTCCTTGCACCATCATTTGCCTCATCTTCCAATGCATTTGCACTCCTTGCACCATCATTTACCTCATCATTCACTGCATTTGCACTCCTTGCACCATTCTCATTCTCTCCTTTGTTCAGCTTCCTTTCATCCTTCAAAAATCAGCCTCTGAAGCTACCATCAGAATTGTCAATCTCTCAACCTCTTCTTTGAACTTCTTTTTCTCATCATTCAAACATTTCCAGCATGTAAACACAAGCTCATTCAACTTTCTCCGACTCATCTCTCTCAAACCTTTGCATGCATTTACATCCCCCCCTGAAAACAGGTCAAGCACTGAATTTCTTCATCCATCCCACTAACCCCTCCCTTCCTACGACCAATCCTATTTCTTGCCATTTTCAAAACACAGATCTCTATCTCAGTACAAGCTTTACAGGCAGAAGAAACCTTCACTCACAGAATCTACTACAAATCAAGTTATAAAGCAAAAAGAAACAAAAATGTTACCCACTACTCTCACAGTCATTCCATACAATGTCACACACTTTGCTCCTTATATGCAACTAAAGCCTACCAGCTGCAACACCTTAGTCAAAAAATTACAAGTAATGATACAAATGCTCAGTCTCAACTCTCAAGCAACAAAAGAACTACTCTCACAAGCACTCTGTTGTGGGACAGGTAGGTTTCCTACCATCAACACGTGTAGCGTAGACCGCTAGCACTACTCTACATTGGTTGTGAATCAACTAATTCCTTTTCCTATCATGTCTCAAGGTGAATAACAAGCCAAACACTCCCAGGTCATGGGATTACTTTTCACTTTCTTTTTTTGTTTATTTACATACTTTTAACAATAATAACACAACACAGAAAATATAACCAGATGCGGACAGTAATACCCTACCTACTTACCAATTACCCTAACCAATAAACAACCAACTATAACGCAGCGGTTAACTATACTGGGGATAGCCCAGCGTGGCAGCAACCTCAGAGCTACTCCCCAAAACCACAATGGCCAACCCAAAGCGCGCCTGCACGAGTGCAAAGGGGGTCAAGAGCGCAGCAGTACCGGGGTACCAAAGTGATAGGAGGTGCGAGAGTAAGGCCGCAGCAAGAGATGCCGGAGTGCAATAGGAGCTGCCTGAGCACAGCAGGAGATGCCGAGGTGCGGCAGTGGCAGATGCAATACGGCAATGGCACTTCCAACAAGGAAGGATGTCCGAGAAAGAATCAGCTGTGGTTGTGGGCTGTTCTTCAGTCTCGGGTAATGGCTGACACGACAGAGCTTCGGGTGAGAGCTCTGGTGTCGCCCACTGGTCTCGGCTCCTGCTCTCCAGTTGGAGGTTGAATGGAGGTTTGGAGGTCGATTTGGAGGTCTTCCTGCCAATCCGCCACGCATAATAAATAATAACTTACAATGATAATACAAGCAATAGAGTACATAATTTTTCACTTTTACCTAATTAATAATCAATATCATTTACAAATAAATATTTCAGTAAATAAATAAACTTATGCATTCATTCATTTCTATCCTATTGCTGCCTATTATTCTTACCCTTGCTGGATGATGCCGCTCTTAATAGTTTGCCTCTCTACTGTAATGCTGCACTTAGAAATACTCTCCTTTAACTATTTCACATTGATACATCTGTTCTGAAACAGAAAAAGTAGGGGTTAGGGGAATAGGCAGATTGCACCATCTCATTAGCAAACACGGTTTAGGAGACTGGTGAATCACCCCATTACAACTCCATACAAAGTCACACACTATACTCACGTGAATATACAAACTATACCAGTTTTTCAACAACTTCACTTTAATTCACCACAATTTTCTTCAGAGGATCAGTAGCACACGTGTACACCGCCATTAAAAAAAAACTTCTGGACCTAAATCTGACTTGTATTATTTTGGTGGACCACGGGATGACTCTGCTCAACAATACATCTTCTTCTTCTTCAGGGGGGGTCCAGGAGGATCTTGAAAGTCAATGGATTTCTTCAGCAGAAGTCCGTGCAGCCTGACATCTTGAAGGGGTAATCAAGGGCACAAGCACCTCCAAATAACAGAGAAAGTCAGGTAAACTTTAAATGCTGAATCTCATGTGCACAAATCAACTAAAGAGATCACAAAGTTTTCCATCTATTTGTCTTAGTTATGAAACCAATCAAAGAATGGAGGATCCTTGAACGAACATGAGTAATCACCACAGCCAAGAACATTCCTCAGACAGAGTTCCAGATTGAATCTAGAGAGGCACACGGTAAGGTACAGCCTAGCTAGAGCATACCTTGGGCACACCAACAGGAAGTGCTCAATGGTTTCAGGAGTGGAGCACTCTGGACACATATTAAATGTGTTCAGGTGAGCAAAGACACCAACATGGCCAACACGGTATTGACAAACAATACATTGACATTTCCTGGTGAGATTCACATCCAATCAAAACTGAGGTTTTCTGCTCAATTCAAAATAGAACCTACCCTTGCCAGAGCTTTCCACCTGTCTCTGGCAGCACTCACTCCAATGGTCTATCATCCTCACCTTTAGTTGATTCACATTCTCATAGCTGAGTTGAGTGAGAGCTGATTTTGAATTTCTATGGCCCAGTTTTGCACATTTATCAACAATTTTGTTGCCTGATATTCCAGTATGAGAGGGGATCCACTGAAGGTGGATGCTGGATGAGGCTTCAAGCAAAATTCTCTGGATAGTCCCGCTAACAGTTTTATATGGTGGATTAACAAAATTAGAGACAATACTCAAGGCACTCTTGGAATCAGTAAATATTATCACTTTTTGGTTTAACACGTTAACTGCGATGGGTTAAACTGAAGTTCAATATTCAATTCAAATTTTAATTCAATTGTAGTAATCTACTTTGAAAATAGCAAACCTAAACTGGATCGGGCTTTTATCTAGCTTTCATCAAGTATTTATAATCAATGAGTTAGTGACTGCAGGTGGGTCAGCAGCACTTTGAAAACCACCTAAGGGACCACCGGTGGGTCCCTTTGCAGGGAACGTGTTAAGATGCTACATTTGATCAACTTTATTGCATTTAGGATTGCAAACAGCTCTGCTCCCACTATTGAGTGAGCAGGATTGAGCAACCAAGCCGTGGATAAATACAAATGCGGAATGTACAGTTTTCTACACAGCAGCTGATGTAGAACCCGACTCCAGTTTAGAACCATCAGTATATACCCTGCAGCAATCGCCATACTGCATCACAACATAATCCTCAAATTTTCCATTGATCTCATCTGTACTGAGAGACTGCACATCCAGAAAGGATGTGCAAATGGGCAGAGTGGGAAGTTCAAAGGCAGCTAAAGGGAGTTCAGTGTTTACCTCTAGATGAGGAAAAGTAAACTGAATGCTATTCAGTATTTGCACTCTTATAGAGGAAAAAAGCTTTTACAGGAGGATGTAACTAGTCCGAATTTTGAAAAAAAACTTTGAAAGGTCACTACTAGAATTGATGTACCTCAAGCACCTCAAATACAGCTTAAGAGGCAAAACGAAAGCTTCAGCCTCTATTGAAGATATAGGAGATGTCTTTCGAACTCCCAATATACATCCGAAGGCTGAGTTATGGATTTTATTTAGCAAATTGAAGCTCCTTTTTGTAAGTTCAGGGAAAATCACATGACTATGAACAAGTTTGCTTCTTACAAATGAGACATACACTTGACGCAGTAATTTTTGGGAGGATCCCCAGGAGATCCCAGACCCCACTCTAAGTACCTGCACCCGTCTTTGTCCATCTGTTTGGAGATCTTTTAAGTGAGGGAGAAAGGTAAGTTTTGGTGCATCAAAAATAATTCCGAGCACTCGTTGGGTTTCTGTCCCACTAATGTGCTTGAAATTCAGTTGCAAGTTGGGTATAGGAACATTTCTCTTTCTGGTGAATACCTGATCCTTAGTTTTATTTGTATTTACTGTTAATTTCCATGTAGAGAACCACCAAGTGAGGGCATTCAGATACTCCTGCATTGCCCCCTGAACTTCCCCAGGGGATCCCCCATTTGTGATGATAGTGGTATCATCTGCATATGTAACACATTCAATTTTCTCCATCTGAGGTAAGTCATGCAACATCACATTAAAAAGCAATGGACTCAAAACTGCCCCTTGGGGTAGGCCACATTAGAACTTTGTCATGTGAGTGCACACTCCCAACTCTCACTCTGTTCTATTAGATAAATAAGAACGCAGCCAGAGAAGAGTGCGCAGGTCGCAGCCTAATCTCAGCAGCTTATAAAGGAGACCAGCATGCCAGACAGTCTCAAAGGCACTTTCTAAATCAATGTAAACAACCAAACAGTAACCTCTACAGGCAAAATCACGAGTGACTGCATTCTTGATAAGAGCCATGGCATCATAGGGGGATTGCTGTTGATGAAATCCAGTTTGGTAACATGAAAACACTTTATTTGCTTCAAGAAAAGAGGTTAGTCTGATTTTAATGACTTGTTCCATGATCTTAGATAAACATGACAATAAGGTTATGGGTCTATATCCCTAAGGAGTTGACTGTTTTTTTCCAAGCTTTTTGACTGGGCAGATTATTCCTAATTTCCAAGCCTTAGGGAAGTTCCCAATAAAATATCTGAAATTGAACAAATAAAGGATATGCTTCCTAATTGTTTAAGGTGTTTTCAACAGAAATATGTAAAGAATATTATCATCTCCAGGGCGCGTCTGATTTATTTTCTCCAGATTTTTATTAAGTTCTCTCAGTTTTAGTCTGGAGTTATATATGGTCTCCTCTATCTCTACTGGAGATATACTTGAAATGGTGCTCTCCACCAATGTACTATGCAAATCAGTTACATTTATCTCATGTCTGGTGAAATAATTCAGTAATATAGATGCTTTCCCAGCTGAGTCTTCTACAATATCACCCACCTGTATTCAGGGGCTTGCAGTACTACCCTTCATTGAACGAATTAGTCTCCAAAGATCTCCCGCCCCAGTTCTGGAGTCTAGGCCACTAATGAAATTATTCAAACTGTTTTGCTTTTTCTGCTTTATAACATTTTTTGCTTCCGATTCATACTTACGATAGGCATTCAAGTTATCAAATGTTGGGGATCTAGCCAGAGCATTGCGGGCCCTGCGCCTCTTTGCCACAGCAAGGGCATACTCCTGATCCCACCAAGGTGTTCTACGGGACGCTCTTCCAGCTGACGGGGTTTTAGGAACATTGTTATTTGCAGCATTCAAAAGTTTACTGGTTATTTTGGAATTTAGCTCATCAACTGAAGATGGTTGGATTAAACTTATTTTATTGTGATAAAACTCTTGCTGAAAGCCCACCCAGTTAGCTGCTTTGGTGATTCACCTTGGAGGGTTCAAAATATCTAAATTTTTAAGGGCTACACCAAAGGAACACTCAATGGGAAAATGGTCGCCGCCAAGATCTGGACCTCTCTGGAGGGAGCCACAGGCCAAGAGGGTTGGAGGAACTTTACATAAATCCAAAGTGGAGCATGTACCTGTTCTGGCATCTATATAAGTGGGAAGATCAGGAGGGTTAAGTACACCTAGAAAATTATCATCCATAAATTGAATCAGACTCCGACCAGTGGCGTGCCATCTTTGCCTGGAGTCCCAAAGAGATGCATGAGCATTGAAGTCTCCAATAACAATAAATATTTCACACAATTGATCAAAGTAATGATTAAACTCATCAACAGTAATATGAGCATTAGGATTGTAAGTATTAAGAACATCAAGATATTGAGAAGAAGAGGACACCCTAACATATGAAATTTCTAACTTTCCATTTGGAAAGGGAAGGAGTTTCTTTTCACAAAAATTTATATCATTTCTGATAACAAAACACATACTACCTCTATTACAATTTTCTCTATGAAGCCATACACACTGATAGCCAACAAATTTTGGTTCATGATCATTGACCCAAGTTCTCACACAAGCAGAGGATGTCAGGTTGTTAGTATACAAATATAGTTTTACTTCTGAAAGTTTACTCTGCAACCCATTGCAATTTAATTGAGAGATTTGAAAAAGCTTTTCTGATTGATCACTTCTTTGAATAGATTGATTACATATTTTAAATTTATTTTACATTCTTCTTTGTGGTCAGTCCTTGCTGTTTTAACTCCATGTTCAGCAAGGGTTGTTTTTGGAATTCTGCTTGTTCTAGTTAATCTTCCTTTCTGCTGAGACTCATGTGGAGAAATGTTTTTGTCCGGTATTACAGTTATCTTGAGAGGCTGCCAAATTATGGTACTCATTCAACAGTTTGCTATCTATTTTTTGTCCAAAATGATTTCTAATCAAACTTAAAATCAACAAACTACGTTCATGTTTATATTCAAAGGTCAAATTAGAGGAAAGAGCTTCAACAGCTTACCCAGACGAGTAAAACAATCCTCAAGCATGGACTGCATGTAAGACTATCATTTTTTTAACAGAAGGTCCAGAGTCCATAGAGATGCTACTGTCCGCTGGAGCATTCCGATCTATATAACAGTCTGCCAACACATTTTGACTTCCTCCATCAAGATTAACATAGGGCTCAGAATACTCTATCAATACATTTCGGCAATCTCTATTACAATTGAGATTGGAAACCCTACGTGGCAAGTAGTAGGACACCTGCAACTGGTGGACAACAACATGAACCACTTTTTTGGGTTGAGCACTCTTCAATAATGAGGCATAAATTTTATTGCCACTAGTCTTGATTGCAGTTGGCTACCCGAAATTTGGTAATTGGTGGATATTTCCTCATCTGTAATTAAACTGGGCTCATGCCAACTCTGGGAGTAGTTTTCCACAATTTGAGGAGGGGTACTGATATTAGCTTCACTTCCAGATATAACCCTTCTACGTGCCTCCAAAAAGGATACACCTTCGCTCATTAGAGATCTGATCTCTATGGAACTCTTAATAAGAGGGCAGTACCTAGAACTTGCCATGTGGGCTCCCCCACAATTTGCACAACAAGGAACATTAGCAGTGCACTTATCTTTACCGTGATTACCACTGCACATGAGGCAACACTCCACTGATGTGCAACTACTGGCAAAATGGACATGACGCTAACATTTATAACATCTCAAAGGAGGAGGAGGATAGGGTCCGACAGGAAAGTACGTGTATTCAATTTTAAGGGATTTTGAAATTTCCCTTCCAGCAAAACCTACTTTGACACTTTGAGAGACTTTCTTTCCATTCACTAACTTAGGTAGTCTTATCATTTTTACTGCAATGTGGTTGTCACATTTGATGAGAGGAATCAGTTCTTCGAGGTTGACTTCCTGATCAATGGGACCAATAACACCCCAGGAGGTTTCAGATGATTCAGCTTGAGGTTTATAACATTTGTCGCGTCCGTCTTACAAGACGCGAATTTTGAAAATATCTGTGGCAACATTGCCGTGGATTTCCACGCTGGTCCGCAAGCCCAGCGCAGCATCTTTTTCTGGCTGTAGCCATTAAGTTGATATGTTCTCTCCCTAGTTTGTCTTGTTCCGTGTTATTAATGTAATTGTGTGTAGGAAATCTGATTTAGAGTGTTCGTACCTCCAATTTAGCCACATGTGTCTCTTTATTTGTGTTTGTGTGTCAGATAGTTGTTAACAGCCGGTTCCTAGAGCGTTTAATGATGCTTCTGGCAACCGGCAAACCACCTATATCAAGTCAGGCTAGCCTTGGCAAATTTTCTAGTGCTTCCTCCAGCCAGTATGCTGCATTGTGATTTTTGTAAATTTTTAGTGCTTCCTCCAGCCAGTATGCTGCATTGTGATGCTAGGAATTTGATAACTTATTTTATGCAAATTGAGGTGGCCAGCAGTCTAAGAGAAGTTGTAACCTGTAACCATAAAAATGGCTGCAGCCAACATTTTTGCTGGGAGTGAGAATAAACTGTTGAACTGGCGCCTCATAAGATGTAAAACAGCTAGCTAGTACTAAGAACTTCATACATTGACAAAGCATAGCTCAGATTTTTCAATTTTTTGGCTGAGAAATAAAATACATTTTTGAATGTCAATAATGTGTTGGCTCCTCACCCATGAGCTGTGCTGAGCAAGCTGCGCCAGTCAGTAGGGTGGAAGCCTAGAGCTAAAGCATTTAAAGCAGACTGAGAATATGTTCAGAAATTTTTGTGACCACTGCCCATGTGATGTGTGTACTCAAGCCAATATCACCAACTTCTGGGGAATTCACCCAGCCTTATTATAAAGTGTGTAGGAACTTGGGCTGGCTCATTTAGCCTAGTTCAGTATTAGGCTGACAAATGAGGTAGCCATGTCTACATTAGATAATTATGGCTGGTCTGCTGTATTCATGTACATTAATTTCAAGCCCTGACTATTCTACGGCTGAATAAGCCATCGTGCTTGCCTGTGAAATTTAGCGAATATGATGGTTTGCTGTTTCTGTCGCACCGTTGCCTCCACATCAGAAACCTAACCCCTTCAAAATTCCTTTTTCACAGGTAGAGTAAGGAATTAAATAAGATAGCCCTTCATTTATGTAGGTTGAAAATAGAGGCGTGAGAATACCGTCCCCCATCGTTTGTAAGTATTACAGATAAGATGTTGTCAGGCTATCTTCCTGAAAGTTGTAAACCCATCCCTACTGTAGCACTTAATTTGCATAAACCGTTGGATCTAATTTTAAAGCCGAGTCCCAGCGATTAAAATTAGTGTGCGTGAGTAGAATGTCCTCCTTTGATCCTACGTGTGCGTTACAAAATGTGTGTTTACAAAATGTGTTCCCTAAGTTATAAAGTCGATCCTTTTTCTGTCCAGATATTCCAATAGCTGTCTCATTGTGTTATGAGTTTGGCTTTTGACAATTATCATCGAGATGTTCATGAGTCCTCATGAGTTGTTCTGAGCGTGGAGTACTATCCGTATTGTTGTTTTCTGGCACTAGAATTCTTGCTAACACGAATCGACATGTGAGCTACCAGACTCTTGAGACTGGCATGATAGATCATTGTCATTGGGATATCTTACTTAGTTCTAGAATTATTTAGTTGCTCTTCATAATTTAATCAGTTACTCCTCATCTATATTTTTGAACTAAGAGTTTCCTTATTATGCGGTTATTTCTCGTTTTGTTCTTGAACCTAAAAACGTCCTTCTTGTGCAGTTTATGGCGTCAACAGGCCCTAAAATAAACTGAAGAGCCAACGAGTCTTTGGTTCCCCGCTGATGTCCGTTCAGTTGAATTGAAAGTAGTGAAGACCTATGATCCACCATCAATCCGGAACAACATTCAATGGCAAATTTACCAACATGATCTATTTTTAGGATTCTTTCAAATTCTGACTGTGGTGCATCTTTTAATTCTATGGCTATTATATTCCTGCGTTTGTTGACTCTTAGTTCTTTCACAAAATCATAGTTAAGCACCTCCTTTAATCCTTGAGCCCCTCCAAACGGATCAAGCATCATTTTTCTTTTTGAGGAACCAATGAACTCAGCAGATTCAAGTAGCTGAGCAAAAAGCAGGGTCAATATTGAGTTTAGGTGATGTGGGGAAATTAAGCTTAGATTAGATTAGATTATTATTTAGTTTAAGCCTCCCTATCCTCAACAAATGAGATCCAAAGAGAGGAAAGAAGAAGGCACCATTTAGTATGGAGTTAAGGGAACGTGGAATCTATGCAGAAAGGGCACAGAAACAGTAAGATGAGAAAGAAGTTCATGAAACAAGATCAAAGTTGAAGAAGAAAGTAGTAGGTGCTGAAAAACAGGACAGCAGTGAACCGAAAAAAGATGGTCCGTAACAAAATAAAAACCTATTCTATTTCAACAAATATAAAGCCTACCTAACCTTCAGCTCAGGCCCTTACATAGTCCCCCTGGGAGCGCTAATTCCCATAGATACATTAGTTGTATCCCCCTGAGGGGGGGGGAAATTAAGCATTCCGTTGCGAAAAATCCATAAAGGAGCCTATTTAAGGGGATGGTCTGGGTCCACTTCCGGATTATGGTAGAATTTTAGTTTATAAATTCATCTTATAGAATATTTTCTTGCGCATCCAACGGTATAATTCGCTCTCAAGTACGTACATTGGTTCGTCTTTAGGACGGGGTAAAGGCCCGCACCAGCGTGACCTTGGGGTGCGCCAATAGATGGATGACCTCCCTCTCCCTCCCTCAGCACGAATCAGTATTGGGTGTTTCTCTACGGGAATAGCAAGAGAGTTCATTCATGGCCTTGCTTGAAATGCTTTAATACTCAAACCAAACATTCCAACTCTCAGTGTTGATTATGATGACGTAACTGAGTGTTCGTTTTGAGTCCGGCTGCTCTGCGTCATCAGCTAATTTGCTGTTGTGTAAACATACAATCACCTCCCGCAGTTTTGAAGGTATGAGAATGGCAAATATATCATTCGATAGGGCTCAAGAAGAGCTACCAAGAGAATGCGTTGAAGAAATTAAAATTTCTATGCAATTGAAAAAAAAATCGTTTTTCAAAAATGACTGGTTTTCTGAAATTTGGATTCAGTGTTTTTTGATATGAATCCTTTCCCAGAGTTTTAAAGTTACAGGAATGGCTAATAAAGCAATCGATAGAGATTGGAAAGATCTACAATAGCTGTGAAATTAATTGAAAACAAATGATTAGCTTAGAAATAAAACGAAAAAAATAAAAAAATTTTTAGAAAAATGGCTCTCCTGAAAAGTTGACTTTTTTATCATTTAAGAGACACCTGCCCCACAGTTTTGAAGGTACAGAAATGTCAAATATATCAATCGATAGCAATTGAAATATCTTAGAGAGGCAGTGGTACAGTTTTTTGAATTTCAAACCATGTTGAAAATTATATGCAGAAGAATTTGAAAAAACGAAAAAAGTGGTCGATTTTTTGGGGAAAAAATTCTCATATTTTAAAAAATCAAATTATCAAAAAACGTTACCACCGGATCTCAAGACACGACAATTATCTACCTAGAAAACCTTTATCCAGTTCTTCAACTTTATAATTGTGGGCGAGGTGTATTTCTCCGCAACACCCTTTTTTTCAGGTTTTTTTAAAAAAATCATATTTTTTATGATTTTACAGAAATACACATGTGTTAAAAAAAATGCCGCATCATTTGACACCTGATGTGTAAATCTTAGACGGACTTTTTTTCTACCCAGACCGTCCCCTTAAAAACGTTTTACAGGAATGCCATTTATGGCGCTGATGCGATATCTTCGAATTATTCAAATTTGAAGTTGGCTTTCGGGCGCCAAGGAAGCGAGCGCGCCATGCGGAATTAATAACGGAATCTTACCCCCTATTACAAATGTAAAGAGGTTGGGTTGTGAGTGTTAGCCACAGTTCTTTTAGTGAAAATTATAAATAAAGCTTCTAACCTACCCATTAGGGTGACGACCGCAATCTTGTTTACATCAGCTCCAAGATTGCGGTCGTCACCCTAATTGGTGGGTTAGAAGCATCGGTTTCCACTTTTTGGTACCTGAACCTAATTAATTGAATCAAAATAAACAAGTTTTCTTCTATGCACTTTCTGTCTCAAACGAGTATTTTACAATTTATAGCGGTAAGTTTAGTTTGTCTTTGATGACTAATGCGCTCGAATATACAGCTACTCATCTATTTTTGAATTTTTGTTGCTTGAATCATGGTAATAACATCGAAATAAACAACTTTTCTTTCATACACTTTTTTCGTCAAATGAGTTTTTAACGAGGTATAGCGGTAGGGTTGGTTTCGTCTTAGATGACGATCGCGCTGGAAGCGAGTGCGCATTGCAGTGTTGCTGTCTGACATGCTCCTTGAATTACTTGCCACTTCAAACACTGGAGTTGCGGTAAGTCATTTTCCGCTATAAATAATAAAATACTCATTTGAGACAGAAAGTGCATAGTGAAAACTTGTTTATTTTAATCTGATTAACTATGCTTAGGCTTAAAAATTTACAAAATCGATAACTGACATATCCTTCAGATTTACCGCTTTATTTATAATTTTCACTATAGGAACTGTGGCTACCCCTCACGACTCAACCTCTTTACGTTTGTAATAGGGGGTTAGCTTCCAATATTAATTCAATTCTGCTCGGTGTGCATGCTTCTTTTGGCTCTCTAATTTACCGCTCTAACTCAAAAACTAAGCATCAGCACCCAGAATGTCATTCTTGTGAAACGTTCTTAAATGGGCTTCTTATGTAATTGTTAGAAACGGAATGCTTAATTTCCCCACATCACCCAAACTCAATATTGACGAAAAGCAGAGTACACATATTGTTTAGAGATATTAGTGTCTTATTTCTTAGGTAGGCTGGAGTTTTGAGAGGAGAAGAGGAATTTTTTTTGTCTTTTTTGATGCTTTACATTCCGACTCTAAGTCAAGATGGTCTAACTAGACTGTCGCTCTCTCTTTCTTGTTTACTGGACCGCTGGTTAGTTTTAAACCAGATTCCTTGAACAACTGAGTCCTCCGTACACTCAAGGTCTGCTGGGTTACTACTTAGCTGTGAATGGCTGATGCTTTCTTCCTCCAAATTGACTGATTGCAATATTTCTTCATCATGTGATTTGTCCTCCTCTCTTAAGTCACCATAGCGTTTTTTTAGTGGCATATCTGCAATCGTTAAGTTATGTAACCCCCAGGAGGGGCCCCCGAGGGGATCACACACAAATACAATTCTTATCTTACAGAAAATTATAAGAAACAAAACAAAATCACAAGATAGACAAAGGACAAATCAGGCGTACAGCATACCTTAATTTAAATACGGCAGGGCAACCCACCCCAGAGGGTGGGAGAAAGCCAATTGCCGATTTAATGAAAGTAATTAATAAGAGATATTAATTTTAATCTCAGGAATAATTACAGGTTATTTGCAGCCTTGAAGGAGCTTTGCAAAAGCAGTGTTTACTCAGTGAATGCAACTGTATTTCTCTGCATTGTCACCGATATCATATTTTTGTCACTTGAACTTGAGGGCCGACAGCGTCGGGGCCTTTGAAACGGCCTACAATTCCCTCCACAATTTTCACACCAAGACTTCAGCACCTGGTACCAGACTTGTCCACTAAACTACTCAGGATCTACCAATCCTTGTCACAAGCTGCCATTGGACGGTATCACTGGGATAACCAGTGTGTCAAAACACCATCCCCAGGCCTATTGGGTCATTACTGACCACTCTACCTGACTGGCTCATTCCAGTCACTGTCTCTTACTCCAAGCACGCACAAGAAACATTTTCATAGCTTCAATGATACTCATACTACACTCCTGATCCAATCCAGCAAGACAGCTCATACCGCAATCATCTTCAGCACATCTGGCATACCACTCATTCTCTCCATACTGCTCAAGCACCACATTCATGAATCTTTCTCTCTCCTGCTCATACTTACTACATTCCAGCCCAAATGCTCAATTGTTTCCTCTATTCCACTAATACACTGCCGATATAATCTGTTATTATTTTCATTCCACCTCCATGAACGTCTGTTTACACTCAATGACTTACATCTCACAACAAACAAGAGTTGACTTCCAAAACTACCATCATAGAACATTTCAAACTTAGGTGCTTCCTTTTTCGTATACCAGTTAAGTGTAGGCTTCCGCATCATGCTAAGCTTCCACTTATTCAATCCATACTCTTTTGTTTGCCTCTCAATCTCTTTCTTCCACCTCTTGTAGTCCCACTCAGGCCCTACACCTCCAACAGTTATTAAACTCCAGTCATCCACAGGTCTTCCAATTCTAACATGAATAATCTTTTGCACCCAATGCTAACCGTCCTACCTTATTTTGTATCACATCCAGCTTTTCAAGATCACTTCCATTCCAAGCAAGAGCACTCATTCCATACATGACACTAGGTACAGCAACATACTTCCACATTCCTCTCACAAATTCATACTTGTTTGCTCTGTATCTGGCCACACTACTTAACCGTCCACTCCATTGCATTGCTTTTGCCACTTTCTCGCCTTTAGTTCTAACTACTGTTAGTACATTCATCTTCACTCATCATACAACTTAGATATTTGTATTCTTTTGTTCTACCTATTCTGATTTCTCCAATATTCCACAGTCTGTCTCTATCAGTCTCATCACTATTTATAACCATGACCTTACTTTTATCGGCACCAAAGTTCATCTTGAAATCTTTACTATATCCGTTCACAATATCAAGCATCCTTTGTAGTCAATGTAAAAGCAAGTTGGTGCACACTGATGCTCAATCCGCTCGTGGGCGGAGCTATTGCAAGTTCCCTATCGCTCCACACCGCCGCTCCACACCGCTAGTGTAAAATGAGCTTTAGAGTCCTGTAACGGAGAGAGTGTGCTATTTTAGCTGCTGGTGCACACCGTTTCGTATCACCGTACCTTGTTTTTGGTGGTTTTTGGAGCTTCAAAGGCTGGTACATGTAGCTCCACGTCAGAAGGGAGGTTTTCTTCTTGTTCTGGGCACTGTCTGTAGTAAAGAATAGGGATGCTTTAATGTAGTGTCCTTTGAATGTGGTTTGCAGTCATATGTTTCAGTAATTTCAGAGTTTATATCGCTCATAAAATTCATACGTTTTACAGAAGGGCTATTCAAGTGCACAAATTTATTTTGATTGACCTATGTTATATTTATATCTACAGCATGCCCTACAACTAGCCTCACATGAGTTGAGTCTTGAGTTTTGGCACCCAGCCTACAGGGGCATAGGGGCCTTGATCACAGCAGATTTTGAGGAATGTTTAAATCAATTCAGTAGCACCAATGTCTTGCAAGAATTTAATCAACAATTTTGGATTGTAGTTATCTGCTAGCAGTAGTGATGCAAAAAAAACGGTTTTATTTGATTGCGTTTTTTTTTGCAAAAAAAATGTGTTTTTTATGTGTTTTTTTGTTTTTTTTTGTTTTTTTTTGCACACCTAAATTTTGTTAAGCATTTGTCTGGGTTTTTGTTTGGACACCTGAAATATATTAACCCGCGCACGGTCGCGCATCCCTCAGAAAAGTAGTCAATTTACCTGCGTTACTCTGCCGTTCCCTGTTCACTTACCGTAATAGGCAGAGATGTAAAAATATGAAGTAATGAGTAAAAAATGTTGCTTTACACTTTGATGTTGTCAGATTTTTGATAACTTGAACCGTTTCTTTGTAATATGGAGTCAAACTCCGTAGATTTTTGCACAACATTGCTTCAAAGAGATCAATGGCCATTTTTTTGTTTTGGGAACAATGTAATGTTTTTTACTGCTATTTTATGCAGAAAATCCTTCCAAACCTGCTGATCTTTTTATTTTTCCTCTACAACAATTAGAAAAAAAGTTATGACCATTTATGTCTACTAAGTGTTATCCATTCTTCGTTTTAGTTCCTACATAAATGCATGTTTGCATGTCTGGTTATATTACTGTAAGTATAGTGTTTCGAAAATTGTAATTTTCACACAATATGAATAAAATACTGCTCTACACGCTACTGACTTCAGATTTGTCTTATTTGCCATTTTTGCGAAATAAGGCGAAATAAGGCCCTGAGTAGTTTCGCTGGTAACTGAGGCTGCCACTGACTGTTCGCACGCACACCCTCTCACGGCCGCCTCATTTACCACACTGACTGTGCTTACCCCTCCCAACTTCCAAGTGGTTGGATCTCTGCCTTAACCCCCACAATGTGGGGGTTTCTGGCTCCAGCTGTGTAGCACTCGCTGAGACGATCATTTTGGTGAATAACAACTTGGGGTTATGCCTTACGTCTGGCAACCAGTGAGCCTGGTAAATGAGGCGACCAGTTATAGTTCGCGGGTTAATATCCATGTTTTTCAGTCATTTCATTGTTATAAAAACATCAAAAAGAAACCATACAGTGAAAGTGGGGGCAGATAACCCACAATTACCTAGAGGCGTCTAAGAGGAACAGCAGGAGCCACAGAACTTATATTGATGGAGTCAAAATTCAGAGCTTACTATCTCTACTATGCCTGATTTTATTTTTATGTGACCAAAAAAATCAGACTTTGCAGAGATAATAAGGGTAAATCTGAAGGATATGTCAGTTATCGATTTTGTAAATTTTGATGCCTAACCTAAGCATAGTTAATTAGATCGAAATAAACAAGTTTTCTTCTATGTACTTTCCGTCTCAAATGAGTATTTTATTAGTAATAGCGGTAAATGACTTACCGCAACTCCTGTGTTTGAAGCGGCAAGTAATTCAAGGAGCACGTCGGACAGCAACACTGCAATGCGCACTCGCTTCCAGCGTGATCGTCATCAAAGACGAAACGAAACCTACCGCTATACCTCGTTAAATACTCTTTTGACGAGAAAAGTGTATAGAAGAAAAGTTGTTTATTTCGATGTTATTACCATGATTCAAGCAACAAAAATTCGAAAATCTATGAGTAGCTGTTTATTCGAGCGCATTCGTCATCAAAGACGAAACTAAACTTATCGCTATAAATCGTAAAATACTCATTTGAGACGGAAGGTGCGTAGAAGAAAACTTGTTTATTTTGATTCAATTAATTGGGTTCAGGCACCAAAAAGTGAAAAATTGATAACTGACATATCCTTCAGATTTACCATAATAAGCTCTGAATTTTGACTCCATCAATATAAGTTCTGTGGCTCCTGCTGTACCTCTTAGACTCTAGGTAATTGTGGGTTATCTGCCACCACTTTTACTGTATGGTTTCTTTTCATGTTTTCATTACAAAACAATTACTAAAAACCATAGATATTAATATATTTAAGGTGACCAAAAAAATATGCTGTTTTTTTTGAAAACATGTTTTTTTTACAAAAAATTCTGGGTCAATGTGAAGTTTAATGCAATCAGAAAATAATAATTAGCGATCCCAGGAATCACTAAAGGAACCCATTTAAGAACGTTTTACACGAATGACATTCTGCTTGCTGATGCATTATTTTTGAATAATTGAACTTTGAAGTTAGCCTTTGCGCCAAAGGAAGCGAGCGCGTGAAACGGAATTTAATTAATAACGGAAGCTATTACAAACGTAAAGAGGTTGGGTCGGGAGGGGGAGGCACAGTTCTTCTAATGAAAATTATAAATAAAGCTTCTAACCAACCCATTTGAGTGATGACCGCAATCTTGTTGACATCGGCTCTAAGATGGCAGCGCCCATGGTGGTCGCCATCTTAGAGCCGATGTAAACAAGATTGTGGTTGTCACGTTAATGGGTGGGTTAGAAGCTTTATTTATAATTTTTGCTAGAAGAACTGTGCCTCCCCCTCACGACCCAACCTCTTTACGTTTGTAACAGGGGGTTAGCTTCCGTTTTTAATTAAATTACGCTCGCTTCCTTTGGCTCGGGAAGTCCAACTTCAAAGTTCAATGATTCGAAAATAAAGCATCAGCAAGCAGAATTTCGTTCTTGTAAAACGTTCTTAAATGGGTTCCTTTAGTGATTGTTTGGAATATAATTATTAATTTCCATGATTGCATTAAACTTCACATTGACCAAATTCTGACTAATAAAAATGAATATTAATATATTCTCTAGTACCAAATATAACCATGCTGTTTTTTTACAAAGAATCATGACTAAAAAACAATATATTTTATGTGACCTAAAAAGTCCCATGCAGTTTTAAAAAAAAAACATGAATAATATATTTGAGACCAAAAAAATGTTTTTGTACTAAAAAATCATGACTAAAAAAACATGAATATATTTATGAGACCTAAAAAACCCCATGCTGTTTTTTAAAAATATGTTTTTTTACAAACAATGATGTATAAGAAAACCTGGATATGAATATATTTTATGCGACCAAAAAACCATGCTGTTTTATGTATTTTTCATAAGAAATCGTATCTTAAAATCATGGATATTTACATATTTTATGTTACCAAAAAATCCTTGTGTTTTCAAACATGTTTTTTTATTAAAAAGTTAATATTATTCATTTTTTGGTCACGAATTCTTTGTAAAAAAAACACCCCTCAGGGGGATACAATTATTGTATCTATGGGAACTAGCGCTCCCAGGGGGACAATGCAAGGGCCCAAGCTGAGAGTTAGGTAGGCCTTCTTTTTGTTGAAATGAAATGTTTTTGTGATGTTAAGGACCACCTTTTTTTCAGTTCACTGCTGTCCTGTTTTTCAGCACCTACTACTGTCTTCTTCAACTTTGATCTTGTTTCATAATCTTCCTTCCTCTCTTTGGATCGCATTTGTTGCTGGGTAGGGAGGCTAAAACTAATGACTAATCTAATCTGTAAAAAAAACATGGATATTAATTTATTTGATGTGACCAAAAAACCATGTCTTCTGAATTTTTTTTTTTACAAAAAACATGAGTGTTATTAAATTTCATCTGACCAAATAACATGACATTTTAAAACCATGTATTTTTCACCAAAAGTCATTAATTTCCATGTTTTTTAGTCATGATTTTTTTTTGGTTAAGAAAACATGATTTAAAAAAAACATCATGTTTTTTTTGGCACATAAAATATATCAATATCCACATTTTTTAATCATGATTTTTCTGTAAAAAAGATGTTTATTTTAAAAAATACAGCATGGTTGTTTACGGTAAAATAAAGTATATAAATATCCGTGTTTTTTAGTCATCGACTTTTTTGTAACAAAAACATTCAAAAAACAGCATGGATTTTTTGGTCACATAAGATATATTAATATCCATTAGAACCGTACCAGGTCTTAGAATAAAATATCCACAAAGAATCTATTCACTCTATAAAACCTTTTGGAGACTAGCTCCATCCTCAGTAAGTCATTCAGTCAAATGTTTTTCAAAGGAACAGTGAAAATTCATTGTCCATTTCACCAAATTTTACAGAATGACTGAGGATGGGCTCCGAAAGGTTTTATGGAGTGAATAGATTCTATGTAGATATTTTATTCTAAGACCTAGTACAGTTCTAATAAACATGATTTCAATATTAACAGCATTCTTTGTCTATAAGTTTCTAAAGACAATTCGATTAAAGAAAACTAACTTTCCAGATATTTACATCCGTGTTTTTTGTCATGATTTTTTTTAAATGTTTATAAAAAACTTTTTTGGTCCAATGAAATATGATAGCCATATTTTTTTAGTCAAGATTTTTCTGTTAAAAAACAATGTTTTAAAAAAACAGCATTGGATTTTTAAGGTCACATAAATATATTATTATCCATGTTTTTTAGTCATAATTTTTGTATAAATAACATGTTTTTAAAAAAAAAAGCATGGTTTTTTAGTCACATCTCTATCAATGACCATAAGTAAAGATATGTTATTATAACACACCATTTAGGGAGTTTAAGGTCATTCACATGTATTGTAAAATAAATGAAATATCAAAGCATGAAACCGCAGAAAATGAAAAGTTCATAAAACCATAGAAAACCATCAATTAACAAGTATGCTGTTCTATTTTGTAATTTGACATGAAAACAAATAATGTAATGTGGTTCTTTTTCTTGCTGAGTTATTTTCAGACAAAATATTTAAAAAAAAACAAAATATCCACGTTTTTTATGGCCACGTTTTTTTTGTAAAAAAAACGTGTTTTTTTTTTAATAAAACGGCAGGGTTTTTTTTGAGTCACATCTCTAGCTAGCAGGGACTGTAGAGTAGGCACTGTTTCTAGATCTGCACACTCCTGAAGCAAAAATCTGCGGGCAGTGGCAAGTCTTGGACACTTC
The DNA here is from genome assembly GCA_030386875.1 of Morinoia aosen. Lineage (NCBI taxonomy): Eukaryota > Metazoa > Arthropoda > Malacostraca > Amphipoda > Talitridae > Morinoia > Morinoia aosen. The sequence continues at coordinate 974,104 of CM059570.1, forward strand.
AGCAGCAAGTGGCTTATTGTCCATTTCTCTGAGCATGTGGAGCACATCGCCAGCATGGTTCGGTTGAACAGGTGTTGGTGTGTCAGTCGCAATACACCCAGGTGGAGACGCGAGAGGGTCACTTGTTCCCGCCGTGGCAGGCATAGGTAGGGTGCAGTCCCTAACTTTGGTTTGAGTGACCAACTGCTTACTGTAGAAGCAGTCCATTCAGACTGCCATTTGGCTTGGTAGTAATTGAGAAGAAAGCTTCCATTTTCTTTGGAGGACATACCTACTGGGGTGATATCCTACTGGGGTGATATAAGTAATTTTGATAGCTGCTTTGGCCAACTCATCGGCCTTTTCATTTCCTCTTATGCCCACATGTGAGGGGACCCATTCTATGATGAATTTGTTTGGGTGCTTTAAGAGAGAGTTCGATATGAGCAGAGCAAGAAAGTGGGAGGAGCTGTGTAGATTTTGCAGAGCATGGATGGAGCTTAGAGAGTCTGTGAAGATAATATATTGTCCTTTGTGTTTGGAGAAGAAAGAGATTGCAGCATATATTGCATAAAGTTCTGTTGTTAATACAGAAGAATGGTTTGGAAGGTGGGCTAGAAGACTGTCAGGGTCACACCAGGCTGCTGCACCACTCTGGCCTCCCGCTCTGGACCCATCACAGAAGACTGCTGTGCGCGATTTGTGCCTTGCACGAAGTTCTAAATACAGCTGTCTCCACGAGTCGTCTGCTATGGAGAGCTTGGAGTGTTTGTGATGGGAGTCATGAACTTCCGCTGGAGGGAAGCAGAAGAGATTGTTTGTTTATGACCGGGATATCTGAGATGTTCATTCCAATTTCTTGGAATTGCTTGTGCAAGACTGCTGTTTTCGGAAGTGGCCGGCACTGAATAGAGTGAAAGTTGAAGGGGTAGTAAGCACTGATTTCCTCTCGGACTGGATGGTTGTTGGAAAGGACCCGGGTGCCATATTTTGCTAGCAGCAACTGCCTATGGAACCTCAGGGGGAGCAGGTCTGCTTCTGCTTCCAGCAGAAGAACAGGGGTGCATCTCAAAGCCCCCAGCATTATTCTGGCTCCGGCGTATTGGATGCGGTCCAGGATTTTAAGGGTAGAGTCAGCCACCGAATGAAAGAGAAAAGAGCCATAATCTAACTTGCTGAGTATGAGAGAAGAGTATAAGGATCTGAGAGTGAGGAAGTCTGCGCCCCATTTGTTTGCTGCTACTATTTGGAGGAGGCGTAAGTCCTTCTTGCAGCGGTTTTGCAAGTCCTTGATGTGGTTTTTGAAGGAGAGTTTGCTGTCCAGTGTCATGCCAAGGAATTTGTATGCTGAGACATTTTCTATTGGGTCTTCATTTATTTTCAATTTTTGAGGGGAGAGTTTTCTTTTTGTGGTAAATATCATGCTTTTTGATTTTGCAGGTGATAAGGTAAGCCCCCATTTGTTGGCCCATGCTGTTATGGAGTTTAAGGCTTTTTGAAGCACTTTAATAGCCTCATCAATGTTATGGTGTGCAACCCACAGTGCACAGTCATCTGCATATATTGAATATTGAACCTGTTCTGAGCAGCTTTCAAAGATATCATTTATAAAAATGAGGAAAAGGGTTGGGCTTAGAACTGACCCCTGTGGTACTCCTCTTGTTATGGGACAGGGTGAAGAAAGAGAGCCACCATTTTTGACCTGTATTCGTCTATGAGATAGGAAGCCCTTGACAAAGAGGAACAAATTTCCCCTTATTCCCATGGATACCAGTTTATTCAGAAGAAGGGTATGATTACCTGAATCGAAGGCTTGGGAAATATCTAAGAAGACTGAGACTACACTGTCATCCTGCATAAGAGCTGAGCGTATATGTGATTCTAATCTAAAGAGACAGTCCGATGTTGAGAACTTGGGGCGAAATCCACTTTGGTTTCTATTTAGAAAATATGGGTCTTCTAGCAATTGTAATAGTCTATGTACTAAAATTCTTTCCATTGTTTTGCATAGGATGCTGGTGAGAGCTATAGGTCTATATGATGATGCTAATGATGCTGGCTTGCCGTGTTTAGAGATTGGGAGGATGTGAGCGTGTCCCCATTGTCGAGGATGGCCGTGGGTGTAGACAAAGTTGAAAAATTTCAGTAATTTTAATAGCTGTGGATCAGGTAAGTTGGTTAAAAATGGCAAAATTATATCATCAGGACCTGGGGAAGAGGCATGCATTTTTTTCAGTGCACTCTTTAGCTTGAAGATAGTAGTGATGTACCGATGCCATTTTTTTGGCCGATACCGATACCTATTTTTTGGCCGATACCGATACCGATACTCCGATACTTGAAAATACCGATACTTTGACCGATACTACTACCGATACCGATACTTTTACAATAACCTAACCTAATAATACCCGTTGTATGTTAGTTTATGTATTAGTTCGGTGTCCGCTTCTTAAGAAACATAGGATGTTTGAGTTTGTGGTATCACGGAGACCGAATTCCTCAGTGTAACATTGAAAGATCGTCTGTACATGCAATGATATGTTTGAAATTTAATCAGGATAGGTTAGTAGTATTGGATAGGTTGTTGTGATCGCCGTAATTTGCGCGTTTTCCTAACCATGTCGCTTTTGTGCAGCTTTCAGGCCATATTGAATAATTAAAAGACATTAAATTAAATATAGTAATTTGGTGTATAGCTGTGCCCGAAGTAATCATTTTTGAGTAATTGTGATTTGTCACCGGAGGGGAACTCCGAGTCAAGAGAGCTTTGTGTGTTCTTGTGCATATGTGTTCGGCATAAACATTTTAAACCTACCCGACTTTACGTTCTACGTATTGGCAACAGTGGAAAACGCATTAGTGGTGTAGGGTCTACAAGAACCGCAGTTGCTCCCATGTAATGACGATCGCTAGGCCTTCGCGTCGTGAACGTGCTTTGCGGCGGTGCGTGTCACGACATAGAATTAGGATAGCATAAGGTAGATAATGTTGACGGAATTTTTCCATGGGTCCATCTAGCTTAACGATGACATTGTCCTTGGCATTTCCATGGGTCATGCTGCTACCTAATAATACCCTTGCCCTTGGTTTATTTGTTCGGTGTCTGTTTCTTCCATTTCTCTGTCACTCACGCTCATAAGGATAGTTATAATGGCCGTATCTGTGATACGAGTTTCAACGGTGCGAAAAATATTTTTCATCACGGGTACTGTTAGGATGGAAATACTGTATTTGTTTATCATCTACATCTTGAAAATTCGTTCATGAAAAGTATTGAATCCCATTTTTGGCAGGCCGTGCACACTTGTATTAAAATAAAACCATTATAACTCCTACATGGGAGTTATAATAAAATGATTTCCTTATATATATAATAATACAAAAATATTGACAAAAAAGTTTCCGATTTTGAAAAATAAAATGCTCTTGCTTTGTTAACTATATTGTTGAGAAATACAACAAAATGAAATCCATTCAATAGATATGTGTTTCTAATCATATTGCAACGTAATGTAGACTTGCTATAATAGCAACTGGCTCCAAAAGTGGACCAAAACAATAGTTTCTCCAAAAAAGGATTGTCATTTTCGTGTTATTCACACCAAATACGAGTACATACTTTGGCGAAAGAAAATATTAAAATTCAGTAAGCCCCGAAACCGAAAATATCCGCAAACACGCAACCATCTATAAGATGAAGAATTTAAAAACGACAATTTCAAGGAACTTGATCATATTTATTAGGAATACGTTTCGGAGTCCAGATCCATCATCAGTTCGTAAATTTACAAATCATTATGTCTGCAATAAAGGATAAAGCAAAATGTTGGATACAGTCATTAAAGGATATCAAGAAAATAAAAATAAAATTAAAACATGTCCCAGAAAAACTAAAATCGACAAGATTACTATTTAGTTACAATTTGTTATGGGTAGGAACTATCAGAATTGTTGAGGGCCGGTTTTCGTTTAAAAATATGTAGCGACTCTAAAATTCTGAGGTCATATGCAGTTGAAGCCGAAACTAAGATTTAGTTGCATTTTACTGCGTGATTACGTACTGCGGAGTGCGAGGAGTAAGCTAATTAGTTCCCCGCGCGGAAGCTTCGACCCCAATGTTCGACCATTCTGTTATAAAAATTTCGTGACATCATGCCGACGTACGATGATGTGCACTGCACACAACTGTATAACTGTTAAAAATAAATCAGAGATCGAGGTTCGCATCTCCATCGGAAGCGTATCCTTGTACCGGAAATATGAAGCAACCATAAAATTATACAATTCCGGTACAAGGATACGCTTTTGATGGAGAAAGAGCCTTTCTGATTTATTCTTACAGTTGTGTGCAGTGCACATCATCGTACGTCGGCATTACGGCACAAAATTTTTATATCAGAATGGCCGAACATCGGGGTTGAAGCTTCAGCACGGGGAATGAATTCGCACAATTCGTACGTAATCACGCAGTAAAATGCAACGAACCGATATCCTCTGCGGACTTCAAAATCTTAGATTCGGCTTCAACTACATGTGACCTCAGATTTTCAGAGTCGCTACATATTTTTAAAAGAAAACTGGCCCTCAACAATTCTGACAGTTCCTACCCATCGTAAATTGGAAGTAGATCATGTCGATTTTACTTTCTCTGGGACATGTTTTTATTTTTTTGTTTTCGTGATTTTCTATAATGACTGTATCCAACATTTTATTTTTTCTTTTATTGTAGTCGTAATGAATTTTAATTTTACTAACTGATGATGGAGCTGGACTCCGAAACGTATTCCTAGTAAATATGATTAGGTTCATTGGAATTTTCCTCGTTTTTAAATTCATCAAGTTGCGATGAAAGCAAACAACTGACCCGTTCAGATGTATTGAACTTTAATATTGTTCGTGAATTGTTCAAACATCTTAACATAGAAGAAAAATGCAAGATTCGTAATGAACGGTGATATGCATGCTAAGTTAAAATAAATTATTAGCTTCGTATTATTTGGCGATTTACAAGCTAAATTAAAATAGAATTTTCGGCAGTTTCTATATTAAGTTCACAAAAACATTCAAATGCACCTTCAACTTTATTAAATTGGTTTGGTTTTTGTTAGCCTGTCACATACTTAAAGTTATGGACATTAGGTCAAACTATAAAGGTTTAGTCGTAAAAGTATAAAAATTTTATGTAGCTACAGGGTTTAACTATTCATTTTACATAGCTTTCAGTTATGACCGTGACTCATCGGGAATTCAAAGTAGTGAATTCAGTTAACGGGCCTGATTGAACGCTATAATTCAACAGTTAGCTATCGAATTTATTAGGTATGAATAGGCTCTTTATTTGATTACAAGTACGCACAGCCCATCAAAAATTACGGGACTCACTAACTTTCTTGAACAAATTTTCCAAATGTGATGCCCAACGAATGTATTCATCCTAACAGCGCTCATGATGAAAAATATTCTTGTTCTTACGCACTGGTGAAACTCGTATCACAGATACGGTCACTATAACTCTCCTCATGAGCGTGACAAAGAAAATGGAAGAAGCGGACTCCAAATAAACCAAGGGTATTATTAGATAGTAGCAGGACCCTCGGAGATTCCATGGACAATGTCATCGTTAAGCTAGGCGGACCCGAGAAAAAATTCTGACAGTAGTAGTATTACCTAACCTGTGCTAACCTAGCCTATCCTAATCTAAGCTAAGCTAACCTATGCTATCCTAACAAAACCTATCCTGAAAAAATGTCAAATATTTAAATGCATGGAAACGCCATCTTTTAATGTTACACTGAGGAATTCGGTATCCATGATACCGCAAACTCACACAACGCGGACACCAAATAAATATATAAATAAACACACAACGGGTATTATTAGGTTAAATACTTTTACTTTCATGATTTATGACCTTCATTTGAATGATAAAATACGTATTTTTGGAAAGTATCGGTAAAGTATCGGCCGGATTTTGCCGATACCGATACCACTAAAATGGCCGATACTGCCGATACCGATACCGATACCGATACATCGGTACATCACTAGAAGATAGTTATATTTTCATTATACCAATTCTTGTTATTTCTGTCTTCTTGAGAGATATCACTAGAGAGCCCTACAGGTAAATTTGAAATACCCCTGTTTGCAAATTCGTAGGCTAGAGCGTTTGCTACTTGAATCTCAGAAGTCAGAAGAACGCCTTTTTCCAACAGAGAGATGGGCACCGGTCTGGGGGAGGACTTCAGACTCCTCACCTTCCTCCACACTGTTGAAGAGTCGGAACCCACAGAAATGGAAGAGACAAATCCTCTCCAGCCTGTTTGGTGGGCCTTCAGGATGGTATACCTCAGAAAGGCTGATTTTTGCTTGTATTTAATCCATAATTTTAAATCTCCCATGTTCCTTCTATATTTGGAGAGAGCGATTCTTTTGTTTTTAAGAGCACTTGAGCATTCTCTGCTCCACCACCAATGGGTCTCTTTCCTTTGCTTGCCACCCCCTGAAATTGGCACAGTCTCTGCAGCAGCTGCCTTCAGTCTGCCTTCAACAGCACTACAGGCCTCTGTTGGGGACAAAAATTGAGATGGCAGTGAAACTATTGAGCTGTATTGGTCCCAATTTGCTTTCTTAGGAATCCATCTTTTATGCTTGGGGATGGGATTTGTTTGCTTTTCCACTTCTATTTCTATTGGGAAGTGGTCACTGTGGTAGTGATCTGCATGTACCTTCCACTTTAGCTTTGGGGCAAATTTACTAGATGTGATGGAGAGGTCAATGTGTGAGTAGGTGCCTCTTGAGCTTAGGTATGTTGGGTCTCCTGTATTTAGAACTGCCAGCTGATTTCTCTCCAGCCACTCAGCAATGATGTGTCCCCTTCAGTCTGAGTAGGTAGATCCCCAGGACTGATGGTGAGCATTTGCATCCATGCACAGTATATAGGGATTTTGCAAATTGTGGATGATATCCTCCAGTTTTTGAGCTAGATTTCCTACATCTAGAGTCGGAGGTAAATAGATACAGCACACTGTTAGGTGGCTGTCTCTGAATGCATATTTGACTGCACATGCTTCCAGAGATGTCTGCAAATCTATGATAATCCTTGGGACCTGTTCAAAGGAAAAAATTGCTGTACCTCCTCCGCTGCCACAAGGTCTATCAGATCTAGCTGATGCTGTCCGTCTGCCTAAGGCAAGAGGGGAAGAAGGAGGCACCCTTGTTTCCTGGAGGCACATAATAGATGGGGAGAGTTCTTCTACTGCTAACTGGAGAAAAGGACGGTTTTTGTTAAAACTTCGGATATTCCATTGAATAATTTTGCAGTTCATTGTGAGGAGAGAGAGGTGAAGCCCAGCTGAGAGAGGAGAGTTGAAACCGTGGAATCCACTTGCAGGAGAGAACCTATTTCTACAATGGACTCTATTTTTTCACTTAGAGTTGTGGAGAGAAGTTTGATGATCAGCAGAAAGAGAGATAAAATCCATGTAGGGATTTCAGATGGAGAGGAGAGAATGTTGTTTTGTTGTTTGTTTTTTATATAGGGGTGTTTCAGTTTGCTCCTGTGTTGGAGAATTTGGGATTGGGCAAGGGGTCAGTGAGGGGAGAGGAGGCAGAGTAGGGTCAAAATCTTCATTCATGGTGGTTTGAGAGAACGCAGTTTTGTCTTTATGGTGCGTTGATGATATTTGCCCTAGAGTGATACACATGGATGAATAAGAGCTTCCTGTCATTTCCTGTTGGGAACGTGGGGCATTCACACTACCTTCCACTTCACTGTTTGCAGCTGGTTTCCTCTTATGAACTTGGGGTTGTGGCTTTGGTAGTGGGGGAAAGTCATAGGTTGTTTGACTAAGTTGATAGGAAGAAGTTAAATTTGCTCCAGAATTTCTTGTTGGTTGTGATTGCAAGGAATCTGAGTGAGACTTTTCTACTTGCTTTCTTGCTGCTATAAATGATATGTTTTGTTCCACTGAAATTTGGCAGATCTGCACTTCCTTGATGTATACTGGGCAGTTTTTAGATAATGCATCATGCTGACCACTGCAGTTGATACATCTTTCTTGTTCTTTGCAGACCAGACCATTGTGTCCGTTTTGGCCACATCGGCTACAGCGTTGTGCGCTGTGGCAAAAAGCTGAACCGTGCCCCCAGCGGCAGCATCTATAACAGCGGAGTGGGTTGGGAATGTATGGGTCTATTTTATATCGACTGTATCCAATTTTCAAAAAATGAGGTCTGGTTAATCCGAAAAAGGTAACTACAAAGAGAGGGACATGGGAACGTTCAGGATCTTTGTAGAGTTTCCTAATTGCTATCACCCCCTGCTCCTTTAGGCATTCCAGCAGTACTCCCATGGGTTCCCCATTTAGCTCTGGAGCATAGAGTTTTCCTTGTACTGATTAAGAATTTAGAGCAATGGATACTAGAATGGGAATTTCATTTGATGAATCAACTCGAATTGTTTTTGCAGAGAGTAGAGAGAGCAGCTGAGTTTGGGTCTTGCAAGTAATAAATAGAGCCCCTGATTTTAGGTGCTGCACCCCCTCCACCTCACCCCACATCAGATCAATAGCCTTGGCTAGCTTGAAAGGGTTTATTCGAGAAAGTTTCCTGTTTGGATCTCTGCATTTTATGTGTGCAGTCTTGGTGGAGTTTGGGATATTTTCCAGGAAGGCCGGGTCAGACAAGTTCATTTGTGCAGAGTAAGGTTCCTGGGTATTCCTTTTGCTTTGTCCCGTCTGATCCTGTGTTGAGTCCCTTGGTGCATCCTCCTGATTTTCCACCAGGTTCATACCAGGTTCTTCTGTCTCTGATAGTATACCAGGTGGAGAGGAGTCTATTGAGATTAGGCTATCGTTGCTACCTTGTCTATTGCTGGGTTGAATTGTTGCATCATTTGTTAATCCTCTTTTTGAAGAGGAACTTGGAGGAGGAGAAGTACGTTTTCGCTTCTGTTGGAACTTCGATGAAGCTGGGGTCGAGTTAGTTATCTCCAAGTGAGGTTGAGCTTTGCCATCTTCCTTTTTGTGGAGACGGCCAGGAGCCGGTTGGCTATTAGTTTTTGCTGGCCGAGAGGCTGACGGGCCTCCCGGCTTTTTTCCACCTTTGTTCATTGATCTCGATCAACTATTTCCCTTTATTATAGAGATATATGAGCAAAAAGTTTGAATATTTTCTGTCTATCACTTTTGCACTTTAAGACGCACGTCACCACGTCCGCCAGATATGACACTACAAATTTGTTGCAACCGAAGACTTTTTCCTCACATGAGTGTCCCAACTTGAACTTGAACTTGAACTTGAGGGCCGACAGTGTCAGGGCCTTTGTAACGGCCTACAATTCCCTCCACAATTTTCACACAGAGTTCAGCGCCTGGTACCAGACTTGTCCACTAAACTACTCAGGATCTACGATCCTTGTCACAAGCCTCCATTGGAAGGCATCACCGGGACAACCAGTGTGACAAAACACCATCCCCCGGCACATTGGGTCATTACAGCCCATTCTACCAGACTGGCTCATTCCAGTCACTGTCTTTTACTCCAGGCACGCACAAGAAACACTTTCATAGCCTCAGTGATACTCGCATTACACTCCTGATCCAATCCAGCAAGACAGCTCATACCGCAATCATCTTCAGCACATCTGGCATTCCACTCATTCTCTCCATACTGCTCAGACACCACATTCATAAAACTCTCTCTCTCTTGCTCATACTTACTACATTCCAGCACAAAATGCTCAATTGTTTCCTCTACTCCACTATTACACTGCTGACATAATCTGTTATTATTCTCATTCCATCTCCATGTACGTCTGTTCACACTCAATGACTTACATCTCACAGCAAACAAGAGTTGACTTCCAAAACTACCATCATAGAACAGCTCAAACTTAGGTGCTTTCTTTTTCATATACCAGTTAAGTGTATGCTTCCGCATCATGCTAAGCTTCCACTTATTCAATCCATACTCTTTTGTTTGTCTCTCAATCTCTTTCTTCCCCCTCTTGCAGTCCCACTCAGGCCCTACACCTCCAACATTTATTAAACTCCAGTCATCCACAGGTCTCCCAATTCTAACATGAATAATTTTTTGCATACTGAGTTTCCTTGCATGCCCCCAACATACTTTCTCCCAATAGCTTCCACTCAGATTCCATTCAAAGATTTGCCTTACCCACCTGCTATTCTGCATTCTTTCAATTCTCAACTTATAATTCAGCACAGCTTTCATCATTCTTTCTGAAAATAGGCTCCACCCTAGGTCACCTCTAATGGCTTCTATAGCTGTCCATTTTGGAGCACCCAATGCTACACGTAACACCTTATTTTGTATCACATCCAGCTTTTCAAGTTCACTTCCATTCCAAGCAAGAGCACTCATACCATACATGACACTAGGTACAGCAACATACTTCCACATTCCTCTCACACATTCGTATTTGTTTGCTCTGTATCTGGCCACATTACCTAACCGTCCACTCCACTGCATTGCTTTAGCCACTTTCTCACCTTTAGTTCTAGTACATCCATCTTCACTTATCATACAACCTAGATATTTGCATTCTTTTGTTCTACCTATTCTGATTTCTCCAATATTCCAGTCTGTCTCTATCAGTCTCATCACTATTTATAACCATGACCTTACTTTTATCTGCACCAAAGTTCATCTTGAAATCTGTACTATATCCATTCACAATGTCAAGCATCCTTTGTAGTTCATGACCACATTCACTAACCACAACCACATCATCAGCATACAACAAACAGCTCAGTCTCTCATTACCAACTTTCAGTCCTAAACCACTCCCTCTCAGTCGAACTGCTAATTCTTCTGTGTACAACCCAAACAACAGGGGGGACAGAGTACAGCCCTGTCTCACTCCTCTAACACTCCTCACTTGCCCTGTTTTCAAATTTCATAACCTGTAGATAGCACTTGTGTTCTCATACAGACTCTGTACAATGTTCACTATTTTTCTGCTAAAACCAACTTTTCTCAAAATTTCAAACAGCCTAACCCGATCCACTCTGTCATACGCCTTTTCAATATCCAGGAATGCTAAATATACCTTCTTGTTATCCTTCTTCATTCGCTCAATTATTTCACTCACTACAAACAGATTATCCTCCCCACGTCTATCTTGCCTAAAACCATTCTGTTCTTCTCCCAGGACTCCTAATTCCTCAACTAAATTTTTCATTCTCTCATTCAAAATACCACAAAAGATCTTACATACGGTGTCACCCAGTGCAATTGGTCTGTAATTTTTAAGTTCTTTCATACTCTTATGTCCACCCTTATGCAACAGAACTACATTACACTTGTTCCAGTCATCCGGTACTCTTTCACTCTTCCATATCTCATCAAATAAACATTTCAACATACTGACTACACTCTCTCCTCCACATTTATAGAACTCATATGGTATCTTATCAGGGCCACATGCCTTTCCATTTTTCACTTTCTTCAAAAAACGTACAATCTCTTCACAAGTGATTTCGTCTTCCATTTGCAGTTCATGTTCATCTATCAGAAAATTTATCGGTTCATCATCTGTAACCTGCTCATTCATTCCACCAATGTCCTCCCAGTATTCTTCAACTGCTTTCACCATTTGCATCCTATCTTGCACACTGCAACCATTGACTACTAATTCATCAACTTGAACATCACTACCTCTATCATTACCTTGTATAAACCTATACCAATCTTTTATTCCATCTGGACCTTACTTTCTTAGATTTTCAACTTGGTGTCTCTCTTCTTTAAAACTAGCCTCATTGATCATGCTCTTTACTTTCTTCTGCTGGTCCTTGTACTCATTCCATACACTCTGCCATTCATCCTCAGTAATTCTGCGTCTTTCATACATTTTCCTCATACAGCGTTGTTTTTCATTTAAAGTCTTCCTTCTCATTTGTTCTTCCTTTATCTCACTCGTAAACCACCTAGCATTCCCTGTACTTTTCCTGCATTTCATTCTACCAATCTTTTGCTCTGCCACATCACACAAGGTTCTTGCAATCTCCTTATTTAGGTCATTTACATTTCCACACCTGTTCCAGTTACATCTACTCATTTCATTTCTAAATTCTTCCCAGTTTGCCATTTTAATACGCCAATTTTCTCTTACTTTGCTGGCCTTCTGCATTGACTCCTTTCCACCCCAAATATATTCTAGTACAAGCATTTTATGGTCACTATCAATATCAAAATCATCTTCATCTACAAACATTTCTCTGACATATATTCTTGCTCTACTATTCACTATCATATAATCAATTGCAGTTTTACATTCCCTGCTTTGCCATGTATGCAAGCCATTTCCTATGGTTACATTCAGGTTCTCAAGTTCATTCTCATCACAGAAATCTATCACCACAGAAATCAATCAATTTTTGTCTATTTGCATTCACAGGCTCACCAAGTATACCAACATGGCCATTCATATAATGATGCAAAAAAACGGTTTTATTTGATTGCGGGTTTTTTTGCAAAAAAAACGTGTTTTTTATGTGTTTTTTTTGTTTTTTTTTGTTTTTTTTGCTCACCTAAATTTTGATAAGTATATGTCTGGGTTTTTTTTTGGACACCTAAAATATATTAATATCCATGTTTTTTTGTCATTTTATTGTTATAAAAACATCAAAAAGAAAGCATACAGTAAAAGTGGTGGCAGATAACCCACAATTACCTAGAGGCGTCTAAGAGGAAAAGGAGGAGCGACAGAACTTATATTGATGGAGTCAAAATTCAAAGCTTACTATCTCTACTAAGTCTGATTTTATTTTTATGTGACCAAAAAAATCAGACATAGCAGAGATATATGCAGGCAGAGATATATGCAGAGATAACAATGGAGAACTGCGACGTTTACTGGTACGATGTTGTACAGGTAGGGATGCGGGCCAAATGCGCGGGCCCTACAGAGCTTACCGCTTATAAGACCTCTGAGCATAGGGGTAGGGAGGCATGCTCGCTCGCACAGATAATAAGCTCTGAATTTTGACTCCATCAATATAAGTTCTGTGGCTCCTGCTGTACCTCTTAGACTCCTCTAGGTAATTGTGGGTTATCTACCACCACTTTTACTGTATGGTTTCTTTTTTATGTTTTCATTACAAAAAAATGACTAAAAACCATAGATATTAATATATTTTAGGTGACCAAAAAAATAAGCGGTTTTTTTAAAAACATGTTTTTTTACAAAAAATTCTGACTAATAAAAATGAATATTAATATATTTTCTGGTATCAAATATAACCATGCTGTTTTTTTTACAAAGAATCATAACTAAGAAACAATATATTTTATGTGAAATAAAAAGCCCCATGCAGTTTTAAATAAAACATGTTTTTTACTAAAAAATCATGACTGAAAAAACATGAATATATTTATGAGACCAAAAAAATGTTTTTGTACTAAAAAATCATGACTAAAAAACATGAATATATTTATGAGACCTAAAATGGTGTTTTTTAAAAATTATGTTTTTTTTACAAACAATGATGTATAAGAAAACCTGGATATGAATATATTTTATGCGACCAAAAAAACCATGCTGTTTTATTTTATGCATTTTTCATAAAAAATTGTCTTAAAATCATGAATATTAACATATTTTATGTTACTAAAAAAATCATTGTTTTATTTTAAACATGTTTTTTCATTAAAAAGTTATTATGATTCATTTTTTGGTCACGACTTTTTTATAAAAAAATAAAACACCCCCTCAGGGGGATCCAACTATTGTATCTATGGGAACTAGCGCTCCCAGGAGGACAATGTGAGGGCCCAAGCTGAGAGTTAGGTAGGCCTCCTTTTTGTTAAAATAAAATGCTTTTGTTATGTTGAGGACCACCTTTTTTTGATTCACTGCTGTCCTGTTTTTCAGCACCTAATACTGTCTTCTTCAACTTTGATCTTGTTTCATAATCTTCCTTCCTCTCTTTGGATTGCATTTGTTGCTGGGTAGGGAGGCTAAAACTAATGACCAATCTAATCTGTAGAAAAAACATGGATATTAATTTATTTTAGGTGACCAAAAAAACCATGCTTTTTGAAAAAAATATTTTTTTACAAAAAACAGCAGTGTTATTAAATTTTATCTGACCAAAAAAAACATGACATTTTAAAAACCATGTTTTTTTTCACAGAAAGTCATTAATACCCATGTTTTTATGTCATGATTTTTTGGTAAAGAAAACATGATTAAAAAAAACCAGCATGTTTTTTTTTTTGGCACATAAAATATATTAATATCCACATTTTTTAATCATGATTTTTCTGTAAAAAGATGTTTTAAAAAAAAACAGCATGGTTGTTTATGGTAAAATAAAGTATATTAATATCCGTGTTTTTAGTCAGGACTTTTTTGTAACAAAAACATTCAAACAATAGCATGGATTTTTTGGTCACATAAGATATATTAATATCCATTAGAATCATACCAGGTCTTAGAATAAAGTATCCACACAGAATCTATTCACTCTATAAAACCTTTCGGAGACTAGCTCCATCCTCAGTAAGTCATTCAGTCAAATGTTTTTCAAAGGAACAGTGAAAATTCATTGTCCATTTCACCAAATTTTACTGAATGACCGAGGATGGAGCTGGTCTCCAAAAGGTTTTATGGAGTAAATAGATTCTTTGTAGATACTTTATTCTAAGACCTAGTACAGTTCTAATAAACATGATTTCAATATTAACAGCATTCTTTGTTTATAAGTTTCTAAAGACAATTCGATTAAAGAAAAATAACTTTCCTGATATTTACATCCGTGTTTTTTTAGTCATGATTTTTTTAAATGTTTTAAAAAAAAAAATTTTTTGGTCCCATAAAATATAATAGCCATGTTTTTTTAGTCAAGATTTTTTCGGTTAAAAAACAATGTTTTAAAAAAAACAGCATTGGATTTTTAAGGTCACATAAATATATTATTATCCATGTTTTTTATTCATAATTTTTGTATAAACAACATGTTTTTTTTAAAACAGCATGGTTTTTTAGTCACATCCCTATCAATGACCATAAGTAAAGATATGTTATTATAACACACCATTTTGGGACTTGAAGGTCATTCACATGTATTGTAAAATAAATGAAATATCAAAGCATGAAACCTCAGAAAATGAAAAATTTCATAAAACCATGGAAAACCACCAATTAAGATGTTGTTTTATTTTATAATCTGACATGAAAATACATAATGTAATGTGGTTCTTTTTCTTGCCGAGTTATTTTAAGACAAAATATTTAAAAAAAACCAAAATATGCACGTTTTTTTGGCCACGTTTTTTGTAAAAAAACGTGTTTTTTTAAAAAAAAACGGCATGGTTTTTTTTGAGTCACATCTCTACATTCATATCACCCATCACAATCAGAGGGCACCTGCAATGCTCTTGCACAATTCTTGTTAATATTTCATACTTTTTTACATTCTCTTGATGAGCTAAAATACCATCAGTTGTCATATAGCATACAACCACAATAACACATTCTCTGGCATGCATTCTTTCACACTTTATTACTAACAGATCTTCACTCTCAGGTTCATTTCCAACAGGAATTTCTTCTAATTTCCAATTTAGAGCATTTTTTACAATGAGACCAACTCCACCACCTCTTTTTTGCCAACTTACACGCCCTTTTCCAATCATATAGTACTTACTCTCCTTACATTTTAAACTGACTATCACGCATTTGGGTCTCTACTACACCAACACAATCCAAATCTCCATTCTCAAATTCTGCCAAGGTTACAAGGTCATTTAACTTTCCTGCATTCCATCCACGTGCATTTATACATCCAAACCTTACAACACTATTGGATAATTCACAACATTTTTCATTTTTGCTCTGACAGCTTTCCATTCATCCAGTTCCACCTTCCATTACAATATGAGTACACCCAATCCCCCGGATGTATCTCCTGGAGAGTTTCATCTCACCTTCTTGAGTAAGGTGGACTCCATCTCCACGAAAACATCCACTCTGGATCAGGTTATCCATATCAAGGAAGCTGGAACCCATTTCACACTTTCTCATACTCTCAGCTTTCATACTCATAATCCTTTCATGCACTTCCCTATTCACCTCCTTTCGCACCCGTTCATACTCCTCACCACATGCAGGCCTTCTCAGCAGGCTGGTCACAGCCACTCTAACATTCTTCTTTCGCGCCCTTTCAACAACATTCATAACTGCATTCACCGTACGCTCTCTCCCACATTCAAGCAATCCATTGCCACCTCCTTGCAGTACAACCATCCCTTCATCCATTCCATCTATCACTTCCTCAGCATGCCTACAAATCTCATTCACTCCCTTTCCTCTCATGCTCGTACATCCACTACGGTCAGTCATTCTCACAAACCTATCCACATTCTTCACCATGCTGTCACCACATATTCTAATCGTAGGTCTCACTCTCCCTTTCATACTACTCTTTCGTTCAACTCTTCCACTCACATCACTCTTTCCATCCATCTTCCTTTCATTCACTTCCACTACAGGCGCCTGCACCTCATGTGGCATATCAACAGGTTGCTCCTTCACTCTCTTCCCATTCGTACTTCTTTCATCATGCTCATTCATCCTTCTACTCTCATCTGGCACATTTGCACCACCATTCACTTCATTTATTGCATTCACACTCCTTGCACCATCATCCACTTCATTTGCACTCCTTGCACCATCATCCACTTCATTTGCACTCCTTGCACCATCATCCACTTCATTTGCACTCCTTGCACCACCACCATTTACCTCTTCATTCACTGCATTTGCACCATTCTCATTCTGGTAAATCTGAAGGAGATGACAGTTGTCGATTTTGTAAATTTCGATGCCTTAGCACAGTTAATTAGATCGAAATAAACAAGTTTTCTTCTATGCAATTTCCGTCTCAAATGAGTATTTTATTAGTTATAGCGGTAAATGACTTACCGCAACTCCAGTCTTTGAAGCGGAAAGAAATTCTTTGATCGAGTTGTATGGCAATACTGCAATGGCGTCTCGCTTCCAGCGCTCTGTCTTGAAAGACGAAACCAAACCTACCGCTATACCTCGTTAAATACTCATTTGACGAAAAAAGTGTATAGAAGAAAAGTTGTTTATTTCGATGTTATTACCATGTTTCAAGCAACAAAAATTCAAAAATCGATGAGTAGCTGTTTATTCGAGCGCATTCGTCATCAATGACGAAACTAAACTTACCGCTATAAATCGTAAAATACTCATTTGAGACGAAAAAAGAATAGAAGAAAACTTGTTTATTTTGATTCAATTAATTAGGTTCAGGCACCAAAAAGTGGAAAATCGACAACTGTCATCTCCTTCAGGTTTACCCTCATTCTTTCCTTCATTCAACTTCCTTTCATCCTTCAAATCAGCCTCTAAAGCAACCATCAGAATTGTCAATCTCTCAACCTCTTCCAACTTCTTTCTCTCGTCATTCAAACATTTCCAGCACGTAAACACAAGATCATTCAACTTCCTCCGACTCATCTCTCTCAAACCTTTGCATGCATCTATATCTACCCACTCTTTACAAGTCATGCACTCAATCTCCTCATCCATTCCACTTGCACCTCCCTTCCTACGACCAGTCCTATTTCTTGCCATCCTCAAACACAGACTTCTATCTCAGTACACATTTCACAGGCAGAAGAAGTCTTCACTCACCAAATCTACTGAAAATCAAGTTATCAAACAAAAAGAAACAAAAACGTTTCCTACTACTCACAGTCACTCTCTACAATGTCACACACTATACACTTTATATGCAAAGAAAGCTTAACTACCAGTCAAAACACCTCAGTCAAAAATTGCAAGTCACCACACCAAAGTCCAATGCTCAGTCCCAACTCTCACGCAACAAAAAAACTACTCTCACGAGCACTCCATACAAAGTCACACACTGTACTCACGTGAATCTACGAACTATACCATTTTTTAGCAATTTCACTTTAATTCACCACAATATTCGTCGGAGGACCAGAAACATGTGCACACCGCTCGGAACGAAACGCTAAGTTACTTACTTACTTGTGTGAATACTTGTGTGAATTCAGGCACATCACCAATTACAGGCAGGAGTGCCTGATAAATAAGCTTTTAGGACGTGAAGCATTTTATATTTGATTGATGATGTCAAGTTTGTCCAAAAAGTTCATTATCAGTTCAAGATTAACGAAGCCACTCAGAATATTTTCCAAGTTGAATTGAAATTTATTTGCACATGCATAGTTCTTTAAATTAATTCTTTGTGCAGCATATGCAGGGCAGTCAATCACAATGTGTCCAACACTGAGCACACATTGGCATTGATGACACAAGGGCTGTGGATCTCTTGTATAAAGATAATTATGAGTAAGTTTAGTGGTAAGTAGTCTGCATCGCGTCAAAACTACTTGCTTTTTGCGCAATACAGAGGAATTTACCGTTGGCTCCAGTTTAGATTTGATTGTATGGTATTGGCTAATGCTCGAGTCCCATGCATCTTGCCATTTTTGTCTGAAATGTTGCCTGACATGAGGTATGAGATCAAGGTGTGGAAGATGGGGTGAACAGATTGTTTCCAGGTTACATGCTGCTTTTGCCAGTTGATCTGCTTTTTCATTTCCCATGATACCCATGTGGCTGGGAACCCACTCAATGATTAATTTCATTGGGGGTAGACCTTCATACCTCCTCTTGATTTTAGGTATCAGGTAGTGGTTGGAGGGAAGTATTTGGTTGAGGGCCTGAATAGCACTGTATGAGTCAGTGAACAAGACAAAATTTCCTGGTATCTTTTCAATGTATTTTATGGCATATAAAATAGCCGTGAGTTCTGCTGTGAAAATGGAGGCCCTATCTGGAAGTCTTGCCATGATATTGGATTCACTCGACCAAATGCCAACTGCAACTCTGTGGTCGTGTTTAGAGCCATCTGTATATATTTCCTGTCGTGTAGTATACTGTGCTTGAGTATGTTTAAATAGAGCTTTCCACTGATTTTCGCTTAGTGCTTCCTTTGGGTATGTTTTTAGATGGGAAGAGCATTTCATATCAAAAGTTTCATATTTGTCAGAGGCCTGGGTAGGTCCAATGCAGTTTGATTTAATGCCCAATTCTTGTAGAAAGTGGAATATCCGGCCTGTTACTGGAAGAGGGTTTGGGTTATGTTCAAAGACATGGAAGGGGTAATAATCTTGGATTAGCAATGCAACTGGGTGACCAGGGACACTAAGTGCTCTGAGAGCATACTGACACAGCTGTTTTTTCCTTAAGTACATCAGTGGCATCAAGTTTGCCTTTATTTCTAGATGAGTTACCTTGGTACATCGCATTGCACCAAGAATAAAGCGCAGTGCTGCATATTGGATTCTGTCTAAAGACAGCAAATGAGATTTACAAGCAGTGTCAAAGAGAAAACATCCATATGATAACCTTGGCAAAATTATGGAAGTGTAGATATTCATTAATATGTCAAAATTGGCTGACCATTTCATATTTGAGAGGATGCGAAGAAGTCTTAGGTCTTTATGACATTTCTGGGTTACTTCTTTTACGTGTGGACCCCACCGAAGTTGGGCATCAAGAAGTAGACCAAGAAATTTATACTTGGTGACAAATTCCAAGTTTACATTCTGATATTTCAAGTGGAAAGGGGGCTTAGTTTTTTTGTGAGTGAAAATCATACATTTGGTTTTCTCTGGAGAGATTTGAAACCCCCAGGTTTGGGACCAAACAAGAATAGCATCTAAGGCATCTTGCAGCATGCAAAGTGCTTCAGTCAAGTTAGAGCAAGTAACCCAAACAGCACCATCGTCAGCATAGAGGGATGTCAGTAGTAGAGGGTTACAGTCTTGGAAAATATCATTTATCATGATGTTGAACAATGTTGGGCTAATCACCGACCCCTGTGGAACACCCGACCTTAGGAAGCACTGCTTGGATAGGGTGTCATTGATTCTGACTCTTATTCTTCGCTCCTTGATGAAAGACATTATGGTTTGAGGTAGGTTACCTTCAAGTCCTAAAATCTGTAGCTTTTGCAATAGACCATAATGCCAAACAGTGTCAAAGGCCTGTTTTATATCAACAAATGTTACAACACAAAAGTCCTGCAGGGTTATTGCTCTCCGAATGGAGTTTTCAATACGCGTGAGTCCATCCAGAGTGCAACGCCCCACTCTGAATCCACTCTGATTCTCGTTCAAGCATTTGTTTTGTTCTATATATTTTAGAAGTCTCCAGTTTATTATTTTCTCATAAAGCTTGCACAGTACATATGTGAGTGCTACTGGTCGGTATGCTCTTGGGTCTTCTTCTTCTTCTTCTTCTTTCTTCTGTTTTATGAGGATCCCGGTTCCTGTTGGTCCATGCACCTCAGGTCCTTACGTGAAGTGGTCAGTTCACTTCTGCTGGCAGAAAGAGAATTCATTTCAGATTTTTACAGGCTGTACGGTTATCATTTTGTAACATGGATATCACTTTAAGACAGAATAGCTCTGATGGGTTAGCACAACATACAAGGTTAGTGGAGTCAACCTATTGCTTAAGTGGGAACAGCACAGAGCCATAATGGGGATGGATGGTCCAGCCTGGGTGGCACAACCTGGAGCATCTTGTCAGTCATAAACATGTGGGTCATTAGCTTACTTTCATGATCCATAATCACTCCCTACTCTACGGAACAACTTTACATTACTACTAATACTACTTCTACTGCTACAATTGGAGTGCATGGATGGAGCAATTCAAGATACTCTTTGCTGTAATGTTAAATTGGTGTTAAGGAAAAACACGATGTTCAGAAAATTTCCTCTTACAATGTTGGTTGCATTTACATTTTGTCCTTTTTTTCAAGCAACCAGGAGAAAATCAAACGAACATGGCGCAGGTGCTTCCTTGGAGAAGTTGATGTTACTTTATTTGTTTAAGTTAGTGGTTAGCAGCTATAAATTACCTAATTTCCCAGTAGAGATTAGATACTTTGACATTGAATTTAATATTTTAAATTGTATTTCTGAGGAGTAATTTCCTCCTCCCAGCAGATTCTTGATAGAAAGAGTTACACCTACTGATTGTACTTCTTCAGCTAATATAGTTCTGGCTACACCATATTTTGGACATTGTAGCAGAAAGTGGCTGACTGTTTCAATACATCCACATGAGCACTTATCTGTTTGAGACAAATTAAATCGATTGAGATGCTGATTCAGGCCCACATGGCCTGTTCTTAATCTGGCCATTGCACTTTCTATAGATCGGTTACGATGAGAAGACCAAGGCCAAAATCCCACAGTGTTTCTGATCTCTAATAAAAATTTACCTTTGTTCAAGTCACTTACTCTTTTGAGCCACTGGCTCTGCCAAACCTCAGTCAGAGCATCTCTAGCTTGTCTCACCTTGTCAATTTGAGCCGAGTGAATGAATGGAGTTACCGGACTTTGATGTGCTGCCTTGGCTGCCAGATCTGCAAGCTCATTCCCTTCTAAATTCTTATGACCTGGAATATACTGGATGTGAGTTGGGTATTTTACATTCAACAGTTTGACATATTTATGAATCTCGTATATTAGATGAACATAGTTTTTAGCCTTCCGATTTTGCAACAGGGCAACTCCCGAGAGAGAGTCTGTATATATCACAGCTCCTGGCAATGAAGCATAGTTCTCATAAAGGTACTTTACTGCTCGAGAAATTGCAAACAATTCACAACCAAGAATTGCAGTTTCGGCGGGCAATCTCCAATTAGACATGATGGTATTATTAGATTCTTTAATTATCATCGACCCAGTCGAAGAGGGGGCAGGACTAGTAAGCTTTGAACCGTCAGTATATATAGGCAAGTATGAGGGAAACAATGATTCCTCCAGGTATTTAAAGATGGAACCTGCCATTTCATTTGACATACACCCTACTGGGGAATTACCAAATTCGGTCAGAAAGTAGTTGTCTATTTCTTCCCAAGGAGCTATAGGGGAAATAATTGGAACCATCTCCCTATTACTTCTCTGTATTTTAAGATGAGCAAAAACTTTTTTCGCTCGTATGATTAATGGCGGGACCAATATGTGGCTTGTCCAAGGTCTATCTTGCAAGCGAGGCTGTGGTTCCAACAGTTCTTTTGTTATTTGGACATTGGAAGGCAATTCTGTGAGTCTACAGTAAAATTTTATAAGGATCAACATGCGATGAAGGCTTAGAGGCTGAGTATTACTTTCCACTTCCAATGATAGGATAGGGGAAGTACTTCGAGACCCTGTTGCAATACGTAAACATGCATTTTGAATTTTATCCAATTTGTCTAAATAAGTATTAGATGCTGTACTATAGAATATAGAACCGTAATCAATGCCACTGCGAATTACTGATTTATAAAACATTAACAGAGTCTTTCTATCAGCACCCCAATGATTGTTTGAGATAGACTTCATTAGGTTTATTTTAGGTATACATTTATCTCTGAGGTGTTGAATATGATTCTTCCAAGTTAAACCTGGGGCATCCAACAGCATTCCCAAATATTTATGGTTATCAACAAAGTCTATACAGGAATTACTCAAATATATGTCTGGCTTAGGTAGGTTTTTCCTAGTGAATTGCATCCCCTTAGTCTTGGACTGGTTCAAACATAATCCCCAAGAGTTTGTCCAGTCCTTCAATTTATTAACTTGCTCTTGCACAAGCCTGCCAACCTGGCGTTGGTCATTGCCACTGCAGCACAAAGTAATATCGTCAGCATACTCAAGGAGCATAACACCATGAACTCTAGGTAAGTCTGCTAGCATTATATTAAAAAGGGTTGGAGATAGGATGGAACCTTGCGGAACTCCTGAGGGTAGTCCCCTTTCCGTTGAATAGCTGCCCTCCAAGAACACTTTGAATTTCCTGTCGTTCAAATATTCTTTGATCCAGCATAAGGTTTTGCCTTTGATTCCTAGCTGAGACAGTTTATATAGTAGGCCTGTATGCCATATACAATCATAAGCTTTGTTTAGATCAAAAAATATCACTATACAGAGGCCACGGTCAATAAGGGAGCATCTTATACTCATTTCAAGTCTGGCTACTTGGTCAAGAGTGCACAATCGTCTCCTAAATCCACTCTGTGTTTTACTGAATGCGTCAGATTGTTCCAACATATAATAGAGTCTATTACAGATCATTTTTTCCATGACTTTAGCCATACAGGGCAACAGAGATATGGGCCTATATGCCTTGGGGTCAGATGGGAGTTTCCCAGGCTTAAGTATAGGGAGAATGATGGCAAGCTTCCAGGTAGCTGGGATTATTGAATGTTCAAAACTATAATTAATGATTGATAATAACCAATTTAAATATTCTGGAGTAAGATTTTTGAGCATAAGATTGTGCACCATATCATGACCTGGAGATGTATTACGGGAGCACTTTAGAACTGATTCAAGTTCTGTGAGAGAAAAGGAGCTATTGTAGGACACTGGTTCCCCATTAGACAGTGCCAAAGCTAATGGTAATATAAAGGTTTGATTTAAAGCAGTGGATTTAGAGTTGAAAACATCAAAAAATATATCCGCCAAGGCATCTGATTTGCTTTGTGAATCTGTTAGGATTTTATCTCCGAGCAAAAGAGGGTCACACCTGGCTATTCTACGCTTATTCGACAAACATCCTATTTTTTTCCAAATGGTTGATACTGGAGTTGAATAATTGATTTCTGAACAGAACTCTTGAAAGGATTTCTTCTTTGCATTCCTGGTTACTCTCTTGACCATGGCTTCGGACTTCCTCAGGTTTATCAGGTTGGCAGGAGTTGGATGTTTTCTAAATTGATTCTTTGCAGCTCTTCGCTTTTTGACCCAAGATGCACATTCCTCATTCCACCAATGCTTGGAGTACTTGGGTGTGACTTCTTCTTTGCTTCTATTGAATATTTTCTCTGAAGACTCTACTATTGCAGATGTGAAGTTTTCCACTGATTGTTGAAAATCCTTTCCTTTGTTAATGGTTGGGAGAAAAGATTTCCATGTACTCCATGAGCCAGTTCCAAATATCCAATGACTTCTGGATCTGAAATTAGCTTTATCAGGACAAAAATTGAGAGATACCAACACTGGCTCATGGTCGCTTCCCATTTCAGGTTCCAAACCTATCTGAGACGCTGGCAGCAGATCAACTGATACAAAGCAAAGATCAAGAGTGGAATAGGTACGTGTTTGTAGATGGTAATAGGTGGGTAAATTTTGAGGTGTAAGGAGGCAGAGATCATTATTATCTACTAGGCATTCTACTAAATTATTGCCTGTGGCATTACTTGGGACTCGTGTGTCCCACATTGGATGATGTGCGTTAAAATCTCCCACAATCAACTTGTGGGAGGTCAATTGAGAAAAATAAAAATTAAACTCATTTGTCTCTATGGCTTGATTTGGATTATATATGTTGAGAAGATCCACTTTGTTCTTCTTATTAAAGATTTGAAGGGCTTGAATTTCTAGCTTACCATTGGGATAAATATTTAATATCTTTTCTAGACAAGAAATATCATTCCTGACGAGTAGTGCCAGGCCACCACCAGGACGTGCGTCTCGGTGTTTATAAAAAGAACGATAGTTTATAAATGTTGGTTCCCTACTAGCTTTTAGCCATGTCTCAGCTAAACATACTATATGTGGTTTGGTTGTATATAGTCTTAATTTGAAATGTGATAGTTTACTATACAAACTACGGCAATTCCAAACCAATATGCGCAGGTGGTGGTTGTGGTCTATTATGGATGTTTTTTTGGTATCTTTCCTCTAGAAAAGGCACTGTTCTGAGGCTTATGTTTAGCATTTCCCAGGTTAGTCTGCACTTGCAATGGGTGAGAGTTGTATGTGGGACTGAAGGTATTTGCTGGTCCATCTTGAGTTTTGGGAGTATAAGTTTCTTTCACAATTTTTTCTTTCTTTTTCTTTGTTGCATTGGACTCCTGTTGCACTTGTGAAGTCTTATTGTTAGGTAAGCTCTCACGATCAGGTGAGTTTAAATTTGGAATTAGACCAGAGTTCTCCATCTCAAGGCATTGTTTCATCAGGTTGATGTCCATCTCCTTCTGGATAATCTTGGCAATATCTTCCCCTGTGCAAGGTTTCACCTTATCAGTTGCTGCTTTAAATAGTTTTGCAATTGTAGTGGCAATTTGGATCTTGAAAGTTTCACTAATTGGGCAGTCCTGTCTAGGGCACTGTGTTTCTTGAGGGATTCCTTCTGTCTGTGTACTTGCATCTTTTTGTTGAGCCACATTTTTGGCATTGAGCATTGGAAGATCATAGCTCTGGCTTTTCTGTGCTTTTCTTTGATTTGGGGCATCATATACATTATTTTGATCTGAGCGTGCAGTTGACCAAGGCATCTGACGTGCTTTAGATTCAGTTCTGATTGTCATTACTGCATCTCTGTAAGATAATTTTCTCTCTGCTCTGATCTTTTCCACTGTTTTAGCATTTTTCATGAATGGACACCCTCCATAGTTGGCTGTATGGGGGCCGTGGCAGTTGGAGCATCGAACTGGTGCTCTTTCTTCCTTATTCATGCATTCTCGAGAGCTATGGGGGCCAGAGCAGACCACGCATTTTGGGTTGAATCTGCAATCTTTTGCGTTGTGGCCAAAGCCTTGACATTTAAAACATTGCCAAGGTTTGTCAACAAATAACCTTACTTGGTAGCGTTGAAATCCAAGCACAATGCTATCAGGCAGAATGAGACTGTCAAATGTTATTTGGAGACATAGAGTGGGGCTTTGGTCTTTTCCTTTTGTTAATCTCCTAACATTCATGATGTTTGGATATCTTTGCTGTAGGTAATCTTTTATTTCTTCTTCATTTGAATCAAGTCCAACTGGACCAATCACTCCTACTGATCTTTGCATTGATTGTGGCAATCTACAGATCACTGTCCAGTCTCCAATGGTAGTGATGGACAGCAGGTTTGAGATTTTCCTTTGGTCCAGTGGTTCAGTCTTGACAATTAATAAATTCCTGTTGATGTTCTTCTTCATGTCTATTATTTCATGCTTTCCAAACTCTGAGGCTTGAAGGTTTCTCATCAGTTTCAGTTCATTTGAGAAGAATTTTCTGTTGTCTCTATTATCATCATTTGGCTGAATGAGAAACACTGCTGGGTTTCTTTCTTGGATCTGATTGTGAGTCATAAAAGTTTGGTCTGGTGCAGGTCCATATACTGGAGAATTCAACACTTGGTGGCTTGGCATTTGCAGTGCTGCTCTTTTCTTGATAGGGGAAGATCCTTGCAAGCCTTCCTTAGAGATGCTTGGATCAACACTGCTGGTTTGTTGTTGATCTTTGGGCCCTGAATTGTTGGATCGTTTCCTTTTACACTGTCCTATTAAGTGGCTAGACTGTCCTTGGAAGTTTTCATTGAGGATCTTCAGGGTTTCTTCATCCGATCCTGGAATACTTGTCATGATTTCCTCTTCCTGCTGCGTTAGGGTCAGGACCGGCAGGCTGGCGCTTGGATCGGAAAAAGCACTGGGGTGGTCTCTCCGGAGTTCGGAGTTAATTACCGGCGAGGTGGTCGTGGCTGGATTACTGTCATTATTTGTTGCTATTATTGAGTCTGACAAAACACCATCTTCCATGGAGTCGACGAATGATATGTTATCTTCTTCCTCCGACATGTCTCCAAATTTTTCTCTCGAGTGAGCCATCTTGGAGATGGCTCGCTCTACTCCACGCCGATGATTCGATCAGAATCTTTGGCGTTCTAAACAATGTATCTCTAATAAATACTTAATGAATATTATTTTTATAGTCACTATTTACTTACCGAAAGTTTTGATCCTCTGCTCGTCTCACACGTTCCAGTCGAGCCAACTTCACCTTCTCTCTCATCAAATTTCGAGCTCTCAGCTGTAATGCGCAAAACCTAGACGAAGGTTAACACTTGAACTTGAACTTGAAATTGAGGGCCGACAGCGTCGGGGCCTTTGTAACGGCCTACAATTCCCTCCACAGTTATCACACAAAGAGTTCAGCGTCTGGTACCAGACTTGTCCACTAAACTACTCAGGATCTACCAATCCTTGTCACAAGCTGCCATTGGATGGCGTCACTGGGATAGCCAGTGTGTCAAAACACCATCCCCAGGCATATTGGGTCATAACAGCCCATTCTACCAGACTGGCTCATTCCAGTCACTGTCTCTTACTCCAGGCACGCACAAGAAACACTTTCATAGCCTCAGTGATACTCGCATTACACTCCTGATCCAATCCAGCAAGACAGCTCATGCCGCAATCATCTTCAGCACATCTGGCATTCCACTCATTCTCTCCATACTGCTCAGACACCACACTCATAAAACTCTCTCTCTCTTGCTCATACTTACTACATTCCAGCACAAAATGCTCAATTGTTTCCTCTACTCCACTATTGCACTGCTGACATAATCTGTTATTATTCTCATTCCATCTCCATGTACGTCTGTTCACACTCAATGACTTACATCTCACAGCAAACAAGAGTTGACTTCCAAAACTACCATCATAGAACAGCTCAAACTTAGGTGCTTTCTTTTTCATATACCAGTTAAGTGTAGGCTTCCGCATCATGCTAAGCTTCCACTTATTCAATCCATACTCTTTTGTTTGTCTCTCAATCTCTTTCTTCCACCTCTTGCAGTCCCACTCAGGCCCTACACCTCCTACATTTATTAAACACCAGTCATCCACAGGTCTCCCAATTCTAACATGAATAATCTTTTGCATACTGAGTTTCCTTGCATGCCCCCAACATACTTTCTCCCAATAGCTTACACTCAGATTCCATTCAAAGATTCGCCTTACCCACCTGCTATTCTGCATTCTTTCAATTCTCACTTTATAATTCAGCACAGCTTTCATCATTCTTTCTGAAAATAGGCTCCACCCTAGGTCACCTCTAATGGCCTCTATAGCTGTCCATTTCGGAGCACCCAATGCTACACGTCCTACCTTATTTTGTATCACATCCAGCTTTTCAAGATCACTTCCATTCCAAGCAAGAGCACTCATACCATACATGACACTAGGTACAGCAACATACTTCCACATTCCTCTCACACATTCGTACTTGTTTGCTCTGTATCTGGCCACACTACCTAACCGTCCACTCCACTGCATTGCTTTAGCCACTTTCTCACCTTTAGTTCTAGTACATCCATCTTCACTCATCATACAACCTAGATATTTGTATTCTTTTGTTCTACCTATTCTGATTTCTCCAATATTCCACAGTCTGTCTCTATCAGTCTCATCACTATTTATAACCATGACCTTACTTTTATCGGCACCAAAGTTCATCTTGAAATCTGTACTATATCCATTCACAATGTCAAGCATCCTTTGTAGTTCATGACCACATTCACTAACCACAACCACATCATCAGCATACAACAAACAGCTCAGTCTCTCATTACCAACTTTCAGTCCTAAACCACTCCCTCTCAGTCGAACTGCTAATTCTTCTGTGTACAATCCAAACAACAGGGGGGACAGAGTACAGCCCTGTCTCACTCCTCTAACACTCCTCACTTGCCCTGTTTCCAAATTTCCTAACCTGTAGATAGCACTTGTGTTCTCATACAGACTCTGTACAATGTTCACTATTTTTCTGCTAAAACCAACTTTTCTCAAAATTTCAAACAGCCTAACCCGATCCACTCTGTCATACGCCTTTTCAATATCAAGGAATGCTAAATATACCTTCTTGTTATCCTTCTTCATTCGCTCAATTATTTCACTCACTACAAACAGATTATCCTCCCCCCGTCTATCTTGCCTAAAACCATTCTGTTCTTCTCCCAGGACTCCTAATTCCTCAACTAAATTTTTCATTCTCTCATTCAAAATACCACAAAAGATCTTACATACGGTGTCACCCAGTGCAATTGGTCTGTAATTTTTAAGTTCTTTCATACTCTTATGTCCACCCTTATGCAACAGAACTACATTACACTTGTTCCAGTCATCCGGTACTCTTTCACTCTTCCATATCTCATCAAATAAACATTTCAACATACTGACTACACTCTCTCCTCCACATTTATAGAACTCATATGGTATCTTATCAGGGCCACATGCCTTTCCATTTTTCACTTTCTTCAAAAAACTTACAATCTCTTCACAAGTGATTTCGTCTTCCATTTGCAGTTCATGTTCATCTATCAGAGAATTTATTGGTTCATCATCTGTAACCTGCTCATTCATTCCACCAATGTCCTCCCAGTATTCTTCAACTGCTTTCACCATTTGCATCCTATCTTGCACACTGCAACCATTGACTACTAATTCATCAACTTGAACTTCACTACCTCTATCATTACCTTGTATAAACCTATACCAATCTTTTATTCCATCTGGACCTTTCTTTCTTAGATTTTCAACTTGGTGTCTCTCTTCTTTAACCCTAGCCTCACTGATCATTCTCCCCACTTTCTTCTGCTGGTCCTTGTACTCATTCCATACACTCTGCCATTCATCCTCAGTAATTCTGCGTCTTTCATACATTTTCCTCATACTGCGTTGTTTTTTATTTAAAGTCTTCCTTCTCGTTCGTTCTTCCTTTATCTCACTCGTAAACCACCTAGCATTCCCTGTACTTTTCTTGCATTTCATTCTACCGATCTTTTGCTCTGCCACATCATACAAGGTTCTTGCAATCTCCTTATTTAGGTCATTTACATTTCCACACCTGTTCCAGTTACATCTACTCAATTCATTTCTAAATTCTTCCCAGTTTGCCATTTTAATACGCCAATTTTCTCTTACTCTGCTGGCCTTCTGCATCGGCTCCTTTCCACCCCAATTATATTCTAGTACAAGCATTTTATGGTCACTATCAATATCAAAATCATCTTCATCTACAAACATTTCCTTGACACACTCTCTTGCTCTACTATTCACTATCATATAGTCAATTGCAGTTTTACATTCCCTGCTTTGCCATGTATGCAAGCCATTTCCTATTGTTACATTTAGGTTCTCAAGTTCATTCTCATCACAGAAATCAATCAATTTTTGTCCATTTGCATTCACAGGCTCACCAAGTATACCAACATGGCCATTCATATCACCCATCAAAATCAGAGGGCATCTGCAATGCTCTTGCACAATTCTTGTTAATATTTCATACTTTTTTACATTCTCTTGATGAGCTAAAATACCATCAGTTGTCATATAGCATACAACCACAATAACACATTCTCTGGCATGCATTCTTTCACACTTTATTACTAACAGATCTTCACTCTCAGGTTCATTTCCAACAGGAATTTCTTCTAATTTCCAATTTAGAGCATTTTTTACAATGAGACCAACTCCACCACCTCTTTTTTGCCAACTTACACGCCCTTTTCCAATCATGTAGTACTTACTCTCCTAACATTTTAAACTGACTCTATCACGCATTTGGGTCTCTACTACACCAACACAATCCAAATCTCCATTCTCAAATTCTGCTACAAGGTCATTTAACTTTCCTGCATTCCATCCACGCACATTTATACATCCAAACCTTACAACACTATTGGACAATTCACAACATTTTTCATTTTTGCTCTGACAGCTTTCCATTCATCCAGTTCCACCTTCCATTACAATATGAGTACACCCAATCCACTGGATGTATCTCCTGGAGAGTTTCATCTCACCTTCTTGAGTAAGATGGACTCCATCTCCACGAAAACACCCACTCTGGATCAGGTTATCCATATCAAGGAAGCTGGAACCCATTTCACGCTTTCTCATACTCTCAGCTTTCATACTCATAATCCTTTTATGCACTTCCCTATTCACCTCCTTTCGCACCCTTTCATACTCCTCGCCACATGCAGGCCTTCTCAGCAGACTGGTCACAGCCACTCTTACATTCTTCTTTCGCGCCCTTTCAACAACATTCATAATTGCATTCACCGTACGCTCTCTCCCACATTCAAGCAATCCATTGCCACCTCCTTGCAGTACAACCATCCCTTCATCCATTCCATCTATCATTTCCTCAGCATGCCTACAAATCTCATTCACTCCCTTTCCTCTCATGCTCGTACATCCACTACGGTCAGTCATACTCACAAACCTATCCACATTCTTCACCATGCTGTCACCACATATTCTAATCGTAGGTCTCACTCTCCCTTTCATACTACTCTTTCGTTCAACTCTTCCACTCACATCACTCTTTCCATCCATCTTCCTTTCATTCACTTCCACTACAGGCGCCTGCACCTCATGTGGCATATCAACAGGTTGCTCCTTCATTCTCTCCCCATTCGTACTTCTTTCATCATGCTCATTCATCCTTCTACTCTCATCTAGCACATTTGCACCACCATTCACTTCATTTATTGCATTCACACTCCTTGCACCATCATCCACTTCATTTGCACTCCTTGCACCATCATCCACTTCATTTGCACTCCTTGCACCACCACCATTTACCTCTTCATTCACTGCATTTGCACCATTCTCATTCTTTCCTTCATTCAACTTCCTTTCATCCTTCAAATCAGCCTCTAAAGCAACCATCAGAATTGTCAATCTTTCAACCTCCTCTTCCAACTTCTTTCTCTCGTCATTCAAACATTTCCAGCACGTAAACACAAGATCATTCAACTTCCTCCGACTCATCTCTCTCAAACCTTTGCATGCATCTATATCTACCCACTCTTTACAAGTCATGCACTCAATCTCCTCATCCATTCCACTTGCACCTCCCTTCCTACGACCAGTCCTATTTCTTGCCATCCTCAAACACAGACTTCTATCTCAGTACAAATTTCACAGGCAGAAGAAGTCTTCACTCACCAAATCTACTGAAAATCAAGTTATCAAAAAAAAAAAAGAAACAAAAAACGTTTGTCTGCAAGTCTGTGTGGAGTCAGTCACTCCATCCAAGATGATCCGCCTTGAACTTGAAATTGAGGGCCGACAGCGTCGGGGCCTTTGTAACGGCCTACAATTCCCTCCACAGTTATCACACAAAGAGTTCAGCGCCTGGTACCTGACTTGTCCACTAAACTACTCAGGATTTACCAATCCTCGTCACAAGCTGCCATTGGATGGCGTCACTGGGATAGCCAGTGCGTCAAAACACCATCCCCAGGCATATTGGGTCATTACTGACCATTCTACCTGACTGGCTCATTCCAGTCACTGTCTCTTACTCCAGGCACGCACAAGAAACAATTTCATAGCTTCGATGATACTCAAATTGCACTCCTGATCCAATCCAGCAAGACAGCTCATACCGCAATCATCTTCAGCACATCTGGCATTCCACTCATTCTCTCCATACTGCTCAGACACCACATTCATAAAACTCTCTCTCTCTTGCTCATATTTACTACATTCCAGCACTAAATGCTCAATTGTTTCCTCTACTCCACTATTACACTGCTGACATAATCTGTTATTATTCTCATTCCATCTCCATGTACGTCTGTTCACACTCAATGACTTACATCTCACAGCAAACAAGAGTTGACTTCCAAAACTACCATCATAGAACAGCTCAAACTTAGGTGCTTTCTTTTTCATATACCAGTTAAGTGTAGGCTTGCGCATCATGCTAAGCTTCCACTTATTCAATCCATACTCTTTTGTTCGTCTCTCAATCTCTTTCTTCCACCTCTTGCAGTCCCACTCAGGCCCTACACCTCCTACATTTATTAAACTCCAGTCATCCACAGGTCTCCCAATTCTAACATGAATAATCTTTTGCATACTGAGTTTCCTTGCATGCCCCCAACATACTTTCTCCCAATAGCTTACACTCAGATTCCATTCAAAGATTCGCCTTACCCACCTGCTATTCTGCATTCTTTCAATTCTCACCTTATAATTCAGCACAGCTTTCATCATTCTTTCTGAAAATAGGCTCCACCCTAGGTCACCTCTAATGGCTTCTGTAGCTGTCCATTTCGGAGCACCCAATGCTACACGTCCTACCTTATTTTGTATCACATCCAGCTTTTCAAGATCACTTCCATTCCAGGCAAGAGCACTCATACCATACATGACACTAGGTACAGCAACATACTTCCACATTCCTCTCACACATTCGTACTTGTTTGCTCTGTATCTGGCCACACTACCTAACCGTCCACTCCACTGCATTGCTTTAGCCACTTTCTCACCTTTAGTTCTAGTACATCCATCTTCACTCATCATACAACCTAGATATTTGTATTCTTTTGTTCTACCTATTCTGATTTCTCCAATATTCCACAGTCTGTCTCTATCAGTCTCATCACTATTTATAACCATGACCTTACTTTTATCGGCACCAAAGTTCATCTTGAAATCTGTACTATATCCATTCACAATGTCAAGCATCCTTTGTAGTTCATGACCACATTCACTAACCACAACCACATCATCAGCATACAACAAACAGCTCAGTCTCTCATTACCAACTTTCAGTCCTAAACCACTCCCTCTCAGTCGAACTGCTAATTCTTCTGTGTACAATCCAAACAACAGGGGGGACAGAGTACAGCCCTGTCTCACTCCTCTAACACTCCTCACTTGCCCTGTTTCCAAATTTCCTAACCTGTAGATAGCACTTGTGTTCTCATACAGACTCTGTACAATGTTCACTATTTTTCTGCTAAAACCAACTTTTCTCAAAATTTCAAACAGCCTAACCCGATCCACTCTGTCATACGCCTTTTCAATATCCAGGAATGCTAAATATACCTTCTTGTTATCCTTCTTCATTCGCTCAATTATTTCACTCACTACAAACAGATTATCCTCCCCCCGTCTATCTTGCCTAAAACCATTCTGTTCTTCTCCCAGGACTCCTAATTCCTCAACTAAATTTTTCATTCTCTCATTCAAAATACCACAAAAGATCTTACATACGGTGTCACCCAGTGCAATTGGTCTGTAATTTTTAAGTTCTTTCATACTCTTATGTCCACCCTTATGCAACAGAACTACATTACACTTGTTCCAGTCATCCGGTACTCTTTCACTCTTCCATATCTCATCAAATAAACATTTCAACATACTGACTACACTCTCTCCTCCACATTTATAGAACTCATATGGTATCTTATCAGGGCCACATGCCTTTCCATTTTTCACTTTCTTCAAAAAACTTACAATCTCTTCACAAGTGATTTCGTCTTCCATTTGCAGTTCATGTTCATCTATCAGAAAATTTATTGGTTCATCATCTGTAACCTGCTCATTCATTCCACCAATGTCCTCCCAGTATTCTTCAACTGCTTTCACCATTTGCATCCTATCTTGTACACTGCAACCATTGACTACTAATTCATCAACTTGAACTTCACTACCTCTATCATTACCTTGTATAAACCTATACCAATCTTTTATTCCATCTAGACCTTTCTTTCTTAGATTTTCAACTTGGTGTCTCTCTTCTTTAACCCTAGCCTCATTGATCATTCTCTTTACTTTCTTCTGCTGGTCCTTGTACTCATTCCATACACTCTGCCATTCATCCTCAGTAATTCTGCGTCTTTCATACATTTTCCTCATACTGCGTTGTTTTTTATTTAAAGTCTTCCTTCTCGTTCGTTCTTCCTTTATCTCACTCGTAAACCACCTAGCATTCCCTGTACTTTTCCTGCATTTCATTCTACCGATCTTTTGCTCTGCCACATCATACAAGGTTCTTGCAATCTCCTTATTTAGGTCATTTACATTTCCACACCTGTTCCAGTTACATCTACTCAATTCATTTCTAAATTCTTCCCAGTTTGCCATTTTAATATGCCAATTTTCTCTTACTCTGCTGGCCTTCTGCATCGGCTCCTTTCCACCCCAATTATATTCTAGTACAAGCATTTTATGGTCACTATCAATATCAAAATCATCTTCATCTACAAACATTTCTTTGACACACTCTCTTGCTCTACTATTCACTATCATATAGTCAATTGCAGTTTTACATTCCCTGCTTTGCCATGTATGCAAGCCATTTCCTATTGTTACATTTAGGTTCTCAAGTTCATTCTCATCACAGAAATCAATCAATTTTTGTCCATTTGCATTCACAGGCTCACCCAGTATACCAACATGGCCATTCATATCACCCATTAAAATCAGAGGGCATCTGCAATGCTCTTGCACAATTCTTGTTAATATTTCATACTTTTTTACATTCTCTTGATGAGCTAAAATACCATCAGTTGTCATATAGCATACAACCACAATAACACATTCTCTGGCATGCATTCTTTCACACTTTATTACTAACAGATCTTCACTCTCAGGTTCATTTCCAACAGGAATTTCTTCTAATTTCCAATTTAGAGCATTTTTTACAATGAGACCAACTCCACCACCTCTTTTTTGCCAACTTACACGCCCTTTTCCAATCATGTAGTACTTACTCTCCTTACACTTTAAACTGACTCTATCACGCATTTGGGTCTCTACTACACCAACACAATCCAAATCTCCATTCTCAAATTCTGCTACAAGGTCATTTAACTTTCCTGCATTCCATCCACGCACATTTATACATCCAAACCTTACAACACTATTGGACAATTCACAACATTTTTCATTTTTGCTCTGACAGCTTTCCATTCATCCAGTTCCACCTTCCATTACAATATGAGTATACCCAATCCACTGGATGTATCTCCTGGAGAGTTTCATCTCACCTTCTTGAGTAAGGTGGACTCCATCTCCACGAAAACATCCACTCTGGATCAGGTTATCCATATCAAGGAAGCTGGAACCCATTTCACGCTTTCTCATACTCTCAGCTTTCATACTCATGATCCTTTTATGCACTTCCCTATTCACCTCCTTTCGCACCCTTTCATACTCCTCACCACATGCAGGCCTTCTCAGCAGACTGGTCACAGCCACTCTTACATTCTTCTTTCGCGCCCTTTCAACAACATTCATAATTGCATTCACCGTATGCTCTCTCCCACATTCAAGCAATCCATTGCCACCTCCTTGCAGTACAACCATCCCTTCATCCATTCCATCTATCACTTCCTCAGCATGCCTACAGATCTCATTCACTCCCTTTCCTCTCATGCTCGTACATCCACTACGGTCAGTCATACTCACAAACCTATCCACATTCTTCACCATGCTGTCACCACATATTCTAATCGTAGGTCTCACTCTCCCTTTCATACTACTCTTTCGTTCAACTCTTCCACTCACATCACTCTTTCCATCCATCTTCCTTACATTCACTTCCACTACAGGCGCCTGCACCTCATGTGGCATATCAACAGGTTGCTCCTTCACTCTCTTCCCATTCGTACTTCTTTCATCATGCTCATTCATCCTTCTACTCTCATCTGGCACATTTGCACCACCATTCACTTCATTTATTGCATTCACACTCCTTGCACCATCATCCACTTCATTTGCACTCCTTGCACCATCATCCACTTCATTTGCACTCCTTGCACCATCATCCACTTCATTTGTACTCCTTGCACCACCACCATTTACCTCTTCATTCACTGCATTTGCACCATTCTCATTCTTTCCTTCATTCAACTTCCTTTCATCCTTCAAATCAGCCTCTAAAGCAACCATCAGAATTGTCAATCTCTCAACCTCCTCTTCCAACTTCTTTCTCTCGTCATTCAAACATTTCCAGCACGTAAACACAAGATCATTCAACTTCCTCCGACTCATCTCTCTCAAACCTTTGCATGCATCTATATCTACCCACTCTTTACAAGTCATGCACTCAATCTCCTCATCCATTCCACTTGCACCTCCCTTCCTACGACCAGTCCTATTTCTTGCCATCCTCAGACACAGACTTCTATCTCAGTACAAATTTCACAGGCAGAAGGAATCTTCACTCACCAAATCTACTGAAAATCAAGTTATCAAAAAAAAAAAAATCGTCTCCAAGAACACCGTCTCCGGAAAGGAAACATGTGCGGACGCCGCTCGGATATGTTATCTTTCTTCATTTACAAGTTAACCTCTTTCCGCACAATCTGAATTTTCCACCACTGAGTCGTATTCCGATGAAAACAGCTGCGCTCTTGGGTCTGTTGGCACTTTTCCTGGTTTTAAGGATCGGACATATTATGGCCTCCTTCCACTGCTCTGGGATTTCTGAGACCCAAACTCTATTAAAGTGATTTAGTATGTATTTTGTCTGGTCTTCATTCATATGTTTAATGAATTCTAGAGATATTGTATCTGGTCCAGGTGCTTTAGTTTTAGAGCTGATTATTGCTCTTTTGAGCTCTACCATAGTGAGAGGACGATTGTAATCATGCTCTGTATCAAATGAAAATGAGATAGGAATTTGTTCACAGATGTTTCTATGTTTATCAAATATTGGATCATGAGACTCTAAGTTGTTATTCGAGGCATATTGGTCCACCAATATGTCTGAGATTTCCTTTAGGCAAGTAATTATTTGTTGCTTGAGTTTTTGAGCACAATTTGTCCCCGGCTTTGTTTTCCCTTTATGGCTTTAATTTTGTGCCAAACCTCCGCTGGAGAAGAGGTACTGAGGCCTGACACAAATGCCTTCCAGCTGTTGGCTTTAGCCTCTTGTACTGTTTTTCAGAAAATTGCTCTTGCTTTTTTGAATGCAATCCATTTCTCAATGTTCCCTTGGTGATTTTTGTAATGGTTGTATGCCTTATGATATTTCCTATGGGCTATCTTGCAATCTTCAGTCCACCAGCAATTAGTCCTTTGTAGTGGTGAACGGCTTTGACTAGCCCTGATGTTACCTTCAGTTGTTGCCAGTATAGCTTTGGCTATGGATTGATAAGCATCAGATATTGACCTATCTGAGCAGTTCGTAAACACTAGAGCTTTTTCGAATTTCGGCCAATCTGCACTGAGCAGGTGCCATTTTTTTGGTAGTTGTACCGTGGGAAATGCTAAAGTGGATTCAATTATCAGTGGAAAGTAATCACTTGTAAAAGTATCGCTACAAGTGTTCCATGTAAACTTAGAATGCAGGTCCTCGGTGACTATTGTTAGATCTATATGAGTATAAGTACCTCTGGAGGACAAGAAGGGGGGGGCAGTGTTGTTCAGTAATAATAAATTGTTCTCTGTCATCCAGTTCCCTATTATTTTACCCCTTGTATCACTGAAGTCAGATACCCAGCTATAGCTGTGAGCATTTGAGTCCATCATAATAATGCTGGATCCTGTAATCTGACTGCTGATGTCCTGTAACTTCTGTATTAACCCATTACTTTCCAAATGGGGAGGCAAATACATATTTATTATATTGATAGGTGTTGAATAGTTGGTGAGGCGTATCCACATTGGGCGCCAAATTGTAGATATTTGCAATTTTTGCTGGTCCTTCTTGGGAGCCAGAATTTCAGAGTCTTCTTATCCCGGAAGGATCTTCCTGATATCTTCAGGGAAAATGGAAAGTCAGGTTTTGGCGACTTAATTTATTAGTTGGGGCTTGCCCACAGGTTTTCAGGAGGCGAATTATTTTCCAGCAGTTGAAATTTTAGCCGATATAAAAATCAAGCTTTGAAGTTTTAGAGCCGAAGAATTTTCTGGCTATGGAGCTTTTCACGCTGGTAATGCAGCCGTCGAAAGTTAGAGCCGAAATGAAATTCGAGCTGCGAAATTGGAGCCGATATAAAAATCGAGCTTTGAAGTTTTAGAGCCAAAGAATTTTCTGGCTATGGAGCTTTTCACGCTGGTAATGCAGCCGTCGAAAGTTAGAGCCGAAATGAAATTCGAGCTGTTGAAATTTTGAAATCTGTGATGGATATAGGGTTCGCAAGTATCTGTGATACGCCAGTTCGATTATTTGCGAGAGAATTATTTTTCCTCCCGCGAAATTACAAAGCACTAGTCGGCATCTCTGACAATAGCCTGACACGCCCTTACCGAGAAGACATTACTGCAAGTAATGTCGCGAACATGCTATTAAGCCAGATGTCGACTGTGCCTTTTTTTTAACCTATAAATGAATATAACGGTACATATGTACATCAGATAGCTTATACAGAATACTTAAGAATATTTCTTAACAATTAGAAACACTTATTCTAATACAGCTCAGGAACAGTCTTGTCCTTTCTCTTCTGAAGAGGCTGAATCCAGTTCTGGTTGGTTGGGAGAGCGCGATAAGAAGTCGGCGAGATGGTTCTCCATTCCCGGAATATGTTCCGATTTAAATTGGAAGAGGATGAAGTATGAAGCCCTCGTCGGTTTAGTTTACCAGCTTGTTGCAGATATATAAGAGGTCGATGGTCGCCAAGGTGCATCGTTGATCTTGGTCGCCAATTTTGGTCGCTGATATGGTCGCCAATTTTCGATTGCTGATCTGGTCGCCAGTTTGATCGGTGATCTGGTCGCCAGTTTGATTGCTGATCTGGTCGCCAGTTTGATTGCTGATCTGGTCGCCAGTTTGATCGCTGATCTGGTCGCCAGTTTGATCGCTGATCTGGTCGCCAGTTTGATCGCTGATCTGGTCGCCAGTTTTGTTTGTTGATCCTTTTGAGATGACGAGCTCGGAACGCATTCGTCGTTTTCTGGCAGCAGCTGCTGTTTGGAGGCCAGGGTGTCCTGCGGTCTACCGTAGATGCCGGTGGCCATGGACGCCTTGGTCTTTTTAGGTGTAGGCCTTTATCGCGCATGAAAGACCTTAGTGTATTAAGATCATCACTTTCTAATTTCTCTATTTCTTCTTTGATTGGCTCAAGCACCTTTCCATATAGCGGAGATTTCTTGTTGATCTGAAGCTGTTTTGGTTCTTTAGATTTTTCAATTTCTTCTCTCTTAGCACTCGCTTTTGGAGTGACATGAGAGGTTTCAATTATGATAGGAGGCGTATGCTCTTCTTCAAAGGATGTAGTTCCTGGCACACGTCCTAGGATTATGTCGGTTGCAGGGTTATCCATTACTACGACTGTGATGTTGCCTCGATAATATGGGCAGTCAAGTTTTACGTTTGCTAACGGCGCTACGAAAGTTTGGCTGTCAGCTAGCTTCACGGTGATTTTGTTTTTAGATATATTTTGTTCGGGCACAAGGGCTTTATTTACAAATACGGCTGTGGCTCCTCCATCCAGTAAGATTTCCACAGGTTGATCATTGAGTTGGCCTTGGCACTTTTTTAATTCTCCTAATAGTACTTCGGTTGTATTCGAAATTACCGCAGCATGATTGCATTCGACGGGTGGCAGGGTATATCCTGGGGACTCTTCTTTGATATAATTGATGTGGGCAGTAGGTTGGGCCGCACCTCTTTCATTTCGGGAAGAGGTATTTTGCTGAGATTGCGGGTTAAGTACTTGGCACTCTGCGCTAGAATGAGTTGGATTTTCTCCATGGTGATTACAGAAGAATGTTCTCCAGTGGATTGGCGGACGGTTAAAGTAGTTGGGTCTGCCTTCTACGTGAGCTGGTCCAGTTGTCCTTGGCCTATACTGGAAATTCTGATTCTGAGGCGGTGCAGGTCGATACTGGGGATTTCGGTTCTGAGGAGGTCGATAGTTGAAATTTTGGTTCTGAGGAGGTGAAGGTCGATAGTTTCCGGTTGTGGTGTTAGAAAATCGATTCACTTGAGAACTTCTGGAAGGTTTTCCCATTGAAGATTCTTGACCTTCGTTTTTGTTAGTCGACAGACGGTTCTCACAGAGTTTCTGGAGAGTTGTATTTGGTCGGGCTTGTAGAAATTTGTCTCCTTGTTCAGCTAGAGTCGCTAAGGTGTTACCGCTTCTGTCCTTGAGTTGAGTGGCAAGGTGAGACGGTAGACTGGAGTAGACCCTATCCATAAGCATGAAATTTTTCAGTTGGTCGTAGTTTTCTTCTACTTGGCTTCCGGTGAGCCATGCGTTAAGCGCTTGTTCCAATCTCCGGATGTATCGACTCATGTTGTCTCCTTCCTCAGGCTTCAGTTCATAGTAGTTACTGCGCAGTTTAGCGGGGGTTATCTTGTGGGACTCCAGCAGTAAATTTTTGATTTCCCTAAATTGGTAGCGGTCGACAGCGGCCAATGTCTGGATGAGTCTTCTTTCCTTAGCCGTTACTAGATTTTCTAGTGCGAGAACAGCCTCAAATTCCGTGTATTCGAGTGCGTTGCTGTGACTCTCGAAACGCTGCATGAATTCTTGGATCCCCTCTTGTTCAGGGTTAAAAGCAGCGATATCGGGTATTTTGACCCGTCTGGCTTCTGGTGCCCTTGGTTGGTTGAGTTGTTGGAGCTGGATTTCATGCTCTCGTTCTCTTTCTCTCTCTCGTTCTCTTTCTCGTTCTCGTTCTCTTTCTCGTTCTCGTTCTTCTCTTTCTAGTGCTCGTTCTCGTTCTTCTCTTTCTAGTGCTCGTTCTTCTCTTTCTCTTTCTCGTTCTCTTTCTCGTTCTTCAGCTTCCTCCAGAATTCTTATTCTTTGAAGGAAGGTTTCACGGTAGTCTGGTTGCTCCGGAGTGAGGCCTAGGGCAGTCATGTACTCTCGGGCACGTTGAACGCAGTCCATTTTGAAATTTTTCTTTTGCTTCAGGAAGTCGAAGTTCCTTTATTTTTGTTATTTTTCTTGGGTTTTCAGGATTCAAAGTCCTTTATTTTCTTCTGCTTCAGGGAGTCAAGTCCTCCTGTTTTATTTTAGTTTTTCTTAGCTTTCAGGATTCGTAGTCCTTCTGTTCGGGCGCCAAATTGTTGAATAGTTGGTGAGGCGTATCCACATTGGGCGCCAAATTGTAGATATTTGCAATTTTTGCTGGTCCTTCTTGGGAGCCAGAATTTCAGAGTCTTCTTATCCCGGAAGGATCTTCCTGATATCTTCAGGGAAAATGGAAAGTCAGGTTTTGGCGACTTAATTTATTAGTTGGGGCTTGCCCACAGGTTTTCAGGAGGCGAATTATTTTCCAGCAGTTGAAATTTTAGCCGATATAAAAATCAAGCTTTGAAGTTTTAGAGCCGAAGAATTTTCTGGCTATGGAGCTTTTCACGCTGGTAATGCAGCCGTCGAAAGTTAGAGCCGAAATGAAATTCGAGCTCTTGAAATTTTGAAATCTGTGATGGATATAGGGTTCGCAAGTATCTGTGATACGCCAGTTCGATTATTTGCGAGAAAATTATTTTTCCTCCCGCGAAATTACAAAGCACTAGTCGGCATCTCTGACAATAGCCTGACACGCCCTTACCGAGAAGACATTACTGCAAGTAATGTCGCGAACATGCTATTAAGCCCGATGTCGACGGTGCCTTGGCCTATAAATTAATATAATGGTGCAAATGTACATCAGATAGCTTATAAAGAATACTTAAGACTATTTCTTAACAATTTGAAACACTTATTCTAATACAGCTCAGGAACAGTCTTGTCCTTTCTTTTCTGAAGAGGCCGACTCCAGTTCTGGTTGGTGGGGAGAGCGGGATAAGAAATCGGCGAGATGGTTCTCCACTCCAGGAATATGTTCCGCTTTAAATTGAAAGAGGCTGAAGTATAAAGCCCTCGTTGGTTTAGTTTATCAGCTTGTTGCAGATATTAAGAGGTCGATGGTCGCCATTGTGCATCGTTGATCTTGGTCGCCAATTTTCGATTGCTGATCTGGTCGCCAGTTTGATCGGTGATCTGGTCGCCAGTTTGATTGCTGATCTGGTCGCCAGTTTGATCGGTGATCCGGTCGCCAGTTTGATCGGTGATCTGGTCGCCAGTTTGATCGGTGATCTGGTAGCCATTTTGATCGCTGATCTGGTCGCCATTTTGATCGCTGATCTGGTCGCCATTTTGATCGCTGATCTGGTCGCCAGTTTGATCGCTGATCTGGTCGCCATTTTGATTGCTGATCTGGTCGCCAGTTTTGTTCGTTGATCTTTTTTAGATGACGAGCTTGGAACGCACTCGTCCTTCTCCGGCAGCAGCTGCTGTTTGGAGGCCAGGGTGTCCTGCGGTCTACCGTAGATGCCGGTGGCCATGGA
Source organism: Morinoia aosen (assembly GCA_030386875.1). Classification (NCBI taxonomy): domain Eukaryota; kingdom Metazoa; phylum Arthropoda; class Malacostraca; order Amphipoda; family Talitridae; genus Morinoia; species Morinoia aosen. The sequence continues at coordinate 1,016,992 of CM059570.1, forward strand.
CGCCGTGGTCTTTTTAGGTGTAAGCCTTTATCGCGCATGCCAGACAGTGTATTACGATCATTACTTTCTAATTTCTCTATTTCTTCTTTGGTTGGCTTAAGCACCTTCCCATACAGAGGACATTCCTTGTTGATCTGAAGCTGTTTTGGTTCTTTAGATTTTTCAATTTCTTCTCTCTTAGCACTCGCTTTTGGAGTGACATGAGAGGTTTCAATTATGATAGGAGGCGTATGCTCTTCTTCAAAGGATGTAGTTCCTGGCACACGTCCTAGGATTATGTCGGTTGCAGGGTTATCCATTACTACGACTGTGATGTTGCCTCGATAATATGGGCAGTCAAGTTTTACGTTTGCTAACGGCGCTACGAAAGTTTGGCTGTCAGCTAGCTTCACGGTGATTTTGTTTTTAGATATATTTTGTTCGGGCACAATGGCTTTATTTACAAATACGGCTGTGGCTCCTCCATCCAGTAAGATTTCCACAGGTTGATCATTGAGTTGGCCTTGGCACTTTTTTAATTCTCCTAATAGTATTTCGGTTGTATTCGAAATTACCGCAGCATGATTGCATTCGACGGGTGGCAGGGTATATCCTGGGGACTCCTCTTCGATGTAATTTATGTGGGCAGTAGGTTGTGCCGCACCTCCTTCATTTCGGGAAGAGGTATTTTGCTGAGATTGCGGGTTAAGTACTTGGCACTCTGCGCTAGAATGAGTTGGATTTTCTCCATGGGGATTACAGAAGAATGTTCTCCAGTGAATTGGCGGACGGTTAAAGTAGTTGGGTCTGCCTTCTACGTGAGCTGGTCCAGTTGTCCTTGGCCTATACTGGAAATTCTGATTCTGAGGCGGTGCAGGTCGATACTGGGGATTTCGGTTCTGAGGAGGTCGATAGTTGAAATTTTGGTTCTGAGGAGGTGAAGGTCGATAGTTTCCGGTTGTGGTGTTAGAAAATCGATTCACTTGAGAACTTCTGGAAGGTTTTCCCATTGAAGATTCTTGACCTTCGTTTTTGTTAGTCGACAGACGGTTCTCACAGAGTTTCTGGAGAGTTGTATTTGGTCGGGCTTGTAGAAATTTGTCTCCTTGTTCAGCTAGAGTCGCTAAGGTGTTACCGCTTCTGTCCTTGAGTTGAGTGGCAAGGTGAGACGGTAGACTGGAGTAGACCCTATCCATAAGCATGAAATTTTTCAGTTGGTCGTAGTTTTCTTCTACTTGGCTTCCGGTGAGCCATGCGTTAAGCGCTTGTTCCAATCTCCGAATGTATCGACTCATGTTGTCTCCTTCCTCAGGCTTCAGTTCATAGTAGTTACTGCGCAGTTTAGCGGGGGTTATCTTGTGGGACTCCAGCAGTAAATTTTTAATTTCCCTAAATTGGTAGCGGTCGACAGCGGCCAATGTCTGGATGAGTCTTCTTTCCTTAGCCGTTACTAGATTTTCTAGTGCGAGAACAGCCTCAAATTCCGTGTATTCGAGTGCGTTGCTGTGACTCTCGAAACGCTGCATGAATTCTTGGATCCCCTCTTGTTCAGGGTTAAAAGCAGCGATATCGGGTATTTTGACCCGTCTGGCTTCTGGTGCCCTTGGTTGGTTGAGTTGTTGGAGCTGGATTTCATGCTCTCGTTCTCTTTCTCTCTCTCGTTCTCTTTCTCGTTCTCGTTCTCTTTCTCGTTCTCGTTCTTCTCTTTCTAGTGCTCGTTCTCGTTCTTCTCTTTCTAGTGCTCGTTCTCGTTCTTCTCTTTCTAGTGCTCGTTCTTCTCTTTCTCTTTCTCTTTCTCGTTCTCTTTCTCGTTCTTCAGCTTCCTCTAGAATTCTTATTCTTTGAAGGAAGGTTTCACGGTAGTCTGGTTGCTCCGGAGTGAGGCCTAGGGCAGTCATGTACTCTCGGGCACGTTGAACGCAGTCCATTTTGAAATTTTTCTTTTGCTTCAGGAAGTCGAAGTTCCTTTATTTTTGTTATTTTTCTTGGGTTTTCAGGATTCAAAGTCCTTTATTTTCTTCTGCTTCAGGGAGTCAAGTCCTCCTGTTTTATTTTAGTTTTTCTTAGCTTTCAGGATTCGTAGTCCTTCTGTTCGGGCGCCAAATTGTTGAATAGTTGGTGAGGCGTATCCACATTGGGCGCCAAATTGTAGATAGTTGCAATTTTTTGCTGGTATTTCTTGGGAGCCAGAATTTCAGAGTCTTCTTATCCCGGAAGGATCTTCCTGATATCTTCAGGGAAAATGGAAAGTCAGGTTTTGGCGGCTTAATTTATTAGTTGGGGCTTGCCCACAGGTTTTCAGGAGGCGAATTATTTTCCAGCAGTTGAAATTTTAGCCGATATAAAAATCAAGCTTTGAAGTTTTAGAGCCGAAGAATTTTCTGGCTATGGAGCTTTTCACGCTGGTAATGCAGCCGTCGAAAGTTAGAGCCGAAATGAAATTCGAGCTCTTGAAATTTTGAAATCTGTGATGGATATAGGGTTCGCAAGTATCTGTGATACGCCAGTTCGATTATTTGCGAGAGAATTATTTTTCCTCCCGCGAAATTACAAAGCACTAGTCGGCATCTCTGACAATAGCCTGACAGAGACCATCCGGCTTTTTGAACTTTTTTCGTCAGATTCGTTTGAAAGTTGGCCAGTATATGTATTTTGTAAAAGTAAACCTTTTTTACTCCTGTAATTTTTTCGATTTAGGCCTTAGTTTTTTATGACGAAAAATGTGTTTTTGGTATATTTTTGACGGACCCCGTTTTATGGTCTTTTACGCTGGGGTCCAAGGGTTCTAGAGATCGTTTATATGACTTCCTTGTAAGAAGGGGGAAGGTTGAGTGACACTCGCTTCACGAAGATCCTTTATTGGAGTGATGTGCTGATACAATACAGAAGAGTACTATGAACGGGCGGGGCAGGCAACGCCCAGCACCGCTGTGCGACGCGCACACGCCGTGGCTCGGCGGTGGCTGCGCTCGACTAGCTCTAGGCCTGAATGCCTAATCCTTAATGCCTCACGCTTTAACATTACAGCGCGTCATATAGGTAGCAGTATCTAAGTCGGGCTCTCCCCATACTGATAACAATACAAGAATAGTAACATAAGAAATCCCGACAGCTCCGACTCCTACATGGCTCCCCTCCTCGAGGAAGTGGGTCCTCCCACTTCATAACCCATATCAAAAATTACAAAAGGTTCATGATGTTGATGTGGATAATTTACGTTAAATCAATTACGTTAAATGAAGGTAGAGCTGATATGAATATACATAACTAGTGGCAATTGATCATCTCATTTTCTGAAGCAAAGAACACAATACTATAAAAGCATAAACGGCAAAACTAAAATACATCACATCATAAAATAGTGATGGACAAAGCAAAACAATTTAAAAGACAGCAAAATAAAACAAAGCGCAGTATGTATTTATTCATTTCTTGACGGACAACATCCATCGCACGACGAAAGATCATGTGACTAACGCAAACACACGACATCACACATAACTTTCGCTACGACTCATTCCTCACTTACTTCATCAGGCTGACATTCCCTTTTCATTCTCCACGCCTATTATTTTAACATTCACCTAACTGCCTACGTAATTATTGGCCATTACCCCTTTTTTTCCAGTCTTACTGAACGATGTCTTACATGTTTCGTTATGTTAAGAGGTATACTCTTTTGTTTTCCTGGAGAAAACATTATTTCCGTGATGATGGAGTGACATTTTAACTGAAGAATAAATGAATAAAAGAATAAAAGCTATTATTTTCGAACAGAGAATGAAACGTAATAGAGTCGTGAATGATGTGCATGATGAAGCGAACGCCTACATTTAACAAAAGCGTATCAAAGCAGAATAAATGGAAGCTTGATTAATAATGCATAAAGAATAAAGTTGAACAGCACACAAAAATAAAATAAAGTTGAGAGTCTCACGACATTCTATCGCAAGTACCGGAAACGAAAGGCCAGCAGCAACCTGCACGTCTGCAGCGCGACAGCTGACAGCTGAACATGAATATCAAGTGCATGGAAAAATATATAAATAATTTGTAAACCACTTACGTATCGCAACATTCTTAAAGAATGAACGCAGATAAAAATAAAACACATACAAAACAAAAATAAATCAAATGAATCAAATTGAATCAAATTGAATCAAGTCAAGGATAACCAAAATATAAACCAGAAACTTAACAAGTCCCAATGTTATACTTCGAAGATGTTATCAATAAATAAATAAGTTATTCGAAGAGAATTCTTATTTTCAAATATTTTAAGGAATATTATTATTTTAAGGAATATTATCAAAACAATATAGGACTGAATTACTGATAAATGAAATTAATATGACCAGACCAGAATAATTTTTAACTTAGGTGGCACTGGTGCACTTTTGACAAGTTGGATTGAAGTTAGAATTTGAAGTTGGATTGAAGTTAGTGTGGGCCGAGCCTTAAAATTAATTGAAAGTTGGTTAGATGTTTTCCACCGAAAAGCTCCAGTCGTTGCTGGCTCGGTATCGACTGTATCCGCTGTTTGTCATAAACACGACGGCTTAGCGCATCCTGTTGTGAACCCTGCGGGTTTCTCCACGAACGATCTAATTTTAAACTGTTGTTCTAATCTGTTGTGACACGACTCTCTCTATCGTTAGGTTTTCCAACGTGGGGAAAACACCAGAGCACGTCCGCTCTGCATAGCTTCACAACTTTCCAATACAATAAAAAATCATATGACTCACATTTACCGCAATCCAATAAAATCGCACAAATAAATGAATCGAATCGAATTATACATGAATAAGTACCATTATACCGAACCATCCCGTCCACTCACGAAGATTGCTCCTGCAATCGATTTACGCACGCGTCACGAGACACGTGAAAAACAATAATTTCGGGAAAACCCCAGTACAATGGGAAACCCTGCACCTGTAACTCAATATCGGGAAAAGACAAGTACAATTGAAAAACCCTGTACCTGGTACTCAACAAGAGAAACACTTCAAAAAGCTGAACAAACATCTCAAAAACAAAAAATTATGTGTGTCGAAACTAAGCCCGAAAAATATGCACATGTTACACCACATGACAAAAAAAATTTAAAACGACACATCAAAATTTTTCCGTCAAAAATTAACACAACGCAAATCATCTGCACCTGTTAGAAAACATGACACCACTACAATTTCGAATAAAACATTACAAAGAAACCCTTTTAAAACCAGAAATAAAATACAGAATTCAGTACAGAATTCGCAACGTAACCGAGGATTAACAGTAACACCGCAGTTACCGTAACATAAAGTAACGTAACGCTCGCGAGCTTCACAGCTCTATTATTGGCTCACTATCGCCGGAAACCGCAAGCAAAACTGATATCTGCAAGCAGACATCTCTACACTGCGCAAGATACTCTGAAAAAAATACGTGACAGTATACAACCTATACTGCAAAAACACTGTACAAAAAATAATAAAATACCTCCATTCATAGTACAAAAAAAAAAAAACTTTGGAATCACTACTGCTTCTACCTTCACGAAAACGAACTTCTTTATCGTAAATTCTGATCGTGAATGATAACTATGAACTCACGTAATAATCGAGCATCGTTGCCCTGAAAAATCACGCAAAACTCAAAAAAATTCGCTCACCAACCGTGAACGAGTCCCTGAACGAGTTATATGACTTCCTTGTAACTTCCTAGTTATATGACTTCCCCCTTCGAAGACCAAACTTCGTGTATCGAAATTGGTCTTCGCACTTTGCAGGATGATACCCGAACTCAGTCGGGATTACAAAATCAACTGGAGCAGCGGATCGTAGAATTAGCCGGGGAAATTGAGAAGCTCCAAGTAGACCGGGCTCACCCTGTGGATACGTATGAATCTATCTCAGATAATAGTCCTGATTATCTCCCTATGAGACCTCCCATTGAGGCTCCACCCCTACCCCCAGGGATAGACTTGTCAAGGGATCTGGTCTATAAACGAGGCAGGCAAATTATGCCTCTGATTCCTGAACATGGCCCACCATGCCCTTCTGGCTCTTGTGTTCCTCTCATTTGCACCACCCCACCGCCGGTCAAGCCGGTTCGCCGTCAGTTCACTTTTCCACGAACTGATACCCCTCCCCATTCTCCCAGTCCGACTGTTTAGGGTTGCCCACAACCTACCGCTCATTACGGTATTCTACATCCACGGTGTATCCCGTTCATCGTACAACCTTTAACCTTTTCACCCTTATTGGTTCCTTGAGTACGCAAAGCACATGGATTCACACTGAGTCCGTGGATTCACTGAGTCCTTAACATTACGTTTGAATTTTCAATTATACCCGACTTGTGGTATCATATGCCCCTTACCAGTTTGATGTTTTGATGTTGTGCCCTGTGTATGCCATTTGGGAACCTATATTAACCGCATGTGTTCTTTCCACATGGTCGCTTTGTTGCTGGAGACGGTTCGTGGACGGAAGAAGCATCCTAGAAGCATTCAAGACGAACAAGAACTCGTTATCCATTGAGTATTAGTTGCTTGCGCGCTTTGTGTTATCATTAGGATCCGTTGCTTTTGTTTGTATTTAGGACATTGTACTAGATTTAATGGTTTCATCGTTCCGCATTGACGCATAAAGATTCCATGGATTCTACTTGTAGCCTTTTGTTCGTTCCATGGTAATAAGTGCTTGGCTTCGTTCGCATTAGTAAAATAAGAGCGTTAGACATTGGGTTTTATATAATTGGAAATGAGCCATTATACATTTGTTATTGCATAGAATTGAGGTTGAATCTAAGCTTTTACGAAGAGGTTGTTATGATACCTGGAAAGTGGGGACACCTTCCATTATGGGGAAGGGGCAATTGTAGGGTTTAGCTTATCTCTCATGTATCCTGTTTGAAGGTCAGCGCCCATATAAGCTCCCGCTCTTGTCGAGGGAGTCAGTCGTAGTTCACGGTCAAAGGCGTGACCTTGTTCTACCCAGCTGCGCCGTACCGCGCACCGAAACCTTTCCTTTGCACTAAGAGTGTACGTCAAGAAGCTGAATACAGTCGATCGCTCTTATGGTGTTTCGCTATCCTGAGAATAGGATATCGGATAGATTCGAACTCTGGACTGTACCTGAGAACAACCCACCAGGTATCGAATCCTGTCATTTTTATTGAAATTTCAGATTGAAACTCCTCCTTCAGTTTTGATGCTAGATCAAAAACAAAGACAGTTTTAGAACCCTTGGAACATTTCTAACAAACGCTCGTTCAGTTTTTTTCAAATTCAAATATTTTCTATTTTTTCAAAAATTTTTAAAATTTCAAAAATCAGCAACTTTTTTTTTGGGTTTAGAGCTATATGTGCTGCCTTCGCAGCAATTTAGTAAATTTATATTTTCAAACAGCGGTAGAAAATTTGTGCCTTCGAATATCGAGGGAACCAGTCCGCACGTTCACTCGTTTTCCGAAAACGCTCTCTTCCGGTACATTAGGTATTTAAACTCTGCGAGCTGAGTAGAGGTCGCCAGTTGTGTTGAAGTAGTGTGTAGACTCTAGAGAAGGAAATGTAAGTAAAGAGTGCTAAATATTAAGTGCATTGGGTCCCTATAGATGTCTGTTTTGTGTCTCCTACTAGACAGTGAATTCTTAGGTCCTAGAAAAGCTAAAAGATTTCAGGGGATGTTAGAATGTGTGCTGTCACAGTTTTTCTGTTTGTGCTTTTACAATTCTAGATACTGATTCTTCATTCGCGGTGCCAATATAATGTAATGCTGTGTTTACCTATTTGTACCTGGCTCAAATTGTCTAGTGGTATTGCCCTGTGTTGGACAGGGTTGTGAGACTTTCTTGCAAACACTCAGTCATGTTTTGATTATATTGTTGAGCCTGATTTGTTCTGTGCTTGTCAGTGCTACTTAATTTATTTGCTGGAATTCACAGCTGGATTCATTGTGCTCAGTTGTTGATTTGATCTAAGCACATTGCATTATATAGATCCTTGTTATCATTCACGATTAATGTTAGTGGATTTAAACTCTGGTATTTGGACTCTAGAATTGTGTAATTCCTCACTCAAGTTGCTATTTTACCAGTCTGTAGAGTGTGGTGGTTTTTGCCTATTTTTATTTGTGTGATTTTTACTGTGCTGCGGATATTTTATATTGCCTGGTTGATGATGTGTTCATGCCTGTTAGGTAACTATTTACTTGTTCAGAGGTGTCTAAGTGTGCCCCCTTGTTCACTTATTAACCACCTTTATAGATGGGTGTGTTTTAACTATGCCCAGGTGGTACTATAGATTGATAGACTTTTGTGACTAGTCATGTGAGTCAGAAACAACTCAAGTTGTCAGGCACTGTTTACGTAGGAATAGCTGTGTAACTTTAGTTCAGCGTCTACCGGGTTGGACATGCATTTTTATATGGGAATAGCCGTGTAACTTCAATTCAGCATCTACCTGGTTGGACATTAGTGTGTAGAGCCTACTGCCTGACCTTAGTATTTAATGAGGGCCTCATTAGGTTGACTGGTTATATCTGATTGTGCCATTGGGATGCTCGTATGAAAATTGTACTAAGTCTCGCCAATGATTTGGGTGTTGAATGAGCCGCTGAAGTATTACCCGTGTTCTCTGAATTAGATTTTCTTGTGCCAGTGATGCAGTTCTGCCCCAATTTTTGCGTCCTTATTTTCTGGTTTGCCCTCTGAATCACTTTTAGATATGCAATCTCTAAAAACTGTATATTTTTGTATTACTTTTGTGCTACCTAGACCTTTCTATTTCAGGAAAATTTATGTACAATAAATGGCTGCTTAAGACAAGTTTTGCATCATCCGTGGACTCTTCTGAACCTTCCCCTCGTCGATAGAAATTGTTGAGGCAGTCACAATAAATTTTCATTTCCTTCTCTGGAGTCTACACACTACTTCAACACAACTGGCCAAAAGAAGCTCAAAGAAAACCCTTAAACTAGCTGAAGTTGAAGCCGTAAAGACCTATGACGATCTTTATGAAGCCCTGTCCAGGGAGAGTCCAGGAGAGGATGAGACGTCGGCCATCTTATCCTTCATAGCTGAACTTAAGGTCAAGCGCGATCAGTTCATCACTTCAAGCAGAGCCTTTGAAGGTTCCTTGGAACGAGCAGGACATAAGCAGCGGTACCATGAGCAATTTTTGAAGAGACGTGTGATGCTGGAAGACTGCTTTGGTCGCATCGCGACGCTCAACAAACAGATGGAGAGGCTTGGAGGGGACATGGTTTCCAACCTTGATCCCAAAGACCTGTCTTCTCTGCGTAGTGAGAGAATGAGTAAACTTACCTCCGTAAGAAGAGAAAAAGTTGGACCTTTTTCCACACCACTGTCGGTAGCCTCTGAGGTTTCTACTATCTCAGAAGGAGAGGATGAAGAATATCAAGAGCAGGAAAGCAACCTAGATGATCTGGCAGGGCTGATGGAACACGCTTCCGTGAGCTCTCGCAGGTCGATTCTAGAGCCTAGAGTAGAGGCAAACCATCGACTGAGAGCTCCTAGGCAGGGAAGCACTCTAGATGCAGCTTCTGTTCACCTTATCCGGGCCGAGCTGTTGAAGACCCCTGCCAACCCCTTCAAAGGAGACATCGGATTGTACCATTGCTGGGAATCTGATCTGAAGAATCGACTGCAGGGACTAGCTTTGGGCCCCATCGAAGAGCTACAAGTTTTGGCGGCCAATACCGCGGGTAAACCCAAGGAGTACGTTCAGAGAACTATGAGGTCAGTCATCGGAAACAATGCAGAGGCAGTGTTGCAGGTGGTATGGAACACCCTTCGTGAGCGTTATGGTTCGGACTGGTTGCTAGCAGAACACACGGCAGACCAACTTCGGAACTTCCCAAACATCCCTCCTGGGGATCTTACCGCTCTCCAGGATTTCTTAGATTCTACGAGTACCGCACTTACCAACGCAGCAAAATCGGACGAGCTGGAGGAGTTTTGCACTACCAGAGGCATGAGGCTCTTGGCACTCAAACTCCCGCCAGATCTGCAACGCAGATGGCATAGGAAAGCATCTGACCTACGAGCCAAGAATGGGCAGCGCCCAACGTTCTCCTTCTTCAACCAGTTCCTAAGAGACGAAGAAAGAGCGATGAGGGATCCATTTTTCAACCCAGCACTGTCAGGCGGAAGACCCAAGCCCGTTCGGGTCCTGCACACAAGCGCTGACCAGAATACCAAGAAAGAGTCTAGTGAAGGTGATCAGTCCATGGTGGCCTACAACAAACCTGAGTCAAGATATGAGGCGCAAGGACCTCACAACAAAAAACCTCCGGAAACGGACCATAGAATCAACAAATGTATTTTCCACAAGGTCGACGCCCATGGAACCTGGGAGTGCCGGTCCTTTGGAAGACTACCCATCGACCAGAAGAAGAAGCTCATCACCGAGGCGAAGGTATGCTTCCGATGCCTTGGTCCCCATTACATCAGGAACTGCGACAAACAAGTGAAGTGTTCTCACTGTCAAGGCTCACACTTGACGGTCATGCACCGGGCAAGCACTAAACCGGTGACCCCTGGTGAGGTCGCCACCTGCACCAGAACGGGATGCCTCGGTCTCGAGTCCAGGGAATTTTCCAAGACGCTGTTAGTAGATGTCACCTCGACGTCCACCCAGAGAAAAGTGCGTTGTTACGCCATCATTGACGAGCAAAGCTCAAGATGCTTTGCGGACCCTTCTCTGATAGAACAGCTCGATCTTAAGGCCACTCCCTGGAAGTACGCCCTCAGAACACTGAGTGGTCTGTCGTCTGAGGTGGAAGGACACGCCATCACCGGGCTCAAGATAAGGGGTGTGGGTGAGAACCGATGGCATCAGCTACCCACTACATGGACCAACGAATATATCCCGGACACGACTGATGAAGTAGCCACTCCCGACGTTGTGAAGAAGCTCAGCCACGTTGCGCACCTGGTCAAGCACTTCAATGAGCATGATCCTTTGGCTCGGTCACTGATACTCATCGGAAGAAATGCCGTGTCGCTCATGGCATCTAGACACTATGGAGTACGAGGTCTTCTTGCCTGCAAGACCGCCCTGGGCTGGGCACTGTTGGGACCATTGAACGGAGGAGCGAGAACCCAGCAGACCACTGCCCTGCGGACGTCATTCGTGAACCACGAGGATCATCACTTCTCGATCAAGATACGTGGGCCAAACCCTGGGAGGCAGACGCTCGACGTCTTTGAGGAGCGAGTCGACGACGAGCTCCAGGGTCTGAGTGTGTTAGACAATAAATTTGTAAGTATTTTGAGAGCTGGTATCGAAGTGAAAGACGATAGGATTGTTGCGTCCTTACCCTTTACTAGAGATCCACCAAATTTGTGTAATAATTACGTGTCTGTATTGGGAAGAACGAACACGACGTTGGGAAAACTGCGTCGAGATCCCTCAAGTGCTACACTAAGTCTCGAGAAAATGCAATCGTACATTGACAATGATCACGTTGAGGAAGTAGTCGCAGGGGAACTTCCTGAGAAAGGCGTGGGGTGGTACTTGCCTATCTTCCCGGTAAGGCAAGCCCAAGAAGGGAAAGTTAGGTTGGTGTTCGATGGTTCAGCAAAGCACAAGGGACTCTGCCTCAATGATGAGTTGTTGACGGGCCCCGATTTGAACAACAGCCTTCGGGGAATATTGCAGAGATTCCGACTCCACCAGGTAGCCTTTACAATTGATATAAAAAATATGTTCCACAATTTTCGAGTCAAGATTGAAGACAGGGACTATCTGCGTTTCTTTTGGTTCAAAGATAATCGGGTTACTAACGAGATTGTCCCCTACAGAGCTAAGGTCCATGTCTTCGGGTTGCGGAGCTCTCCGGCCGTCGCTGCGTTCGCCCTTCGCCATATCGCCGACCTGGGCGATGCATCCGGACGCCCGAGCCGGGCCACTGACTTTCTCCGTCATGCGACGTACGTTGATGATGGGTCTGCTAGTTTGGACTCCCCAGACGAGGCCAGGGAGCTGCTTGGCGAGGTGCGGTCTCTGTTGCACAAGTATGGGTTGAACATTCACAAAGTTGCCACGTCTGACACTCGGGTAACGGTGGGTCTGCCAGACGAGGAACTAGCCGCACCAAAGACTGTCACTTGGGACGGATCCGTTATCCAACGAACATTGGGGATCCATTGGAACGTCTCCGAAGATCTGTTAATATTCAAGGTCAATATCCCGGACAGACCCTTCACTAGGAGGGGTGTGCTGTCTACTGTGAACTCCTTCTTTGACCCCCTCGGACTAGCTGCGCCTCTTATTTTGGGTGGCAGACTTCTACAAAGAAAGGCGCTGTCTGATAGCACTGCCGAAACTAACCAAAGCTCCACTCTGTGGGACGAACCTCTACCTAAGAAACTGGAAGAGCATTGGGAATCGTGGAAAGACGGACTGAGAAGATCAAAGGAAATACGCCTCAGTCGGTGCGTGAAGCTGCGCGACTTTGGGGAGGTTTCACGGCACTCGCTTCACGTTTTTTGTGACGCCTCTCAGGAGGCCGTTGGCTATGCGATTTATTTGCGGCTGACCAGTACCCGAGAGCAGAAACATTCCACCTTGATCAACGCCAGTTCGAGGGTGGCACCTAGGGCAGCTACCACCATACCACGGTTGGAACTGTGCGCCGCAGTCGAAGCAGTACTGGCAGCAAGAGAGACCCTCAACGACCTCAAGGTGAATGTGCAAGAAGTCAGATACTACACGGACAGTCAAATTGTTCTTGGATACCTGAAAAATGAGGATAAACGCTTCACCAGATATGTGACCCGGAGAATAGAGTTGATTAATAAGCATTGCTCTCCGACTCAGTGGTACTTCGTAGACACGAAAGAGAACCCCGCAGACATGGCTACTCGTCCCACGGATGTAGAGCAGCTCGTACACAGCCATTGGTTCACCGGCCCTGCCTGGATATTAGAAGATTGCGTCGTCGACGCTCAGCCCCCTTTTGAGGATGCGCAACTAACAGAATCGTTGCCGGAGACCAAAGCCTTCACGACCTTGACCGGTTCGACACCTCCATTTCGTACGGTGATGGACCGACTGAGTAGGTGGACCAGGCTTCTCGGGGTTACCCGCACCGTGCACAACCTGGCACATAAGTGGCTGATGCGAGCGAGATCTAACCTCAACACTTCTTCGGAACCGACACTACGTATACTTCAGAACGACCAGGAAGCTGAAATGTACCTCGTTAAGGCCGTCCAACAAGAATCTTACAGCGAAATACTACCCAAGACGGGGAAACCAGGTCCAATGCAGCTACCGGAAGGACATCAACTGACACCACTGGCCCCCTTTGTGGATGAAGAGGGTCTGATCCGTGTAGGAGGCCGCCTAAAGCACAGTGACTTACCAGTGGATCAAAAACACCCTTTGATCCTACCCAGGAACCATCCCTTCACTCAGATAATTATAAGACGGGCACACCAGCTGGTGGCTCACCAGGGCCGTCTCCTCACCCTTGGTAAGGTGCGATCTCTGGGCTTCTTCATCCCGCAAGGTAGAAAGCAAATAGAACGACTCCTGAGGAGCTGTGTGATTTGTAGGAGGCTGAGAGCTCCCTTTGAGCAACAGATGATGGCCGACCTCCCGGAAGATCGTCTCATCCCCACCCCACCTTTCACCCGGGTGGGCTTAGATGTCTTCGGGCCGTTCACTGTACATGACGGACAGAGCACCCGAATCACAAAGGCCACGAAGAAAATGTATGGCCTACTGGTGACCTGCCTTGTGTCCAGGGCAGTTCACGTTGAACCTCTCTGTGGGATGGATACTCCTTCCTTTATGAACGCATTGCGTAGATTCATCTCTGTACGAGGCACCCCCCAGCTGATAAGAAGCGATCGAGGCACCAACTTTACAGGTGCGGTGTCTCAATCTTGCGATTTGAACAAAGTATCAAAGGACGTGGAGACTAGGGGATGCGAGTGGAAATTTAATCTCCCTGGAGCGAGTCATCATGGAGGTGTGTGGGAGAGAAAAATTGGAGCGATCAGAAAGGTACTCGACCTGACCTTGGGGAGGTCAGGAAAGGTGACACTCAACCGTGATGATATGCACACCCTCCTGATAGAAGCCGCGGCCATTGTAAATTCTACGCCCCTGTACGCCCCTTCCGAAGACCCCAATGATGTGTTCCCTATCAGTCCCTCCACTTTGCTAACCATGAGGGACGCCTCTCGCACACAGTCGTCAGACTCGTTCACAGATCGCGACCTCCTCGCTTATGGTCCACGAAGATGGCGGCGAGTGCAGCTGTTGGCGGACCAATTCTGGCAACTATGGAGACAATTCTACCTTCAAGAAATCAGTCGTCGCAGAAAATGGACGACACCAAGGCGTCCCTTGTCCCAGGGGGACATCGTACTGGTACGAGACTCGCAGTCTCCAAGATGTCAGTGGCCCCTGGCTCGGGTAGAGTCGGTGCATCGCTCGGGATCGGACGGACGCGTGCGTGGGGCGACGCTGCGGCGGACGGACAATTCCGGAGGTACCAAAAGTTGTGAGCGATCGATTAAAGATATTGTAGTAATCTTACCTAGCACTGTTGAGAGAGAGGAGTGTGCTGCCTTCGCAGCAATTTAGTAAATTTATATTTTCAAACAGCGGTAGAAAATTTGTGCCTTCGAATATCGAGGGAACCAGTCCGCACGTTCACTCGTTTTCCGGAAACGCTCTCTTCCGGTACATTAGGTATTTAAACTCTGCGAGCTGAGTAGAGGTCGCCAGTTGTGTTGAAGTAGTGTGTAGACTCCAGAGAAGGAAATGTAAGTAAAGAGTGCTAAATATTAAGTGCATTGGGTCCCTATAGATGTCTGTTTTGTGTCTCCTACTAGACAGTGAATTCTTAGGTCCTAGAAAAGCTAAAAGATTTCAGGGGATGTTAGAATGTGTGCTGTCACAGTTTTTCTGTTTGTGCTTTTACAATTCTAGATACTGATTCTTCATTCGCGGTGCCAATATAATGTAATGCTGTGTTTACCTATTTGTACCTGGCTCAAATTGTCTAGTGGTATTGCCCTGTGTTGGACAGGGTTGTGAGACTTTCTTGCAAACACTCAGTCATGTTTTGATTATATTGTTGAGCCTGATTTGTTCTGTGCTTGTCAGTGCTACTTAATTTATTTGCTGGAATTCACAGCTGGATTCATTGTGCTCAGTTGTTGATTTGATCTAAGCACATTGCATTATATAGATCCTTGTTATCATTCACGATTAATGTTAGTGGATTTAAACTCTGGTATTTGGACTCTAGAATTGTGTAATTCCTCACTCAAGTTGCTATTTTATCAGTCTGTAGAGTGTGGTGGTTTTTGCCTATTTTTATTTGTGTGATTTTTACTGTGCTGCGGATATTTTATATTGCCTGGTTGATGATGTGTTCATGCCTGTTAGGTAACTATTTACTTGTTCAGAGGTGTCTAAGTGTGCCCCCTTGTTCACTTATTAACCACCTTTATAGATGGGTGTGTTTTAACTATGCCCAGGTGGTACTATAGATTGATAGACTTTTGTGACTAGTCATGTGAGTCAGAAACAACTCAAGTTGTCAGGCACTGTTTACGTAGGAATAGCTGTGTAACTTTAGTTCAGCGTCTACCGGGTTGGACATGCATTTTTATATGGGAATAGCCGTGTAACTTCAATTCAGCATCTACCTGGTTGGACATTAGTGTGTAGAGCCTACTGCCTGACCTTAGTATTTAATGAGGGCCTCATTAGGTTGACTGGTTATATCTGATTGTGCCATTGGGATGCTCGTATGAAAATTGTACTAAGTCTCGCCAATGATTTGGGTGTTGAATGAGCCGCTGAAGTATTACCCGTGTTCTCTGAATTAGATTTTCTTGTGCCAGTGATGCAGTTCTGCCCCAACTTTTGCGTCCTTATTTTCTGGTTTGCCCTCTGAATCACTTTTAGATATGCAATCTCTAAAAACTGTATATTTTTGTATTACTTTTGTGCTACCTAGACCTTTCTATTTCAGGAAAATTTATGTACAATAAATGGCTGCTTAAGACAAGTTTTGCATCATCCGTGGACTCTTCTGAACCTTCCCCTCGTCGATAGAAATTGTTGAGGCAGTCACACTATATATTTTTCAAAGAATTCGAATTTGAAAAAAACCGAACGAGCGTTTGTTAGAAATGCTTAAAGGATTCTAAAACTGTCTTTGGATTTGTTCTAGCATCAAAACTCGAGAACTAGTCCCAGGATGAATGTTGAGAATTCAAAGTGTTGGGTATAAGCAAAAAATAAAATTTTGTGTTGAAGTGTAATATAATGAACAATTGATGTAATTGAATGCAGTTTTAATTTTTATTTTGATAATTTCCATACATAACTCCATATTCGAAGTTAGAATTGTGATTTCAAAAAAAAAAAAAAAATTATCATTTTTTTCAACAAAATGATTTTTTTTATTTTCAGTCTGATTCTTATAAAATTTAACAATGATATGTAACCTTTGAAAATAAACACAATAGATTCTATTCATTTTTTTGATTCAGGCCTTAGATTTTGCAAAAATTTGACATATTGGTTTTTAGGTATTGATATTTCACTAATATTGATATTTCAAAATGGGACTCCTCCTTCAGTTTTGATGCTAGAACAAAAGCAAAGACAGTTTTAGAATCCTTGGAACATTTCTAACAAACTCACATCGAGCTTTTTTTCCCTTTCCTATTTGTTCTCTTTTTATATGGGGTCAAAATCGGGAAAAAATTTAAAATTTTGGGTGCTTTTCAATTATATTGATATTTCAAAATGTAACTCCTCCTTCAGTTTCGATGCTAGAACAAAAGCAAAGACAGTTTTAGAATCCTTGGAACACTTCTAACAAACTCACATTGAGCTTTTTTTCCATTTCCTATTTGTTCTCTTTTTATGTGGGGTCAAAATCGGAAAAATTGAAAAAGTTTGGTCGTCTCACCCCCCCCGGGGGGGGGGGGGGGGAAATTATTTTCCGTAGCGCCATAAAATTTTAGGAACGAATAGTCTACCACCTAAGGGTCCTTTTACAACAAAAACATGCAAAATGACCATGGAATCGAGAGCATCTGGCAAGGGCCTGGGATGGTGGCCTTAAATAATGAATTGAGTAGGTATAACTGGAACAGGTTCGGAAATGTAAATGACCTAAATGGTGAGATTGCAAAAACCTTGTATGATGCGGCAGAGCAAAAGATTGGTAGAATAAAATGTAGGAAAGGGACAGGGTATGCCAGGTGGTTTACAAGTGAGATAACGGAAGAACGAATGAGAAGAAAGACTTTAAATAAGAAACAACGCAGTATGAGGAAAATGTATGGAAGAAACAGAATTACTGAGGATGAATGGCAGAAAGCATGGAATGAGTACAAGGACCAGCAGAAGAAAGTAAGGAGAATGATTAATGAGGCTAGAGTTAAAGAGGAGAGACACCAAGTTGAAAATCTAAGAAAAAAAGGTCCGGATGGAATAAAAGATTGGTATAAGTTTATACAAGGTAATGATAGAAGTAGTGAAGTTCAAGTTGATGAATTAGTAGTTAATGGTTGCAGTGTGCTAGATAGGATGCAAATGGTGAAAGCAGTTGAAAAATACTGGGAGGACATTGGTGGAATGAATGAGCAGGTTACAGATGATGCACCCATAAATTTTCTGATTGATGAACGTGAACTGTAAATGGAAGACGAAATCACTTATGAAGAGATTGTAAGTTTTTTGAAGAAAGTGAAAAATGGAAAAGAATGTGGCCCTGATAAGATCCCATATGAGTTCTATAAATGTGGAGGAGAGAGTGTAGTCAGTATGTTGAAATGTTTATTTGATGAGATATGGAAGAGTGAAAGAGTACCGGATGACTGAAACAAGTGTAATGTGGTTCTGTTGCATATGGGTGGACATAAGAGTATGAAAGAACTTAAAAATTACAGACCAAATGCACTAGGTGACAGTGTATGTATGATATTTTGTGGTAATTTGAATGAGAGAATGAAAAATTTAGTTGAGGAATTAGAAGTCCTAGGTGAAGAACAGAATGGTTTTAGGCATGATAGACGTGGGGAAGATAATCTGTTTGTAGTGAGTGAAATAATTGAGCGAATGAGGAAGGATGATAAGAATGTGTATTTAGCATTCCTGGATATTGAAAAAACGTATGACAGAGTGGATCGGGTTAGGCTCTTTGAAGTTTTGAGAAAAGTTGGGTTTAGCAGAAAAATAGTAAAAACTTTACAAAGTCTGTATGAGAACACAAGCGCTATATACAGGTTATGAAATTTGAAAACGGGGCAAGTGAGGAGTGTTAGAGGAGTGAGACAGGGCTGTACTCTGTCTCCCCTGTTGTTTGGATTGTACACAGAAGAATTAGCAGTTCGACTGAGAAGGAGTGGCTTAGGACTAAAAGTAGGTAATGAGAGACCGAGATGTTTGTTGTATGCTGATGATGTGGTTGTGGTTAGTGAATGTGGACATGAACTGCAAAAGATGCTTGGCATTGTGAACGGATATAACACAGATTTCAAGATGAACTTCGGTGCCATCAAAAGCAAGGT
The DNA here is from genome assembly GCA_030386875.1 of Morinoia aosen. Taxonomy (NCBI): domain Eukaryota; kingdom Metazoa; phylum Arthropoda; class Malacostraca; order Amphipoda; family Talitridae; genus Morinoia; species Morinoia aosen. The sequence continues at coordinate 1,035,541 of CM059570.1, forward strand.
TATGGTTATAAAGAGTGATGAGACGGATAGAGACAGACTTTGGAATATTGGAGAAATCAGAATAGGTAGAACAAAAGAATACAAATATCTAGGTTGTATGATAAGTGAAGATGGATGCACTAGAACTAAGGGTGAGAAAGTGGCAAAAGCTATGCAGTGGAGTGGACGATTAAGTAGCGTGGCCAGATACAGAGCAAACAAGTATGAATGTGTGAGAGGAATGTGGAAGTATGTTGCTGTACCTAGTGACATGTATGGTATGACTGCTCTTGCCTGGAATTGAAGTGATCTTGAAAAGCTGGATGTAATACAAAATAAGGTAGGACGGTTAGCATTGGGTGCTCCGAAATGGACAGCTACAGAAGCCATTAGAGGTGATCTTGGGTGGAGCCTATTTTCAGAAAGAATGATGAAAGCGGTGCTGAATTATAAGGTGAGAATTGAAAGAATGCAGAATAGCAGATGGGTAAAGCGAATTTTTGAATGGAATATGAGTGCAAGCTATTGGGAGAAAGTGTGTTGGGGGCATGCAAGGAAGCTTAGTATGCAAAAGATTATTCATGTTAGAATTGGGAGACCTGTGGATGACTGGAGTTTTATAAATCCTGGAGGTGTAGGGCCTGAGTGGGACTGCAAAAGGTGGAAGAAAGAGGTTGAGATTCAAACAAAAGAGTATGGATTGAATATGTGGAGGCTTAGCATGATGCGGAAGCCTACACTTGACTGGTTTATGAAAAAAGAAGCACCTAAGTTTCAGATGTTCTATGATGGTAGTTTTGGAAGTCAACTCTTGTTTGCTGTGAGATGTAAGCCATTGAGTGTGAACAGACGTACATGGAGGTGGAATGAGAATAATAACAGATTATGTCGGCAGTGTATAAGTGGAGTAGAGGAAACAATTGAGCATTTTGTGCTGGAATGTAGTAAGTATGAGCAAGAGAGAGAAAGTCTTATGAATGTAGTGCTTGAGCAGTATGGAGTGAATGAGTGGCATGCCAGATGTGCTGAATATGATTGCGGTATGAGCTGTCTTGCTGGATTGGATCAGGAGTGTAATTTGAGTATCATTGAAGCTATGAAAATGTTTCTTGTGCGTGCCTGGAGTAAGAGACAGTGACTGGAATGAGCCAGTAAGGTAGAATGGTCAGTAATGACCCAATATGCCTGGGGATGGTGTTTTGACACACTGGCTATCCCAGTGGTGCCATCCAATGGCACCTTGTGACAAGGATTGGTAGATCCCGAGTAGTTTAGTGGACAAGTCTGATACCAGGCGCTGAATTCTTTGTGTGAAAATTGTGGAGGGAATTGTAGGCCGTTACAAAGGCCCCGACGCTGTCGGCCCTCAATTTCAAGTTCAAGTTCAAGTTTGTGTAAGCCACTTTCAGAGTGCGGGAATATTAGCAAGCTAGAGAAATCAGTTGGATTTCGGAATAAGCTTTAAGTCTGCTTAATTTGAGCAGATGAATGAAAATCAATTTGAGCCGTGATTGATGTTGGTAAATCAGTCTTAATTGGTTTTGAATTTTAAGATCATTACACGCTGAAGTCAAGTGTCCGTGGTTGGAAGCAGTTTAATATTTAACCAGTAATTAGATAATATACCAGGCTAAAAACCGCTCGAAACCGAGGTGAATGCATGGTAAATAAAGCCCCTGAAAAAGTCCGGCTCACGTCAGAACTAGGGCAAAGGAAATGGTGAAACTCAAGGCTGAGTTGAAGGTAAAGCTCAAGGCCCAGGGATAATGTGTTGTGGCGTTTGTTGACGTCGAAGAATCTGGATTATTCGAAGACGCAGAATGATACATTCCCGGAGAGGCACCAAGAAGACCCACAACAACTGTTCTCCCTAGCATTGCAACGGTAAATTCCCATCACGGAGAAACCCTGAGTTTCTTCCTACAGATTTTAAACTCGAGCTATTAGTTTCCCTCTTTGTTAAGCTCATAAAGAAAAGAATAGATTGAACATGCTAACAATCTGTTCTCTAATGCTCTTGATTTAAAATATAAGCATGATATTTACAAGAATTGTGATTTTGAGAAAGTCATAATTTGTTATTCATATTATGAAAACTACATGCGATTTCTGAACACGATCGGCGATCTAATTTAAGCTCACAATCAACAATAGAATGAATGAATATGAATGAATCCCGTAATTTTATAATATGCCCGTACGAAAAATCAACAGACAGTCCTACACTGTCCACATGCCAATTATACTGAAACACTGTAAGTATATACTGCAGTGGAAAGGAAATATTTGAATATATATAGTGTAATCTTGAACACAAACATGAACATGACACACTATTCACGCTACGCCATCTTTGAGAACACTTCAGAATATGCTATGCAATTCGCACGAAATATCTACGAACTATTTTCACATCTTTAAATAACACAGCATGGATAAAAATCACTTAGCTTAAACACGATGACAAACACATAATCTTCTAAGCAAGATTTGCTAAAGTCAAAACACTTATTTTGCCTTCCGAGACGCTGATCCACACAAGCCAACACACAAGTAAGAAGTGACGGTCCGACAATGGCGTCGGCTGCGATGTTGTCATCACAACGACTTAAAAATTCAAACAACTGTCGGTAATATTTTCATTCATGTGCTGTTACACAAAAACTTCTAAGATAATTAATTATAAGTAGAAAATTATTAATAATAATGTGATGTAAGGTTTTTAATGCCAATAATTATGCTATTTAAATGTTAATGAGAATTTTACTGAGTTTATACATTTTGTAGCTAATGCTACATTACCCCCCAAGGCGCAGACCGAAAGGTCCACCCGCTACAATCATTTGTAGCGGGAAGGAGTCCGAACTAAACGACCATGCCGGGTCTGGCAGTCGGAAAATGTTACTGAGCGGGGAAGCTTGACCAAACGGGTCTGCAAATTTAGGTCAGCAAGAGTTCTAGGAACAGAAGTTACCTCAGCGGTCTCGTCTGGTTTCTCCAGACTTGTCGCTGTTTCACCAAGAGAGCTAGAATGAGAGTCTACGATAGGGTTTGAAGATACAGGCAAAAAGAAAGGGTTACACCATAGTTGACTAGACAACAATGCAGCCAAATGAGGAAACTGAGGTGGACGATATGATCGAGTCTCAGTGGAAAGATGGTTCTGTGGAGAGAATGAAGAGTTAGAAATCACACTATTATCAGATGTGTCAGCGACCTTTAATCGGTCTATGCTCACAGAGTCGGATGAACCAGATCTTTCAAGAACAAAGTATTTTGGCGTCCGCTTCAATACCTTGAATGGGCCATCATAAGGGCGGTGAGGGTTGGTTTGATAGCATCTATACGTACGTACACATGTGTGCAATGTTGCAAGGCAGGATCTAATTTATCTTTTGAGTGAGGCATTCGTGGAGCTACATACTTGATCTGACGCATGCAATCCTTGAGACAGGTTACATATGCGGACTGATCAGCAGATGAAAATTCAGGCAACGGTTTTGGGTCAACAATGTCGCCAGGGAGGCGAAGTGTCTTCCCATACAACATTTCTGCTGCTGTGCACTGCTGATCTTGCCTATACAAATTTCGAATGCTCAATAATACTACTGGAAGTCTGTCGGTCCAGTCATGACTGCAATTAAGGCAACGCAACGCACTCTTGAGATCCCGGTGGACTCTCTCAATAAGTCCATTCGACTGCGGGTGATATGCGGTGGTATTTATGTTCGCACACCCTAAGGCGGCGCTAAGCTCTCTCCAGAATAATGAGGTAAATTGTGATTCCCGGTCTGGAGTGACACTTAGGGGAACCCCAAATCTGGAAATTCAACTACTCACGAATGCACGAGCTACAGTATCAGTTTGGGTATCAGGAAGAGGCACGGCCTCAACCCATCTAGAGAACCTATCAATGATGGTTAAAAAATAGGAATGACCACGCGATAAAGGCAAAGGACCCACCAAATCTAGGTGTACAGCATCGAATTTTTGGCCTGCAAAAGCACAACTCTGTAGCGCTGCACGATCATGTTTCACAACTTTGCTGCTCTGACATGCATGACAGTTTTGCACAATTTGCTTGACCTCCTTACGCATCGCTGGCCAGACGAAACGATCGGAAATCAAACGCAATGTACGGTTAACGCCTGGATGGGAGAGAGAATGATAGTGAAGAATTGCTACTCTGTGGAGAGTCGCAGGCAGATACAAAAGAGAAAGTCGCTCAGCGTCACGGTACACGCCGTCAACCAAAGTTAATTTCAAAGAGGTAGTGTTAGTAGGTTTGAGAAGGTCCTGGAGTTCAGGATCCTCCTTCTGAGCCTTAATAATATTACCGAAGGTGATTTCACCACCGAGGTTGATAGAGTTAATCCTAGAAAGACAATCTGCCACTGTATTCTCAAGACCTTTAATAAAGCGGATGTCAGTGGTGAACTGACTAATGAAAGACAGATGTCGAGCTTCTCTTGGTGAGTGACGCTCAGATGGCATTTGGATCGCTGAGGCCAAGGGTTTGTGGTCTGTGTAGATCACGAACTCCCTTGCCTCTAGAGCATAACGAAAGTGTCTCACAGACAAGTAGATAGCAAGGAGTTCCCTACCGAACGCGCGGTAAGCACGCTCAGTAGGCGATAGCTTTTTGGAAAAGAAGGCAAGAGGAGAGATATTAGTCCCTACTTTTTGTTGCAGCACAGCACCTACGGCAGTACTGGAGGCATCAACCACCAAGCTGAAGTCGGCGTTGGCGAATGGGTAAGATAATTCAGTCGCGGTAGCTAGCTTATCCTTAATATCATCAAAAGCTTTACGTGCTGCATCCGTCCACTTGACATCGGTAGATTTACCTTTTCTCTTTGGTTCCAGCAAATCTGACAACGGGGCTAAAGTTTGAGCACAGTTTCGGATAAAGCGACGGTAGAAATTAACAGAACCTAGGAACCTTCTCAGTTCCTTCTGGGTCTGTGGAAGAGGGAAGTTTTTGATTACCTCTACCTTGGAAGCCAGGGGTTTTAGACCTAGGCTAGAAATTTCGTGACCTAAGTAAATTAGTGATGGCTTCCCGAGCTCACATTTTGCAGGGTTGACCAGGAGTCCGTTTTCAGACAGTCTCTCAAACACGACCCTCAGATGGTCTTTATGTAGCTCCGGGGTTGCGAATGCCATCAAAATGTCATCAAGATACACATAAGCAAAAGTGAGATCCGAGAAAATCTCAGACATGTGTCTCTGGAAAGTTTGAGGTGCATTTCTAAGTCCATACGGCATCCTCAAGAATTCAAAGAGACCAAACGGAGTGATTACCGCGGGCTTAGGTATAGCCCTTTCCTCAAGTGGAATTTGATGGAAGGCACTCTGTCAGTCAATCTTTGAGAAAATTTGTGCTCCCTCTAAATTTGCACTAAAATCGTGCAGGTAGGGAATGGGGAAACGATCAGGCTGTGTAACAGTATTAAGCCTTCGGAAGTCCCCGCACGGTCTGAATTCACCGTTAGCTTTGGGCACTAGCAAGAGAGGGCTAGCCCAAGGGCGTTTGGAACTGCGTATTATGCCACTGTCTAACATCCTAGCAAATTCTTTCTTGGCTAAAGCCAATCGATCAGGCGGTAAACGTCTAGCTCTGGAGTAAACTGGAGGTCCAGTTGTCACGATATGATGTTTCGTGCTAGTCTGCATATTTTTAGAAGCTAAGTTAGAGTTCGTTACTGCAGGGTATTCTGCGAGAACCTGCTCAAACATGCACTCTTTGTTGAATTCGATAGCGAAGGAATGAAAGACATTAGCTCTCTTCATGCACAAGCGGGAATTGAGATCTGTGTCTCCTCGTCCCTAATTTTACGGTTTTAACGTCCACAATTATTCCATACTTTGCCAAGAAATCAGCACCAATTATGGGCTCGTTTACTTCCGCAATTAGGAAGTTAAACGTGAAATTTCGCCTTAACCCTAGACTGCAAGTGAGTACTCTCTCCCCATAACATGCTATTGGCGTGCCGTTTGCGGCACGTAGTGTCGCCAACAAATTGTTATTTTTGTCTTTCGCCGTGGCTGGGATAATTGACACTGATGAACCGGTGTCCATCAGAAATCGATACTTGGTAATGGGATCGAAAATGATTAAGAGGCGAGTAGTCTGGGAGTTAGGCAACGCAGTACTCGCTACTGTGCGTCGCTGTTCGCGTTTCCCGAAGTCATTTTGGTATAACGTGGGCAGAATCGCGAACCGCATTTTCGTGCTTGATCACCAAATCTTTCATGGTACCAGCATAGGTTACTGTTAGCATCGCGAGAGCGCGACCTAAAGCGGCGGTTTTGAGCTGACCTATCATAAGATCTACCTCTCGCAAAGCGTTGAGGTGGAGGATAGTCATTGGCATTATGATAGCGTGAGAAATTCCCTGAGCCTGGCTGAATATGAGCTACACTATGACTAACTGGCAATTCTGGAAAGCTTGTGTTAGCTCTGCGATCTCGCGTTGCATTGATTCCATTGAAGTAGAAGATGGATTATTGGAAGTATTTGACGGGCTCAAGCTAGCAGCTGATGCGTTCAAGGAAGTTACATGAGACGTTTGGAAGATGTTTAGGTTCCGCATCACTGTTTCTGTGGCCTGAGCCAACGACTCAAGGCTTTCGTCTGGACCGATCATTGATAAGAACGGTCGCACGGTAGTCGGCACTTTTGTCGTATACAATTCTTTGAGGAATCTTTCAGCTATTCCAACACCGGCAGCAAGTTTCTTAAGTTCCTTTACTAACGATGTCGGAGGGAAAGCAACGGATACGCACAGAATCGCTGAGGCATCAACAAGAGACCTAAACTTGTCCGCATCGGACATTTGTAATTCGGACATGATCTTGTCCTTTAAAACTGAATACGGGTTAATAGCAGGCGGGTTGTTGATCAGTTCACTTGAGTCTGATAACATTTGCGTGGGAACAGCAGCTATTAATGCATAAAATTTGTTCCGCTTATTTGTTATATTATTATAAATGAATATAGCCTCGATCTGGCTAAACCAAGTCGTGCTTTCTGCGGGTGTGCAAGGCGGAAGCTGTATAGGCTTAGTCTGCACTGGATTTACAACATTCTCTGTGTCGGGCATACTGGCAATTTTTTTGTTTTTGAGCGCAAAAAGAATTTATTCTCTTAACGGCACAGAATTTACGTAATAAACACCTAATAACTTCGGTATTTAAAGTGTCAAGAGGTTTGTGTTTACGTACACCTACTCAGTTATTCCCAATACAGACATGAAACGAGAAAGGAAAGGAAAAAAATTTTACGGTCGTCAGAAATAAGCGTAAAGCACGGAAAGAGGGGGAAAAAATTTTCTACCTACTGTGGCACATGAAACAAAAGACAGGAAACAGCATGAAAGAAAAAAAGTTTTAGAGCTGCTCAGAGAAACATTAGCACGATAAATCCACAGAAAAATTCTCAAGGAAACTACGACAATGGAAACTTATCACTACAATGATATGCCAACATTCTCCTCTCTCACGTTTTCTCAAACACTTCTCGAGTTGAATAGTTTTTAAACTTGGGAGTCACCCAATATAAAAGTCACTCTGGGATGGTCACCACTTTTAAGTCTGATGGTCGGGGTAGACTTTACGATAATACCCAACCACTAAAACGTAAATAATCTCGAGAAGTACGTTTAAGATCACGATAACGAGAGGGGAATGACGACAATGTTGGGACTCAGCTTTATAAACTTTTATTGGAAGAAGCCGGAAGGACCGCTGCGTTCTTGATTACCTGAAGAGCTTGACTGAGATGGTGCAGTCCGTGCAGGCGAAAGGCTCCGGCGAGTGACGAAGTTGTCAGGGTGTGCGTGCGTGTGTTTTGTGGAAGCCACTTTCAGAGTGCGGGCAAATTAGCAAGCCGGAGAAATCAGTGGGATTTCGGAATAAGCTTCAAGTCTGCTTAATTTGAGCAGATGAATGAAAATCAATTTGAGCCGTGATTGATGTTGGTAAATCGGTCTTAATTGGTTTTGAGTTTTAAGATCATTACACGCTGAAGACAAGTGTCCGTGGTTGGAAGCAGTTTAATATATAACCAGTAATTAAATAATATACCAGGCTGAAAACAGCTCGAAACCGAGGTGAATGCAAGGTAAATAAAGCCCCTGTAAAAGTCCGGCTCACGTCAGAACTAGGGCAAAGTAAATGGTGAAACTCAAGGCTGAGTTAAAGGTAAAGCTCAAGGCCCAGGGATAATGTGTTGTGGCGTTTGTTGACGTCGAAGAATCTGGAATATTCGAAGACGCTGAATGATACATTCCCGGAGAGGCACCAAGAAAACCCACAACAACTGTTCTCCTTAGCATTGCAACGGTAAATTCCCATCACGGAGAAACCCTGAGTTTCTTCCTACAGATTTTAAACTCGAGCTATTCGTTTCCCTCTTTGTTAAGCTCATGAAGAAAAGGATAGATTTAACATGCTAACAATCTATTCTCTAATGCTCTTGATTTAAAATATAAGCATGACATTTACAAGAATTGTGATTTTGAGAAAGTCATAATATGTTGTTCATATTATGAAAACTACATGTGAATTCTGAACACGATCGGCGATCTAATTTAAGCACACAATCAACAATAGAAGGAATGAATATGAATGAATCCCGTAATTTTATAATATGCCCGTACGAAAAATAACAGGCAGTCCTACACTGTCAACATGCCAATTATACTGGAACACTGTAGATATATACTTGCAGTGGAAAGGAAATATTTGAATATATATAGTATAATCTTGAACATAAACATGAACATGACACACCATTCACGCTACGCCATCTCTGAGAAAACTTCAGAATATGCCATGAAATTCGCACGAAATATCTACGAACTATTTGCACATCTATAAATAACACAGCACTGATAAAAATCACATAGCTTAAACACGATGACAAACACATAATCTTCTAAGCAAGATTTGCTAAGTCAAAACACTTATTTTCACTTACGAGACGCTGACCCACACGAGCTAACACACAAGTAAGAAGTGACGGTCCGACAATGGCGTCGGCTGCGAAGTTGCCATCACAACGACTTAAAAATTCGAACAACTGTCGGTAATATTTTCATTCTTGTGCTGTTACACAAAAACTTCTAAGATTGTTAATTATAAGTAGGAAATTATTAATAAATATGTGAAGTAAGATTTTTAATGCCAATAACTATGCTATTTAAATGTTAATGAGAATTTCACAGAATTTATACATTTTGTAGCTAATGCTACAGTCACCAGTATGCCTGGGGAAAGGCATCAATGAGAAAAGATAAGAGTTGGCCCCTATGACTCAGAAGGAGTAGGGTTCTGACGCAACAACTGGCGTCATTTAATCAAGCTATTTTTCAACCATCACATAAAGGCAAGTGAAAGACCGAATATGGTTGCCTTTTGAAATGTATTGAAGGTTGAGGAGCTGCGGTGAACTCTTGTCTCTTGATTCTTCGAGGAGTTCTTGGGGTTCAATCCTGGTAGTAGAACTTCAAACGATTTCTTCCCGGCTTAGGCTCGTTTGACAATGACCCAATTTAGGGATTACTGATGCGCTAAGTGCCACATTCATTGCCCAAGCTCAGAAGACCAGACGTGGTCTCTGAGAGGTGCCATTATAGGCAAGATTAGAAAATATTTAAAGAGTAACCAGCTGAAACCAAAAAAATAAATTTAACGAACCCCTCACCTCAAATTAAATTAATGGAGCCAAGGCTTCGAAGAATTAGTCCCATGTAACCTTTCTTCAGTAGGCAGGGAGAGGCCGGGCTGATGACCTCCCTTTACAATGCGCAGCGAGCAAGTCCCGCCGTCAGAGCCCTCAACGCGGAGCTCAGTTGGCCGACGCTCGCTTGTTTTGAACGGCGCATGCGCACCGAACAAAATTGTGGCTTAGCGAGGATTTACATGCTAAGTTTATGCCCGTTGCCGAGGGTATTGGGGTTCGTTATTATAATTTAATTATTAAGAAGATGAATTAGATAGAAAAATGAGAAGTCTTGGATTTATGAGCTTAAATACTTGAAAGGAAAATAACGTAATACGTCCAAGACGGACGAACCTCCACATATTCCCGGCAACAGGAAAAGCTGGCAGCTCAATAGAGTTGCCAGTTTAAAAAAATTATTAGGTTATATATTATGTATAATTAGCATATGCTTCGTAACAAGAGCTTCACAAAGCTCCTTTATAGATGAGAATCCGTACGTCTCTTCTTTGGCGCAATGCCGCCCGCCTAGAAGGACGGGAATCGTCAACATCGGCACTGGCCACGATACCTTCAAATTCATTATTTACCCGAGGCACCTCCTCATCTGCGCTCTCAATGTCTAGAGAGCCCTGGTGGGAATGACTTGCAGAGGAGCCACCTAACTGATCTAGATCATAGGAATTCTCGCTATCGCTCTCTCTCCCCACCCCAGAATCCGGATCGGTTATACTCAGAGGGTATATATTTCAGAGGGTAAAGAAGAGAGATATTGACCGCAGTCTCTGCTCCATCAGGTTTTCTAATTTTTACGACGCGAATTTTATCATCACGCCCAACCAAGAGTTGAGTAATACGAACTAAAACCCAAAAGGGCTTAGTTTTGACAGGATGCTTCAAAAGCACCACCTGCCCTACTTTAAGAAAAGGGTTTTGGTGAGGCATGGCTGTAATAGGATAGGGGCCTCTTAAAGTTAATAAAAATTGCTAATACCAGAGAGATTTAAATTTTGCTATTATCACATCTCTATTTTCAAAACCGAAACCGATGTGTCTCGGTAGTCCTCTTCATCCTGCTCGGCCACCTCATGCGCCTCGTCGGTTAAAACGAGAGAATCCGCTACAGGATAGAGTTGTAAGAATTGATTTGGCATAATAGGGATTATTTTTTCATTCACTTCCGTGTAAGAAAGAGGTCGGTTGTTCAAGTTAACGGCTATATCAGAAATAGCTGTAGAAAAGGAAGAATAGGTGTAGGTCATGCGCCCAAAAAGCTTGTAGGAGCATTGTTTAATAACTTTGATAAGCCGTTCCCAAACTGCTCCAAACTGCGGCCTATAGATAGGAATAGTTTTAAAGGTAAGATTATACGAGCGAAACCTATTTTCGTACTGCGAAGAAGTAAGAGCTTCTGACAGAAGATCAGCCGCTGCGGTAAAAGTACGCGCATTGTCTGAGTAGACAGTAGTCGGAATCCCCTTCGCATTCGTAAAACGAATAGAAGCAAAGATGAATTCCTCAACCGTCATAGAAGGTAATAATTCCAGATGGACAGCACGTGTCTGGAAACACACAAAGATAAGAACATACATTTTCCACCTATTATTAAATGGATTCAAAACCCAAAAATGAGAAGTAAAGTCCATGCCTGTTGTGGCAAATGGACGCACAAATGACGTACGAGTATCCGGCAAAGCTGGAGGAACAGGATACGAGAAACTACGTGCGTTTACCTTCTTGCAGGTAATGCACTGGGAAATTACAGTTTTAACAGAACGTTTAAATCGTGGGATCTGAAAGCCGCTCAACTTTAGCTTTTGAACAGTGGACTCCAAGCCAAGATGCTTAGAAATAAAATGAGCATGAGTAATTAACAATTTCGTAAGATGATGATTAGGTGATAATAAAATAGGGTACTTGACGTGGTAGTCCATGTCATCAGCTTCAGATATGCGATTACTTGACCGAAGCAGTCCACGATCGTCAAGAAATAGATTAATGGAGCGTACAAGTTGGGGCGGTTGAGTATTCTTGCTCCGCAAGGCCTCCAGCTCCTCAGAAAAAGATTCGCGCTGCATTGAGAATATTAGGTACTCGTAAGCTCGGACCTTCGAATCCCCGGGATCTCCATGCTTTCACAGCGCTACGGCACGGAAGACCTTCTCAAGCACCCCCAACAGTCGCTGGTAAGAGGAAAACCGGTTGATGTTAATTAAACAATCAACAGCCGGAACTACAGTGGCGAGACAATTGTCTAGTAAGTACTGAGATGGGATACAACCCAACTGGCCTTTCGGCCAGAACTCCTCGGACTTCTGCAGCCACAAAGGTCCCTCCAGCAAGAGCAACTTCAGCTCAAGAAATTTACTTACCTTAAGCCCCCTAGTTAAAACATCTGCAAGATTAAAGGAGGATGGTACAAAACCAAAAGTTACACGAGTATTACATTTTTCTAAGTTGATTTCAGTGCCCCTATCTCCCTCAGCCTATTAGATACAAACACATTTTTTCTAGGAGGATGACCCGCTAGTAACCGTGTGCTTTAAAAGGAAAGTTAGAGTCACTAACCAAAGAATGCACACACTGCAGGGCAAGAAATACAGCAAGAACTTCTAAAGAAGGGAGAGTGCGCTTAGGTTCAGGAGAAACTTTGACCTTTGAGAACAACAACGCACTGCGGTCTTCCTGTACATCATAAATGCACGTGCCATATGCACGGCTACTGGCATCACAGAAGACCACCAATTTGGTGGGAATGCTGCTTCTCAAAGTCTCCCTAGGAAAAGTAAAGCCCTCCAGTTCCCCAAACTCATCACAGTAACACTGCCACTCCCCTGCAATTTCCTCCGGTATAGGATCATCTCACGAACGGCGTAAGGGTTTTAATTTTTTAAGGATAAACTTACTACGTACAGAAATGGGCGACAGAATTCCAACAGGGTCAAAGACAGAAGAAACCTCTGAAAGAATCCTACGACGGGTCCTAACTGAAGAATCTAAGCGTTTCTTAATAAGCGATAATTGGTGAGACCTTGAGTCAAATGCGTAACCCAGCACGCTCACAGTTGAATCTGCGCTCTGATAATCTGATTCGATCTGCGCTAACAGAGCATCGCAATTCGAAGCCCATTTCCGGAGAGGAAAACCACATGCCTCAAACTCAGAAACGGCACTCCTATAAGTGGCGGCAGCTACAGCAACATTGTTAGTAGAAAATATAAAGTTATCTACGTATAATTTATTGGTCATAGTGTCTCTTATGGTAAGATTTTCAATTTTAGTGGCATATAATTTGAGGATATAGATCAATATGTACGGACTAGAAATAAACTCAAGCAAGATAGTAGTATAGCGAAAGTAGGAATAGGTTCCGTTCCTGTAGAGAACAAAACTAAACCTATTTCGATCTTCCTCGTCACTTAGTTGTATCTGGAGGAAAGCTCTAACTATGTCTAAGAGGAGTACAATAGAGTTAGATCTAAAATAGATAAGTAGCCCTAACAAATCATTGATTAGATTTACTCCTACATATGAAGCCTCATTTAAGCTCGGGTACCCCGTAATCTTCAAAGAGCAGTTGAAAACTGGACGTTTTTTGGTGGAAGCGGCTTCCGCACGCACTACAGGTCTATGAGGTATCCATTTATGGTTAGCCGGATCGATGCGTTTAAGAGATAGCGGCTCAATAATACCCAAGTTAAGCTGCTCTTGGAACACAGCGTTATAAGCAGATTCGATGCCTTTTTTGCACCATCCTTAGCCACTCTCTTAGCGAGGTAGCGAGCCAGAGTAAAGTTACTGGGCACTTTACCTAAAATCTGGCGGTTCCAGGGCAACTTAACCGAGTAACGCCCTTCTTTACACTCAACCGAGTTTTTAAAATCCTGCATCTCCGTGTCATCTTCCCGTTCAAGCTGCGGGATACCGATAGATTCTAAACTCATTAATTTTTCCAGTCCATTTTCAACCGCACTTTTATCTAAAATATCCAAAGGAGATGTGCACACCGAAGAAGGCTCGAGAAAGGAAGCAAGCACTTTATAAAACCACAAAAGTCCATCTTGGCCATATCTATGACGTAAAATATCAGAAATTGGACGATTGGTAGGAAACCTAATTTTTAGTATAAAAAGAAACACAAGGGTCACAATAAAAATCATCTATTTGCACTCAGACCAGCTGGTTTCGACTTTTCATTTTCAATGAATGCTTCTGAAACAAAAGGACAAAAAAATTTTTTTATACAATCAAAATATATTTTGATTGTATAAAAAAATTTTTGTATCAAAATATATTTTGATTGTATAAAAAAATTTTTTTGTCCTTTTGTTTCAGAAGCATTCATTGAAAATGAAAAGTCGAAACCAGCTGGTCTGAGTGCAAATAGATGATTTTTATTGTGACCCTTGTGTTTCTTTTTATACTAAAAATTAGGTTTCCTGCCAATCGTCCAATTTCTGATATTTTACGTCATAGATATGGCCAAGATGGACTTTTGTGGTTTCGAAAGTTTGAGCAGTGTTCACGAAAACTGGCGAAAACCAAGCACTTTATTATTTAAGTTTTTAGGTAGTTTAGAGTTTAAGGTGATATTACGCTTGACAAATTTGACTTATGATTTCTTAGGTACAACTTTCACATCATTACGAGGTTCCTTACTTTTCGCCTCCTCAGCGTTAGACTTTGGTTTCGCCGAAAGTGACGAGACCATACAATTCAACTCCCCAAAAGGCAGTAACCCATTTGCCACCCGCAACACTTTAACACCTCCGTAAGTCTGGAGTTCAAACACAGAAAATTTTTGTAGTACATCCACACCCAAGATACCGTGAATGCGAATGCGGTCAGATTTAACTTCAGGGAAAGAAGTTGAGATGGGTAGCTCGTTTTTAAGTCGTTGTACTCTTTGTTGCAGTCCCCCCATCCCCAACTCCAGCAACAGATCCGGACAACAAAAGACTTTGAAAATGTGCTTCTCCATATTAGGCAAGGTCAACCGTAAATTTACCTCCTTACCTCGCAAAAGTACGCCACTGCCAACGGTATTGAAAGCGCGCGAACAAAGTTCCTCGTCTTCACACGATAGGTTCAAAGAACTGAGATTGACTTTAGTAGATTGGGAACCTGAATCTAGAACAAAGTTCAAGCGTACCACGCCACCACCGGCGCAGGCAACAAGAGAAACTACAGGACACATTTGTAAGTACTTTCCTAATTGTGAAGAGGGACCAGCAGCCATAGCTGAGAGTTGAGGACACAAAGGACTTACATGCGCATTCGAATTACACTTTGAACAGCGAAATTGCAGTCGCCCATCCTTAGCCGGACACGCAACCTCGCCATGCTTACCACTCATACACCTAGTGCACAAACCTAACTCGCGTATGCGCTTAACGCGTTTATCATAAGTATTAAAACGCCTACACATGAGAGAAGAGTGATTTTGCATACTGCAAAATTTTCAAACTTTAGTTACATTAGACTGAATATTTTTACGACCGTGAGAATGAGGCTCTAGCCCAATTTCCATACCCTTCACAGACTGATTTTTAGTTTTTTGCTTATTTTCAAGAAGCGATACAACTTTATGACCATTTTCTAACACCTTCAAAATAAAAAAGGAAACCCTAGAATAGCGAAGCAGTTCCAAAAGAAAATACTCCGGCAACTTACCACGAAGAACAGCTGAAATGAGCAAGTCTCCCGACTTCTCGCCCACGTAATCAACCCCAAGCTTGCTCAGTTCCAAAAGACGAAACTTAAGCCGAGACAAAAATTTACTAAGTGAAGAACCGAGATAGGTTGAAATTATAGGATAGAGTAGAATAGAATTAGTAGTAGGTAGTTAGACAAGCTTAGTGTAGGTATTAGCCACATGGGGTAATCTATATACACACTTGCAGTCAACATTTACTGTTTAGCTGACTGCGGCCAATAGGGAACTGGCTGCGGTTGTTGCCGTCTTGAGTGTCGCGTCTTACAAGACTCGAATTTTGGATAACCTTGTGGCAATATCACCGCGGACGATACGCGCTGGTCCGCAAACTCAGCGTAGCGGCTTTGATTGGCTGCAGCCGCCAAGTTTAAAAGTTTTCAATATTTATAGTTCTCCCAGTGTAATTGAGTGTGTAAGAAAGCCTATTTAGAATATTCGTACCCCCAATTTAGTCTCTTATATGTGTTGTCGCTGTGCCAGATAGTGGTGAACAGCCGGTTCCTAGAGCATTCAATGATGCTTCTGGCAACCGGCGAACCACCTATATCGAGTCAGGCTCGCCTTGTGAATTTTCCAGTGCTTTCTCCAGCCGGTATGCCGCATTGTGACTTCTGTGAATTTCTAGTGCTTTCTCTAGCCAGTGTGCCGCATTGTGATGCTGGGAACTTGATAATTTAATTATGTAAATTAAGGTAGCCAGCAGTCTAAGAGAAGTTGTAGCTTTTTTTGTAACTACAAAATGGCTGCAGCCAACATTTTGCTGGGTTACTCCTCATGAACTGGCGCCTGAACTGAAGCCATGAACTGAACTGGCGCCTCATTAAATGTGAACAGCCACTTAAAACTAAGACCTTCATACGACAGTCCATAGCTCAGATCCTTTATTTTTTGCTGAGAAATAAAATACATTTTTTGAATGTCAATAAAGTGTCGGCTCGTCACCCATGAGTTGTGCAGGGCAAGCGGCGCCAGTCAGTAGGGTGGAAGCCTAGAGCTAAAGCATTTAGAACGAACTGAGAATATGTGCAGAAATTCATGTGATCACTGCCCATATGATTTTGTGTACTCAAGATGATATCAGCAACTGGGTACTTGTTTGCCTGGGGGATAGTTCATTTATAATTTAAATTGAGTAATCTAAATTTTTGACATGAGAGATAGTCAGATTATTTTCTAGTTCATTACCGTGATCAGGTTCGAGTGCGGCTACCTCTGAGCCCAGGGGAGCTCAGCGACTTCTAGTGAATTTACTCAGCCTTATTACAAAAAATGTGTAGGAACCTGCGCTGACTCATTTAACCGTTTTCAGCGTTAGGCTGATCAATAAGAAAACCAGGATAATGTTAAAATAATTATAGCTGATCTGCTGTATTCATGTACATTAACTTTGAACTCCGACTATTCTACGGCTGAATAAGCCGTCGTGCTTGCCTGCGAAATTTAGTGTGAATGCTAATTTGCTGTTCTCTTTTTAGTGTTGCCTCTGCATCGTTTACCTAATCTTTTATGAACTCCCTTCCCACAGGTAGAGTAAAGAATTTAATGCGATAGCCTTTCATTTATGTAGGTTGAAAATAGAGGCATGAGAATACCGCCCCCCATCGTTTGTAAGTATTACGGGTAAGACATTCTCGGGCTATCTCCTGAAAGTTGTAAACCCGTACCTACTGTAGTCCTTGAAATGTGTCCCCTAGTTAGAAAATTGACCCTTTTTATGTCCAGATATTCCAAAAGCCGTCTCATTGTGTTATGTGTTTGGCTTTTGACAATTGTCGTTGATATGCGCGTGAGTAGACTGTCCTCCTTTGATTCTATGTGTGCATTACAAAATATGTGTTTACAAATGTGTTCTTGTAATATGGTGAGTAGTGTAAGTTCTAGTTAGAGAGACCTAAAGTTGGCAACGCTCGTGAGAGCAACACTCGCAGCATGTCTTCTATTGGTCTCGGGCTCAACAACAATTAAATATTGGCCGAGTGTGTATATAATTACCTACTGTGGCTAAGTTCTGACTTTCTAATTTCTAAACTAATGTACTTAATTCTACTCGACTCTTTTCTATATATTTCCACCTATCTCCGCTCTACTCTTGCTAGCCACATGTCTGCTAATTGAGTATTTAAGTTGTAATGTATCTAAGAGGTGAGTGAATTCTTTACTTTTGATGTGTCATTGCATTGTCTATTTATGTCAGCACTTTTACTGGGTTGTGTCTATGTGAAACCTATACTGTGCTCTGGTGTAGGATTACTAAGTCTATCATATTGGCGGCGAAGTGTTGGTAGAACTGCTGGGAGTGACTAAGTAGTAGTGACTAGTGAGGGAACATAGAATTTGCCTAGTAAATTTTTTTTGTTCTGCTCACTGGTGCTGCTAGACGGGCTAGACTAGTGAAGAAACTCAGAATTGATCTAGTGATTGTACTATTTGTGCTGTGATTTTTTTCTACTTTTCACAGTGTGTTAAACTTACTAAAAAAATTCAATATGCCAATGCTAGGCTCAGTGGGAGAATTCAATCCTTTAGAGGAAGAATTCCCGGAATATGAAGTCAGGGTAAACTGCTTCCTGAGTATTAATAAAGTGGAAGATTCGAATAAAGCCAAAACATTTATTGCTCTGGTGGGTCCTAAAATTGTGAGGCTAGCTAAGGACCTGCTCTCCCCTAAAAGACTTTTAGATGCTACCTATGATGAGATCATGGAAGCGTTAAGACGGCATTTAAACCGACACGCAACTAGATCTTTGAAAGGTTTAGGTTCCATAAGCGGAACCAGAAACAAGGGGAGAGCATTGCTGATTTTGTGGCTAGCTTGAAGGCCCTTTCAGACACCTGTAATCTCAAACAGGAAGTGCTAGAAGAAACACTTCTAGACAGGTTCATACTGGGTGTGGCCAGTAATGATGTTCACAATTGTTTGCTGAATGAAGCTGACCTCACATGGAAAAAAGCCGTGGATCTGGCAACTGCCAAAGAAACCCAACTGAGGGAGACAGTTGTGTTGAGGCAACCTAATTCCATACTAAATGTGGGCCAGCATAGAGTAAAGCAAACTGCTATTAAGCCTCAGGGCAAAACTCAGGCTCAAGCTAGCCCCAAATCAGCATGCAGCGGCTGTGGTAATCTGCACTGGCGTAGAGATTGCCCATATAAAGACAGTGTTTGTCATGGTTGTGGCCAAAAAGACCATCTTAAGAAATGTTGCAGTAAATTAAAAAATCAAAATTCTACTAAAGGCAACAAAAATAATTTTGTGCATGCTATGCATGAGAAAAGGGGGAGAGAACACCACCCTAACCCTAATAGAACCAACAATGCAACCCGTGCAGACTACCCAGTTGCTAATCTAGGCTGTTATGGGGAGATTTTCTCAATTGCCGAGGAAATGAAACCCCCATTAAAATAAAATCATTGCTAAACACTACCCCACTGGAAATGGAGGTAGAAACTGGTGCTTCCAGGTCTATCCTTTCAAAAGCTGCACATTGTAAACTACCCACAAAAACAAGGCCTGAGTTGAGACCTTCTGATGTTAAGCTTAGGACTTATGGAGGAGCCACACTAGTGGTTTGTGGAGAGATTAGAGCTAACATCCAGCGTGAAGCTAGTGGTAAGGCTCCTCAGCTAGCAACTATTGTAGTGGTAGACAGGAGAGGTCCAGCTTTGCTGGGTAGGGACCTGATTGATTCCCTTGGGCTAACTATAGTAGCAAATGAGGTCAACAAATTGACTTCCTGCCCTCAAGAGTTAGCAAATAAATTCCCCGACCTTTTTCAACCAGGTCTAGGTTGCTTTAAGGGAAGGAATTTCAAAATAGAAGTGGATCCATCCGTACCACCAAAGTTTTGTAAGGCCAGGAACGTGCCTTATACACTTAGACCTAAGGTGGAGGCAGAACTTGATAGACTGGTACAGGAAGGTATCCTCACTCCTGTAAAGTACTCTAGATGGGCAGCGGCTATCGTCCCTGTGCTCAAGGCTGATCAAAGCATCCGAATCTGTGGCGACTACAAACTAACCGTCAACAGAGCCACTAGGCTTGATACCTACTCCATACCCAGAGTGGAAGATTTATTTAGCGGGTTAGCAGGAGGAGTTATATACTCCAAGCTAGGTATGTCTCAGGCATACGCTCAACTACCCTTGGATGAAGACTCCAAGGAACTCACGGTAATAAACACCCACAGAGGTTTATTTGCCTAGAACCGTCTCAGCTTTGGAATTGCGCCCGCACCTGGAATCTTTCAGCGTGCCATGGAAAAACTATTGCAGGGCCTCCCAGGAGTGTTCTGCTACCTGGATGACGTCCTGGTGAGTGCCACTAATGAGCAAGAGCACAACAAGCGTCTCCATCAAGTCTTATCTAAACTACAGGAGGCAGGGCTAAAACTGAAAATGGATAAATGCCAAATTGGAGTGCCACAGGTCTCCTACCTTGGATACCAAATCGACAGGGATGGATTGCACCCCACTGCAGAGAAGGTAGCAGCAATCCAGAATGCACCAGCTCCTACTAATGTAACTCGACTTAGAGCCTACCTTGGGCGGCTAAATTTCTATAGGAAATTTCTAAAATCATCTGCAACTATGCTGGAGCCCCTAATACCTTACTGATGGATAAAACTCCTTGGAAATGGGACGCAAGTCAGGAGAGGGCATTCCAGAAGTCTAAACAAGCCCTCCTGGACTCCCAGACTCTAGTCCACTTTGACCCTCAGAACCCCATAGTGGTAGTGGCTGACAGTAGTGCGTATGGTGTGGGAGCGGTGCTGTGTCACCTTATTGATGGAACTGAACGCCCCGCCTATTTTGCCTCCCGAACTCTAACAGCAACAGACAGGGATGGAAAAAAACCTGGGTTTTTCAAAAAACCCAACCCACCTGGATTTTTTGGGGTTAAATTGGGTTTTATAGGCTTGATGTTTTTTTTTGGGCTTTATTGTTTTTTTTTGTAATACCTGTTTTTGTTTAAAAGAGTTATTCACGCAACTCCCGTCGCCCCTATTTCAGATTTATATATATACACTTATTGAGTAAATATTGTTATTTGATTCCTTTATTTCCAACGTTATAATACATTATTATATGAATTATTACATTATATGAACAATATATGAATTAAGTTTGTCCATCACAATTACCATTTACTAATTACCATATGCATAGAGACATAGCTCTGCAGTCTGTAAAGATATAAGATTTGCAAAGAGAATTGCTATGCTCGTCAATTCATAGTAAGTTGTTTTAGCAGCAGACAGGCGCAAGCCATGTGAGAAGGAAGCACCATGCAGATCATAAGTAACCACCACAAGCAACTTGAAGCAAGACAGCTGCACATCACTTTGTCATGCTGTTAACAACTTAACATGTGTATTGTGTGAGCTGGAGTGCTTAGCAGCGCAAGTCTAGTCAGTCAACCACACTGATACATGTTACAACATGTAGTGACATGCCAATTTTTTTTTTAAATTTGCCAAAAAAATCACTTTTCGCAGTACAGGATAGCAACAAACACTAAAATGATTGGAAGTAAATGCTCTAACAGATCCCATCGTCAAATTTGTTCCAGTGCAGCTTGAATGCTCACCATAGGCCAGTCGTTGCTTTACTTTCTCACCCCATGATGGCTGCGGTCGTGTCTTGCCCCATCTGACTATAATTGTTAGACTTATTTCAATTTAAACAATTTATTAACCACAGGTGATACAGAGGTAGAATGTTTAAGTCTAATACAATGGTCAAATTTGAGTATTGCTACCTGTGGGCCCGAATAAGTTCAGCGACTTCTAGGGCATCCTACCATTACATAATTCTAGGGTGTACAATAATGTTTAACCGAATCACTTAGCCTAGTTTCACATTAGACTGATCAACAAGATTACGAACTCGATATTGATGATTCATTTTACAACATTTAAGGCAAAGCTCTCACAGGAGACTGATATTGAAGAGTGGTTAGCTGAGTACAATCCGGAGTTCATCGGTGCGCATTATTCCTATAAATTGAAGGACTCCAACATCTTCCCAAAATACATGTTCAATGAGAAAATCACTAAGACAATGACTGCTCGTTGATGGTGGGATATTCAAGACATGAAACAGCAGAAAATGCAGATTCATGAAAAAACACTGGCAGAGGGCTTCTGCAAGTTTATAAGCAACCTTTATTCTTATCCCGAAAGTTCAGGATCCATTGAGAGAATTTTCTCAACATTTGGAATTGTGGGAAATAAATTGAGAAATAGATTAGGATCAGAACGCGCACAGAAATTGGTCTCAGTATATCGCCTTCTCACAAATGATCATGATGTGGATGACAACGATGAAATGGCAGTGGATGTAGAAAGAGAAACACAGTAGTATCGTGGTAGCAGTCTAGTCTATAAGACAGGGAAAATTCAGAAGTCTCTATATTATGTAGTCAAACTGCATTTGTTCCTAAATTTTTGTTTTTTACTTTCGAAATGGAATTCATGAAAATATATTAGTCTCTCGAGTTTTTTTTGTGATTAAGGTTTTTCTAATTTGATTTGTATAGGGTTGGTGTTTTGTTTTTCAACGTTTTCTTGTCATAGTCATGCACATGACTTAGATACTTATTTTGACATGATAAATATTTAGCGCATTTTTATTCAATAAGCTTGGAAATAAATAAAATTAATATAATAATAAAACCCAAAAAACCCACTATTTAGTGGGTTTTTTAGTGTGGTTTTTTTTGGGCTTTTTTGGGTGGGTTTTTTATGCGCCAACCTCGGCAACAGAACGTAACTACTCCCAGACTGAGAAAGAAGCTCTGGCTATGGTGTTTGCACTCAGGAAATTCCATTGCTACCTGTGGGGACAGGACTTCACTGTGGTTACTGACCACAAACCTTTGTTAGTACGATTTGATCCGGGTAGAAGCATTCCTCCGATGGCATCCGGGCGCATTCAAAGGTGGGCTCTTCTGCTGCAATCCTACAAGTTCACCTTGCGTCACCGGTCTGGCGTGCTGTTGGGGACGGCTGATGCTCTCAGTCGTCTACCCTTGACAATTTCCGAGGAAGCCACACCTATTCCTGCGGAATGGCGTCCTTAGTAAACTTCCTCGAGTCAGCTCCAGTCACCAGCACCCACATTCGCGACTGCACCCTAAGGGACCCAGTACTTTCAAAGGTATACAAATACTGCCAAGTAGGCTGGCCTTCGATGGTAATTGGTGACCCTGATCTCGCTCAGTATACTAGGAGGCGAGACGAATTGTCCACACAAAATGGCTGTGTGCTCTGGGGAGCAAGAATTATTGTACCCCAAGCTCTCAGACAAGCCATTGTGGATGAACTTCACTCTTGCTATGCTGGATCATCCAGGATGAAGTAGTTAGCTCGCAGCTATTTATGGTGGCCGCTGCTGGACAAAGACCTAGAAGAAACGACTAAGTCATGCAGCGAGTGCCTGAGCACTCGAGCTGTACCAACGAAAGCTGAACTCCGTCCATGGGAATGGCCTGCGAAGCCTTGGCATCGCATACACATTGACTGCGCGGGCCCAATGGATGGAAGATACTATCTAGTGATCGTGTGTGGGAAACCCACACAAACAGGTTTAATACAACAAGGTCAATAGCAAGGTTTTATTATCCTGCAAGTTGAAATTTTAAAATACCTTTAACGGAACAAAGAATGTTAATTTAACGAAATTTTCTACGCAACAATTAACGCTAATCTTAACAAAACCAAGATAGTTGCGGATAGGAATTAGATAATTCATTATTTCGAGTGTTAAAACCTAAAACGGTGGCGATTGGCGTCCTCTTGCACGGCGTAGGCTATGTCACCGCTGCCGCTACGAGAGGAATGTGGGGAGCAGTGGACTTCTGCGGGAATCCTCCTCCAGGAGCGAAGAAAGTGGTCCTGATCTTTGCCGGTCTCGGCGTCGATGCAGGTGGTTGTCTGCCGTAGGAATCTTAAGACAGCTTAAGCAGTAGGCAGACAAGCAGTCTCAGATTTGACGAGGTAGAACTTCCAAGTGACTGCTTCGCAGTAGTTAGACGCGTCGAATTAAAAACCTGGCATCCCGTGCGACCCGATGCTCCGCTTCCCCACCCCCGGATATTACTGGTGAAATTTGGCGATACTGCAAGGAAGGATAGACTGGTTAAAGAAAATGGAAAGCAGCTGGGGCCTTTATGGTTCAGCTTTAGTATAGAGGTACAAACAAAGCACAAATAAACACTGCAAGGCTAACCTGAGTTAAAGTTGAGCCTCAGTGTGATGGACACATCCGGAGTTCAGAATGAAGAAGGGTAAAGGAGCAAGCAAAGAAATGCTCATGTAGAGCCGAAACAGATAAATCAAGAGTTAGATGTTCAAGTAAAGATTTACCCAGAGCCCTAGACAGCCTACTTACTGTCAGCCGGCAGGCCCCAGGTAAGTTAATTTAAAGAGAAAATTCAAAGTAAGTTGAGCAATTCGGCTCTTTAGTTCTTTAGTAAGTTTAAGAAGGTGATAAAGTTGAATTAACACGCACACTCACATTCACACAATAGTAGCAAGGCAAGAAATAAGTTAATCGTGCAAGTAACAAAGGTATAGTGAATTAAGTGGCAAAAATGTCGGCCAGTAACGACCAAGTAAATGGGCAAGAAGAATTAAGCAGGTAGTTAACAAGGAATAGGAAGAGGGCGAGGAAGCACGGAGGAAGGCGTGAAGCCTCTGGTCCAGCGCCGCCAGAACGAGGGCCAGGTAAGTCAACGAGAGACTCTCGCAACCCACAAGTGCTCCATGATAGAGTTCACTCCTTGCACGATGTGTGGCAGTTACAACCGGGGACGCCTATATAAAATCGCTCACAATTATTGACGCACACATAGCGTATGCAACCGTAGAAGGTTCAAAATGTATCTGCGGAAAACAGTTAAGGTAGTTCTTAGCTCACCTGCCTAAAGCCATGTTGATCTAAAAGTAAAGGTCTAACCCCAATGCGCCTCTCAGGGCAATGGGGAATGTTCAAATTCTCCATACCTCCGGGGACGTACACATTTATGTGTATTTAAATTTTTAAATGTTGCCTACAAGCAGCTGCTGCAGCACGGTCGGGTCTAGTCCGACCTGCGGCATCCCTAATTTCTTTTTCGTTTGTAATTGGTGCATCAATTTCGTGGGCTTGATGCGTTCGAACATAACTTGTATACAACTCCAAGGGATAAAGCAAGGAAATGGCATAATCCCCTAAAGTGCGATCCGCCCGAATCACCTGGGCCGACCGAGTGCAGCAATCTGCACCAGTATACAATTGCGTTACCTTACCCAAAGCCCAGAGAGCTCGCAGCTTCACCGGCGAAAAAATGAGCACGACGTCTCCGATTTTAATACGTTCCTTCCAAGCGGGCTGGAAGGAATTCATGCTCCGCTCTCGCAGTGACAGTAGATAATCTGCTAAAAATAGGTCTTTAAATTTATCAACCATCTCATTACGTAGATCCAAGGTTTGCAGAAGCGATGTCCTAGACGGCCGGAGCAACTCGTCCTTAGACGAGGTTTGATACACAAGATTTCCTGCAGGTGCTAATTTGAGGAAAAAATTAGGCGTCACGACTTCGCATGCCACATCCGAAGTATCTCTGTAAGTCAAGGGTCTCGAATTAATAGCCTCTTGAACATCAGAAATTATAGGTAAAAAAAAGAAATATTCCATTTTGCCTTTACCTACCACTTTGTAAAGGCATCGTTTTACGACTCCCAACATCCGCTCCCAGCAAGCGCCAACGCAAGCGGAATATAAAGGAATTCGGATGTGTTTAATGTTGTTACGTGATAGATACTCTGAAGCGTAATCGTCCGTTAGGAATTTGCTTATGTACACCGCAGCCTGCAAAAATGAAGGAGCGTTGTCGCTGTACACCGCCTGCGGAAGGCCAAATCTATTGGTGAATCTAACAAACGCTGCTAGAAATGATGCGGTGGACATATCTGGGATCAACTCCAGATGCACAGCCCTAACTGCTAAGCAAGTGAAGATCAGAATGTACATTTTGACAGTCTGTCCTCCTAATTTCACGTTGTAGTGACCGGTGAAATCGATCCCCACGTGAGTGAAAGGTCGCACGAAATTTACCCGATCACCCGGCAGATCAGTAACTCTAGGGTATTTGTAGGGCACTGCATTTAATTTTTGACACATAACGCATGCCTGCAATGTCGCCCGAACTGTGGGCCTAGCCTTAGGCAGCCAGTAGCCACAATTGCGGAGAGTATTCAACGTGGATCCCAACCCTAGATGGGAGCATTTTAGGTCGCAGTCTTGAATTATTAATTTTGTTACAAACCCGCTGCGGGACAAAAGAATGGGATTAGCTACACCGTAACTAATATAATTACACTTGTTCAACCTACCACGAGACCGCAGCAAGCCGTCTTCGTCGATGAACAAATTCAAGTTGAGAACCAATGACGGCACGTCCTTTCCTGCAAGGGCGGGGGACCTCAACAGAAATTCATACTCTCTGGTATAACTCAATTTTTGTTCAGTTATTAGCCAATAATGGCGTGCTTTGTTAATAGAGTCCAACCTCGAGTAGTTGCTACCTTTAAGCCAGTTTCTGACCTCAAATAGCCGGGTAGTAACGCCAAGCAGCTTTTTCAAGCTAGAATACTTATCGCTAGGAAGCACCGTTTTCGGCGCTGGCGGATGCCCCACCTGTGAAGCACACACCAATAGTTTTTGATTTGCCAAAGACACGCATCTCAACGGGTCCGAAGGCCAGCTTTCTTGCGAGCTCAAGAATTCGGGACCGCTGCACCAAAACTCAAGCTTGGCTCGAAACTCCTTCAAGGTTAAGCCCCGCGTAATCAAATCTGCGGGATTTGATTCGGACGGCACGTATCTGAAGGAGCAAGGTACATTAATTTTTTTCTCAGTTCTGCACAAAGAAGAGCGATGTCTTTGATTCTATTACTGGCGAACACGTTGCGCGTTTTGACTTCGCCATTCAACACCCACGATAGTGCAACTTGCGCATCGCTGGCAACAATTAAATTCTTCACAGTAACAGCTTCTAAGGCATCAATAATATTACCGGCGCACTTTAACGCTAGAAATATGGCCCAAAGTTCCAAGGTTGGCAAAGTTTTACATTTCAAGGGGGCAATCTTATTATTGCAAAACAAAAGAGAAGGTTTCACTTTCTTTTTAGACGAAATATAACAACAAAATCCATAATTAGATTTAGAGGCATCGGCAAAAAAGATAAGATCAACATCATCGTTGGAATAAAAGGTTTTTCTCTTGGACCTAAGACTGCTCAGCTGGTCCAGATCTTCACGCAATTTCTCCCAAACATTCATCAATTCATGTGGCAGCACATCGTCCCACTCCAAATTCAACTTCCACACTTCCCTCAACAAACCCTTTCCTCTAATCGTGACCGGTGCAACCAACCCAAGCGGGTCAAAACACTACGCTAGTTTAGCCAATACCTTTCTTTTCGTAACAGGCAGATTATCATGCTTACATTCAACGTCAACGCTGAACTCGTCAGATACTTTGTCGTACCGATAACCCAGCACCTTCTCGTACGGCTCCGCATGCTTCACACTTACTTCATCAGCACAGAAAATCTGCCTCAGACCCTCGCTGTTAGAGGTCCACGATCGCAAGTTGAACCCAGCATCTGACATACGAGAATAAGCATTTCTGTACAGGTCTTTCAACTTTTCCTCATCAGACCCAGTGATGTACAAATTATCGACATACATGCGCTTCAACAAAATTTCGCTGCACAAATCCTGCGGGTAATTTTGGACATGCTTTTAATTACGTGTGATAATACAAACAAGCTGGAAATAAATCCGAAGACCAACGTAGTGTACCTGAAAACACACAATTTTCCCTCGCGCATCCACAGGATACAGAACTTATTCCTGTCATCATCGCTAGCAAGCTTTACTTGCAGAAATGCTCTCTGGATATCCACCGGCACCAAATAATCGTCCTGCCTAAGAGCAATCAACAACTGGAACAAATTGTTAGTTAAGTCCACACCCACATAAGCGGCCTCATTTAATGACGGTCCCTTTCCGGTCTTGACGCTACAATTCAATACGGGTCTAACTTTGGAGGTACAAGTAGGCTCTTCTTTTACAACTTCACGATGAGGAAGGTAAATTCTCCTATCACTAGAATGCAACGGGATCTCTTCAATAATTCCCTCTTTCAATTGCTGCTGCAAGACCCCGTCATAAGCATCATACAAGTCTTTACGAGCCAATCTTTCCACGACTCTGTTAAGCACGGCCCTTGCGACAGAAAAATTGCTACCTACATGATTGATATTCTCTTTCCAGAGGAGCTTCACGTGGTACTGCCCGTCCTTCAGCTCAATGCCGGAATCAAACTCGCTCAAAATTTTCTCGTCCAACATGTTAGTTTGATCATCAGTAACACCGATAGTCTCCAGCCCGTACAACTTTTCAATATTCTCTTCAAAATTGCTACTCGTCAAAGTGGCGTTTATCGGATCTAAGTGACACGGTTTCGGTTCAAGCACAAAATTCACAGCTGCCTCGCAATCTAACTTCCGGTTTCGCAACTCGTGCATTTGCACAGCCTGATCAAGGGACAAGAAATGCTCTATGTTCCCAAATGGAACCAATTTATCGGACCACAAGAAGGCAGCTCCTTTCATACAGGATACAATTCTAAAATCCTTCAAACATTGAATGATATCAACACCAATGATCCCCTCGAGTTTTATCTCCTCGGAGTCTGCAAAGGAGTTATCCGCCAACGCGCCACATTTCTTAATATTTGTCACCGCTTTATCCAAGGAATGGACTTCAAACCTCATCTCGAGTGCTGCATCTACCAATATCGGTAACTGCAGCGGCTTGGAGCCGTTCAACAACCCTAATGACAAGCTCACCTCAGCGAAGTCTCTGAAGCCCTTCTGCAAGAAGGAGTTCACCGCATACCTGGTGTGTTTCAGCCCCACGGAAATTCCGAGCCGATCGACTACACTGGAAGCAATGTACGATCTTTGAGACCCGGTGTCGATCAGCATTCTAGCCGCAGCAACGCGCTGCCCTCTGCTGACTGGCAACGTCACGGTGGGCAACAAGTAAGCAGACGCCACCTTAGCTGCAGAATTAAAGCAAAAGTTAGAGGACACATTACGGGATCTGTAATTCTCACACAGGGCAGCAATGTGCGACTTGCGTTTACAGTACCTACACTCGAAATCCAGCTTAGCAGAACATGTGTCAGCATCGAGCTTAAGGCTCGTACACTTTTCACCCATTTTGAGTTCCTTGCAGCGCTCAACCCTACTCTCGTAGTTAGGGTACACCGTACAATTTACCATGCTATGCGAGTGACTAGCACAGAACTTACAAGCTATATGCTCGGCGGAAGCCACCGCAATGTTTGCAAATAACGGAGCCTCGACCGGCTTAGCTGGAAACCCTTGCTTCACTTCATGAGCAGGAATTTTTACCCCCGTTCTACTTTCCTCCGGGAAAGTCCTCAAATTTAAGGTTTTTATAACATCGTGGTAATTCTCAAAGATATCAGTCAGAGAAGGCCAATTATTGCCTAGCTTCCTGGCGAGTTCCTGTTTGAACAAAATAGGCAGCTTAGAGAAAACCAAATGCCCGACGAGGACACCACCTGCATCACAGTTAAGAACATCACAGCCGTAATTACCGAGGTCCGAAATTATGCCTCTCACTTCACTGATGTACAACCTAGTCTCGGCGAATAGCTTGTCAAAGCCACACTTTAACGCAAACAGCTTTACACTCAATTTCCCTACAATTGATTTTCTGTCCAGAAACTCTGCTTCAAGCAATCCCAACGCCACGTCATAATTAGCATCATTTATGGTTAAATGTTCAATCAGCTTACTAGCATACCCTGCAACAAAGCTTTTTAGATAAGTCAGCTTAGCAGAGTTCGATAAGTTTTTACGAGCACCAATAGCGTTCTCAAATTGGGTCAAGAAGCTGTGATACTTAAGGGAATCGTCAGTATCGCCCCTAAATACGTATATTTTCAATGGAGGCAACTTAACATCCTTGAGAGAAACAGGCTCACAACTGAATTTCTGTGATTTAGTCGTTGCATTACTTTCAGACAAATCACCCAATGCTAACTCTATTTCAACAGTGTAACTCATCTGCCGATCTATCTCGGCATTCAACTCTTCCTCTGACTTTTTTTCGTCGAGCAGCTTTGCAATAATTTCCTCGTCAATCGAGCTTACCTTGTGGAGGTCGCGCTTCACCAAATCACGCAGCGCTTCCTTCTCGGCCGGCAACCCGACATCAGCAACCTTTCGAGCCCGCTTCAGCGCCATGGTAATTTTGCGTTTTACCACACCGCGCTTCTTGGCTAAAGAGCCCTCATTTTCTTGCAACTCTGAAGTTAGGAACAAAAAAAGTGCGAAGTAGATCCAGCCGAAGACAAAGGAGGTTCAAATACACCCTAAGAAGTTCAAAAACAGAAAAAGGATCAGTTAGAATAACCGGCCTCAATTCAGCTCTCGTGCCAACGAAGCTGCAAGAAAGATAGCAACTTTAACTCAGTATTTCTTTGTGTGGGAAACCCACACAAATAGGTTTAATACAACAAGGTCAATAGCAAGGTTTTATTATCCTGCAAGTTGAAATTTTAAAATACCTTCAACGGAACAAAGAAGGTTAATTTAACGAAATTTTCTACGCAACAATTAACGCTAATCTTAACAATACCAAGATAGTTGCGGATAGGAATTAGATAATTCATTATTTCAAGTGTTAAAACCTAAAACGGTGGCGATTGGCGTCCTCTTGCACGGCGTAGGCTATGTCACCGCTGCCGCTACGAGAGAAATGTGGGGAGCAGTGGACTTCTGCGGGAATCCTCCTCCAGGAGCAAAGAAAGTGGTCCTGATCCTTGCCGGTCTCGGCGTCGATGCAGGTGGTTATCTGCCGTAGGAATCTTAAGACAGCTTAAGCAGTAGGCAGAGAAGCAGTCTCAGATTTGACGAGGTAGAACTTCCAAGTGACTGCTTCGCAGCAGTTAGACGCGTCGAATTGAAAACCTGGCATCCCGTGCGACCCGATGCTCCGCGTCCCCACCCCCGGATATTACTGGTGAAATTGGGCGATGCTGCAAGGAAGGATAGACTGGTTAAAGAAAATGGAAAAAGCTGGGGCCTTTATGATTCAGATTTAGTATAGAGGTACAAACAAAGCACAAATAAACACAGCAAGGCTAACCTGAGTTAAAGTTGAGCCTCAGTGTGATGGACACATCCGGAGTTCAGAATGAAGAAGGGTAAAGGAGCAAGCAAAGAAATGCTCATGTAGAGCCGGAACAGATCAATCAAGAGTTAGATGTTCAAGTAAAGATTTACCCAGAGCCCTAGACAGCCTACTTACTGTCAGCCGGCAGGCCCCAGGTAAGTTGATTTAAAGAGAAAATTCAAAGTAAGTTGAGCAATTCGGCTCTTCAGTTTTTTAGTAAGTTTAAGAAGGTGATAAAGTTGAATTAACACGCACACTCACATTCACACAATAGTAGCAAGGCAAGAAATAAGTTAATCTGGCAAGTAACAAAGGTATAGCAAATTAAGTGGCAAAAATGTCGGCCAGTAACGACCAAGTAAATGGGCAGAAGAATTAAGCAGGTAGTTAACAAGGAATAGGAAGAGGGCGAGGAAGCACGGAGGAAGGCGTGAAGCCTCTGGTCCAGCGCCGCCAGAACGACGGCTAGGTAAGTCAACGAGAGACTCTCGCAACCCACAAGTGCTCCATGATAGAGCTCACTCCTTGCACGAAGTTTGGCAGTTACAACCGGGACGCCTATATAAAATCGCGCACAATTATTGACGCACACATAGCGTATGCAATCGTAGAAGGTTCAAAATGTATCTGCGGAAAACAGCTAAGGTAGCTCTTAGCTCACCTGCCTAAAGTCATGTTGATCTGAAAGTAAAGGTCTAACCCCAATGCGCCTCTCAGGGCAGTGGGGAATGTTCAAATTCTCCATACGTGGACGCACACTCTAGGTGGGTTGAAATTTTTCCCACATCTACTACAACCTCTAGCGAAACGATCTCATGCCTGAAACACACTTTTGCGACATTTGGATTTCCAGTAACAATTGTTTCGGACAACGCAACGTGTTTCACATCGGCTGAATTCCAAGAATTTGTGAAGGCATGGGGTATGCGACATATTACGAGCACACCATACCATCCTTCAACTAATGGACTGGCAGAGCGCATAGTACAAACTTTCAAGAAGAATATACGAAAGTCAACGGAACCCCTACGCCTAGCACTAGACAGATTCCTGTTCAACTATCGGCTAACACCCCACACGACAACAGGTGTACGCCCGCCGAACTGATGTTAGGCAGGAAAGTTCGCTCTCGTCTTGATCTACTTTGGCCGCTAGAAGCAATCGCGTCCAAAGTTGCTCAACGCCAGGACGCTCAGAAAAGATACCACCCAGGGTCTCGCGCGGTTGACATTCCGCCGGAGTCACCTGTGATGGTCCGTCAATACACGCCGAGTTCCCCAAAATGGACCCCTGCTACCACCATTGAGAAAACAGGCCCGGTATCCTACAAGTGCCAACTGAAGGGGGGAGAGGTCGTTCGTCGACACCAGGACCAAGTTATTACCTGCTCGAACACCATCCCTGAACCCTTGGAATAACCTACGGAGGAAACCGTTGTGTCTCCACAACCTGCTCAAAATTCATACCCACCTCCTCCGACCAATGAACCTGACTCCGAAACACCTGATTACCCGATTCCCACCCAGGAGGCTAGGATGTACGAGCCTCCAAGTGCTAGCATCTCACGCAGGTCTACCCGGGCTCGGAAGCCTGTGGTGAAAATGGATTTTTAGGATTGACTATATTAAATAAGGGGACTTGGGATACAAGGGGGGTTTCTAATTAAGGAGGGAGGGGTGTAATATAGCGAGTAGTGTAATTTCTAGGTAGAGAGACCTAAAGTTGGCAACGCTCGTGAGAGCAACACTCGCAGCCAGTCTTCTATTGGTCTCGGGCTCAACAACAAGTAAATGTTGGCCGAGTGTGTATATAATTACCTACTGTGGCTAAGTTCTAACTTTCTAATTTCTAAACTAATGTACTTAATTCTACTCGACTCTTTTCTATATATTCCCACCTATCTCCGCTCTATTCTTGCTGGCCACATGTCTGGTAATTGAGTATTTAAGTTGTAAGGTATCTAAGAGGTGAGTGAATTATTTACTTGTGATGTGTCATTGCATTGTCTATTTATGTCAGCACTATTACTGTGTTGTGTCTATGTGAAACCTATACAGTGCTCTATTGTAGGATTACTAAGTCTATCATAGTTCTCTAGTTAGAAAATTAACCCTTTTTCTAGCCGGATATTCCAACAGCTGTCTCATTGTGTTATGCGTTTGGCTTTCGAAAATTATCTTTGATATGTTCACGAGTCCTCACGACCTATTGCGAGCGTGGAGTACTATCCGTATTGTTGTTTTCTGGAACTAGAATCTTTGATAACACGAGCCGACACGTGAGCCACCAGACTCTTAAGACTGGCGTGATAGATCATTGTCATTGTGATACCTTAGTTCAAGCATTACTTAGTTTCTCTTCATACTTTAATCAGTTACTCCTCATCTATATTTCGAACTAGGATTTTCCTTATTATGCGGCAATTTCTCGTTTTGTCCCTGAATTTAAAAACGCCTTTGTTGTGCAGTTTACGGCGTCAACGGGCCCTGAAATAAACCTGAAGAGTCCACGAGTCTTTTGGTGTCCCCTTGATGTCCGTTGAATCGGGTTGGAAGTAGTGAAGACATAATATCTATCAAGCAGCCAGATACAATAAGCGTTGCCAACTTTTGGTCTCGCTAACTAGAACTTGCATTACTCGCTATATTACAACTAGAAAGTTCTGTATTAATTAGTTCAGGAATTCTTATACGAGACGTGTCCGTAAAATAAGTTCCACGGGCTGCCGCTGGCACTAGGATCGTTTCTATGCGCGTGTCGCGTCTTACCAGACACGAAATTTGGGAAGTCCTTTTCGGCAACATTCTGCGGATCCGCGCTGGTTCGCAAGACTGACGCCAGCGTTCTATTTGGTTGAAGTGCGCACAAGGGAAACAACGCTTCCCGGATAATTTTAAGTTTTGTGTCCTTTCGTGATGTGAATTTGTGTCAGAGACTTATTAATCCAAACGTGTTTGTAAATTAGCTATATTTGTCGATTGCCTTCATACAATCTGTGTTTGATAGCGGTGAACAGCCGGTTTCTAGAGCATTCGAGGATGCTTCTGGCGGCCGGTGAACCACCCACATTGAGACAGACTAGCCGTTGTGACGTTGTGAATCTAATGCGTTCTATAGCCAGTATGCTGCAGTGTAATGCTAGAAACGTCAGATTCTAGATTAACCGCATTTTAGCAGAACACTGAATGTGTGATTTTACAGATTTACCTGTCAAACGAATTTGACTGAGGTTAGGCTCAATATGTGCATTCTCATGCTAAGATTTAACAACTCAAGATGGGGAGAGCTGGAGTATCAGACAGGTTCAGGGAATGTGTGGTTTTAACTTATAAACTGATTCCTATTTTTTCTTTCATTGTTCAAAGTGATTCTGTATCAACGTCTAAATGTTTTTCCTTTTCGCTAGTCAGTTGCAAGTTTAACCTCTATTCATGCTTTGTCGTGCAGCAAACTAGGATGACATATTTACTGCTTTGCCCTCAGTTGATAAAATCACTGTTGAAGAAATTAAAAAACTTATTGTGGTTCTTCCATAGATTAGACATCAGTCGTTTTATATTAATAAATTTATAACGGCTCATCGTGCTGAACTTTGTACTAACTTTTGGAAACATAAATTTTTCCTTTCTTTTGTATTGTAACTTCTCAAAAATTGTATTAAGATAAAGATATAAAATAAATTAAAATATTTGTCTATCTGTTGGCTCCTCCCCTATGAGCTGTGCTGGGCAAGTTGCGCCAGTCAGTAAGGTGGAAGCCTGAAGTTAAAGCATTCTCAAAGGTATACTGAGAATAGGCACAGAAAGTTATGAGACCACTAGCCCATGTGATTTGTGTTTTCAAGGCGACGTTGGTCAATGTGTACGTGTTGTCCCGTGTTTAAACTGAGCCATTCAAAAATCGGCGAGCGTGTCAAACCTTTCAGTATTAGGCTGGTCAATGAGATAGCCGTTTTTAATTTTAATGATAGGATTTCTTGACTGATCTGCTGTAACCTAAGTAGCTTGTCCCTGCATCAGAGACCTAATCTTTAATCATTTCCCTTCCCACAGGTAGAGCAAAGAAAAATAAGAAGTCATTCTTCCCGTAGATATACATAGGTCATACCGAGTTTTTCTAGCGTGAGGGACCTTTCCCCACCGTCTGTAAGTATTCTAAAGCGTTGTCAGATTGTTCTATCGAGGATGCAACCGTTGCCTTTGTAGCACTTGATTATCCCAAAGATTACAACTAGTTAACAAGTCTCCATGTAGAGAATGAAATGTGTTTTTTTAAATGTGTTTTCCAGCAATGTGTTCTTTGACAGGGTGTTTTTGGCAATGTGTTCCTCAACTAGTGACTTGTTTTCTTCCCTGTCAATGCAACAGAAACCTTTTCTTGTTTCATGAACTTCTTTCCTAGCTCAATACTCCTGTGCACCTTGTGCATAGATTCTGCGTTCCCTCAACTCCATACTAAATGGTGCTTTCTTCTTTACTTTCTTGGAACATCTTTGTCGTGGTTAAGGGAGGCTAAAACTTTCCTATATAATAATAATTGTGTTATGAAATATCATTGTGCTATGTTGTTCCCATGACTATGCCTCGTGACCACTCTTATCGCTCTTCCGTCATTAGAATATCATACCTAGTTCTAGCTTTATTTAGCCTCTTACGTCTCACTCAGCTACTTCTCATATACCCTCGAGGTATGAATTTCCTTTCTTGTTACGCGGTACTATATATGTTAACTGGTCAGTTGACTATGATCTTAAATTTGGAATTCTCTTGTCATGCAATCGCTGGTCCGAGTCTGACTATACCTGTTTGTGCAGTTTTACGGAGTCAACGGGTCTTGAAATAAACAGAAAAAACCGCGTGTTCTTCTTGGTGTCCCTACGCCTTCCGTTCTAATGCGTGCCGAAGCGAAGATAGATAGAATTCCGCTAGAGCACCCATTACAGTAAAAAGACGTCAGCGGGAGGTGCCCTTCCACGAAGAAGTCCCCCAAAGAGGAGGCCCACAGCAGATTCTCAGCAGCCCGTGGCGAATATCCGAGACCATAAAAATGACCTCTCTCGGAAGAAGGAGCAAGCCTAGACTTCCACAGCTGGAAGAACAATTCAACACTGAGTTAGCAGCCTTGAACAGTCTCCTGAATGGTGCAGTACCACGAGATCTCAAGACTCCCGGCGAGGTGGACCAAGTCTACTCTGGAATCCGAAAAAAGGCTTTGACCGTCAAGCAGCTCGGAGACCAGCTAGTCCTGGCTCGCTCACGAGAGTTCAGGAGCCACTGCAGAAGCGACGGTAATCCGAGACTCATTGACAAGCGCTAGAGCTCGCAGAAAAGCACTAGCGAACTCAATGGATCACAGAAACGAAGAGCTCTGGGTGAGCTCGTCCCAGAGTGTGGCAAAGTAACCCTCCCAGCGAAAGAGCTCGAGGTCGATGAAGACCTCGTCCAAGAACCAGCTGCAAGGCCCTGCATGTCAGAACAAGCCCTCAAAATCATTATTGGCTGAGAGCAGGAACGGACACCGTTCCAACCGTCGGGGCAGAGACCAGGCAAGCCCCAGTCATCGTCGTCAGAGTCACCAAAGCTCGAGCTATTACAGCCAGAGTCAAGACAGTGAGAGCGATCATAGCCAGAGCCTTCCCAGCGCCAGATCTCGTCACAAGGACGGCGAGTCCGAGCGCCGCGAGCCCCCTAGCCAAGGCAATAAGCAGATGCTTATCGACATCACGGAAGATCCATCGGTGCTGTTGGCACAAATCACCATCGAGAGGTCGAAATTGAGGAACAGGAACCGAACGGAGAATGATCAGCCCTTCGGTGAAGAGAACGTCGAGAGCAAAGACGCTCGCACAGGTGCCTGGGTCGACCAAGCTTTCCAACGCCACGTCGTGGAGCCCGCAGGGGGTGCGACGGCGGTCGTGAACGCTCTACCCCATGACACCGCCCTCGCAACTCTGACGAATCCCTCCGCACCAGCATTCCAGCCTAGCGCTTCCACCAGCTCACCTGCCGTGGTCTTCGAAGCAAGGCCACCAGTGATCGACGGAGCTATGAGGCTCTCGATGATCGAAGACCTAAAGAAAGGGCCTAGCCAACCTTATGCGGGAGAGGCCCATCTGTTTCACAGATGGTTCGATGCCCTCAAGAGGAGGATGGAAAGACTCGCCGTGGAGCCCATCGACGCCATTGAGATCCTCACAAAACACACCTGCGGAGAGCCGAGGAGCCTGATCAACGATATACTGGCCGCAACGTACCTAGACACAGCGGCCCTGCTCACCCACATCGTCGAACAATTGAAGACTCGCTTCGGCTCTGACGACAGGGTATTCGACAGCCTGCTCGAACGCCTCGCGCAAACTTCGGACATCAAAGGGTTGAAGGGCGACCGCACGGTTGGTCTCAAGCTGCGGAAGTTCAGCGATGCCTGTCTAGCGATTCATCACACAATGCAGCATAACCACGGCCTCTTCTTCCTGAACACCGACGAAGGGCTATCCCCCATCGTAAAGAGACTGCCCTTCTTCGTTCTGGATGCCTGGTGAAACGAAAGAAGTAGGCACAGAAGATTATCTGGATCGTTACCTGATTCCTCGAGGTTCTGCGATTTCATCAAAACGCTGTCAGATACCCAGTGCGACAGTTTTGGAGCATCAAATCTCAATTGGGTGAGGGCTCGACGCGACACCGCGGCCCCCACTCGCCCCAATCCAAGAGCTCCGCGAGTCCTCTACACGTCCTCGGAGAATCAAACCGGCAGCTGCGTTCTCCACCAGAGTGCACAGCACGCGACAAACTCGTGCCAAGCGGTAAGAAAAATGGAATCTCAGAAGAAGAAGGACTTCATACGCGAGCATAAGCTATGCTACCGCTGTCTAGGCACTCACTGGGCAAAGCACGGCAATGAAGTTGTGAAGTGCGATGACTGCGGAGCCAGCAGTCACAGCACGGCTGCTCACATCAACAGGCGAGCAACAGAAAATTCGAGTGAAACCACTCGTCAGGAGAGACCCAGTCGAGAACCGAGCGACGACAGGGCTCAGAGCGAACTCGGTGAGAGTTTGAGAGCCGTGGCCCTGGCCTCTCGCGTGCCCACAGCTGAGAAGGGTGCATGCAGCAAAGTTGTTCTGGCAGACGTTATCGACGAGAACACGGGTCGGTCGTGCCGCGCCTACGTAATCCTGGACGAGATGAGCACAACTTCCTTTTGCTCTCCCAAGTCGTTGAACGCCCTTCGCTTGACAACCCCTGATACTCACTACACGCTAGAGACGCTGACCGATCAATCCGCCGTTCGATACGGCAGACGCGTGTCAGGGCTGAAAATAAAGGGAGTGTCCGAAGACCAAACATTCGAGCTCCCACCAATGTTGGAATGCAACTCCATCCCCGATAGAAAGAAAGCAGTCGCGACCTACGAACGCATCGCGAGAACCCCGGAGATATCGCACTTCGCTCACCATTTCTTGCCCTTGGACAAACACGCAGAAGTCGCGGTGCTCCTGGGGACGGACTGTGGAGACCTACTCTACAGCCACTCCGACAAACAACGCCGTAAGGCTCCATTCGTACACCACACTGCCTTAGGCTGGGCAGTGGTCGGCAAGGTGAACGACGACGTCAGCCCCGAAGGAGAGCACTCTTACACGGTGGCAAGAATCGTAGCCGAAGCCGCTCTCAAAACCTATGGCCCGGAGACGTGCCTTGAACCGTTCTCAGGAGAAGACGCTATTACCATGCAGCACAGCGATGAAACCTCTCATCCGCGGCCCCCCGACGATCGCGGAGACCCTGAAAAGATGAAAAACACAAGGGCAGAGGAAGACAATCAAGCGGAAGCCCCGCCAAAGACGAGATTTATCAACCAGTCAGCAACAAATGATGAAATGGACGCTCGGTGCGATCCAGACAGCGCATCATCAAAGTCCAAGAAGAGATTGAAACGGGAGCTTCCGACCCTGGTGATCTGAAGAGAAAGTACGACGCGCACCATGCTGAGCGCACATCTGTTGATAAGAGAGCTCGACAGAATGGACCAAGCAAAGGGGGAGGCAGCCCCGCGGCTCCCGACCCTCCAGGAAACGCCAAGCACCCACCTCCATCTTCCCTTAACCAGCCTCTCAGTACCGTCTACGCGACAAGCTGCCGTCGGAATCCGAAGCATCGGGACGAGCATGACGCACTCGCCGACGCACGAGGAATGCCGGGCAGCGTCGAGAAAGACCAGGAGACAACACCAGGACCCCTCCAGAGGTCCACCACCCTCCAGCGACGGAAAGTTCGACGTTGGTCGGGGAAGCAGAAAGGACTCCTCTACGAGCCACGCCCGCGCAGCAGGTGGAAGGCCACCCACCAGTCGCTGAAGACAACACTGACGCGTCTCGCGGGGCGAGACGACTGCGATGAGCACGTCGAGTGGGGCGCCCCGCCACTGAACTAGCCCTTATCCAGCGCCCCCCCCCCCCGAAGGCAGTTATTGGTGGCGAAAGCCACCAAAGGGGGGGGGGGGAGTATCACGTCTTACCAGACACGATATTTGGGAAGTCCTTTTCGGGCAACATTCTGCGGATCCGCGCTGGTTCGCAAGAATGGCGCCAGCGTTCTATTTGGTTGAAGTGCGCACAAGGGAAACAACGCTTCCCGGATAATTTTAGGCTTTGTGTCTTTTCGTGATGTGAATTTGTGTCAGAGACTTATTAATCCAAACGTGTTTGTGAATTAGCTATATTTGTCGATTGCCTTCGTACAATCTGTGTTTGATAGCGGTGAACAGCCGGTTTCTAGAGCATTCGAGGATGCTTCTGGCGGCCGGTGAACCACCCACATTGAGACAGACTAGCCGTTGTGACGTTGTGAATCTAATGCGTTCTATAGCCAGTATGCTGCAGTGTAATGCTAGAAACGTCAGATTCTAGATTAACCGCATTTTAGCAGAACACTGAATGTGTGT
Organism: Morinoia aosen; assembly: GCA_030386875.1. Taxonomy (NCBI): domain Eukaryota; kingdom Metazoa; phylum Arthropoda; class Malacostraca; order Amphipoda; family Talitridae; genus Morinoia; species Morinoia aosen. Next base: position 1,075,175 of record CM059570.1, read on the forward strand.
TTTACAGATTTACCTGTCAAACGAATTTGACTGAGGTTAGGCTTAATATGTGCATTCTCATGCTAAGATTTAACAACTCAAGATGGGGAGAGCTGGAGCATCAGACAGGTTCAGTGAATGTGTGGTTTTAACTGATAAACTGAGTCATATTTTTTCTTTCATTGTTCAAAGTGATTCTGTATCAACGTCTAAATGTTTTTCCTTTTCGCTAGTCAGTTGCAAGTTTAACCTCTATTCATGCTTTGTCGTGCAGCAAACTAGGATGACATATTTACTGCTTTGCCCTAAGTTGATAAAATCACTGTTAAAGAAATTAAAAAACTTATTGTGGTTCTTCCATAGATTAGACATCAGTCGTTTTATATTAAGAAATTTATAATGGCTCATCGTGCTGAACTTTTTACTAACTTTTGGAAACATAATTTTTTCCTTTCTTTTGTATTGTAACTTCTCTAAAATTTTATTAAGAAAAAGTTATAAAATAAAGTAAAATATTTGTCTATCTGTTGGCTCCTCCCCTATGAGCTGTGCTGGGCAAGTTGCGCCAGTCAGTAAGGTGGAAGCCTAAAGTTAAAGCATTTTCAAAGGTTTACTGAGAATAGGCACAGAAATTTATGAGACCTCTAGCCCATGTGATTTGTGTTTTCAAGGCGACGTTGGTCAATGTGTACTTGTTGTCCCGTGTTTAAACTGAGCCATTCAAAAATCGGCGAGCGTGTCAAACCTTTCAGTATTTGGCTGGTCAATGAGATAGCCGTTTTTAATTTTAATGATAGGATTTCTTGACTGATCTGCTGTAACCTAAGTAGCTTGTCCCTGCATCAGAGACCTAATCTTCAATCATTTCCCTTCCCACAGGTAGAGCAGAGAAAAATTAGTAGTCATTCTTCCCGTAGATATACATAGGTTATACCGAGTTTTTCTAGCGTGAGGGACCTTCCCCCACCGTCTGTAACTTGGTAACTTGGAGTGGTGGAACCAAACAACTTACCTCTGTTGCCTGGCCGCGCTGTAATGGGTGCTCTAGCGGAATTCTATCTATCTTCGCTTCGGCACGCATTAGAACGGAAGGCGTAGGGACACCAAGAAGAACACGCAGTTTCTTCGGTTTATTTCAAGACCCGTTGACTCCGTAAAACTGCACAAACAGGTATAGTCAGACTCGGACCAGCGATTGCATGACAAGAGAATTCCTAATTTAAGATCATAGTCGACTGACCAGTTAACATATATAGTACCGCGTAACAATAAAAGAGATTCATACCTCGAGGGTATATGAGAAGTAGCTGAGTGAGACATAAGAGGCTAAATGAAGCTAGAACTATGTATGATATTCTAATGACGGAAGAGCGATAAGAGTGGTCACGAGGCATAGTCATGGGAACAACATAGCACAATGATATTTCATAACACAATTATTATTATTATATAGGAAAGTTTTAGCCTCCCTTAACCACGACAAAGATGTTCCAAGAGAGGAAAGAAGAAGGCACCAATTAGTATGGAGTTGAGGGAACGCAGAATCTATGCACAAGGTGCACAGGAGTAGTGAGCTAGGAAAGAAGTTCATGAAACAAGAAAAGGTTTCTGTTGCATTGACAGGGGAGAAAACAAGTCTCTAGTTGAGGAACACATTGCCAAAAACACCCTGTCAAAGAACACATTGCTGGAAAACACATTTAAAAAAACACATTTCACTCTCTTCATGGAGACTTGTTAACTAGTTGTAATCTTTGGGATAATCAAGTGCTACATAGGCAACGGTTGCATCCTCGATAGAACAATCTGACAACGCGTTAGAATACTCACAGACGGTGGAGGAAGGTCCCTCACGCTAGAAAAACTCGTTATAACCTATGTATATCTACGGTAAGAATGACTACTTATTTTTCTCTGCTCTACCTGTGGGAACGGAAATGATTAAAGATTAGGTCTCTGATGCAGGGACAAGCTACTTAGGTTACAGCAGATCAGTCAAGAAATCCTATCATTAAAATTAAAAACGGCTATCTCATTGACCAGCCTAATACTGAAAGGTTTGACCCGCTCGCCGATTTTTGAATGGCTCAGTTTAAACACGGGACAACAAGTACACATTGACCAACGTCGCCTTGAAAACATAAATCACATGGGCTAGTGGTCTCATAAATTTTTGTGCCTATTCTCAGTATACCTTTGAGGATGGGTTAACTTCAGGCTTCCACCTTACTGACTGGCGCAACTTGCTCAGCACAGCTCATAGGGGAGGAGCCAACAGATAGACAAATATTTTACTTTATTTTATAACTTTTTCTTAATAAAGTTTTTGAGAAGTTACAATACAAAAGAAAGGAAAAAATATGTTTCCAAAAGTTAGTACAAAGTTCAGCACGATGAGCCATTATAAATTTCTTAATATAAAACGACTGATGTCTAATCTATGGAAGAACCATGATGAGTTTTTATATTTCTTTAACAGTGATTTTATCAACTGAGGGCAGAGCAGTAAATATGTCATCCTGGTTTGCTGCACGACAAAGCATGAATAGAGGTTAAACTTGCAACTGACTAGCGAAAAGGAAAAACATTTAGACGTTGATACAGAATCACTTTGAACAATGAAAGAATAAATATGAATCAGTTTATCAGTTAAAACCACACATTCACTGAACCTGTCTGATGCTCCAGCTCTCCCCATCTTGAGTTGTTAAATCTTAGCATGAGAATGCACATATTAAGCCTAACCTCAGTCAAATTCGTTTGACAGGTAAATCTGTAAAACACACATTCAGTGTTCTGCTAAAATACGGTTAATCTAGAATCTGACGTTTCTAGCATTACACTGCAGCATACTGGCTATAGAACGCATTAGATTCACAACGTCACAACGGCTAGTCTGTCTCAATGTGGTTGGTTCACCGGCCGCCAGAAGCATCCTCGAATGCTCTAGAAACCGGCTGTTCACCGCTATCAAACACAGATTGTATGAAGGCAATCGACAAATATAGCTAATTTACAAACACGTTTGGATTAATAAGTCTCTGACACAAATTCACATCACGAAAAGACACAGAGCTTAAAATTATCCGGGAAGCGTTGTTTCCCTTGTGCGCACTTCAACCAAATAGAACGCTGGCGTCAGTCTTGCGAACCAGCGAGCGCGGATCCGCAGAATGTTGCCGAAAAGGACTTCCCAAATTTCGTGTCTGGTAAGACGCGACACTCCCCCTCTTTGGTGGCTTTGGCCACCAATAACTGCCTTTGGGAGGGGGGTGGCGCTGGATAAGGGCTAGTTCAGTGGCGGGGCACCCCCACTCGACGTGCTCATCGCAGTCGTCTCGCCCCGCGAGACGCCTCAGTGTTGTCTTCAGCGACTGGTGGGTGGCCTTCCACCTGCTGCGCGGGCGTGGCTCGTAGAGGAGTCCTCTCTGCTTCCCCGACCAACGTCGAACTTTCCGTCGCTGGCGGGTGGTGCACCTCTGGAGAGGTCCTGGTGTTGTCTCCTGGTCTTTCTCGACGCTGCCCGGCATTCCTCGTGCGTCGGCGAGTGCGTCATGCTCGTCCCGATGCTTCGGATTCCGACGGCAGCTTGTCGCGTAGACGGTACTGAGAGGCTGGTTAAGGGAAGATGGAGGTGGGTGCTTGGCGTTTCCTGGAGGGTCGGGAGCCGCGGGGCTGCCTCCCCCTTTGCTTGGTCCATTCTGTCGAGCTCTCTTATCAACAGATGTGCGCTCAGCATGGTGCGCGTCGTACTTTCTCTTCAGATCACCAGGGTCGGAAGCTCCCGTTTCAATCTCTTCTTGGACTTTGGTGATGCGCTGTCTGGATCGCACCGAGCGTCCATTTCATCATTTGTTGCTGACTGGTTGATAAATCTCGTCGTTGGCGGGGCTTCCGCTTGATTGTCTTCCTCTGCCCTTGTGTTTTTCATCTTTTCAGGGTCTCCGCGATCGTCGGGGGGCCGCGGATGAGAGGTTTCATCGCTGTGCTGCATGGTAATAGCGTCTTCTCCTGAGAACGGTTCAAGGCACGTCTCCGGGCCACAGGTTTTGAGAGCGGCTTCGGCTACGATTCTTGCGACCGTGTAGGAGTGCTCTCCTTCGGGGCTGACGTCGTCGTTCACCTTGCCGACCACTGCCCAGCCTAAGGCAGTGTGGTGGACGAATGGAGCCTTACGGCGTTGTTTGTCGGAGTGGCTGTAGAGTAGGTCTCCACAGTCCGTCCCCAGGAGCACCGCGATTTCTGCGTGTTCGTCCAAGGGTAAGAAATGGTGAGCGAAGTGCGATATCTCCGGGGTTCTTGCGACGCGTTCGTAGGTCGCGACTGCTTTCTTTCTATCGGGGATGGAGTTGCATTCCAACATTGGTGGGAGCTCGAATGTTTGGTCTTCGGACACTCCCTATATTTTCAGCCCTGACACGCGTCTGCCGTATCGAACGGCGGATTGATCGGTCAGCGTCTCTAGCGTGTAGTGAGTATCAGGGGTTGTCACGCGAAGGGCGTTCAACGACTTGGGAGAGCAAAAGGAAGTTGTACTCATCTCGTCCAGGATTACGTAGGCGCGGCACGACCGACCCGTGTTCTCGTCGATAACGTCTGCCAGAACAACTTTGCTGCATGCACCCTTTTCGGCTGTGAGCACGCGAGAGGCCAGGGCCACGGCTCTCAAACTCTCACTGAGTTCGCTCTGAGCCCTGTCGTCGCTCGGTTCTCGACTGGGTCTCTCCTGACGAGTGGTTTCACTCGAATTTTCTGCTGCTCGCCTGTTGATGTGAGCAGCCGTGCTGTGACTGCTGGCTCCGCAGTCATCGCACTTCACAACTTCATTGCCGTGCTTTGCCCAGTGAGTGCCTAGACAGCGGTAGCATAGCTTATGCTCGCGTATGAAGTCCTTCTTCTTCTGAGATTCCATCTTTCTTACCGCTTGGCACGAGTTTGTCGCGTGCTGTGCACTCTGGTGGAGAACGCAGCTGCCGGTTTGATTCTCCGAGGACGTGTAGAGGACTCGCGGAGCTCTTGGATTGGGGCGAGTGGGGGCCGCGGTGTCGCGTCGAGCACTCACCCAATTGAGGTTTGATGCTCCAAAACTGTCGCACTGGGTATCTGACAGCGTTTTGATGAAATCGCAGAACCTCGAGAAATCAGGTAACGATCCAGATAATCTTCTGTGCCTACTTCTTTCGTTTCTCCAGGCATCCAAAACGAAGAAGGGCAGTCTCTCTACGATGGGGGATAGCCCTACGTCGGTGTTCAGGAAGAAGAGGACGTGGTTATGCCGCATTGTGTGATGAATCGCTAGACAGGCATCGCTGAACTTCCGCAGCTTGAGACCAACCGTGCGGTCACCCTTCAAGCCTTTGATGTCCGAAGTTTGCGCGAGGCGTTCGAGCAGGCTGTCGGCTACCCTGTCGTCAGAGCCGAAGCGAGTCTTGAATTGTTCGACGATGTGAGTGAGCAGGGCCGCTGTGTCTAGGTACGTTGCGGCCAGTATATCGTTGATCAGGCTCCTCGGCTCTCCGCAGGTGTGTTTTGTGAGGATCTCAATGGCGTCGATGGGCTCCACGGCGAGTCTTTCCATCCTCCTCTTGAGGGCATCGAACCATCTGTGGAACAGATGGGCCTCTCCCGCATAAGGTTGGCTAGGCCCTTTCTTTAGGTCTTCGATCATCGAGAGCCTCATAGCTCCGTCGATCACTGGTGGCCTTGCTTCGAAGACCACGGCAGGTGAGCTGGTGGAAGCGCTAGGCTGGAATACTGTTGCGGAGGGATTCGTCAGAGGTGCGAGGGCGGTGTCATGGGGTAGAGCGTTCACGACCGCCGTCGCACCCCCTGCGGGCTCCACAACGTGGCGTTAGAAAGCTTGGTCGACCCAGGCACCTGTGCGAGCGTCTTTGCTCTCGACGTTCTCTTCACCGAAGGGCTGATCATTCTCCGTTCGGTTCCTGTTCCTCAATTTCGACCTCTCGATGGTGATTTGTGCCAACAGCACCGATGGATCTTCTGTGATGTCGATAAGCATCTGCTTATTGCCTTGGCTAGGGGGCTCGCGGCGCTCGGACTCGCCGTCCTTGTGACGAGAGCTGGCGCTGGGAAGGCTCTGGCTATGATCGCTCTCACTGTCTTGACTCTGGCTGTAATAGCTCGAGCTTTGGTGACTCTGACGACGATGACTGGGGCTTGCCTGGTCTCTGCCCCGACGGTTGGAACGGTGTCCGTTCCTGCTCTCACCCAATAATGATTTTGAGGGCTTGTTCTGACATGCAACGCCTTGCTGCTGGTTCTTGGACGAGGTCTTCATCGACCTCGAGCTCTTGCGCTGAAAGGGTTACTTTGCCACACTCTGGGACGAGCTCACCCAGAGCTCCTCGTTTCTGTGATCCATTGAGTTCGCTAGTGCTTTTCTGCGAGCTCTAGCGCTTGTCAATGAGTCTCGGATTACCGTCGCTTCTGCAGTGGCTCCTGAACTCTCGAGAGCGAGCCAGGACTAGCTGGTCTCCGAGCTGCTTGACGGTCTTAGTCTTTGTTCGGATTCCAGAGTAGACTTGGTCCACCTCGCTGGGAGTCTTGAGATCTCGTGGTACTGCACCATTCAGGAGACTGTTCAAGGCTGCTAACTCAGTGTTGAATTGTTCTTCCTGCTGTGGAAGTCTAGGCTTGCTCCTTCTTCCGAGAGAGGTCATTTTTATGGTCTCGGATATTCGCCACGGGCTGCTGAGAATCTGCTGTGGGCCTCCTCTTTGGGGGACTTCTTCGTGGAAGGGCACCTTCGGCTGACATCTTTTTACTGTAAAGGGTGCTCTAGCGGAATTCTATCTATCTTCGTTTCGGCACGCATTAGAACGGAAGGCGTAGGGACACCAAGAAGAACACGCGGTTTCTTCGGTTTATTTCAAGACCCGTTGACTCCGTAAAACTGCACCAACAGGTATAGTCAGACTCGGACCAGCGATTGCATGACAAGAGAATTCCTAATTTAAGATCAAAGTCAACTGACCAGTTAACATATATAGTACCGCGTAACAAGAAAGGAAATTCATACCTCGAGGGTATATGAGAAGTAGCTGAGTGAGACGTAAGAGGCTAAATAGAGCTAGAACTAGGTATGATATTCTAATGACGGAAGAGCGATAAGAGTGGTCACGAAGCATAGCCATGGGAACAACATAGCACAATGATATTTCATAACACAATTATTATTATTATTATATAGGAAAGTTTTAGCCTCCCTTAACCACGACAAAGATGTTCGAAGAGAGGAAAGAAGAAGGCACCATTTAGTATTGAGTTGAGGGAACGCAGAATCTATGCACAAGGTGCACAGGAGTATTGAGCCAGGAAAGAAGTTCATGAAACAAGAAAAGGTTTCTGTTGCATTGACAGGGAAGAAAACAAGTCTCTAGTTGAGGAACACATTGCCAAAAACACCCTGTCAAAGAACACATTGCTGGAAAACACATTTAATAAAACACATTTCATTCTCTACATGGAGACTTGTTAACTAGTTGTAATCTTTGGGATAATCAAGTGCTACAAAGGCAACGGTTGCATCCTCGATAGAACAATCTGACAAAGCTTCAGAATACTTACAGACGGTGGGGGAGGGTCCCTCACGCTATAAAAACTCGGTATAACCTATGTATATCTACGGGAAGAATGACTACTCATTTTTCTTTGCTCTACCTGTGGGAAGGGAAATGATTAAAGATTAGGTCTCTGATGCAGGGACAAGCTACTTAGGTTACAGCAGATCAGTCAAGAAATCCTATCATTAAAATTAAAAACGGCTATCTCATTGACCAACCTAATACTGAAAGGTTTGACACGCTCGCCGATTTTTGAATGGCTCAGTTTAAACACGGGACAACAAGTACACATTGACCAACGTTGCCTTGAAAACACAAATCACATGGGCTAGTGGTCTCATAAATTTCTGTGCCTATTCTCAGTATACCTTTGAGAATGCTTTAACTTTAGGCTTCCACCTTACTGACTGGCGCAGCTTGCCCAGCACAGCTCATAGGGGAGGAGCCAACAGATAGACAAATATTTTACTTTATTTTATATCTTTTTCTTAATAAAATTTTTGAGAAGTTACAGTACAAAAGATAGGAAAAAATTATGTTTCCAAAAGTTAGTACAAAGTTCAGCACGATGAGCCGTTATAAATTTCTTAATATAAAACGACTGATGTCTAATCTATGGAAGAACCACAATTAGTTTTTTAATTTCTTCAACAGTGATTTTATCAACTGAGGGCAAAGCAGTAAATATGTCATCCTAGTTTGCTGCACAACAAAGCATGAATAGAGGTTAAACTTGCAACTGACTAGCGAAAAGGAAAAACATTTAGACGTTGATACAGAATCACTTTGAACAATGAAAGAAAAAATAGGAATAAGTTTATCAGTCAAAACCACATATTCCCTGAACCTGTCTGATACTCAAGCTCTCCCCATCTTGAGTTGTTAAATCTTAGCAGGAGAATGCACATATTGAGCCTAACCTCAGTCAAATTCGTTTGACAGGTAAATCTGTAAAATCACACATTCAGTGTTCTGCTAAAATGCGGTTAATCTAGAATCTGACGTTTCTAGCATTACACTGCAGCATACTGGCTATAGAACGCATTAGATTCACATCACAACGGCTAGTCTGTCTCAATGTGGGTGGTTCACCGGCCGCCAGAAGCATCCTCGAATGCTCTAGAAACCGGCTGTTCACCGCTATCAAACACAGATTGTATGAAGGCAATCGACAAATATAGCTAATTTACAAACACGTTTGGATTAATAAGTCTCTGACACAAATTCACATCACGAAAGGACACAAAACTTAAAATTATCCGGGAAGCGTTGTTTCCCTTGTGCGCACTTCAACCAAATAGAACGCTGGCGTCAGTCTTGCGAACCAGCGCGGATCCGCAGAATGTTGCCGAAAAGGACTTCCCAAATTTCGTGTCTGGTAAGACGCGACACGCGCATAGAAACGATCCTAGTGCCAGCGGCAGCCCGTGGAACTTATTTTACGGACACGTCTCGTATAAGAATTCCTGAACTAATTAATACAGAACTTTCTAGTTGTAATATAGCGAGTAATGCAAGTTCTAGTTAGCGAGACCAAAAGTTGGCAACGCTTATTGTATCTGGCTGCTTGATAGATATTATGTCTTCACTACTTCCAACCCGATTCAACGGACATCAAGGGGACACCAAAAGACTCGTGGACTCTTCAGGCTTTTTTCAGGGCCCGTTGACGTCGTAAACTGCACAACAAAGGCGTTTTTAGGTTCAGGGACAAAACGAGAAATAACCGCATAATAAGGAAAATCCTAGTTCGAAATATAGATGAGGAGTAACTGATTAAAGTATGAAGAGAAACTAAGTAATGCTTGAACTAAGGTATCACAATGACAATGATCTATCACGCCAATCTTAAGAGTCTGGTGGCTCACGTGTCGGCTCGTGTTATCAAAGATTCTAGTTCCAGAAAACAACAATACGGATAGTACTCCACGCTCGCAATAGGTCGTGAGGACTCGTGAACATATCAAAGATAATTTTCGAAAGCCAAACGCATAACACAATGAGACAGCTGTTGGAATATCCGGCTAGAAAAAGGGTTAATTTTCTAACTAGAGAACTATGATAGACTTAGTAATCCTACAATAGAGCACAGTATAGATTTCACATAGACACAACACAGTAATAGTGCTGACATAAATAGACAATGCAATGACACATCACAAGTAAACAATTCACTCACCTCTTAGATACCCTACAACTTAAATACTCAATTACCAGACATGTGGCTAGCAAGAATAGAGCGGAGATAGGTGGGAATATATAGAAAAGAGTCGAGTAGAATTAAGTACATTAGTTTAGAAATTAGAAAGTTAGAACTTAGCCACAGTAGGTAATTACATACACACTCGGCCAACATTTACTTGTTGTTGAGCCCGAGACCAATAGAAGACTGGCTGCGAGTGTTGCTCTCACGAGCGTTGCCAACTTTATGTCTCTCTAGCTAGAACTTACACTACTCGCTATATTACACCCCTCCCTCCTTAATTAGAAACCCCCTTGTATCCCAAGTCCCCTTATTTAATATAGTCAATCCTAAAAATCCATTCTCACCACAGGCTTGCGAGCCCGGGTAGACCTGCGTGAGATGCTAGCACTTGGAGGCTCGTGCATCCTAGCCTCCTGGGTGGGAATCGGGTAATCAGGTGTTTCGGAGTCAGGTTCATTGGTCGGAGGAGGTGGGTATGAATTTTGAGCAGGTTGTGGAGACACAACGGTTTCCTCCGTAGGTTATTCCAAGGGTTCAGGGATGGTGTTCGAGCAGGTAATAACTTGGTCCTGGTGTCGACGAACGACCTCTCCCCCCTTCAGTTGGCACTTGTAGGATACCGGGCCTGTTTTCTCAATGGTGGTAGCAGGGGTCCATTTTGGGGAACCCGGCGTGTATTGACGGACCATCACAGGTGACTCCGGCGGAATGTCAACCGCGCGAGACCCTGGGTGGTATCTTTTCTGAGCGTCCTGGCGTTGAGCAACTTTGGACGCGATTGCTTCTAGCGGCCAAAGTAGATCAAGACGAGAGCGAACTTTCCTGCCTAACATCAGTTCGGACAGCGTAACACCTGTTGTCGTGTGGGGTGTTAGCCGATAGTTGAACAGGAACCTGTCTAGTGCTAGGCGTAGGGGTTCCGTTGACTTTCGTATATTCTTCTTGAAAGTTTGTACTATGCGCTCTGCCAGTCCATTAGTTGAAGGATGGTATGGTGTGCTCGTAATATGTCGCATACCACATGCCTTCACAAATTCTTGGAATTCAGCCGATGTGAAACACGTTGCGTTGTCCGAAACAATTGTTACTGGAAATCCAAATGTCGCAAAAGTGTGTTTCAGGCATGAGATCGTTTCGCTAGAGGTTGTAGTAGATGTGGGAAAAATTTCAACCCACCTAGAGTGTGCGTCCACGTATGGAGAATTTGAACATTCCCCATTGCCCTGAAAGGCGCATTGGGGTTAGACCTTTACTTTCAGATCAACATGGCTTTAGGCAGGTGAGCTAGAAACTACCTTAACTGTTTTCCGCAGATACATTTTGAACCTTCTACGATTGCATACGCTATGTGTGCGTCAATAATTGTGAGCGATTTTATATAGGCGTCTCCGGTTGTAACTGCCACACTTCGTGCAAGGAGTGAGCTCTATCATGGAGCACTTGTGGGTTGCGAGAGTCTCTCGTTGACTTACCTGGCCGTCGTTCTGGCGGCGCTGGACCAGAGGCTTCACGCCTTTCTCCGTGCTTCCTCGCCCTCTCCCTATTCCTTGTTAACTACCTGCTTAATTCTTCTTGCCCATTTACTTGGTCGTTACTGGCCGACATTTTTGCCACTTAATTCACTATACCTTTGTAACTTGCACGATTAACTTATTTCTTGCCTTGCTACTGTGGTGTGAATGTGAGTGTGCGTGTTAATTCAACTTTATCACCTTCTTAAACTTACTAAAGAACTAAAGAGCCGAATTGCTCAACTTACTTTTAATTTTCTCTTTAAATTAACTTACCTGGGGCCTGCCGGCTGACAGTAAGTAGGCTGTCTAGGGCTCTGGGTAAATCTTTACTTGAACATCTAACTCTTGATTCATCTGTTTCGGCTCTACATGAGCATTTCTTTGCTTGCTCCTTTACCCTTCTTCATTCTGAACTCCGGAGGTGTCCATCACACTGAGGCTCAACTTTAACTCAGGTTAGCCTTGCAGTGTTTATTTGTGCTTTGTTTGTACCTCTATACTAAAGCTGAACCATAAAGGCCCCATCTGCTTTCCATTTTCTTTAACCAGTCTATCCTTCCTTGCAGTATCGCCAAATTTCATCAGTAATATCCGGGGGCGGGGAAGCGGAGCATCGGGTCGCACGGGATGCCAGGTTTTTAATTCGACGCGTCTAACTACTGCGAAACAGTCACTTGGAAGTTCTACCTCATCAAATCTGAGACTGCTTGTCTGCCTACTGCTTAAGCTGTCTTAAGATTCCTACGGCAGACAACCACCTGCATCGACGCCGAGACTGGCAAGGATCAGGACCACTTTCTTTGCTCCTGGAGGAGGATTCCCGCAGAAGTCCACTGCTCCCCACATTCCTCTCGTAGCGGCAGCGGTGACATAACCTACGCCGTGCAAGAGGACGCCAATCGCCACCGTTTTAGGTTTTAACACTTGAAATATTAAATTATCTAATTCCTATCCGCAACTATCTTGGTATTGTTAAGATTAGCGTTAATTGTTGCGTAGAAAATTTCGTTAAATTAACCTTCTTTGTTCCGTTGAAGGTATTTTAAAATTTCAACTTGCAGGATAATAAAACCTTGCTATTGACCTTGTTGTATTAAACCTGTTTGTGTGGGTTTCCCACACACGATCACTAGATAGTATATTCCATCCATTGGGCCCGCGTAGTCAATGTGTACGCGATGCCAAGGCTTCGCAGGCCATTCCCACGGACGGAGTTTAGCTTTCGTTGGTACAGCTCGAGTGCTCAGGCACTCTCTGCATGACTTAGTCGTTTCTTCTAGGTCTTTGTCCAGCAGCGGCCACCATAAATAGCTGCGAGCTAACTACTTCATTCTGGATGATCCAGCATAGCCAGAGTGAAGTTCATCCACAATGGCTTGTCTGAGAGCTTGGGGTACAATAATTCTTGCTCCCCAGAGCACACAGCCATTTTGTGTGGACAATTCGTCTCGCCTCCTAGTATACGGAGCGAGATCAGGGTCACCAATTACCGTCGAAGGCCAGCCTACTTGGCAGTATTTGTATACCTTTGAAAGTACTGGGTCCCTTAGGGTGCCGTCGCGAATATGGGTGCTGGTGACTGGAGCTGACTCGAGGAAGTTTACTAAGGACGCCATTCCGCAGGAATAGGTGTGGCTTCCTCGGGAATTGTCAAGGGTAGACGACTGAGAGCATCAGCCGTCCCCAACAGCACGCCAGACCGGTGATGCAAGGTGAACTTGTAGGATTGCAGCAGAAGAGCCCACCTTTGAATGCGCCCGGATGCCATCGGAGGAATGCTTCTACCCGGATCAAATCGTCCTAACAAATGTTTGTGATCAGTAACCACAGTGAAGTCCTGTCCCCACAGGTAGCAATGGAATTTCCTGAGTGCAAACACCATAGCCAGAGCTTCTTTCTCAGTCTGGGAGTAGTTACGTTCTGTTGCCAAGGTTGGCACATAAAAAACCCACCCAAAAAAGCCCCAAAAAAAAATACACTAAAAAACCCACTGAATAGTGTTTTTTTTGGGGTTTTATTATTATGTAAATTTTATTTATTTTCAAGCTTATAGAATAAAAATGCGCTAAATATTTATCATGTCAAAATAAGTATCTAAGTCATGTGCATGACTATGACAAGAAAACATTGAAAAACAAAACACCAACCCTATACAAATCAAATTAGAAAAACCTTAATCACAAAAAAAAACTCGAGGGACTAATATATTTTCATGAATTCCATTTTGAAAGTAAAAAACAAAAATTTAGGAACAAATGCAGTTTGACTACATAATATAGAGACTTCTGAATTTTCCCTGTCTTATAGACTAGACTGCTACCACGATACTACTGTGTTTCTCTTTCTACATCCACTGCCATTTCATCGTTGTCATCCACATCATGATCATTTGTGAGAAGGCGATATACTGAGACCAATTTCTGTGCGCGTTCTGATCCTAATCTATTTCTCAATTTATTTCCCACAATTCCAAATGTTGAGAAAATTCTCTCAATGGATCCTGAACTTTCGGGATAAGAATGAAGGTTGCTTATAAACTTGCAGAAGCCCTCTGCCAGTGTTTTTTCATGAATCTGCATTTTCTGCTGTTTCATGTCTTGAATATCCCACCATCAACGAGCAGTCATTGTCTTAGTGATTTTCTCATTGAACATGTATTTTGGGAAGATGTTGGAGTCCTTCAATTTATAGGAATAATGCGCACCGATGAACTCCGGATTGTACTCAGCTAACCACTCTTCAATATCAGTCTCCTGTGAGAGCTTTGCCTTAAATGTTGTAAAATGAATCATCAATATCGAGTTCGTAATCTTGTTGATCAGTCTAATGTGAAACTAGGCTAAGTGAATTAGGTTAAACATTATTGTACACCCTAGAATTATGTAATGGTAGGATGCCCTAGAAGTCGCTGAACTTATTCGGGCCCACAGGTAGCAATACTCAAATTTGACCATTGTATTAGACTTAAACATTCTACCTCTGTATCACCTGTGGCAAATAAATTGTTTAAATTGAAATAAGTCTAACAATTATAGTCAGATGGGGCAAGACACGACCGCAGCCATCATGGGGTGAGAAAGTAAAGCAACGACTGGCCTATGGTGAGCATTCAAGCTGCACTGGAACAAATTTGACGATGGAATCTGTTAGAGCATTTACTTCCAATCATTTTAGTGTTTGTTGCTATCCTGTACTGCGAAAAGAGATTTTTTTGGCAAATTTAAAAAAAAAAATTGCCATGTCACTACATGTTGTAACATGTATCAGTGTGGTTGACTGACTAGACTTGCGCTGCTAAGCACTCCAGCTCACACAATACACATGTTAAGTTGTTAACAGCATGACAAAGTGATGTGCAGCTGTCTTGCTTCAAGTTGCTTGTGGTGGTTACTTATGGAGACTATTCAGGGCTGCCAGTGCAACGTTGAACTGCTCTTCCAGCTGGGGAAGTCTGGGCTTAGTAGTTCTTCCGAGGGAATTCATCTCTGATCTCGAGTATTCACCACTGGTTTCTGAGAATCTGCTGTGGGTCTGCTCCTTTGGAGGACTTCTTCGTTGTGGAGCACCTCCCGGTCCGTTTTTTACTGTCACTGCTACCGCGCGGATTTTCTGATCTTCGGTGTGGTAACGTGAATGAAAGGACTTCAATGCGACACCAAAATGAGCAAAGGGTTTCTTCGGTTTATTTCAAGCCTTGTTGACTCCGTAAACTGCACAAGTAGGTATAGTTCAGACTCGGACCAGCAATTGCATGACAAGAAAACTCCTAGTTTAAGATCATAGTCGACTGACCAATTAATGTATATAGTACCGCCAAATATAAAGAAACTCATACCTAGAATGTAGATGAGAAAAAGCTAACTAGGGTACGATGAGCAACTAAATAATTTTAGAACTAGGTATGATCTCCTAATGACAAAGAAACATCTCGCTAGTCTCAAGAGTCCGGGAAGTTCACGAGTCGATTCATGTTAGCGAGAATTCCAGTCTTAGAGAAAAGCAATAAGAGAATAGTGACACATGAAAGAGGATCAATTGTCCTGCCAACGACATAACACAATGAGACGGCTGTTGCATTGACTGAGAAGTAAAATAAGTCTCTCCAGCTAAAGAACACATTGGCGGATACTCATTTGTAATGCAGACATAGGACCAAAGGAGGACAGCCTACTCACACACACATTGATTACAACTATCTTAGCATCTGAGTCAGCATATCAAAAATTTCAGACTTTCAAGATAAGAAATACATTTCATTCTTTACATGGAGTACACAGCAAAGCAAATCAAATTCTATAAACCTACACATGGAAGTCTTTTTATCTTCCCATTGAATTTTTGCTAAAGAACACATTGTTAAAGAACACTCTCCAGCTAAAGAACACATTGCTAAAGAACACATTGCTAAAGAACACTCTCCAGCTAAAGAACACATTGCTAAAGAACACTCTCCAGCTGAAGAACACACTGCTAAAGAACACTCTACAGCTAAAGAACACTCTCCGGCTAAAGAACACATTGCCAAAAGACACTCTCCAGCTAAAGAACACACTGACAACACCCTGGAGTACTTACAAACGATGGTGGGAGGTTCCTTACACGTTGAATGGCCTATTTCAACATACAAAAAAATGACTATTTTGTTTTTCTTTACTCTACCTGTGGGAGGGGAGAATTAAAGGGTTAGGTCTCTGATGTAGGGGCAAGCTAGAATAGTAACAGCAGACTAGTACTATAGCCTATCTAGCCGCAGAGTAATCAGAACTTAAGTTACAGCAGATCAGCCATTCTCAAAAATCCAATTGTCAAAAAACGGCTATCTCATTGATCAGCCTAATACAGAGAGGGTTTGAAATGACTCGCTGATTTTTTTAATTACTTAATTCAAATACAGGTGAGCTGTCCCTAGGGCAACAAGTACACATTAACCAAGGTCGCCTTGAAAATACAAATCACATGGGTGAGGGGTCGCATAAATTTCTGGGTATATTCCCAGTCTACTTTTTGAAATGCTTCAACTCTAGGCTTCTGCCTTACTGACTGGCGCAACTTGTCCAGCACAGCTCGTGGGTGAGGAGCCAACAAAAAATAATAAAGAAATATTTTGTTCTTATTTCTGAATAAATTTGAGCAATGCATAGTTAAATTGTGAAATTGCTAGTACCTGCGATTTGCTAGCACACATCCTATATTTTATACTTGAACACGTCACTTGTGATTGGTTAAACTGTTTTTCAACATTCAGCTCAAAATTCAGAGTCAAACTCAATAAACAAGTTTCCGAACAACAAGTTTCACACATATTGGCCGCAGTCAGCTAAACTGTAAATGTTGACTGCAAGTGTGTATATAGATTACCCCATGTGGCTAATACCTACACTAAGCTTGTCTAACTACCTACTACTAATTCTATTCTACTCTATCCTATAATTTCAACCCATCTCGGTTCTTCTCTCACTGGCCACATGTCTGTTGATTGAGTTACTGAGTTTAGGGATATCCAAGAGGTGGGTGATTATTTACTCTATGTATTACTGTTGATGTGTAAGTACTATTATTATTGATGTGTATCATGTCTGTCTATGTGGATCACGAACATTATCTAAGTGATGTTTAACCTATACTATGGTGAAGTCTAGTGTAGGATTTACTATGTGTATTGGCATAAGCTATTATGAATTGGTTACCTTACTACTAATAATATCCTTGGTAGGATATACTTTACTAGTTCAACTCATTATTGCTCCACCTGTTGATTATTTGACAGTGCCCGGCCATGCTTAAATTTACTATATTTTATAGTTGTTTAATCTTTAGTTTGTTAGCGTCAAAAGTTGACTAAGATACTCAGTCTTGCCTCATGTTGTTCACCCAGCATACATTAGTTTCTATTACCAAATCACGCTCTCCATCCATTATTTTGTTTCTGTGTTATATAGCTAGCTCAACCTCCAAATTCTCTGTTGTTGTGTCAAGTTGTTAATATCAGTATTAGGATAAGGTGTATTATATTAGGCTTAGGTGTACAGATATCTTAAGTTACCGCTGCTCAACTGACAGCCAGTTGGAGAGTTTAGTATTTAGTCACAGAAGCATGTTGAATAGGGAAAGGATATATTTTTGCACTGTGATAGAATACCTCACCATTTCATAATTGGTGTTCAGTCAAAAAGTGTATGTTCTTTTGCTAAACTGTAAAATAGGTTTACCCACTTGAATTTTAGCCATGGCTTACTGCCAGTGATTGTAAGGTCTTCTCCCATAGAACCTTTGCTCAGTTGATCTCTAAGCACCTATGTCAAGGAGCTTATACATCTCAGACCTGCACTCGGGCGCCAGAGGTCCAGGCTGATTTTTATTGCTAAAGACTATCTTGTTCTGGGTTCTTCGCGTGATACATAGATTGTGACGGCCTTGCATGTGTATAAGAATAGGCTCGCTAACCTGTGTATAATAATCCAGCCTGCTGTTCCCGCACAGGATCTACGAGACACTACACTCAACTTCACACTGCATACCATGCCCCTCAGTCACCCCATCAGCTCACATCTTCCCTTTTGCTGAAGCTTCCTAATGAGCGGAAATTAATATGGTAGAATTCAATTTTGAAAATCTCTGTGTCAGTAACATTCTGCACCTAGATTATTAGCCACGTTTCTTCCAACTCAACACTGTTTCCTAGAGACTACCTCCTCGGCAACTATATTAAACCTGTTTGCTCCTGCATACCTGCATTAAGCGTTTGAAACTTCAGTTTGAACCCTCGAGTTGGCTCTAGCCCTATCACCCTCGCTGGGCTTTACCAACCGGTAGTTGTCTCAGACTGCAACAGCTGGCAATCCTCCTTAGTCTCTTGAACACCCTCCATTCCCGAGTTACTTTTTAGTTGAAGCACACCACTTCTAACATATCAAGAAACTTCACACTTCCAACCACACTTTCCACCACGCTTGAACGAGCCTAAGCCGGGAAGAAATCGTTTGAATTCTACTACCAGGATTGGACCCCAAGAACTCCTCGAAGAATCAAGAGACAAGAGTTCACCGCAGCTCCTCAACCTTCAATATATTTCAAAAGGCAACCATATTCGGTCTTTCACTTGCCTTCATTTGATGGTTGGAAAATAGCTTGATTAAATGACGCCATTTGTTGCGTCAGAACCCTACTCTTTCTGAGTCATAGGGGCCAACTCTTATCTTTTCTCATTGATGCCTTTCCCCAGGCATACTGGTGACCCTCATAAGCATTGAATAACTTAATGTCTCTGGTAACTTGACAGAAACCGAACACATTAACGTTTGTCTAAGGACGTCTTATATTAAGAAATTTTTTGAAAGCCATTATGTGGCCACAAATCTAATGTGTTAACTTTTTCGGAATAAACTGTTTTTCTTTTTTCCTTTTTTTCAAGCATCAAGGATTTCCCAGAAATAATCAGCTCGTCTACAGGAGACAATGGGAAAACAATTGGATAAAGCTATCCACATCTACGCTGCTTTAAACCTTATATTGGCAACACGATACCACTGAAACTCTAAAAATCTTACTCAAGTGGTGGTTACAAGGATTCGGCTGAATATGTGTATGCTAATTCACGGGTACTTTTACACGAAATCCTTGCTCGCTTCATGCAGTAGATGCGATCAGACAGAGGATCTGCGCCACATTTTTAAAGTGTCTAGAATATGTGGCAGAAAGGAACTGCCTAATAGAAGCATGCCACACATAAGGGTTGCATGTCACCTGGGAAGCGATTCAAAGCCTCAAGTTCCCTGCACAAGTAATTACAACCTTCTTCGGAACCACTGGCAAGATGCGGTCGAGGGCGCTCGGGCCTTTAATGGTTGGACGCCTAATTTCAACAAGTAAAAAGTAACTTTTGTTTTCGAAAACAACACTGACGTAAAGAAGAAAAAAGAAAAATAATTTATTTCCAAAGGATATGATACAGAAGGCATCATTGGTTTTTAAAGTGTCTTAACGTAATTGATTTGATTTACACATGGGTTTCGTAATCCTTGATAATTATCGAAACAAATTCTAGAGGGATAATCATGAAAGAATCCATTCTTTTTGTTCCGTAATTTAGGATTGATAATGTAAAATTGTAAATAAAAGTTGACAAAAATTTGATATCGGTTACGAAGCAGAGAAAGACAGTTGCGTTCACTGAGTAAACACTGCTTTTGCGAAGCTAATTCGAGGCTGCAAATAACCTGTAATTATTCCTGAGATTTAAATTAATATCTCTTATAAATTATTCTCATTAAATCGGCAATTGGCTTTCTCCCTCCATCTGGGGTGGGTTGCCCTGCCGTATTTAAATTAAGGTATGCTGTACGCCTGATTTGTCCATTGTCTATCGTGTGATTTTGTTTTATTTCTTATCATTTTCTGTAAGATAAGAATTGTATTTGTGTGTGACCCCCTTCTGGGGGTTACATAACTTTACGATGGCAGATTTGCCACTAAAAAAAAGCTATGGTGACTCAAGAGAGGAGGACAAATCACATGATGAAAAAATATTGCAATCAGTCAATTTGGAGGAGGAAAGCGTCAGCCATTCACAGCTCAGTAGTAACCCAGCAGACCTTGAGTGTACGGAGGACTCAGTTGTTCAAGGAACCTGGTTTAAAACTAACCAGCGGTCCAGTGAACGAGAAAGAAAGAGCGAAAGTCTAGTTAGACCATCTTGACTCAGAGTCTGAATGTGAAGCATCAAAAAAGACAAAAAATTCCTCTTCTCCTCTCAAAACTCCAGCCTACCTAAGAAATAAGACACTAATATCTCTAAACAATACATGTGCTCTATTTTTGGTCAATATTGAGTTTAGGTGATGTGGGGAAATTAAGCATTCCGATTCTAACAATTACATAAGAAGCCCATTTAAGAACGTTTTACATGAATGACATTCTGGGCGCTGATTCTTAGTTTATGAGTTAGAGCGGTAAATTAGAGAGCCAAAAGAAGCGGGCGAACCGAGCAGAATTTAATTAATAACCGAAGCTAACCCCCTATTACAAACGTAAAGAGGTTGAGTCGTGAGGGGTAGCCACAGTTCTTTTAGTGAAAATTATAAATAAAGCGGTAAATCTGAAGAAGATGTCAGTTATCGATTTTGTAAATTTCGATGCCTAAGCATAGTTGATTAGATCAAAATAAACTAGTTTTCTTCTATGCATATTCTGTCTCAAATGAGTATTTTATTAGTTATAGCGGAAAATGACTTACAGCAACTTCAGTGTTTGAAGCGGCAAGTAATTCAAGGAGCACGTCGGACAACAACACTGCAATGCGCACTCGCTTCCAGCGCGATCGTCATCAAAGACGAAACCAAACCTACCGCTATACCTAGGTAAAAACTCATATGACGAAAAAAGTGTATAGATGAAAAGTTGTTTATTTCGATGTTATTACCATGATTCAAGCAACAAAAATTCGAAAATCGATGAGTAGCTGTATATTCAAGCGCATTAGTCGTCAGAGACAAACTAAACTTACCGCTATAAATCGTAAAATACTCATTTGAGACAGAAAGTGCATAGAAGAAAACTTGTTTATTTTGATTCATGCTTAAAATGACACTTGTGAACATTGGCCGAAACAAACGATTCATATATTATTTCCTGGCGTCAAGAATTGCGAAGTTTTATGTCATGTACATGTAAACTTTCAAAAGTGTTTTCACCCCACAATGAAAATGCATCGTCCATGAAATTGTGTTATCTCTTATAATTATCGTTACATGTATTATCAAATGTAGATTAAGTAAGATTCGGAGTACATTGCCCTCAATCATTTCTTTTCGACTAGTGACACGAGTTTTACAATACTCGTGTGTGTGTATCATCTAAGTGTATTAATTTTAAGATATTTTAAAAACCAATGATGGTACTTTTGTACCATCTATATTGGAAATAAACTGCTTTTCTTTTTTCTTTCACGAATTGCCGAGCACTCTATCAGTCGGATAACTTCAGTTACCACGTAACTACGCAGTTCTCTCACTGCCTCGCTGGACGGCTCTAGTTGCCACGCAACTACGCAACTCCATCACTGGCTTACAGTATACACAAAGGCTGCATTCTAATGCCAAGAACGTAAGCTCCGTCTTTATTCTACCGCTGTTTTAAGGACACCGTCTGGGTAGAAATCGGGATTAGTGCTGATTTTCTGTTTTTATATGCATCTTATAAAGGATTTTCTTGCGCTTCTATTGGTACTTTCGGCTTACCTCTACTCCGAATGGTACGCCCCCCAGAGGGGGAAAGCGATGGGGGTCGCATGACCTTGAACCCTCCCCCCCGCTCATTATCGGGCGTCAATTTAGCGTGTTTCTCTACGGCAATAGCAATATAGTACGTTCATTGGCTCCTCAAAGTGCTTTAATTATTCAAACGAAACATTCAAACGCTGAATAAATATATATTTTTGATTTTTTACAATTTCAGAATTTAGCTGTTCTGCCGTATCTATGATACCGCAGCTTTCATTCATAGCTCGATGACAGCTGCAGTATCATAGCTACGGCTATGGCGAGCACACCAATCCAAAGGGCTTGAAAAGAGCTATAAAACAGGAGTTGACTTAAAAATAACATATTTTGGTCCAAAAATTATTCATTTGTTCAAAAAAGTGGTTGTTTTGAAGAATTACACGTATTGTCTTTTGATGCTGATTTTTTTCCAGAGTTCCAGAGCTACAGCAATGTAAATTATTTCAATCAAAAGGGCTTTAAAAGAGCTACAAAAGCTCAAAAGTTCATTGTTGAAAACTTGGTAGTTCAAACGATAAAAAGAAAAACAATTTTTTTTTGTGAAAAAACACGTTTTTAAGGAAGCTTGATAATTGGTTTCTCAAATGTATCTTCTTCCACAATTTTAGAGCTACATGAATGATTTATATACCATTCGATAGGGCTTAGCAAGGTGTATCCATACGCAATAGAACTTTTTGATACATCTATTATTTAGAAAATTACACGACATGAAAAAAAAATTGAAAAAGGTCCCCTTTTCTCAAAAAGTTCCCAAAATCCACAAAAAGAAGTTATCGAAATTCCCTATTGCGTATGGTTATATAGACATATAAGCAATCTAAGAACGAAGTACTGGTTCTGTAACTTCAAAATTGTAGAAGAAGATAGATTTTTAAAAAAACCCTATTACATCATATTTTTCGAAAATAAAAAAATCCAGAGCAGATACAAAAATTTTGTCCAGGTAACAAATGATCTTTGCATCATTTCACACCTACTGTGACAATTTCAGAGAAATCCATCCGTAAATAACGGACTTTTTTTACCCAGACGGTGTCCTTATGCACACTGCGCTACGCTCTCAGCCGTCCGCCGACCGCCAGCGAGATGACTGTCTTACTCAGCCGGTGCGCACACCTTTGCAGCGCCCTCTCGCGGCGGCAGACACTACAGTTTGTCTATAAGTAGACTATGTATAGTTTGTCTATTATTACCCCTCGTATGGTACGTTTGTAGTGGACCCTTAAGGTCCATGCGAGCTAAAATCTCACAAATTAATAATGTCATCATTTATAAATCCAATACCATCAACACAAACATTTTCATAATTTTCTTTCACTAATTCTCATAAAGAAATCCCGAAATTTATTAAAATGTTACCCGAAAATATTTTCATCGAAAATGTAATTTCTATCGGTACCGCCTCGTGATGGCAAGAGTGAGCGAGAACTCCATATTGGATGACGCTCATTCGAACGCTATCCCGCATAGTGTTTGGTGCTTTTGTTTTTAGTCCTACGGGTGAGACCTCAATTATTAAACGTGTCTGTGTAATGTTTAATGCTGTGCAAAGAGTAATACGTTCTTTGTAATTTTAAGATAGGATTTATCTTACTACTCATTGTGCCTAGTATTCCAACTGTGTAGAGACAGTGTGCAAGATTTACCGAGTCATCTTGCGTGTTTATGTTTTTATGTTTTAGTGAAATCACTAGTCTTTCAATTTTTGCCTCAAGATCTTTAAAGGCAAATTGTCTGCGTTTTGCATTTTTTAAAGTCAAGTATTTTAGTGGGTAGCTCCACCTGAATTTTACAGTGAATTGATTTCTCACCTCAGTCCACATGAAGTTAGTAGGCAGAATTTGAACTGTTATCATGTGAAGCTATATTCTACCTAGAATTATTTGATTGTTGTTGGCACTTTCATACAAGGTGTCAAATCATGTTTTTTTGTAGGACATTTATATATAAAGTTCTGCCTAAAGCTTAGGCAAGGTTGAATTCATTTTGGTTGCCTCGAAATTCTCTATTTGCTGCTCAACTTTGTGAATTGATGAATTTAAATTAATTCCATTCATAATGCCTTGAAATAATCAATGGCTGCTCAACTTCGTAAATTGTTGAATTTAATTTTAATTACGAGGCGTGTCCGTAAAATAAGTTCCACGGGCTGCCGCTGGCACTAGGATCGTTTCTATGCGCGGCCAGGCAACAGAGGCAGGTTGTTTTGTTCCCCCACTCCAATCCCTTAAGCTGGGCTTAGAAGGAGGGTTTCTTCCCCATGGTGACGCCCCTACCCTACCCCTCTCACCCGCTCAAGCTTCCCCACTTGCATTAAAACAGCGGTAGAGTAAAGACGGAGCTTACGTTCTTGGCATTAGAATGCAGCCTTTGTGTATACTGTAAGGCAGTGATGGCGTTGCGTAGTTGCGTGGCAACTAGAGCCGTCCAGCGAGGCAGTGAGAGAACAGCGTAGTTACGTGGTAACTGAAGTTTTCCGACTGAT
Source organism: Morinoia aosen (assembly GCA_030386875.1). Taxonomy (NCBI): domain Eukaryota; kingdom Metazoa; phylum Arthropoda; class Malacostraca; order Amphipoda; family Talitridae; genus Morinoia; species Morinoia aosen. The sequence goes on from CM059570.1 coordinate 1,099,222, forward strand.
AGAGTGCTCGGCAATTCGTGAAAGAAAAAAGAAAAACAGTTTATTTCCAATATAGATGATACAAAAGTACCATCATTGGTTTTTAAAATATCTTAAAATTAATACACTTAGATGATACACACACACGAGTATTGTAAAACTCGTGTCACTAGTCGAAAAGAAATGATTGAGGGCAATGTACTCCGAATCTTACTTAATCTACATTTGATAATACATGTAATGATAATTATAAGAGATAACACAATTTCATGGACGATGCATTTTCATTGTGGGGTGAAAACACTTTTGACAGTTTACATGTACATGACATAAAACTTCGCAATTCTTGACGCCAGGAAATAATATATGAATCGCTTGTTTCGGCCAATGTTCACAAGTGTCATTTTAAGCATGAATCAAAATAAACAAGTTTTCTTCTATGCACTTTCTGTCTCAAATGAGTATTTTACGATTTATAGCGGTAAGTTTAGTTTGTCTTTGACGACTAATGCGCTCGAATATACAGCTACTCATCGATTTTCGAATTTTTGTTGCTTGAATCATGGTAATAACATCGAAATAAACAACTTTTCATCTATACACTTTTTTCGTCATATGAGTTTTTACCGAGGTATAGCGGTAGGTTTGGTTTCGTCTTTGATGACGATCGCGCTGGAAGCGAGTGCGCATTGCAGTGTTGCTGTCCGACGTGCTCCTTGAATTACTTGCCGCTTCAAACACTGGAGTTGCGGTAAGTCATTTTCCGCTATAACTAATAAAATACTCATTTGAGACAGAATATGCATAGAAGAAAACTTGTTTATTTTGATCTAATCAACTATGCTTAGGCATCGAAATTTAAAAAAATCGATAAGTGAGCTTCGGTTATTAATAAAATTCTGCTCGGTGCGCCCGCTTCTTTTGGCTCTCTAATTTACCGTTCTAACTCAAAAACTAAGAATCAGCGCCCAGAATGTCATTCATGTAAAACGTTCTTAAATGGGCTTCTTATGTAATTGTTAGAATCGGAATGCCTAATTTCCCCACATCACCTAAACTCAATATTGACCAAAAACAGAGTACATGTATTGTTTAGAGATATTAGTGTCTTATTTCTTAGGTAGGCTGGATTTTTGAGAGGAGAAGAGGATTTTTTTTTCTTTTTTGATGCTTCACATTCAGATTCTGAGTCAAGATGGTCTAACTAGGCTTTCGCTCTCTCTTTCTCGTTTACTGGACCGCTGGTTAGTTTTAAAGCAGGATCCTTGAACAACTGAGTCCTCCGTACACTCAAGGTCTGCTGGGTTACTACTGAGCTGTGAATGGCTGACGCTTTCCTCCTCCAAATTGACTGATTGCAATATTTTTTCATCATGTGGTTTGTCCTCCTCTCTTGAGTCACCATAGAGTTTTTTTAGTGGCAAATCTGCCATCGTAAAGTTATGTAACCCCCAGAAGGGGGTCACACACAAATACAATTCTTATCTTACAGAAAATTATAAGAAATAAAACAAAATCACAAGATAGACAATGAACAAATCAGGCGTTCAGCATACCTTAATTTAAATACGGCAGGGCAACCCACCCCAGCTGGAGGGAGAAAGCCAATTGCCGATTTAATGAGAATAATTAATAAGAGATATTAATTTTGATCTCAGGAATAATTACAGGTTATTTGCAGCCTCGAATTAGCTTCGCAAAAGCAGTGTTTACTCAGTGAACGCAACTGTCTGTCTCTGCTTCGTAACCGATATCAAATTTTTGTCAACTTGTATTTACAATTTTGCCGTATCAATCCTAAATTACGGAACAAAAAGAATGGATTCTTTCATGATTATCCCTCGAGAATTTGTTTCGATAATTATCATGGATTACGAAACCCATGTGTAAATCAAATCAATTACGTTAAGACACTTTAAAAACCAATGATGCCTCCCGTATCATATCCTTTGGAATTAAATTATTTTTCTTTTTTCTTCTTTACGTCAGTGTTGTTTTCGAAAACAAAAGTTACTTTTTACTTGTTGAAATTAGGCGTCCAACCATTAAAGGCCCGAGCGCCCTCGACCGCATCTTGCCAGTGGTTCCGAAGAAGGTTGTAATTACTTGTGCAGGGAACTTGAGGCTTTGAATCGCTTCCCAGGTGACATGCAACCCTTATGTGTGGCATGCTTCTATTAGGCAGTTCCTTTCTGCCACATATTCTAGACACTTTAAAAATGTGGCGCAGATCCTCTGTCTGATCGCATCTACTGCATGAAGCGAGCAAGGATTTCGTGTAAAAGTACCCGTGAATTAGCATACACATATTCAGCCGAATCCTTGTAACCACCACTTGAGTAAGATTTTTAGAGTTTCAGTGGTATCGTGTTGCCAATATAAGGTTTAAAGCAGCGTAGATGTGGATAGCTTTGTCCAATTGTTTTCCCATTTTCTACTGTAGACGAGCTGATTATTTATGAGAAATCCTTGATGCTTGAAAAAAAGGAAAAATGAAAAACAGTTTATTCCGAAGAAGTTAACACATTAGATTTGTGGCCACATAATGGCTTTCAAAAAATTTCTTAATATAAGACGTCCTTAGACAAACGTTAATGTGCTCGGCTTCTGTCAAGTTACCAGAGACATTAGGTTATTCAATGCTTATGAGGGTCACCAGTATGCCTGGGGAAAGGCATCAATGAGAAAAGATAAGAGTTGGCCCCTATGACTCAGAAGGAGTAGGGTTCTGACGCAACAAATGGCGTCATTTAATCAAGCTATTTTCCAACCATCAAATGAAGGCAAGTGAAAGACCGAATATGGTTGCCTTTTGAAATATATTGAAGGTTGAGGAGCTGCGGTGAACTCTTGTCTCTTGATTCTTCGAGGAGTTCTTGGGGTCCAATCCTGGTAGTAGAATTCAAACGATTTCTTCCCGGCTTAGGCTCGTTCAAGCGTGGTGGAAAGTGTGGTTGGAAGTGTGAAGTTTCTTGATATGTTAGAAGTGGTGTGCTTCAACTACAAAGTAACTCGGGAATGGACGGTATTCAAGAGACTAAGGTGGATTGCCAGCTGTTGCAGTCTGAGACAACTACCGGTTGGTAAAGCACAGCGAGGGTGATAGGGCTAGAGCCAACTCGAGGGTTCAAACTGAAGTTTCAAACGCTTAATGCAGGTATGCAGGAGCTAACAGGTTTAATATAGTTGCCGAGGAGGTAGTCTCTAGGAAACAGTGTTGAGTTGGAAGCAACGTGGCTAATAATCTAGGTGCAGAATGTTACTGACACAGAGATTTTCAAAAGTGAATTCTACCATATTAATTTCCGCTCATTAGGAAGCTTCAGCAAAAGGGAAGATGTGAGCTGATGGGGTGACTGAGGGGCATGGTATGCAGTGTGAAGTTGAGTGTAGTGTCTCGTAGATCCTGTGCGGGAACAGCAGGCTGGATTATTATGCACAGGTTAGCGAGCCTATTCTTATACACATGCAAGGCCGTCACAATCTATGTATCACGCGAAGAACCCAGAACAAGATAGTCTTTAGCAATAAAAATCAGCCTGCACCTCTGGCGCCCGAGTGCAGGTCTGAGATGTATAAGCTCCTTGACATAGGTGCTTAGAGATCAACTGAGCAAAGGTTCTATGGGAGAAGACTTTACAATCACTGGCAGTAAGCCATGGCTAAAGTTTAAGTGGTTAAATCTATTTTACAGTTTAGCAAAAGAACATACACTTTTTGACTGAACACCAATTATGAAATGGTGAGATATTCTATCACAGTGCAAAAATATATCCTTTCCCTATTCAACATGCTTCTGTGACTAAATACTAAACTCCCCAACTGGCTGTCAGTTGAGCAGCGGTAACTTAAGATATCTGTACACCTAAGCCTAATATAATACACCTAATCCTAATACTGATATTAACAACTTGACACAACAACAGAGAATTTGGAGGTTGTGCTAGATATATATTACACAGAAACAAAATAATAGATGGAGATCGTGATTTGGTAATAGAAACTAATGTATGCTGGGTGAACAACATGAGGCAAGACTGAGTATCTTAGTCAACTTTTGACGCTAACAAACTAAAGATTAAACAACTAAAAAATATAGTAAATTTAAGCATGGCCGGGCACTGTCAAATAATCAACAGGTGGAGCAATAATGAGTTGAACTAGTAAAGTATATCCTACCTAGGATATTATTAGTAGTAAGGTAACCAATTCATAATAGCTTATGCCAATACACATAGTAAATCCTACACTAGACTTCCCCATAGTATAGGTTAAACATCACTTAGATAATGTTCGTGATCCACATAGACAGACATGATACACATCAATAACAATAGTACTTACACATCAACAGTAATACATAGAGTAAATAACCACCCACCTCTTGGATATCCCTAAACTCAGTAACTCAATCAACAGACATGTGGCCAGTGAGAGAAGAACCGAGATAGGTTGAAATTATAGGATAGAGTAGAATAGAATTAGTAGTAGGTAGTTAGACAAGCTTAGTGTAGGTATTAGCCACATGGGGTAATCTATATACACACTTGCAGTCAACATTTACAGTTTAGCTGACTGCGGCCAATAGGGAACTGGCTGCGGTTGTTGCCGTCATGAGTGTCGCGTCTTACAAGACGCGAATTTTGGATAACCTTGTGGCAATATCCCCGCGGACGATACGCGCTGGTCCGCAAACTCAGCGTAGCGGCTTTGTTTGGCTGCAGCCGCCAAGTTGAAAATTTTTCAATATTTATAGTTCTCCCAGTGTAATTGAGTGTGTAAGAAAGCCTATTTAGAGTATTCGTACCCCCAATTTAGTCTCTTATGTGTGTTGTCGCTGTGCCAGATTGTCGCGTCTTACCAGACGCGAATTTTGAACTTCTCCTTACGGCAACATTTTGCGGATCCGCGCTGGTTTGCAAGACTGACGCAGCGTTTTATTTGAATAAAGTGCGCATGGAGGAAGCAACGTCTTTCCGGATAATTTTAGGTTTCCGTGTACTTTGGTGGTGTGATTATTGTGTCAGAAAACTATTAATTACGTGTTCTTGAACTAGCAATACTCGTCGATTCGACACTATGTATCGTGTGTTTGATAGCGGTGAACAGCCGGTTTCTAGAGCATTCGAGGATGCTTCTGGTGGCCGGCGAACCACCCACATTGAGCCAGACTAGCCGTTGTGATGTGAATCCAGTGCGTTCCATAGCAGTATGATGCAGTGTAATGCTAGAAATAACAATCAGATTCTAGATTAACAGTATTTCAGCAAACCACTGAATGTGTGAATTTTGGAAACTTGTTTATTGAGTTTGACTCTGAATTTTGAGCTGAATGTTGAAAAACAGTTTAACCAATCACAAGTGACGTGTTCAAGTATAAAATATAGGATGTGTGCTAGCAAATCACAGCTACTAGCAATTTCACAATTTAACTATGCATAGCTAAAATTTATTCAGAAATAAGAAAAAAATATATTTCTTTATTATTTTTTGTTGGCTCCTCACCCACGAGCTGTGCTTGACAAGTTGCGCCAGTCAGTAAGGCAGAAGCCTAGAGTTGAAGCATTTCAAAAAGTAGACTGGGAATATACCCAGAAATTTATGCGACCCCTCACCCATGTGATTTGTATTTTCAAGGCGACCTTGGTTAATGTGTACTTGTTGCCCTAGCGACAGCTCACCTGTATTTGAATTAAATAATTAAAAAAAATCAGCGAGTCATTTCAAACCCTCTCAGTATTAGGCTGATCAATGAGATAGCCGTTTTTTGACAATAGGATTTTTGAGAATGGCTGATCTGCTGTTACTTAAGTTCTGATTACTCTGCGGCTAGATAGGCTATAGTACTAGTCTGCTGTTACAATTCTAGCTTGCCCCTACATCAGAGACCTAACCCTTTAATTCTCCCCTCCCACAGGTAGAGTAAAGAAAAACAAAACAATCATTTTTTTGTATGTTGAAATAGGCCATTCCAGGTGTAAGGAACCTCCCACCATCGTTTTTAAGTACTCCAGGGTGTTGTCAGTGTGTTCTTTAGCTGGAGAGTGTCTTTTGGCAATGTGTTCTTTAGCCGGAGAGTTTTCTTTAGCTGTAGAGTGTTCTTTAGCAGTGTGTTCTTCAGCTGGAGAGTGTTCTTTAGCAATGTGTTCTTTAGCTGGAGAGTGTTCTTTAGCAATGTGTTCTTTAGCAATGTGTTCTTTAGCTGGAGAGTGTTCTTTAACAATGTGTTCTTTAGCAAAAATTCAATGGGAAGATAAAAAGACTTCCATGAGTAGGTTTATAGAATTTGATTTGCTTTGCTGTGTACTCCATGTAAAGAATGAAATGTATTTCTTATCTTGAAAGTCTGAAATTTTTGATATGCTGACTCAGATGCTAAGATAGTTGTAATCAATGTGTGTGTGAGTAGGCTGTCCTCCTTTGGTCCTATGTCTGCATTACAAATGAGTATCTGCCAATGTGTTCTTTAGCTGGAGAGACTTATTTTACTTCTCAGTCAATGCAACAACCGTCTCATTGTGTTATGTCGTTGGCAGGACAATAATATTGATCCCCTTTCATGTGTCACTATTCTCTTATTGCTATTCTCTAAGACTGGAATTCTCGCTAACATGAATCGACTCGTGAACTTCCCAGACTCTTGAGACTAGCGAGATGTTTCTTTGTCATTAGGAGATCATACCTAGTTCTAACATTATTTAGTTGCTCATCGTACCCTAGTTAGCTACTTCTCATCTACATTCTAGGTATGAGTTTCTTTTTATTTGGCGGTACTATATACATTAATTGGTCAGTCGAATATGATCTTAAACTGGGAGTTTTCTTGTCATGCATTTGCTGGTCCGAGTCTGAACTATACCTATTTGTGCAGTTTACGGAGTCAACAAGGCTTGAAATAAACCGAAAAAACCCCGTGTTCATTTTGGTGTCGCATTGAAGTCCGTTCATTCACGTTACCACACCGAAGATCAGAAAATCCGCGCGGTAGCAGTGACAGTAAAAAACGGACCGGGAGGTGCTCCACAACGAAGAAGTCCTCCAAAGGAGGAGACCCACAGCAGATTCTCAGAAACCAGTGGTGAATACTCGAGATCAGAGATGAATTCCCTCGGAAGAACTACTAAGCCCAGACTTCCCCAGCTGGAAGACCAGTTCAACGTTGCACTGGCAGCCCTGAATAGTCTCCTGAATGGTGCAGTACCACGAGACCTCAGGACTTCCGGCGAGGTCGAACAGGTGTACGCTGGAATCCAAAACAAGGCAGAAGCTGTGAAGAAACTCGGCAACCAGTTAATCACGGCTCTCGAGAACTCAAGAGCCACGACAGAAGCGACAGTAATTCGGGACTCCCTGACACTCGCCAGAGCCAGCAGGAATGCGTTGCTGAGTTCAATGGACCACAGAAGCGAGGAGCTCTCGGGGAGTTCGTCGCGGAGTATGGCGAGACATTCCGAGCACAGAAGCTCAAATCCAAAAAAGGTCTCACACAGAAACCATCAGCAAGACGCTGCATATCAGCGAGGCGGGTCTTCAAAACCTCGCTCAGCCAAGAGTCAGAGCAAACACGGCTCCAAACATCAGGGCAAGGACCAGGCCAGCTCCAGCCATCGTCGTCAGAGTCACCAAAGCTCGAGCTATCGCAGCCAGAGCCAAGAAAGTGAGAGCGATCATAGCCAGAGCCTTCCCAGCGCCAGCTCTCGTCACAAGGACGGTGAGTCCGAGCGCCGCGGGCCCCCTAGCCAAGGCAATAAGCAAATGCTTATTGACATCACGGAAGATCCATCGGTGCTGTTGGCATAAATCACCATCGAGAGGTCAAAATTGAGGAATGGGAACCGAACGGAGAATGATCAGCCCTTTGGCGAGGAGAATATCGAGAGCAAAGATGCTCGCAAAGGTGCCTGGGTCGACCAAGCTTTCCAACACCACGTCGTGGAGCCCGCAGGGGGCGCGACAACGGTCGCGAACGCTCTACCCCGTGACACCGCCCCCGCACCTCTGATGAACCCCTCCGCACCAGCATTCCAGCCTAGCGCTTCCACCAGTTCACCGGCCGTGGTTTTTGAAACAAAACCACCAGTGATCGACGGAGCTATGAGGCTCTCGATGATCGAAGACTTAAAAAGGGGGCCTAGCAGCCTTACGCGGGAGAGGCTCACCTGTTCTACAGATGGTTCGATGCCCTCAAGAGGAGGATGGAAAGGCTCGCCGTGGAACCCATCGACGCCATTGAGATCCTCACAAGTCACACCAGTGGAGAGCCGAGGAGCCTGATCGAAGACATACTGGCCGCTACCTATCTGGACACAGCGGCCTTGCTCACCCACATCGTCGACCAATTGAAGACTCGCTTCGGCTCTAACGACAGGGTAGCCGACAGCCTGATCGAACGACTCGCGCAAACGTCGGACATCAAAGGGTCGAAGGGCGACCGCACGGTCGGTCTCAGCTGCGGAAGTTCAGCGACGCTTGCCTAGCGATTCATCACACCATGCAATACAACCCTGGACTAGCCTTCCTGAACACCGACGTAGGGCTATCCCCCATCGTAGAAAGACTACCCTTCTTCGTACTAGATGCGTGGAGAAGCGAGAGAACTAGGCACAGAAGATTATCTGGATCGCTACCAGATTTTGCGAGATTCTGCGAATTCACCAAGACGATAGCAGATACCCAATGCGACACTTTCGGAGCCTCGAACCTCAACTGGATGAGCGCTCGACGAGACACCGCCGCCCCAGCCCACCTTAAACCAAGGGCCCCCAGAGTCCTCTACACATCCTCGGAGAATCAACCCAGCAATTGCGTCCTCCACCAGAGCGAACAGCACGAGACAAGCTCGTGCCAAGCGGTGAGAAAGATGGAACCTCAAAATAAGAAGGATTTCATCCGCGAGTATAAATTGTGCTACCGCTGCCTAGGCACTCACTGGGCCAAGCACTGCAATGAAGTTGTGAAGTGCGACGACTGTGGAGCCAACAATCACAGTACTACTGCTCACACCAATAGGCGAGCAGCAGGAAATTCGAGTGAAACCACTCGTCAGGAGAGACCCAGTCGAGAACCGAGCGACGAAAGGGCTCAGAGTGAACTCGGGAAGAGTTTAAGAGCCGTGGCCCTGGCCTCTCGTGTGCCCACAGCCGAGAAGGGTGCATGCAGCAAAGTTCTTCTGGCAGACGTTATCGACGAGAACACGGGTCGGTCGTGCCGCGCCTACGTAATCCTAGACGAACGAAGCACCACGTCCTTCTGCTCTCCTAAGTTGTTGAACGCCCTTCGCGTGACAACCTCCAAGTCTCACTACGAGCTGGAGACGCTGACCGATCAATCCGCCGTTCGATACGGCAGACGCGTGTCAGGGCTGAAAATAAGGGGAGTGTCCGAAGACCAAACATTCGAGCTCCCACCGATGTTGGAATGCAATTCCATCCCCGACAGAAAACAAGCAGTCGCGACCTACGAACGCGTTGCAAGAACCCTGGAGATATCTCACTTCGCCCACCATTTCTTGCCCTTGGACAAACACGCAGAAGTCGCGGTGCTCCTAGGGACGGACTGTGGAGACCAACTCTACAGCCACTTCGACAAACAACGCCGTGAGGCTCCGTTCGTCCACCACACTGCCTTAGGCTGGGCAGTGGTCGGCAAGGTGAACGACGACGTCAGCCCCGCAGGAGAGCACTCTTACACGGTCGCAAGAATCGCAGCCGAAGCCGCTCTCAAAACTCGTGGCCCGGAGACGTGCCTTGAACCGTTCTCAGGAAAAGAAGCTATTACCCAGCAGCGCAGCGATGAAACCTCTCAGCCGCGGCCCCCCAACGACCGTGGAGACTCTGAAAAGATGAAAAACACAAGGGTGGAGGGCGAGAATCAAGTGGAAGCCCCGCCAACGACGAGATTTATCAACCAGTCAGCAACCAACGATGGAATGGCCGCTCTGTGTGATCGAGACAGCACATCACCGAAGTCCAAGAAGAGACAGAAACGGGAGCTGCCGTACCCTGGTGATCTGACGAGAAAGTACAACGTGCACTATGCTGAGCGCACATCTGTTGATAAGAGAGCTCGACAGAACGGGCCAAGCAAAGGGGGAGGCAGCCCCGCGGCCCCCGACCCTTCAGGAAACGTCGAGCACCCACCTCCATCCTCACTTGACCAGCCTCTCAGTACCGTCTACGCGACAAGCCGCCGTCGGAACTCGAAGCATCGGGACGAGCACGACGCACTTGTCGACGCTCGAGGAATGCCAAGCAGCGTCAAAAAGGATCAGGAGACAACACCAGGACCCTTCCAGAGGTCCACCACCCGCCAGCGACGGAAAGCGCGACGTTGGTTGAGGAGGCAGAGAGGCCTCCTCTACGAGCCACGACCGCGCAGCAGGTGGAAGGCCACCCACCCGTCGCTGAAGACAACGCCGACGCGTCTCGCGGGGCGAGGCGACTGCGATGAGCCCCGTCGAAGTGGGGCGCCCCGCCACTGAATTGGTCCTCATCCACCGCCCTCCCGGTGGCAGTGATTAGTGGATCACTCCACCAAAAAAGGGGAGTGTCGCGTCTTACCAGACGCGAATTTTGAACTTCTCCTTACGGCAACATTTTGCGGATCTGCGCTGGTTCGCAAGAATGACGCAGCGTTTTATTTGAATAAAGTGCGCATGGAGGAAACAACGCCTTCCCGGATAATTTTAGGTTTCCGTGTACTTTGGTGGTGTGATTATTGTGTCAGAAAACTATTAATTACGTGTTCTTGAACTAGCTATACTCGTCGATTCGACACTATGTATCGTATGTTTGATAGCGGTGAACAGCCGGTTTCTAGAGCATTCGAGGATGCTTCTGGTGGCCGGCGAACCACCCACATTGAGCCAGACTAGCCGTTGTGATGTTGTGAATCCAGTGCGTTCTATAGCCAGTATGCTGCAGTTTAATGCTAGAAATAACAGTCAGATTCTAGATTGACAGTATTTCAGCAAACCACTGAATGTGTGAATTTTGGAAACTTGTTTATTGAGTTTGATTCTGAATTTTGAGCTGAATGTTGAAAATCAGTTTAACCAAGCACAAGTGACGTGTTCAAGTATAAAAATATAGGATGTGTGCTAGCAAATCGCAGGTACTAGCAATTTCACAATTTAACTATGCATAGCTCAAATTTATTCAGAAATAAGAAAAAAAATATTTCTTTATTATTTTTTGTTGGCTCCTCACCCACGAGCTGTGCTGGACTAGTTGCGCCAGTCAGTAAGGCAGAAGCCTAGAGTTAAAGCATTTCAAAAAGTAGACTGGGAATATACCCATAAATTTATGCGACCCCTCGCCCATGTGATTTGTGTTTTCAGGGCGACGTTGGTCAATGTGTACTTGTTGCCCTAGGGACAGCTCATCTGTATTTAAATAAAGTAATTAAAAAAATCAGCGAGTCATTTCAAACCCTTTCAGTATTAGGCTGATCAATGAGATAGCCGTTTTTTCGACAATAGGATTTTTGAGAATGGCTGATCTGCTGTAACTTAAGTTCTGATTACTCTGCGGCTAGATAGGCTATAGTACTAGTCTGCTGTTATTATTCTAGCTTGCCCCTACATCAGAGACCTAACCCTTTAATTCTCCCCTCCCACAGGTAGAGTAAAGAAAAACAAAATAGTTTTTTTTTGTATGTTGAAATAGGCCATTCAACGTGTAAGGAACCCCCCCCCCCATCGTTTGTAAGTACTCTAGGGTGTTGTCAGTGTGTTCTTTAGCTGGAGAGTGTCTTTTGGCAATGTGTTCTTTAGCCGGAGAGGGTTCTTTAGCAGTGTGTTTTTTAGCTGGAGAGTGTTCTTTAGCAGTGTGTTCTTCAGCTGTAGAGTGTTTTTTAGCAATGTGTTCTTTAGCTGGAGAGTGTTCTTTAGCAATGTGCTCTTTAGCAATGTGTTCTTTAGCTGGAGAGTGTTCTTTAACAATGTGTTCTTTAGCAAAAATTCAATGGGAAGATAAAAAGACTTCCATGGGTAGGTTTATAGAATTTGATTTGCTTTGCTGTGTACTCCATGTAAAGAATGAAATGTATTTCTTATCTTGAAAGTCTGAAATTTTTGATATGCTGACTCAGATGCTAAGATAGTTGTAATCAATGTTTGTGTGAGTAGGCTGTCCTCCTTTGGTCCTATGTGTGCATTACAAATGTGTATCCGCCAATGTGTTCTTTAGCTGGAGAGACTTATTTTTCTTCTCAGTCAATGCAACAGCTGTCTCATTGTGTTATGTCGTTGGCAGGACAATTGATCCCCTTTCATGTGTCACTATTCTCTTATTGCTATTCTCTAAGACTGGAATTCTCGCTAACATGAATCGACTCGTGAACTTCCCAGACTTTTGAGACTAGCGAGATGATTCTTTGTCATTAGGAGATCATACCTAGTTCTAACATTATTTAGTTGCTCTTCGTACCTTAGTTAGCTACTTTTCATCTATATTCGAGGTATGAGTTTCTATTTATTATGCGGTACTATATACATTAATTGGTCAGTCGACTATGATCTTAAACTAGGAGTTTTCTTGTCATGCAATTGCTGGTCCGAGTCTGAACTATACCTGTTTGTGCAGTTTACGGAGTCAACGGGGCTTGAAATAAACCGAAGAAACCCAGTGTTTTTTTTGGTGTTCCATTGAAGTCCGTTCATTCACGTTACCAAACCGAAGATCAGAAAATCCGCGCGGTAGCAGTGACACAGATAGTGGTGAACAGCCGGTTCCTAGAGCATTCAATGATGCTTCTGGCAACCGGCGAACCACCTATATCGAGTCAGGCTCGCCTTGTGAATTTTCTAGTGCTTTCTCCAGCCGGTATGCCGCATTGTGACTTTTGTGAATTTCTAGTGCTTTCTCTAGCCAGTGTGCCGCATTGTGATGCTGGGAACTTGATAATATAATTATGTAAATTAAGGTAGCCAGCAGTCTAAGAGAAGTTGTAGCTTTTTTTTGTAACTACAAAATGGCTGCAGCCAACATTTTGCTGGGAGTAAGATTAAACTGTTGAACTGGCGCCTCATTAAATGTGAAGAGCCAGTTAAAACTAAGAACTGCATACGACAGTCCATAGCTCAGATCCTTTATTTTTTGCTGAAAAATAAAATACATTTTTTGAATGTCAATAATGTGTCGGCTCATCACCCATGAGTTGTGCAGGGCAAGCGGTGCCATTCAGTAGGGTGGAGGCCTAGAGCTAAAGCATTTAGAACGAACTGAGAATATGTGCAGAAATTCATGTGACCACTGCCCATATGATTTTGTGTACTCAAGATGATATCAGCAACTGGGTACTTGTTTGCCCGGGGTATAGTTCACTTATAATTTAATTGAGTAATCTAAATTTTTGACATGAGAAATAGTCAGATTATTTTCTAGTTCATTACCGTGATCAGGTTCAAGAGCGGCTACCTCTGAGCCCAGGGGAGCTCAGCGACTTCTAGTGAATTTACTCAGCCTTATTACAAAAAATATGTAGGAACCGGCGCTGACTCCTTTTAACCGTTTTCGCCCACCACCACACCGCTCACCACCACAAATATATGAATCGCTTGTTTCGGCCAATGTTCACAGGTGTCATTTTAAGGAAGCATGAAAAAAATATATAAATATTTATCCATATACACACATACATATACACACGTAGATATACACACATACATATACACACATACATATATACATACATATATATACATACACATACATATATGTACACATAAGCATGAAGACCAAGAAAATTATACGTTTTGTATTTCTAATTCAACAATTTTAACATAATGGTCATTAGTTAATAAGCATTTTATTTAAATATAAATGGATGATCGCGCAACAAATGTATAGTTTTTACATGAATACCTTACAATAATAAAGAGATGACGAGTTAGGTAATATAACAAGTTGAGAGTGAACAGAAAAAAGACCATTATCACTAGTAAAATGCTAGTCGTCAGTCTAGTACACACATATGTGAAAATATACATGCAAATATATACACATACACATGCACACATATACCCACGTACATACCTACACCCAACTCGTAAGCATACACAAATGCATTTCTATGCATTGAGGCAATTACAATACATACGCATTCTATAGAGTGTCATACGCATAGCGTGCACACGTTCACATATACACAATAAGCATGTGTGCAAATATCAGCATAAACTAGTCAGTATAAACTAAACGTCAGTAAGTCAGTATAAGCTTACTTAGCCCTCCTTTGCGAAGGGCGAATATCTAGAGAAACATATAACCGATTCAGAAACTATGTAACAAACCAGAGAAGAACATAAAATAAGAACTACTTTACGCTCAAGTTTACTCAATTCAAAACTGACGTTAAAAAGACTTGGCATCTCCTCAACTCTTGCTGTAAACCGAATAATGCCGATAAAAAGAAAATTGAATATGTTATTCGAGATAATGTAAAATACCATGAGAAGAAAGAAATTGCTAATCTCTTTAACAACTTCTTCGTAAACGTAGGGAAAACTATAGCTGATGGTATTTCAAGTAAACCTACTGATCACCTGGAATTTATGGATCATATTCGAGAACCCAACTCCTTTTTCTTCACGCCTACAAACTCCTCCGATGTAATTACGTGCATAAACAACATGAAAAATAAATCGAGTGGGTTACGAACGTTTCAGACTAAGGTACTTAAAGTTATTGCTGACATTGTAGCCCCGCTGATATCAAATATTATTAACCAGTCTCTCTTACTAGGCACTTTCCCGAACTCCCTCAAATTTGCTAGAGTAACCCCTATCTTTAAAAGTGGTGAAAAAACCTGTGTAATCAATCATCGACCTTTCTCCGTACTACCAATTAACAGCAAAGTATTCGAAAAGATGTGTATAAAAAAGTGTACTCCTATTTTGAACAAAAATCATTTCTTTACGATAAACAATACGGCTTTCGCTCTAAAAAATCAACAACACAGGCTATATAAAATAATTTACTATTCCTCTATTCTAATATAGATGAAAGAAAGCCTGTATTCTCTGTATTTCTTGACTTTCGAAAAGCATTCGAGTGTGTGGACCATAAAATACTACTCTCGAAACTACAGTGTTATGGCATTCGAGGGATTGCGCATGATTGGTTCAGATCATACCTAACAAATCGGAAGCAATACGTTATCATTGACGACGCAAAATCCGACCCACAGACAATTAGCCATGGAGTTCCACAAGGATCTGTTCTTGGGCCTCTCCTGTTTCTGATTTTTATCAATGATATTGTAAAATCTACATCATTCTTCAAATTCATACTTCTTGCCGATGACAGTACGCTTTCTGCGGTCCTTCCGAACCAAAATCCTGCTATGATTGTGAAGAGTATAAATAATGAACTTCATAAGGTTTCATCGGGGCTCAAAGCTAATAAAATAAGCCTTGATATTGATAAAACAAATTATATTACATTCTCATACAAGAAAGATGTATCTCTCGTCTCTCCCATGCATTAAAATTGGCGAAGGTGAAATCGAAGAAGCAAACTCATGTAAGTTTCTGGGCATCATAATAGATAAACATCTGACCTTCAAAGAGCACATCACTCATATTAGTTCAAAATTATCAAAATCCATCGGAATCCTAAATAAAGTTAAAAATTTTCTGCCTGAAACAGCTTTACAAATGCTCTACCGAACGCTCATTTCTCCATACTTGCAATACGGAATAGAAGCATGGCACGGAACTGATAAAAATAAAACCAACAAAATTTTTACTCTGCAGAAAAGAGCTCTCAGAGCGGTAAAAAAACCTAGAATATGATGCTCACACAAATGATTCTTTCAAAAATTTACAAATACTTAAACTTTCGGATCTCTACAAAATCTCCATCTGTAATTTCATTTACAAACCATTAAGAAATGATGGCGACAATAGCCTAAGACAATTATTGATTGCGCAAACTGGTCATCACGACCATTTAACCCGAAATAGAAGTAAATTCATGCTTCCTTATTATTCAAAGGCCGGGTCGCCACACAGTATACTCTTCGTCGGAACCAAAACTTGGAACTCTATACCTGCGGAGGTCCGTAAATGTAATTCGTACAAAGTGTTCAAAAGAGTTCTTGAGTCTCACTTCCTATCAGAATACTAGTCGTGTAAGATCACCATGACAAATCTTGCCTCCTACATGTAACTAGTGATAATGTAATAATGTAACTTGCTTTGGGTAACATAACCGATCTTCAGTCTGCTCATGAATCGTTTTATCGAACAAACTGTTAAATATAGCCGATTTGACCTATATTGTAAAATACAGCATAAAATATCGAGTTAATTATCTCAATGATCAGTCTAATGCGAAACTAAGTTAGGTGAACTAGGTTAAACATTATTGTACACCTTAGAATAACGTGATGATAGGATGCCCTAGAAGTCGCTGAATTTGTTCGGGCCCATAGGTAGCTATACTCAAATTTGACCATTGTACAAGACTTAAGAAACATTCTACCTCTGTATCACCTGTGGTAAATAAACCAGCATTCCAATCGAGGGAAACGAAGAAAATATCTTTTATTATGGCATGAATTTTATAAAATTTCCGTACTAAAAATAGTGGCACAAAACAGTCTACCTAAGTCAGAAACAAGAAAACGATTGAGGGACGTGAATAAGAAAGAAAACATTAATGTCCTATAAGGGTTTCATATTAGAAAAAAATCACGTTATCTTTGAAATATGGCGCAAATTATCGGCAATTGATAAACAAACATAGGTATCACATTATTATAAGCATATAACTATAAGCATAATAAGCATATTAGAGCAGTACAAATGGATGATCACACAACGAATTTATTGTTTTTTTTTACATGGATGCTTTACAATTTCATATTAGAAAAAATCACATTATCTTTGTAATATGGTGCAGAATGTCTGCAATTGATAAACACACACACACACATAGGTACCATGAAGGTCTAGTTTGATGCTTGCACAGAAACGGAGAGGAATGACATAAAATGCAACCTTCGACTGGTTTATCTACTCTAGTGCACACAGGTGTACGTGCACAATGCACAAATGCAGACCCATATGCGCACATACACCTATATACGTACACACATATACAAGTAAGCATGTTTGCAAATGGCAGCGCATAGGCGATCAAATCATAATACCTACGCATTCTTCAAAACCGTTGTGTGATGTCTTGAATTATAAAACAATGAGCGAGGGGGATTGTTCAGCAATGGAGATACCAGGCAAAGGAGAATTCTTCAACACCTATTCAGTATGTTCTGTAACTAAGAATTATTTTTGCGACACAAGATGACGAGTTATTTTGGCTTTAAATTCTCTCGGTCTTTGAGGGATTTTAATATTCAGGGGAAGTTTGTTCCACAGTAAGGCGCCTGATATGGACAGAGCCTTCTGCCCTAAGTGAGATGAACGATAGTTGACTAAGACATTATTGTTTCTGTTCGGTTTTTGATTGGTCACAGTGGGTGGATGGAAACGCACTATGTCAGCATTGCTCTGAGGAAGATATAACGAAGGGAATACGTATTGGGCCCTAAGCATGAGGACCCTTTCTTGGATAGGAATCCAGCCGAGTTTATTAAAGAGAGGGGTTACGTGATCACTTCTTTTGAAATTACCATTGCATACCACATTGGCTGCGAAGTTCATGCATTTTTGTAAATCCCTTTGAAGGTATTTAGGTAAGTCTCCCCATACTAGGCTGCAGTAGTCAATGCGCGATAATACAAGGGATTGAATGGCTAATAATCTAGATTTTTCGTCTAACATACTTTTTATACCATGAAAAACATTAAGTTCCGCAGATTTTGTAGCAAGTAGTCTCAACGTGAGATTTGAAGGACATATTTCTATCGAACCAGATTCCTAGATTTTTAACTTATTCTGATGCATTAATTTTATCATTTCCAACTGCAAGAGTAAGATCTGAAGTTTTTTAATTGCATCTTTGGATCCGAAAATAATGCATTGTGTTTTATTAGCATTTCATTTGAGACCATTTCAGTCGTACCATGATTTCAGGCTAGTCAGTAAAGTTTCGGATTTAATTTGCGTCTGTGGTATTTCCGATACAGAACTTGTTATTGCAATTTGAACATCATCTGCATACATTGAGATCCGTGTGTTAGAAGGCATTGGAGGGAAATCATTAATGAAAATATAAAACAGTAGCGGACCAAGAATGGATCCTTGGGGAACACCAAAATTTTTTGAATGAATGGGGACAATTTGTTTTCTATGCGGACTGCCAGAGATTGATTTGACAAGTAACTTTCAAACCAATGCGTGTCTATTCCCAAGTTCAGTATTTTACGTAGAAGTCTATCATGTTCGACGCTATCGAACGCCTTAGAGAGATCGAGTAGCTGCAAGAGTGATACATTCTTTTGATCTATGTCACTGTATATTTTTTCAGAGATATTGAGCAGAGCGTTTTGAGTGCTATTATTTCTTGTATAGGCGTATTGATTTTGGTGGAGTAGAATTGACTCGTCCAGGTAAAATGACAGTTGATTTGTCACCACTTTTTACAATAGTTTGGACATGACAGGCAAAAGACTGATGGGCCTGTAGTTTGATGCTGTATTTAGGTCACCGCTTTTGTGTAACGGTCTAATAATGGAGTGTTTCCATTGGTTTGGAAACGTGTTGGTTACTATTGATGTATTAATTTTCAGACGAATCCATGGTGCTGTAACAGGGAAACTGTCTTTGATATATTGAAGACTGATACCATAATGTCCAACTGCCTTTGTGTTTTTTAGTGAGTATAAGATATTTCGTAACTCCGTTAAATCGACAGGGCTTGGTCTCCACTTGACATCCGTCCTCGAGGGTGCAGAGGGGCATGAATTTTCAATTGTTGTTTCATCTAGATTGGTACACACCTCACTGACAACTTGAGCCCCTCCTTCTGATAAGAATTTGTTGAAATCCGTGGCTGTTGCCAAGGGATTTTCAAAATTACTTATACGATCTGAATTTTTATTCGGGGCTACCTCACTAATGATTTCCCAAGTTCGTTTCGGGTTATTTTTTAGCCGTTATCAGTTTCTGGTGGAAGTGAGTTTATTTCGCTACAGTGATTTTCTTTCGAAGAATTTTTTCAGGTTCTTTATATCTCTTGTATACGGCACTGTTTGATCTATTGTTTTTTTATCTATTGCAATCTGATGATGTCACCATCGTCAGATTACATCACTTTCTGGAATTCGGTAGACCTATCGAGTAGTTTTTCTTGAAATAGTTCTGCTGAATAGTGCCTTTTCGAGCGATAAGTCATTAAGCGTATTTTTGTCTTTCCTTTGCAATATTAATTTCACATTCTATAGAGTGGTGATCGGAAATAGAAGATGATATTACTGTACTAGGTATTGCGGTGGGATTATATGTGATTGCTAAATCGAGGAGAGTTGCAGAGACTTTAGTGATGCGAGTCGGTTCTTTGACCATTTGTGATAGGCCTAGTTTATACAATAGTTTGCTTAGCTGATTATTTTTGTCCGTTAGGTCAACAACAAAATTTCCGAAAGCAAAGAATGACTTTTTTTGCCAGCAGGATTTCTTTGAAGGTTTCCTTAATGAAATCTAGTGTTAGTTTTAGGGGAAACGATGGGTGCCGGTAAGCTGCCAATGATTATTGATTTGTGTTTATTTATTTACACTTCTAACCAACCCCTTTCAATGCCATCGCAAACTTTATTCGCTAGAAGTGAAGATGTTGAGTACATTTCTTTCACAAAAATACAAGATCCACTACCTCGGCTGGTTTTAGCGCCATCGTAGCGGTACAACACGTAATCAGGAATGTTAAAAAATAAACTTTGGGTTCGTGAATCAAACCATGTTTCTGAGACACACAAAATGTCAGTTTCTTCAGTGACCAACAAAATGTCAGTTTCTTCAGTGCCAGACAGTCGGCGATCTCCACAATAATACGGCCTTTATTCCAGTTGTGTTTTCCTTACCCTGCCGGGTTCGTTTGTACCTCAGACACTCGTTTCGGGCAAAGATATTCTAAACTCTAAAGATATTCACAGTCTGGCCGGAGTGTAAAGCAGCTTGAGGGAGAACATGCTACAGTAGTACTTTTGGCTCGGTTCTCTACCTGAGGACGACAGTGAGGTAGGTAAGTCCGAGTGCTCAGTAGGGGTGCTACCTTCTTACTCGCAGCTTCATTTTCCGTTTAAAGAGCTCATAAACCATACGAGGTGTACTAATAGACAAGTTACATGAGGGGTACTAATAGAAAAATTATCCGAGGTGTACAAATAGATATGGGGTGTCGATCCGCATGGTAGGGTTACCGTGTGGACTGATATCAGCTCCCTCGGAGTCCGTGTGGCCATTGAGGTCGATGGACGCATTGTTAAGGATGCGTTTTGGATCCAAAAAGAGTCAGACCATCTTCGTATCATTATGGCTGAGTTAGAGGCTGTTGCGTGGGGTATCAATTTGGCGATTGCTTGGGGTTTTAAAACTTTCTCAGTCGCCAGTGATTCTCGGACAGTCGTCAAATGGATGGACAGCACTATCGATGGCCGCAATCAGGTTCGCACGAAGGGTGCGGCGCAGATGCTGGTGAAGCGACGTCTTGGGGTGATCCGTGAGACGATCGATGATCATGGTCTGGTCGTGTCTGTTCGCTTCGTTTCGACGACCGAAAACAAAGCCGATCAGATGACCAGGGTACCTAAGCGGTGGCTTAGTTAACGCGACGCTGGTGACGCCGTGGCAGAGGTGTCTGCTGTGCTTGCCACTGGAGAAAGTCTTGAAAATGCCATTTAGGCGGCTCATCTGCCGCATCATTTGGGCGTCGATCGGACGTTTTACTTGGTTTGTCAGATCCGTAGTGATCTGTCACGAGAGAAGGTGAGGCGTAAGTTGGCTGGATGCGAGGCCTGTCAGCGGATCGATCCGGCTCTGCGGGAAGAGAATCTCGTGGGGCGATGGAGTCTTTCTGTGGAGGAGAGCTGGCGCTGTTTCGCGGTTGATGTAACCTATTACGGTGACAAGCTCTACCTGTCCATGGTTGACTGTGGACCCTCACGGTTCGCCATCTGGCGACGACTGCCGAATGAGTCAGCAGCGAGCATTGACGCTCATTTATGCGAGGTCGTAATTGAGCGAGGGCCGTGTGATGAACTGCTGTTGGACAATTCGACGGCGTTTCGATCAACGATAATTGAGCAGTTTACTGATGAATGGGGATTTCTCTGCGATTCTGTGCCGCCTACGCTCCGAGTGGCAACGGGATCGTCGATTGAAATCACTGGACGATCAAGAAGATCGCAGCTAGGGGAGGTATCTCCCCTGAGGAGACCACATTTTGGTACAATGTGACACCTCGGAAGGAAATAAAGGCTGGTTCGGTCCCTTCGAGCGGTATTTTTAAGTATCGCGTGCGAGTGCCATTTGATGTCAATCTCCGGTTGATTGAAGGCTGTGAGAATAATAGCTTTGCTGTTGTTGACAAGGTGTGGGTGAAACCCCCGTTGCCCTCATGCTCGAAGCAGTGGACGTTAGGTGATTCACTGGAGTAGTGTCTAAACACGTGGTGTGCGTAGACGACAGGCCCAGGCATATGCGCGACGTTAGGAAACGTCGGTTTGGTGGTGAGTGGGACAGGGTTCCCTAGAACCATGGTGGTGTTGCTGACGCCACGGAGCCCGAGGCAATGGTCTTCGGCGGAGGGGGCACCTACGGTGCAACTCCCTTTGCATTGCCAGAGGGAGTTGTAGTTGACGCCCTAAACAGGGAACCTGCTGAGGTTGCGGCGGATCACCAGGCGACTGATGATCCCCCGGAAGAGGTGGGCGACGAGCGAGACGCTGTTGGCAGTAATGCTGAGGAGCATCGGGAGGTGCCTGAGCCATTGAGGCGGTCGTACCGTGAGCGACGGCGTCCCACACACTTGAATGAGTATGATCTCTAGGCACTAAGCAACGTGAGTTTCGTGAGAAACTGGGAGAGATGTGGTGTCTGCCGCCGCGAGAGGGCGCTGCAAAGATGTGCGCACTGGCTGAGTGAGACAGCCATTTTGCTGGCGGTCGGCGAATGGCTGCGAGCGTGGCGCAGTGTACTTAGACCAGCGGTAGAGTGAGAACGAAGCTTACGTTCTTGGCATTCGAATCGCGCCTCTGTGAAAACAGTGAGGCAATGATTGAGCTGCGTCGTTGCGTGACAACTGGAGTGGTTCTATGAGACTGTGATAGAGCTGTGTAGTTGCGTGACGAGTAGAATCGTCCAGTGAGGCAGTGATAGAGCTGCGTAGTTGGGTGGCAACTGGAGTTGGCCGAGTGAGAGAGAGTGCTCGGCGATTCGTGGAGTGATCTTGTTGCTCGTGTGAAAGGAAGGGTTACGGCTGCATCAGTGAAAGGTCGTACAGTTGGGAGAGCGTCATACCTTTGGCTCGGTTCTCCACCTGAGGACGACAGTGAGGAAGGTAAGTCCGAGTGCTCGGTAGGCGTGCTACCCTCTCACTCGCGGCTTCATTTTTAGTTTAGAAACCACACAAACCATACGAGGTATACTAATAGACAAGTTATACGAGGAGTACTAATAGACAAAGTATCCGAGGTGTACAAATAGGCAAACCGTACGAGGTGTACTAATAGACAAACCATACGGGGCGTGAAAATAGATTAACCCAGTCAAGGGCTGGTTAAATAAAAATTATCATTTACTAGAGGTTTTATACCCTAAGAGATGGCTGACAACTTATAAATGATTTAAATGTTTCCAGAGAATTCTTCGGAATTCCTAAATTATTTGTTGAATCGAAGTAAGAAATGACAAAAAACGCTATACCGAAGCCGCTTGAAACACCGTCGTAAATGACTATCAAGTATTGAGAAAAAGTTAGTCACAAAGTATTTTATAAAAAATATCAGGCAACACAACACGCACCTCTAGAAAAAAACGCGTAAATGAACTTACACGCAAAATGAAATTCATGGCTTGTTTAGCATACGTACAGAGAGATAATTTTTCACGAGCGCTTTATTTCATTTGTTTGTTTTTATTTTTCATTTTTTCTATTCACAGATGCGCCCACCGGGGTGGTAATAGATCTATATTTGAATCATTAAGCAAGTGCAATAAATATATATATTTCCGAAATATGGTTCAGTGTTAACCGGTCGCAAAGCTTTAAGTAAAACTTAAAGTGTCTTGAGGTTTGTTTTTACTCAAATATTTCTTATCTCGCTCATACTACATCTGAAATGACAGTCAAGCTCAGTTTAATCGTAAGAGATAAGCTGCAAAAAATGAGTAGGAGGAAAAAGACTTCGAAAAACGTAAAAATTAAATGGTTTTTAATTTCCTAACAGAAATTTTAAGAAAACTCAAGTTACAGTCGAGGAACAACAAAAAATTCGACTTCATATCCTCTCGGTATTCTCTTCAACATAATGCGGACATGGGTACAAGGGATAAAATGGAGACACAGTGTAAGCCAGATGTGGCTCCCTCGGTACATTCGTGAGCCGAGCCGCGTAAAAGCGCTCGTCGTGTCTAAAGCCCGTATGAGACGGTGGCAAGAAGTGGCACTCATGGGTGCGAGAGATGCGCTCTCTTCTCCGAAGTCATGGCGGCCGCCGTCACCAACACACTGCAATGTTATTACACGAGACGGTGTTGGCCGGCCACAGACACGGCGCGCAGTAGCGCACGGAAATCGGAAGCTGGATTTGTTTTCATTATTTTATTCACCAATACATGTCTTTCAAGTCATGTTTATTTTCGACGGTTAATTCACAGAAATTCAAAATTAAAACAGGGTTAATTAAATGCATTGATATTATTTTAGGGGTTCTGATACCAGCAAAATATATATATACCATTTAGAAAAGAATTATGAAATTAATATGGCTCTATATATATATGATTAACAACTTGTGTGGAATGCGTGGCGCCCGTGAATGCAACTACGCTTGATTGCAATTGAAGGTTTTTTTTCACGGTGGAATGCAGATTGATTGTCGTAAATATGAAAAACATCCAATACTGGTAATACTGAGGCATTTGTACACACAATTGCAGCATGTGCATTGGTACAGATAACTCTAATTTTAAGAGCAGGTACCATCTTTAATAATACTGCATCGTACATTAAAATAGCTCTGATGTAAGTGAAGAAATGACTATCACCACATTTTATATACTTAGTTCGATGATTTAATGCTTGGTTTAGTCATCAGGCTGACATACAAACTTCAACACTGTACTGATTGTAATTTGAACAAAAATAAATATGAGTATTAGAGAAACGAATTGAAAATTTGTACATAGCGGTACAATATAGATTTACACTAGAACACTTACTCTCCTGAAAAAGTACAAATAGCGTAAAACATGCTAGTTTCCGTCATTTTTTACTTCTGCATAATGTAACTGTGATTTCGAACTTCCGAAAAAAAATCATAATAGTAATTTTTATGCAGGAAACAAGAGAAGTAATAATACATGTGGAAGAACTAACTTGTTACCTACATTGGGCTGAGAATGAAGTATTTCATACAATGACGAAGAAGAGGCGCAATGAATGTCACCTTCGTCTAAGAATGGGAATACTATTGGAAATGGGAATCGCAATTTGGGAATACCATTTCATCAGTTCCTGTACCTGATTTCTGGGAATCTTTTTAGTTTTGTTTTCCTGCCTGAACTGCGACTGAAGTGTATTTATTTATTTACTCTGGAGTTAATTCAATCTCTGGCTTCATTTCTTTAAAGATGTTGTTTAGTGGTATTTTTCGTAGAGATCTATCTCTATACTCGCTACTTATCTCTCTACATAAACATGGGTGTGTTCTGAGAATTTCTATAAATAATGTGGTCGACCGCCCGCACCAGTCAGCCAGCGGCGGAGGTGAAGAGAGAGAACAACTTATCGCAGACATCCTTCTCATACGAAGCCTGGCTTGCTACTGAGACAGCGTCGGCGTGCATGTTCGCCGTATCGTGCAGAGAGCGATCACGAATTTCCCCACTCGTGTAACAACGAACACGGCCACAGAGAGCAGAGTTGCGACAGAAAGAGAGGAAATGGGAGGAGCTAGCGATGCCACGTGCAAATGTTCACACTCCTTGCCACCGTCTCATATGGGCTTAAGCAATCGCACTCTGACAGCACGGCCTGCCGACAGCACCTGAACAGCAAGCACCGATCCCCAGTAAAACTCATAGGAACGTTTCAGCCTTTCCTTCCCTACCTGACAACAGCGGTAGCTCCTGTTTCGAGGCTTACATTTGGTGGCCAGTTATTCGACGAGCCAACGAAAAGAATTTGATTACGAAAGCTATGAAGAAATCAAGAAGATATAGAATTCGACGAGAAACCTACAGAAGTTTAAGAAGAAGATCTGGTGACTACAGCAAATCAACACGGCGAAGAATAACTGATAACTACAGAGAAATCAAGAGAACTACCGTGAAGATCGTCTGGTGAAGACAAGAATTGTGACGTCTCAAAAGTATTGGGAAATTATAACGTCTAAAAAGAGGATCTGCAGTGACAGCCAGGGCAACAAGTAGCCGAGAATAAACACAGCGTCTACAGAGATCTTCAAAGATCTACGGGCGACTACAGACCTAAAAACTACAGTGCTGCGTGGCATTTCAGCTGACTACAGCTACATTATCTTCGTGCTACGGACGAAGTAGGAACGGTGCATCGCCTAAAACGACTACGGAGATCGCGACATCGTGCGACAACTTAAATTACAGTCTAATTAGATAAGTAAAGCAGCAACAATTAATTGTTAATGCGCATTGATGAAGCAGTAGTAAAGTTGACTGGAACCATAAAAACCGCATACCATCAGTGTTGCCCAATTGTAACTCGTACGGTTACACTGAAAACTAAACAAAATCCCTGGATTACTGTAGGCATCGTGATAAATATAAAAAAACGTCAAGCGTATCTAGCCTTCATTTGCAAAGGGCGAGTATCTAGAGAAACATATAACGGATTCAGAAACTGTAGGACAAACCTGTTAAGGAGATCAAACAAGAGCTACTTTACGCTCAAGTGTACTCAATTTAAAGCTGACGTTAAAAAGACTTGGCGCCTCCTCAACTCTTGCTATAAACCGAATAACGCCGATAAAAAGAAAATCGAGTATGTTGTTCGAGATAATGTAAAATACCATGAGAAGAAAGGAATTGCTAATCTCTTTAGCAATTTCTTCATAAACGTAGGGAAAACTATAGCGGATGGTATTCCAAGTGAACCAACTGATCTCCTGGAATACATGGATCATATTCGAGAACATAACTCCTTTTTCGTTACGACTACCAACTCTTCCGATATAATTACGTGCATAAGCAACCTAAAAATAAATAGAATGGGTTACAAACGTTTTCGACTAAAGTGCTTAAAGTTATGACTGATATTGTAGCCCCGCTCATATCCAATATTATTAATCAGTCTCTCTTCCTAGGTGCTTTCTCAAACTCCCTCAAAGTTGCTGGAGTAACCCCTATCTTGAAAAATGGTCAAAAAACTTGTGTAAACAATTACCGACCTATCTCCATGCTACCATTTGTTAGGAAGGTATTCTAGAAAATTGTGTATGTAAAAGTGTACTCGTATTTTGAACAAAAACCATTTCTCTATGATTAAGAATACGGCTTTCACTCTAAAACATCAACAACACAGGCTATATTAAGTCATTTACAATTCTTTTATTCTAATATAGATGAAGGAAAGCCTATCTTTTCTGTTTTTCTTGACTTTCGAAAAGCATGCGATTGCGTGGCTCATCACATATTACCCTCGAAACTACACTGTTATGGCATTCGAGGGGTTTGCCCACGATTGATTCAGATCATACCTAACTAATCGGAAGCAATACGTTGTCATTGACGATGCAAAATCCGACCCAAAGACAATTAGCCATGGAGTTCCACAAGGATAAGTACTTGGGTCTCTCCTATTTCTGATTATTATCAATGATATTATTTATCTACACCATTTTTTCAAATTCATTCTTTTTGCCGATGACAGCGCGCTTTCTGCAATCCTTCCGAACCAAAATCCCGCTCTGGTTGAAGTGAGTATAAATAATGAACTACATGAAGTTTCATTATGGCTTAAAGCGAATAAAATAAGCCTTAATTAATATCGATAAAACAAATTGTATTACATTCTCATACAAGAAAAATGTGTCGTTCCCCCGCATTAAAATTGGCGATGGTGAAATCGAAGAAACCAACTCATATAAGGTCATGGGCATCATAATAGATAAACATCTGACCTTTAAAGAGCACATCGCTCATATTAGCTCTAAATTATCAAAATCCATCGGAATCCAAAAATAACTTAAAAATTTCCCGCCTGAAACAGCTTTACAAATGCTCTTCCGAACACTCATTTCACTATACTTGCAATACAGAATAAAAGCTTGGCACGGAACTGATAAAAATAAAACCAATGTACTTTTTACTCTATAAAAATGAGCCATCTAGAATCTAGGTAAAGGTAAATCTAGGTAAAGAATCTAGAATATAATGCTCACACAAATGATTCATTCAAAAGTTTACAAATATTTAAACTTTCGAATCTCTAAAAAATCTCCATTTGTACTATTCCATTTTAACTATTTCAAAAAAACTACTCAACAGGTCCACCGAATTAAAGAATATGATGCAATCTGACGGTGTTGACATTCAAGTGCCCATCTTCAACGAGAACTTCACAGCAGCTCTCGACGAATGCTCACCTTACGTCTCCCAAGAAAACAAACCTAAACGCACTGTTTGGATTACTGAAGAAATTAAAGAGATGAGCAGAATAAAGAAAGCTAACTTGCGAGAGTACAAAAACAATAGATCAAACAGTACCTTATGCAAGAGATATAAAGAACATGAAAAAATTCTTCGAAATAAAATCACTGAAGCGAAACAAACTCACTTCCACCAGGAACTGATAACGGCTAAAAATAACCCGACACGAACATGGGAAATCATTAGTGAGGTAGCCCCATTTAAATATTTAGACCGTATAAGTAATTTTGAAAATCCCTTGGCAACAGACCCGGATTTCAATACATTCTTTTCAAAAGTAGGGGCCCAAGTTTTCAATGAGGTGTAAACCGATCCAGGTGAAACGTCAATTGAAAATTCACGCCCCACTGCAACCTCGAAGGCTGATGTCAGGTGGAGACCCCGTCCTGTCGATTTTATCAGTCTTCAATACATAAAAGACAGTTTCCCAGTCACAGCACCATGGATTCGTCTGATAATTAATACATCAATAGCAACCAACGCGTTTCCAAACCAATGGAAACACACCATTATTAGACCATTGCATTTGAGTGGTGACCTAAATACAGCATCAAACAACAGGCCCATCAATCTTTTACCTGTCATGTCCAAAATATTGAAGAAAGTGGTGACAAATCAGCTGTCATTTCACCTGGACGACTCAAATCTACTCCACCAAAATCAATACGCCTATCGAAGAAACACTAGCACTCAAGACGCTCTGCTCAATATCTTTGAGAAAATATACAGTGACATCGATCAAAAGAATGTAACACTCTTGCTGCTACTCGATCTCTCTATGGCGTTCGATAGCGTCGAACATGATAGACTATTGCGTAAAATGCTGAACTTAGGAGTAGAAACGCAATGGTTTGAAAGTTACTTGTAAAATCGATCTCATGCAGTCCGCATAGAAAAAAATTGTCCCCATTCATTCAAACAAATTTGGTGTTCCCCAAGGATCCATTCTCGGTCCACTACTGTTTTCTATTTTCATTATTGATTTCCCTCCAATGCCTTCTAACGCACGGATCTCAATGTATGCAGTTGATGTTCAAGTTGAAATAACAGGTTCTGTTTCGGAAATACAACAGACGCAAATTTAAGCCGGAACTATACTGACTAGCCTGAAATCATGGTACGACTGAAATGGTCTCAAATTAAATGTTAATGAAACACAGTGCATTATTTTCGGATCCAGAGATGCAATTACAAAAAGCTTCAGATCTTACTCTTGCAGTTGAAAATGATAGAATTAACACATCAGAAAAAGTTGAAACTCTAGGTGTCTGGTTCGATAGAAACATGCTCTTCAAATCTCACGTTGAGAATACTTGCAACAAAATTTACGGAACTTTAATGTTTTTTCATCATATAAAGAGTATGCTTGAAGAAAAATCCAGATTATTAGTCATTCAATCCCTGGTGTAATCGCGCATTGACTACTGCAGCCTAGTATGGGGAGACTTACCTCAATACCTTCAAAGGGATTTACAAAAATGCATGAACTTCGCAGCCAATGCGGTATGCAATGGTAATTTCAAAAGAAGTGATCACGTAACCCCTCTCTTTAATAAACTCGGCTGGATTCCTATCCAAGAAAGGCTCCTCATGCATAGGGCCCAATACGTATTCCCTTCGTTATTTCTTCCTCAGAGCAATGCTGAGATAGTGCATTTCCATCCACCCACTGTAACCAACCCGAAGCCGAACAGAAGCAATAATGTCTTCGTCAACTATCGTTCATCTCACTTAGGGCAGAAGGCTCTGTCCATATCAGGCGTCTTACTGGGGAACAAACTTCCCCTGAGTATTAAAATCCCTCAAAGACCGAGAGAATTTAAAGCCAAAATAACTCGTCATCTTGTGTCTTAAAAATAATTCTTAGTTACAGAACACGCTGAATAAGTATTGACGATTCTCATTTGCCTGGTATCTTCATTGCTGAACAATCTTCCTTGCTCATTGTTTTATAATTCGTGACATTACACAACAGTTTTGAAGTATGCGTAGGTATTATGATTTGATCGCCTATACGCTGCCATTTGCAAACATGCTTACTTGTATATGTGTATGCGTATTTGAGTGTGTGTGTGCGCATTTGGGTGTGCATATGTGCACATACACCTGTGTGCACTGAACTGGCAACTGGCATATAAACTATACTTTACCGCCTTTTTTCACAACCAACTTCTAATACTACCAAACACATCATTTCATTTTATTATTGTAAAGCAATCCAAAGCTTAAATGGATTGTACGTGTTAAACGTCATGTTTTCAACTCACAAAGTTCAGTATCTTTATTGCTTTCAAGAATTAACAAGCTCTATTTAAACTTAATAAACCAGCCCCAGGATGAACTTTGTGTCTTTCCTCTTTGTTTTTGTGCAAGAATCAAATTAGACCGTCATTTTGCCTATGTATGTTTATCAATTGCAGACATTCTGCACCATATTTCAAAGTAAATTTTCTGGAATTTTCTTCAATTTCAATGAAAGAAAAAAATTTCAATTTCAATTAGTAAATTTCAATTTCCTTCAATTTTTTCATTTTCTTCATTTCACGGAGCTAGAGTGGCCGAGTATGTTGGAGTTAGTAACCGTACTGGTATTCTGTTGGCCCGTCCATCTCACTCCGCTGTTCGCGATCATGCTGAAACGTGCAATATAACTCCTCACTCTAGTCATTTTAAAGTAGTACGTGTAGCTTCAAGTGTTTTAGATCTTAGAATTTTAGAATCGGTTTTCATTTTTAAATGTAAGCCTTGTCTTAACAACCAATTGAGTTCATACCCTCTTAGCATCATAGGTTCTTAGTTGTTTCGTGTTATTTATTGTATATTTACTTTTTAACCTTTTTTTTGAACTTTTAAATCCGTGTTTATGTCTGTTTGTACATTTACGTTCATTTTTTATTTCAGTGATATATGTCAGATTCTTTTAATGAGGTGATGATGGGTATTTACCCGAAGCGTTCTCAGTATAATGAAATTTTTATCAGTGATTTTTGCTCTCCTCTTTTGATTCATATTTCAAAGATAATGTGACTTTTTTTTCTAATAGGGCAATGGAACTCATAAAGGGCATTCATGTTTTCTTTCTTATTACGTCCAAAAATGCTCTTGTTAAGCTAGTGTAGTGCAAATTATCATACCATCTCTTACGCTCTAGAAAAGATAAAAAACCGCACCAAGCCTCACGTATTTCTGGAAATATTCTGTACTTGAGAACCGTTGTAGAACAATTGTTTTCATGTTTCTGACTCAGGTACACTGTTTTGTGGCACTATTTTTAGTACGGAAATTTTATAAAATTCATGACGTGATAAAAGGTATTTTCTCCGAGTCCCTCGATTGGAATGCTAGTTTATATTGACTAGTTTACGCTGATATTTGCGCACATGCTTACTTGTGTATATGTATACGTGTGCACGCTATGTGTGCGTAGATGGATGTAAGTATCACTACGAGATACTTCATTTCACTTCATTATTGCAAAGCATTTCTAAAAAAATACATTTAAATTGGTTGCGCGATCACCAACATATTATAAATAAAAAATACTTATCAATCAATGATCTATTCGTTAAAATATTTAAATAAACATCACTTCAATATTCCATCAGAAATTGTAAGCAGCAACACACACTGAAAAAGTTGTCACGAACTTCCTTTGCTCATTATCCTATATTTCAGTACATCGCACAGCATTTTTGTGGAACGCATATGTATTGTGATTGCCTAGATGCGTAGATATGTATTTGTGTATGGGTGCGTGTTATGTGTATGTATGTGCGTAGGTATGTATATGTGTATATATTTACATGTACATATGCACATATGTGTGTACTAGACTGACAACTGGCATTTTAACTAGAGTTACCCGTCTTAACTGACAACTGGCATTTTAACTAGAGATAAAGATTTTTTTTTGTAGTCACTCTCAATTTGCAACATTACCTAACTCGTCATCTCTTTGCTATTGTAAAGCATCCATATAAAAACTATGAATTTGTTGTGTGATCATCCATTTATACATAAATAAAATGCTTACCAACTAATGACCATTATGTTAAAAAATTTTCATTGTAAATACAAAACTTATAATTTTCGTGGTCCTCATGCTTATATTTATATTTTTTTCATGCTTCCTTGAGATGAAATTTTTAACAGCTGCCAAAGCA
This sequence comes from Morinoia aosen, assembly GCA_030386875.1. Taxonomy (NCBI): domain Eukaryota; kingdom Metazoa; phylum Arthropoda; class Malacostraca; order Amphipoda; family Talitridae; genus Morinoia; species Morinoia aosen. The sequence continues at coordinate 1,131,175 of CM059570.1, forward strand.
AGCAAACCTAATATTATTTCCTGGCGTCAAGAATTCCAAAGTTTTATGTCATGTACATGTAAACTGTCAAAAGTGTTTTCACCCCAAAATGAAAATGCATCGTCCATGAAATTATGTTGTCTCTTATAATTATAATTACATGTATCATCAAATGTCGATTAAACAACATTATGAGTACATTGTCCTCAATCATTTCTTTTCGACTAGTGACATGGGCATTACAATACTCATGTGTGTGTATATCATCTAAGTGTATTAACTTTAAGATATTTTATAAACCAATGATAGTATTTCTGTACAATCTATATTGGAAATAAATTGTTTTTATTATTTTTATTTTTTCCTGTAATTTCATTTACAAAACATTAACAAATAATGGCGACAATAGCCTAAAACAATTATTAACTACACCAACTGGTCATCACGACGATTTAACCCGAAATAGAAGTAAATTCATGCTTCCTTACTATTCAAAGGCCCGGTTGCAACGCAGTATCCTCTTCGTTTGAACTAAAACTTGGAACTCAAACCTTGCGGAGATCCGTGAAAGTAATTCTTACAAGGTATTCAGATGAAATTTTGAGTGTCCCTATCAGAATACTAGTCGTGTAAGATCACCAAGTCAAATCTTGTCGTCTACATGGCTGGTCCTAATAATGTAATTTGCCCTGGTTAATATCGCCGATCTTCAGTCTGCTCATTAATCGCTTATCGAATTCACTGTTAAATCTACTCCATATGAACTAAATTGTAAAATGAAGTCTCTAATATCGAGTTAACTATCTCATTGATCAGTGTAATGCGAAACTAAGTTAGGTGAATTAGGTTAAACATTATTGTACACCTTAGAATAACGTAGATGGTAGGATGCCCCAGAAGTCGCTGAACTTAGTCGGGCCCAAAGGTAGCTATGCTCAAATTTGACCATTGTACTAGACTTAAGAAACATTCTACTTCTGCATCACTTGTGGTAAATAAATTGTTTAATTTGTTTAAATAATTGTTACAGTACCGATGCAGCCTAGATATTCGTTGCGCGTGAGGCAGACAGCGTGCAGCAGCAGAGGGAGAGTTTTTGCCAGGCAGTTTTTTTTGCATTAGCTCGTACAGGCAGCGTGGCCTTGACTTTGCAGTCAGTAACTCAGATACGCGTGCGTTTTTTGTTCGAATGCTTTTGTTATTTACGTTATCGAATTGAGAGCATACAATTGCAGTGGCACTTGAGTTTTGTGAAAGCAATTTAAAGCATGTGAGTGACGCTATTTTCTTATATTCAAATTGAAATGATGTTAAAAGTGATTTAAGTAATTTTGTGTTGTTTTAGTCACTGTTGTATAAATTTGCGCTTGAGTTACTGTTAAACTGTGTTGAGCATTGATGTAATATGTGTAATACCTAGACACCAAACTAGTAACGTAACTATGCCTGGAATTTCGGTAACAGCGCGCATGGAACGAATACAATTGCTACAAAGGATATTTTTTTGGCGTGGATATATGGGCGAAAAAAACGTAGGTACCTTTAAATGCCTTCTAGGAAGGGCATTTTGGGGTGACTTTATTTTGGCTATTGCCGAAGATGTCGACTAGTGCCTATGTAATTTAAAAGGAGGGAAAATAATTCACTCACAAATAACTGAGCTCGCGTATCACTGATTCTTGAGAAACATACTTCCATTACGATCTTCAAAATTTATAAAAAAACTTCAATAGCAAAATTTAAAAGGAAGAACTGAAAACTAAGAAACTTCAATGGCAAAATTAAGAAGTAAACTTGAATGGAGAAAAGTAAGAAGAAAACTTGAATGAAAATACGAAAATGAAAAACTAAAGGAAGATCTGGAAGACAAAAATTACTTAGCTTGATATTAGCTCAAAGCTTGAATTCATTTCGGCTCAACTTTCGAAGCCTGTTTTATCAGTACGAAAAACTCTTAGCTTGAATTCATTTCGGCTCAACTTTCGAAGCCTGTTTTATCAGCGCAAAAACTCATCAGCTGGATTTCGTTTCGGCTCAAAATTCGACGCTTGGAAAACAGCTCGACATCTTCATTAGCTTGATTTCGTTTCGGCTCAAATTTCGAAAGCTTGAGAATCAGCTCGACATCTTTAAAACTCTACCAGATCAAAACTCTAAGAATTACGGAAAAATATTCGCAACATGAAAAACTGTGGGCAATACACAACTCAATAAAATTAAGTCAGCAGAATCTGTCTTCTCTCTTATCCCTGAAAATATCAGGAAGATTCTCCGGAATAAAAAAGCCTCTGAAATTACGGGCATTAGAATCCCTAAGATAGGGACAACTATCAAAGGTGGCTTCCAAGAAGGACCAACCTAAATAATTCTCAATCGGGCTGAAACAGGACTCGCCCACCTAAATAATCTATATCTGGCTTCCAAGAAAGACCAGCCTACAGAATTCGCAATCACGCCGAACAGAATTCGCCACCCTAACGATCTAACAATTTGGCGCCCAAGAAGAATACCGCCAACAAATCATTTAATAGTCATTTATTGTGTCAATTTTAAAATAAATATAGGAGTTTTTGTTGCTGGTTGCGTCTGGTAGGATGTTGCTGGTGGGAAGTGTCTGTCGTTTTTGGCCAAAGGTAGCCGAAAACCATTGTCGAAGACCTAAAAATCAATGTTCTGGCATTGGAAAATAATGGAAGAAAGGAAGGTACTCTTCCTACTGAAGTAAATAACTGTGGATGTTATTTCGATGATACATGATGTCCTTGCCCTGAGTATGAAAGATGAAATACGTGAAAAAATAGAAAGCAAAAAAAGGAGGAACCTTGAGCGAGGCGCTCGAGAGCGAGTTTAAAAATAAAGAAGAGAAAGACTCTTCTAGTTGTTGTGTAGTTTTCTTTTGAACACAACATGAGGTTCACTTAGCTGTAGCTGCAAACTACAGTTTCAGTAGCTTTAGACTACCAAGGCAGGAGAAGGAAACACTCTGGAACCCACGTATCTGTGTACTGTCTCTGTCGATTATAGGCTTCCTCTTAAACCCAGTCGTGCTCGGAAGTCAGGCATGAGCGCGTAACAACGGTTTCCGGAGCTCGTGAAGGAAGAGCGTGACGACAGCTTCCGGAGTTCGTAAAGAGGGGCGTAATAACAGCTTCCGGAGCTCCTACTCACAAACCAGTTATACATTATAACGACACATATTTTAATACACAACAATTTCCCTCCCTTTAGATGAATATATGATAAAAGGAAGGAAGAACTCAACAATCCATTCGTATTACAGGTTTAATTATTCTACCCGATTTACGAGGTTCATTTTCTACAGGTAACCTGCTAACAGCTGCAAAACAGAAGGCTCAGCCGTCTTACTACTGATACATCCCAAATTACTAGAAGTATGAAGCAGCTGATTAGAGTGTCTCTTCCATATTACGTTTAATGCTAAGATTTGAACCTGAAAGATATTAACAACAACTTTTCTAACAATAATTATTTTCAGCCACTTGGGACCATTTCTTACATTCAGAGCAGGAACATGATCACCGACATCATATTGAGTTACATACATAGGCTAAGACATGGACACAGAATATTTAGGATTATCTCTATCTCTAGAGGTAACAAATTTACGATTGTTGAACGCAACAGAGGGAGCAATTTTTGTGATACTATGAGGAATACAATGTGATTAAAATAACGCTTTTGCTAGACGGGATTTGAACGATTCGGCAAATAAGAGTTTTTTCAACAGGCCTTTGATGACCCTCACCCCCCTCTCAGCTTGACCATTACTGCCTAGTGAATAGGGCGGAGGTGTGAGGTGCTCAATGCCATTTGAAATTAGAAAACCCTTCAAGTCTTGAGATGAAAAGTTAGAAGTATTAGAGCACATCACACAACCCGTTTCTACTGAAAATCATTCTCAAAGCATCAATAGTATCTGACGCACTCATGAACGGTACAACTTCGCATTCAATATATGTAGAGTGTTAGATAATGCATCTACAGCAATGAAAACCATTTTATTCTCGTAGAAAAAGTGATCAACATGAATACGTTCAAAAGGACGAGAAGGAGTAGGCCATACTACGTTTCAAGAGTTAGGTTTTGCTCGATTTAATGGGCATTGAGGGCAACATCTTACGATATCTTCAATAATTTTATTCATTCCGGGAAACCAAATAACAGATCTGGCCAACGACTTGATGCCACAAATTCCAGGATGTCCATGATGAAATGTTTCAAGAACTAAACTACGCAATTACTTAGGAATTAAAACCCTTTTATTATAAAGTATACAACCCTTCATGATAGTCATCTGAGGTAGCAGGCTCTTAAATTTAGACAAAATAGGGTTAGGTTTAGGAGGCATGCCAAAATTTGTGTTTTGTTTGAGTTGACAAAGTTCACTATCCATATCAGTATGAGTTTTTATATTTTCACACATAATTTCACAGTTTTCTCGAGAGAGTTCACTGCAAAGATCAGTTCGTACGGTTCTAGTTCTGTTATAGTTGTGGGTAGAGGGAGGCTACTAAAACAATCGTTATTTACGTTACATTCATCTCTCGAATAGCTGAAAACATAGTAAAACTGGGAAAATTTATTGGCCCATCTATGAATACTAGCGGAACAATTGAGAAGTACGCGCAAAAAGGTTACAAAGAGGTTTTTGATCGTTATGAAAAGCACCAAGAAGAAATTTCTTGAAATTTTTGACGCCAAAAACAACACTAAGGTTCTTTCTTTCGATGTTAGAATAGTTTGGCTTTGCAGTATTTAGAGATCTTGAGGCAACTTGAACAAGACACCAATCATGAGACGAATCAATGCGTTGCATAAGTGTGGCACCAACCCCATAGCCAGAACTATCAGTTTCAAGAAGAGTTTCATGGTTGGGATCAAACAATTTCAGAGGTTCATGCAAACGAAAGATATCCTTGATTATATGGACACTTTTATCCTGTTCTGGAGTTACATCTTTCTTTAGTAGCAAATATAGAGGATGCATGACATGAGAAAAGTTAGGTGCAAAACGACTATAGAAATTACACAATCCGATGAATGCTTGCAACTGTTTGAAGTTTTTAGGAACAGGAGCATTGAGAATTGCATCTACTTTCTCAGAATTAGGGTGAACACCTTTGTTATCGAAAACGTACCCTAGATAAAACACATGATCAGTTAAAAAGGCACATTTAGAGAGATTAAAGCGAATTCCAGCATTTATGAAGACAGGCAATACTTTGTCAAGAACTTCCAAATGAGAATCATAAGAAGAGATCAAAATGAGTAGATCATCCTGGTTCACAATGATATTATCAATGCCAGAAAGGGTTTTATTCATGAATACTTGAAAAATGCCGGGACTTGCACGCAAACCATAAGGTAAGTAGTTGTACATAAATAGACCTTCCTAGGTGTTACTGTGTTAGAATTACGGGGGCAAGTTCAACGAAGTTCGTTCTAGAATTTATTTAAAGATAAATCCATAATACAAGAGGATAGAGCAAGAGATACACATCCTCACAGCAGAGAGAACAGACGGCGACTAACTGAGTCAGACTATAAACCAATGCGCATTACGTATAGATATCAAACTTCTAGAACATTCCAGGAAGAAATACTAATATGAGTAATATAATGAAACATCACATTTTACTTGTAGCAACAAATATTTCTCACAACAAATAAGAAAAGACTATATAATGTGATTTCATATATGAAAACAGTTGTACAAATTAAGGAACTAGTTTGACCGCTGCTTCCAAGAGAAACGTCTGGAACAATTAATATCTATAAACATAAAAAACGGAAAAAAATTCAAAGTGTTACTTTAACATAATGGTCGTAACTTTTTTGATTCTTCGTCCAAAAGGATTTACAGAAATGCATTTGATAAATCAATTTTGGGGAAAACTTTGCATCGCCGACTTGAGAAATTACATCATCAATAACAGGTAGGACAGATTGAACGGGATTCAACCAATTGTTAATGGAGGCTGATAAATCTCCACAGATTCTTACACGGCTGTCAGGCTTTAGAACATTAACTGTAGCGATGCCCATTGGCTATCATAGACTTTAGAAATTTTACCAATACTCTGCAAGCGCTGCAGTTTGTTTTTGACAGAGTTTTTTAGCCTTACAGGAACAGAGCGTGCTTTACAAAATACAGGAACTGAATTAGGCAACACATCAAGATAAACGGTATCTTTAACGTTAGACTGCGAATCAGATGACAAGTACGAATCATAGTTCGAAGACAAGATTCTCGACAAGCTATGAGAATCAATTTTATTTATAGTGTCAGTGTCAGGCAGTGCAAGTGGTGTCGAATCAAGTCTGTATTAGTTACCCATAATCTGAAACATTTTCTTCAAGTGTTCAGCTACCCCGCCTAGGTCTGTTTCCCAACCTCGATGGTGCGTCTGTGCATTTACTTTAGTTAGCCCTTAAGTGTCATTTGTATCGTATTTCCATATTTAAGCATTAGTCTGGTAACCTAGCTGAATAGCAAAAATATTTTATATGTAATTTTACGCGTTGTTGTCATTTTATGCGGTAGCTCATATGTGTACACATTATTTTTGCAAAAGGAAATAAATCACTGTTGTTGTTGAAATGTATCTGTGTATTTAAGAGGCAGTGCAAAGAGATTCTGCAACAACCACGTCATATCCTAAGGTCAAAAAAGTTTCCTTTCTCCCATTCATACAGGCTATAGTGTAATAAGACACCTTGCTTAAATGGGGCCTAAAGGCCTGTTGACACGATCAGTGGGTGAGCGCTTCACCACGAGCTCAGTAAAGTAATTGGTTGAGTCAGCGTGTCTATACGTCATGGTGCCAGTGGCGCAACACTGATCCCGTAAAATCTTCAGTCTGCTCGTGGAAACAGGTGAAAGCGGATGAATGATGGTGGCTCGGCGACAAGCAATGGCGTTTGCATTCTCAATTGCAGTTGTCGCGGCTATGAAGAAGAAACGATGGAGGAAAGTGTTCGCGAAGCGTTGGCTTCAAAATAGATCAATTTTGGGAAGCTACATGACCATTTTCCGAGAATTACATGAAAACGAGAGAGATTTCAAAGGGTACTTGCGAATGAACAGTGACTTATTTCGCAGACTACTAACCAAAATTGAATCTAAAATTGGGAAACAAGACACAATAATGCGAGATGCTATCCCAGCTGGTGCAAGATTGGAGGCTACGTTGAGATGGTTGGCTGCAGGAGGTAGCTACAGATCACTGCAATTTTCAACACGCATATCTGTTCTTGCACTAAGCTATAACATGTAAAATGTGGCTCCGGTTTGGTTCGTCATATTGAAAATGCAGTGATTGGTAAAATGAAGAATAAAGTTTTTTCACCCTTTACGGCCGACTGCGACGAATTTACCGTATTTTATAAAAGTTCATTTTTCTATGTCATAGTTTAAATTCAAATGTTTTTTCTTCTCTAAATTGCCAGTCAAAAAGGTATGATCCTCGAGTATTAGTGAAAACTTACGGATGAAATGAGGCTAGGCTGAGAAAATTCAGGCGGTAAAGGGTTAATTTAAAAAATAACTCACCAATATACCTATATTAGTTTGGCGAAAATATTGAATATTGTCCGAGTAATACATTATTAATAAGCATAGCGTTTCATTGATACTTCTAGTCAATTTTAAGTGAAGAATTCACCGGGAGGACATTCATTTTTGCTTGAAAAAGAACATCGCCAATAAGTTTTTCTGCTATTGAAGACTGGTTGTAATTTAATTCCCTCAAAGTGGTAGCTACATATTGGCCAAAAATATAAAATTTGTCGTCTTTTTTGTTTACTAAACTCTCTATTTGCCCCACAGCTTTCTGAGGGACATCATCTTCTGTAGACAGCCCTTTCCTCTAAAGCAATTGCCCCCCAAGGGAAATATCCGAATCCTCCATTATTTCAGAAAGCTCGACAGATATCTGAAAGAAAAATTTTTAAGATCAAGTAATGGAGGCATTTGTCACTTTATTTAACACTACAGTACTGTTAAAACATTTCAGAAGCCCCGGAGATAGCAGTGGCAGGAGATAGCTGATCAATTCCATCAGCGTCGGAACTTCCCCAATTGTGTGGGAGCCATTGATGGGAAGCATGTTCTAATCAATCCTCCACATGAGAGTTGGTCCTCTTACTTTAATTACAAGGTAAATATTTTTTTTTATTAAATGAACGAGATTAATTCAATCCTGGTAATAAGCGTCAACAGGACATTTCACGATTATGTGTTAATTTTTGATGTGTCTATTATTTAATTCAATACGATTGAGATGAAATATGCATTGAACAAATTTTATAAGAATTTTGTTTTATAATCGCTTTGATGAAGTTCCTTTAGCCTCAGTTTAATTTGGACGCAATTAAAGCATTTGTTTATTCGTTTTCTGTCCAAACAGGGATCTCACAGCATCGTTCTTCTGGCTTTAGTGGATGCAAAGTACAGCTTTCTGTATGCTGACGTAGGGATAAACGGCTGAGTTTCAGACGGCGGAGTATGGAACCGATGCAGGCTGCGTCAAGTTATTGATAATGAAACAGCGGGATTTCCGAAAACAACTACTCTGCCAGGGTCTGAACGCACCGCTCCCTTTGTAATTCTACGAGACGACGCCTTTCCTTTTTAAGATTACCTGATGAAACCTTTTCCCTTTTGCAATCAGGATAAGAGGAGAGAATATTTTCCTACAGGTTGTCAAGGGCTAGACGTGTTGTTGAAAACTCGTTTGGCATTCTCGCCAATAGATTTCGAGTGCTTCTAGCTCAAATCAATTTAGAACCTGATAAAGTTGTGAAAGTTGTATTGGCTACTTTGGCTCTCCATAATTTCCTGGTAGCCGAATCTGACGGCCAGTATGCGGGCCAGTGAAACGCAGGAGATCTTTTTGGAGGTACACTTTATTGAGTAGCCCGTAGCAGACGAGGTACAATGGAGGTACGGGAACGATTGATCGATTGAGCCCAGAGAAATAGCGCTAATCGCTTATAAAGCCTCTGAGGTGCTCAGGGTAGGGGGGCGAGTGTATGCGCGCGTGCACATTATCTACTCCCACCAAAATTTTAGGGACTCAAATTACAAACGCAAAAAAAAACTATATTCAGGCGGGAGAAAAAAATTAAACTTCAAACAAGATTACCGAAATCAATTTCGTCTCCGCCTTTCATGCGCGTTAAACTCAAAGATAAATCCAAACGATTAAATTTGATCAAACTTAGTAACAGTACCTTGCCCAAGAAGTATCAATAATACTCGGCAACACAAGCAAGAAGTACTAGGGCGGCTGAAGCAATATAACAAAAATGCCCTTTTCTTCAAAATTGAAAAAAAAACATAACACTAGCTGCTACCACAGGTCAGCATTAGCATCAAACTTACCATACTACCACAAAGTCAGCACAACGATAAAGGGAGGTAAAACTGCAGGGTTGCAGAGTCGGAGGAATAAATTTTCGACTCCGACTCCGACTCCGACTTCACCATTCCAGAATTTGGCGACTCCGACTCCGACTCCACCTTCCCAGAATTTGGCGACTCCGACTCCGACTCCGACTCCACCTTTTAAGAATTTAATCATCGCAGAGACTGTCTCAAATAAAAAAAGACTGTCTAGACAAGCGGACGACCCCAGTGACTCGTCGGTGCTGAGGGAACACACCGACGCTGTCTTGGCACGCAACGAGACGCAACCGAAACTGATTGATTACGTACCGACAGAAAAGGAAATTTCATGGACTATTAAAAAAATTATTGACGAGCAAAAACAAGACCCTTTTTGTATTGAAATTAGAGAAGCGCTACTTCATGTAAGTGCGTCCACAATCCCTGACTTGCAAAGTTACTTAATTATAAATGACATATTGTCTGATTCAAGCTCCGTGTGCAGAGCTTCACAGCTCTCTAGTTCTTCAATTGTTAATTGATTATCGCTTATGGGTAGTCTGCTTAAGTAATCCGCCACAACGTTTTGCCTGCCAGGTAGGTATTTAACAATAGGATCGTAGGAATGAACATTTATACACCACCTCGACATGGCCGTATCCTTTGGGAGTTTTTTAAGAAACAGAGGAGCCAATGGTTTGTGGTCCGTATAAACACGGATAGGATATCCAGTGATAAAATATTTGAACGCTTTAAGAGCTGAATGATGAGCAAAAAATTCATTTTTCGTAGTACTGTAGCGTTTTTATCTAGAATTCAAGCTTTTACTAAAATAAACTACAAGACGCATTATTCTATCGCTTGAATCCTCGGCCTTTATCACAACGGCTCCGATCCCAAAATTTGATGCGTCAGTGAATATGTGGAAGTCTTTCGTATAGTCAAGATGTCGTAAAACAGTCTCGGATGTCAGAGCAGATTTAATATAGTCAAAACTTTTTTGGCATTCGTCGTTCCAATAAAAAAAAACATCTTTCCTTAAAAGCCTGTACAGGGGATAGGCAATTTCCGCTAAATTAGGTAAAAAATTTCTAAAATAGTTTGCTAGACCTAAGAACTGCTGCAACTCCTTCACATTTACGGGAGCCCTACAGTTCTGCAGTTTTTCCGAGTTCTTGCACCTTATACCATCCGCAGCAATAATATGTCCCAGATATTCAATTTCTTTTTTACAGAAGTGACATTTTTCAAGTTTTATTGACAAATTCCCAGACCGAAGCATCGTAAGGACCCTTCCAATGTCAGTCAAGTGTTGGTTTTTAGTCTTTGAATATACCAAAATGTCATCCAGGAAGACAAAGCACAATCGGCCTAGTATAGGTGTAAGAACAGAGGTCATCACCTGCTGAAACACGCTCGGACTGGAGGTCAGCCCGAACGGTATGCGTTTGAATTGGTATTTACGACACCCTATACTAAAGGCTGTAAATTTTCGACTCTCTTGGTTTAGTTCGACCTGGTGGAACGCGGAACGGTGGTTCAACGTTGTAAAAAGTGTGTTACCTCCCAACGTCGACAAAATTTCATCGATCCTGGGTATACGACTACGACTCCCACAACAATCTACGACTCTTTCACCACAATCTTATTTAATGCCCTGAAATCGATTACTGGTCTAAGCTCCCCGTTTTTTTCCTTAACTACGATCATTGGGAAATTATAATCCGACATTGAACTTTCAATTATTCCCCGTGAGTGCATATCATTAGTAATTTTTGCCCATTCCTCCTGATATTTATGAGGGATTCTATATGGGGTAATATTCAGGACTGGTCACCTTGTTTTAACTCGATCTTGTGGGACAAAACATTAGTAACTCCAATTGTTTCTCCCTCTAATATGATTACATCACGGAACTTATTTAGTAGTGTTACCAGAGGGAACTCCATATCAACTTCGTGGCATGAAATGTCATCATTCGTTAACGGACGACGCACGTCCCGCTGTACACTTGACACATGTTCTCCATGTTCATTAACTCCTGGTACCTCACTACTAGAAAGAACTCGGTCTCCGCCGCGTTCGTCATGCTCCAACTCAAGTTTCTCCTTGGCCATGGTCTTAATTCCACCACGATCCGAGACGACTGTAAGTGAATCTGACTTAGCGTCAGAGCATCTCTCAACGTTATTAGCGTCACTGAGCGCTGCCTCAACACTAGTGAGATATATCTCACTGTCAACCTCATCAGCTGCCATTAATTCCAAATTGCACAACATTGTATTTTCGCTGAAATGAATAGCGTCATCTTGCGCGTTTAATATCATTACTGGAACTACTCCATCTTCCTCGACGTGAACAATTGACTCTGCTAATAGTGCCCCGTTATCGAAATCTCGTTTCAAAACCAAATACTCTCTGGGTTCTGCCTTCTTAACGCAACCGTAAATTAACTGCATTGAATTACCAGATACATCCACCGTAGTACAATGAACTACTAAAGGTGATCTCTTCTTTTTTATCTCTGGCCTCCCGCTCGCTCGAGCACGACTTTTTTACTTTCTCGCAGTCACTATTTTTCAACGCGTGGTGACTGACTTTGTTACGGCCTTTGTTGCTTCTCTCGGCAACTATCACATCAGAAAGTAAACAATCACTGTCAGTGATACTCTCGAACACAGCTTCTCTACTTGTCGCTGGTTCAACTTCTATTTCTTTGAAAGGCACTGTTAAGCCCTCCCACTCGAGGGATCCATCATTGAAATTTATAACGGCATTACGTAGCACATCTCTTCCTAAAATTCGGTCGTAATTAGATTTAGCATCTTTAACGATTAGATTAAAGCACTGGTCTTAAGTACTCTGTTAGTACCAGGAATTGAGATCGTTAAGTCGACTTCTCCACTAACATTACTTTTACCGTTAATTCCCTTGACGCTTAGACAACTTTGCTTTAATTTCTCATTCAGGCACTTAATTTGCTTGTAACTAATGAGACATTTTTCAGAGCCATTATCTAGTAGCGCGCTCAAATATTGATCTTCCCTGCTCATAATGATAGTGGGTTTTCTAGCCTTTCGAAAAGCAACTAGACCGGCGCCTTGTCTCTTAAAATTTCCCGTTACAACATTAGTGGAAAAATAAGCTTCAACTGCTCTATTTTGTTGATCCTCATCCGCAAGCTCTTCATCTTGCAATAATTCATACCTATGCCCACATTTGAGCAACGGGTCAATGAAGGATTCAGAAATAGTCATCTCAGTCGGATCTGGAATTGTTTCGACCACAGTTTTAGGATTAACGAGAGTCTTGTGCCGACTCTCGGGCTCAATCTCGTTCTCGACAGCACCTCCTACTGCACATCCTACTCATTTCCAAAAAAAATCCCGAGAATCTGGCTCGGAATCTGCATAGTGCACCTCATGCCTACCACGAGATTGACTATTACCACCCCTATTTGCGTGGTACTTGCGTAAGTACGCTTTTTACTTTTTCACCTCATTTTCTGATGCTCTACAGTTCCTAACAAGGTGTTGACCTCCGCAAGCGAAGCATGTCCCGGCATATCCTCTCGATTTACCCTGACCCCTTTGAGATCTACAATCGAAATGACCTACCACATTGCATGAACTGCAGAAAGGAGAACCTCTCTTTCTGGCTGCAAAGTGCACTGGAGCTTCATTTGAGCTGCTTTTTGCCCGCAAAGTGTTACATTCCAGGTAACCTATTCCCCTATCTCCAACATAGCCACTAAATTTTCTCACTTTACCACGAGGATTTCTTAACCAAGGTCGGGGACACGACCTGCGCCCCGGGAAACGATCCCTACGGTAATTTCAGTAGAAAATTTCACTCTCCTGAAGGGATTCCTGCACTTCAACGTTTTCCTCTGAATCATCAGCCACATCTGTCACATAACTTTCTCTATCGTACGTAGTCGGGTACTGAGATGCTAAAATTTTTTTGTCTCGGATTGACTCCTAACTGTAGCTACCAATCGTGTCAACAACTCTTCTGAAGTACTGAATTGACACTCGAAAATTTTTTTCGAAAAAGATTCGTCTAATAATGGCGCTAGCACAGTTATTGCCAAGCTGAACACAATGCTGTCCCAACGAACCGTTTCAACTGTGGCTGTTTTGCACAGGCTTGATAATACGGATGGCGCTGCCAGGCTACTGAAGCTGAGTTCAAGAAATGATCCGACAATTTTCGTATTTTAGCGAAAGCAGTTACCAACTGGGCTGCCAACGCATCATTTCGCATTAACTGTAGCTGATTTAGATCGCATGCCAATGCATGGATCAACTTCTCGCCCTTACTCACATAGGTATCGTCCAAAATTTTTATTACTTCCTCGAAAGTATAATGAAGGTCGGAATTCAGTAATTTTGTTACAATAGAGTTGAAATCACCTACTTGTTTATTGGCTGACCTAACAAGGAGTTCTTTTTTACTAGCATCCGACGTTGTCTACGTTGTCTATCAAATTGTCTACAGGGGCTTGCCAACTCTTATTTTCAAGGAACTCCGGATCCTCCCTCCTTCTCCTACCTCTGAAAATTGGGATCTCTGCATTTGAAAGGAGGGGTCCTGCCCTAGGCATGTTTGCAGCGATTTCGCGTGAAAAAAGCGTCCTGTCTGTTGCGCTAGTACTTGGGCCACTGGCCACACTTGCCGCGGGTTCAGACATTGCCGTATTACTCTGAGTTCTAAATCTAGGAGTACTAACACGGCCGCTACTTGTTTTAATCGTAGTAGAACGAATAAACTCTTCCGAATCGGAAGACTCAGACATACAGTTTTCCTTTAAAATGAAATTTAAACTCGAATTTACACACCTTATCACTATAAATACACGTTAGGTAGGAAAACCTAAATTTTACACACTTTCAATTAACGCAAGGAACACAAAAATTTCGTACGCTCACCGTCAATAAAAATGACAACAATAAGGCAACACTCACTTGAAAATATCGTCCCAGCCAGCAAACATTTGTTAATCCGTTAAATAAATCTGCTACTCTTCACTGCAACAAACTCAGACTGACGTCTCTGTGTAATGCAGAGCTGTGGCTTGCGGCCTCGGGCCGATGCAAAAAACAAGCTGCAAAAAAGTACTCACTCGCTAAGCTGCAACACTGGTGCGCAAAAAATAAACTGCAAAGAATGAGCTGCAAAAAAGAACTACTCACTCGCTCTGCACGCACCGCAACTGCGACTGCACCTCGAGCAATGCACGAATGAAATTTACTCTTAGTCTTTACTTAACTTAAAGCGTCGATTGAAGGACGGGAAGGCACCGAGGATATGAAGGCGCTAGACGTCGCTGTACTCTCGGATGACCGCCAAGGATGACTTAGACGTAGCAGACGTAGACCCCGGTTTCACGTGGTATAAATCACTGTAGTGCTTCTAACTAATGACGGTCACTCGTCGTGGAGGCTGGTCCACCAAAGCTTATTTCCAACAAGACTTCTAGGTCGTCGCCGGCGTCAAAAAGGATGACTCTCGTTCGAAACGGAGAGCTCGTACCTATCCACGCCGACAATTTCACGTAGGTTTCCATCAGCGCCGAAAAAGGATCTTAAACCCGATGACAATCACCGATGAATGTATCTGCCTGATACGATTGTCGCTGCTGCTGCCGGTCATCGATGTGACTTCTTAACGTCTTCTGACTTCATCTTCTATTATGGCACTGCAAATCTCCGGAGCTGACGCCCTTTTAAACTTCCGTTCTTATAGTTAACTTCTCGATCTTGAATTGTATTCTCACAATGCCGTGAAATCGTATTATACTGGCCACCAAATTATTTAGAGTGCTTCTAGCTCCAATCAATTTAGAACCTGATAAAGTTGTGAAAGTTGTATTGGCTACTTTGGCTCTCCATAATTTCCTGGTAGCCTAATCTGACGGCCAGTATGCGGGCCAGTGAAACGCAGGAGGTCTTCTTGGAGGTACACTTTATTGAGTAGCCCGTAGCAGACGAGGTACAATGGGGGTACGGGAACGATTGATCGATTGAGCCCAGAGAAATAGCGCTAATCGCTTATAAAGCCTCTGAGGTGCTCAGGGTAGGGGGGGCGAGTGCATGCGCGTGTACAGCCAGTATTATTCTCTTTCTGAATTGACCCGAGAAAACGTTAGTAATGGTACTATTGTAAGTGGGTCTATTGGTACTGATGGGGAAATGCTGGGTCTGCGAAGAGGGAACGTGGGTACTACCGCCACAGCAAAAGATGTTCGTCAAACATATTAAGATTATTTCAATAACGAAGGGAAGGTATCATGGCAAGATAATATGATTTGAATACAAAGAATAATTTCGTTTAAATATGTGAAATGAAATGTTAATATTTCAATATGTTGATATCAATATATAAATCACCAATCAAAGTGACGTAAATACCCTCTAATGAGCAACTTCATAGCTAACCATAAAGTACATACATGTTTTCAAATATGAGTTATTAATTTTGATACATTAATAATAACAAAAATGAGAACAATTTTTATTCCCCATTCTTTCCAAGACAACCTCACAATCAATAAAAGAACACAGAGAGCAACTGTGAAATTGAGCATTTTCTAAGTGATTAAAAAATCGACTAATGAAATTGATTATGAAAATGAACGTTCCAAATGTCGCAAATCATCTTCAGCAGCGTCTCTGAATTGAATATTGCAAAAAACTTGTAACGCCAAAAATACAAGAAATAATAAAACTATACCGAACCAGACTAACAAATGTACATACATACATATACATATACCGGGCTTATCCTCCCTATGGGAGGGTAGCCGACAGCAGGCCACAATCACCACACTTAGTCACTAGGAGGCGAGAGAGGCAGCACTGGCCGCACCTGAACGGCCAGGATCAGCAGCAGCTCAGCACAACCACCTTCCACAGTCAGGCCCGACAGCCACAGCTGGTTTACCCCGACCGCGTCATTGAATAACTAACAAATGCAACTAACTAATGTAACTAACTATGTAAGGAGAGAAAATTACAAAAATGTACATATGCGTAGCACCCTTACAATTTTAATGCATATTTTTGTTTATTATTATTTCCACATTTTTTAACCTGTTTCGGAATAGTTTGATTCTCTTTTGTATTTTTACCATTAGAAGTTTTTTTGTAATCTATATTTCAGATACGCTGCTGAAGATGATTTGCGACAGTTGAAACGTTCATTTTTATATGCAGTTTTATTAGTAATTTTTTTGATAAATCAGAAACTGTTTAACTTCAGAGTTGCTCTGCGTGTTCTTTTATTGACTGTGAGACGTGAGTTTTTGTGAGACTGTGCATGATGCAAACCAATGTTTTTATCCGTACAATTCCACAGTATTATAAAGAAGGGAAATTTCCCGACTTCAGTATTACTTCTAAATAATTTCGTTTGTACACAATTTAACAATGAATTCATAATGAATTATCTGCCAAATATAAAATAACCTCATCAGTGTGGTTGTGAATCATATTATCAATCGTGGACGTACTTGGGCGGCACACTTCTCCCCCATGAAGGAAAGCAAGTGCCTCAAAGCACCATAACTTGGGCACATGAACGTCTTCGGAACCGGCGCCTGATGTTTTTGAACTGCTGATGAAGGCCATTTCTTTCCTGTATTGCGTTCGGAGCGTGTTCAATTTCTTCTTTAAATCATGCTCACTGCACTCAATGTCTTTCCTTATTTTTCCTAGGATTTCTTCCCAGGCTTTGGCTTTTTTTACTCTGTCTTTGTAACTAGGTGATTTTACATTCCACAATTCTTCCTTCTCCTTCACCAAATCGATAAAGGCACTAGTCGCTTTTTTCGGCCACTCTACAGGCACTGTACGCTATTTTAGAAAATATAAACGAATATAGGTACAAAAAATACAATTCAATGCAAAAGACCTGAAAAAAGATATTTGCAAGTTATGCAAAACAATAGGTATACCATAAAATGAGAAAATGTGGATCGTGTCGTACAATCTGGACCTTTATTATACAATGTGTTCCAAATTAGCCCCATTATCATACTGTCCTACATAATACTGTTTATACATTGTACTATCTATTCTGAAACCGATGGAACTGTCAAACATAAAAAATAAAGTTTTGTGATAGGTCAACATTGTACCACAACATGGTCCACATTGTGTCATTGTACGTTTCATATCTGTATCAAATATTCAAGGAAATTGTGAGAGAACTTTGCATGTCATTGAAGCTAGGCTATTGGGCACAAATAAAAAGATTCGAGAGACACCCCCTATCAAACGTTTACTTTGAAAGACACACACACACGTAGGGAGGGAGCAGAGACGACACACCCTACACGTTCAGCATCTCAAATGGCACTGGCAAGCATTGGATAGCTCGATGAAGACCAACCTAGACCGCACTGTTGTTTGGTGCTCCATTTAGTCAGAAACGAGAGAAAATGGGCGGGGTTTGAGCCTCTCTTCAGTGCTGAAGCGCTCACTCACTGATCGGTTCAACAAGCCTTAAAGGGGCTTTCACACGATCAGTTATTTCGTCAGTGACACTCACACTCACTGAGTGTGGTCAAAACACTCGCGTTCACACGGACGTTCGCGTGACTGAAGTGGCGCGTCGCTGGCAAGCTTGGCAGTGCTTCACTATGCGTTGTCGAGAAAGATTCGTCGTAGTCAAAGCAAGCATACACATCGGCTTTGAGGTCATAAAGAAGAAAAAACACCGTAAATAGATAGTGGGTTAAGATTGGCTGGCTAAACATCCAGAAAATGGCAGTTATAACCGGATTTGTAATAAGTTAGGGCTAAATATCCAAATTTCGCTCACTAATTATTTGTTACATTCCTTCCTTTTTTCAGCATTTGTAAAATTTGGTCACACCAAATCTAAAAAATACTACAACTACTACAAATGCAATAATATACTTATAATAACTTCAACTGCAGGTAATATTTTCCGCTCGTTCCGTACAGTTTTGCATGTACCAGCGTGTAATAGTACAGCTCGTAAATTGATTTTTTTTCTTGAAGAACTATATTCGGTCATTTCCTAGCGACACAGTGACAAGGAAATGGAAATAACAATTGAAATCTAACGCACATTCATAAGAGCTGTATGATAGAATGCACGCGTAAATCTGGCATCCGCAAGGAAATATTATGAAATATAATAAACCTCTCAAATTACTGCGTGATAATATCTAATAATGCATGTGAATGTGACAGCGGTACGGATAAACTAATAAATGTTTAGATTTTTTTCAGGAAACATTTTCATGCTGAAATTTAATGTTAAGGAGAATTCACGGAAAAAGTTTATTTTATTTGAAAATGCCGGACAAATTGTTGAAATCGCACTTCGGTTAAATATTTAATTTTTTCATTCTAATACACAAAAATAATATACATTTGCAGTATTTCCTGAGTGAATATTAAATAAGATTGGAAATCCTTTGTAAATGGCGCTGACGACACTAAAACAGGACGAATGCATTATGATACGCTTGTAAAAAATAAACTATTGTTCCCCGCACCTTTGAATCCAGGAGCTATCCTCTGCTAAATAATAGATTTTTTGGCAGCAAAGGCTCTAAATCTTTCCTAAACTATTTTTGAAGCGTATTAATTTTTTTCTTCAACACATTCTCATGTAAACTAATACTGTGTTAATTCATTGCTTCAATAACATATTTGGGCGACTTGCTTCTAATATCTCTGTTCTTGTATTCGTTGCTCTGCACTTTCCATAAAGCTGGCTGCTCCCGAAAATAACTAATAAAAGGAGCCGTCGCTTCTCAAAGCCAAGCGGAGACCATTTGATTTGCAGGAGCAGCAACAGACATCCTTACTAGACGCCGGGTGGGCGGAAACTGAGTATAACTGACACGCAAATAGAAGCAAAGCAGCAGTCAAACCCGACACTGCCGAGTGCCGAGTAGAGAGCAAAAGAGAGCACGCATGCCCAAATATGGTGTTGCGGAACCGTGAGTGTCAGTGTTGACTGACGAAAAAACTGATCGTGTGAAAGGCCCTTTAGGAACCGTCTTGGGAGGACAAACTATTCAGCATAGTTTGTCGCAAAGGAAGGCGCAGTCGTAGTTCGGCGAATCCGGGAATTTCCTGAGGAGCCTCAATGGGCTGATTACCGCGCAGACAGTTGCTCGTCTTCCGGTACCGCCGTTGTTCAGCACTAACAGAAATTATTTCTGTTGCTCTAGCGGATTAATTACGGCATGGTTGGTACTCACACAAACCTCACCCTAACGGTACCGCCGTAGTACAGCACTATCGGAATTACTTTCTGTTGCTATAACGTACTGATTATGGCGTAGGCGGTACCCAAACGAACCTCAGGAAGGGCAGCTGCTCAGAAAAGCTAGCGCCCCGGAAAAAGGTAGCTGCACAGAAGGTAGCCCCTTTTGCACGAACCCTCACGTCGACCGCACGGCGGTATCGACAGTCTCATTGATCAGGAAGACAGCATTTACGTTAAGTTTAGAACAAATATCTCGGCCAAGTAAGTTGATTTTATCATCTTCTACAATGAGAGACTTATGATTAAAACTAACGTCTTTATAACTAATGATTACTGAAGATTGACCAAGCAAATTTACAGAGCCACCCCTTTATCCGAGCAATTTATTATACGTAGGATTTAGAACAGCACCAACAGAAAGTGCATCACTTTTACGTAAATCGTGACTGCACCGCGATGGTCAAGAATAAACTCAATGGATTTATCATTTAAATGACATTTCAATATCGTAGGCTCCTTATCTACGGGAATTACAGTGATGTTTATTCTAAATCATGAGAATCATTCAAGTCATTTATATGTGCATCAGAGAAATTATGAACAGAGTTACCGTCACAAGTATCGTTCCAAGGATTCCGAAGAGTTACTTCGTTTCTTCACTGCAGAGAATCGCGTGAACGCTGCAAGCCGCGCGTTGCCCAATCTTCTCTTCCGACGTTGCCATGAAAACTGCACCGTTCAGGCTGCACCATGTAAATGCGGGCTCTGTGAAATTCTCCACGTGTTGGTCCTCCACGTGTAGGCTCAGCCGGAGGAGGCGGTGCTGCAGTCGTAGATTTGTAAACTTTAGAAATGTGGCCTATTTTTCCACATGTGTTACATTTCAATTTCAAAGCATAGCAATTCTTTCAAAGATGCTTCTGCTTAGCACCGCAACGTATGCATTTGTAGTTCGGCTGAAATTTTTCTGTCGTGAAAAACGATGAAGATGAATCCTCACGAATAATATCACGAGCATCAGAACTCAACTGTTCAATGAGTTTTGCATGTTCAACACACTCATTGAACGATTTTCGATCACACTTCTGTAGAACTGCACTGAGAATTTGCGATGAACGTAGACCAGCAACAAAAGCATCTCTCAAGAGACGATCATGACAGCAATTATCGTAGTTGTACGCAGATGCTAAGTCATTTAACGTTTTAGCATAACTTTCTATGGATTCATTAACACATTGCTTTTTGTTTAGAAATGTAATAGATGCACCGACAATCGATTTCTTGATTTCAAATTGCTATATTATCTTTTCTTCTAGTTCATCATACGTAGCATCATCGAGTACCGTAGGTTTAATTCTTCGTTGTAGATCAGTAATGATGTTTACAGGAATGCTTTAACAAAAATCCTAGCTTTCTTACTGCTATTGTTTTCCACCTTCTGAAAACAGTCTACACACTACACTTTGAATTTTTGTAAGAATTCATACACTGTTTCCACTTCAACGTCGAATGGAGGACAACTAACTATAAAATTCGCCATCTTGATTTCAGAACACTTTTAAAATTCAAATTCCCGTTAGAGATTCGAAATCTTTGCCGCCAAATATGTAGTGCAGTTTCTTTTCTACACAACTAGAGGTTTATTTACTGTAGCAGCAGTAGCTTCAGACTAGTAAGGCAGGAGCAAGGAAACTCTGGTAAGCACGTATAAGTGTACTCAGCAGCTTTCGGTTACAGACTGCTCCTCTGACATGCCGTGGTGGGAACTCGGCAATTATCGCGCGTAATATTACCCTCCGGAAGAGGCACGCAACAATACCCTCCGGATTTCCTACTCAAAAAAAAAACAGTGCCACGTTATAACAATGCATATTTTAAAATATAACAATCACGCAAACAAAATTGGCAACATCCTGCCAATTCAAAGCCAAGAGAACGAAAAATCCGAAAAAACACTTGTCTAAAAATGCTGAAGGTCAGTCTTGATATGACTTAAGGCCCTATTACACGGGGCAATTGTTGCTCCTGGAAGCAGCGACGGATGCCTCTGGGAGCAACTGACTGCAGTTACTGGGCAAGTTCTAGTTTCCGCGCTTGTTCAGAAACCTCGAGCAGCTCAGAGTGACGGAGCGATGCTGGACTGACAGTCGAAGAGTGAGGATGGTTGTGATACCGCCTCCCACAGAACCAACATAAACTCGGTCGGCCATTCAATAGGTATTCGAAGGATTTAATAAATGTCCTATGATATGGAATGCTATTAAGTGTTATATAAGTAATTAAGTATCATTGTAGGCACATATTTAGTAGTAATTTCAGTACAAAATAAAGCAAAATATAACCATTTACCATACATTCGTGATACGTTTCATTTTCAATTGTTGTCACTTTTCCATTAAGATTGAATGCTTATAAGGTAGTATTGTATGATAAATAAAGTGGTCAGAAATTAAAAAAAAATAAACCTTAGGTTTATAAGTTTAAACAGTTTAGCTGAACATGATGTGACTATCAAAGCCGTCAAAAAAATAGAAAAACATTACTACCTGCCACAAAAGTGACAGGAAAAAGAAGATTGACTCTGTAAAGTCAGGTAACTTAATTTGCATTCATTTTAATGCTCTATCATAAGTAGCGGGTAGAAACATAGGCAATACATAATTTGACTTTCAATGATTGTTACCGCGCTCCGTGTTTCTTAGAATTAGAGTTGCCTTAGTAGAATAAGTTTAGGTTAGTCCATTGGCTCTGATGCTTTCACTACGTTCCAGTCGTTGGAAGACCGCGTCGCGGTCTTCCCAAACTAGAATTATTGCAATTGTGATATATTGAAATAGCCATTCCTATTGATACTTTGTATTAATACTCTGAAATACTTCTAGGTAAATCCATTGTACTTTTCTTTGTTGCAGACCATTTCTCACAATAATTTGAAACTAGTTTACAAGTAGCATACGGATAATTTATTGTTAACTTCTCGGTTACTTATTAGTAGCTACTTGACCGAATAAAACCATGTGAACCGTGAACGAAAAACTTGTGGTGTTTAATTCTTCGTCCAACACTACTATCTTTCATCAAGGAAGGAACTGTGGTTCACGAGAGTATCAAATTATTGACCTATAACTATGAAGGCAAACCCCAAAATTCGAGCCTTCACTTTTGTTTCAAATTAATTCTCAGTAGACGTGGTAATGTCTCAGTTTGAGGATTCCATCGAACGGCCGGATCGGCCGCCGCTAGCCGAGAAGCCGACCGCCAAACTTGCGTCGGTTACCCGCAAAAGGCATGAAATTGAAATCCTCCTTGAAGATTGTAATCCTAACATCGATCTAGTGAAAGAAAACTTCAACGAATACTTGGTGCGCGTTGAGAAGCTGTATGCTTCCTGTGATAACGAAGAATTAAGACAGTGGCTAAGGCCCCATGAGGAAGCGATTGGGGAGTTTAGGCACAAAATAGAACGCGTCATCCATCCGCCTGTCTCGAATTCATATGCATCTCGGAAATCTTCATCAAAAGCATCTTCGATAGCAACATCTCTTAGAGCACGACTAGCGGAGCAAAAGGCCAAGGCCGCAGTTCAAAAGGTTTCTCTAACGAAAGCTAAAGAAGTCGATGAAGAGCAATTAAGGATAAAAAAACTCCGGTTAGAACATGAACACAAGATAAACAAACTCCAGTTAGAACACGAACACAGGAAAAGAGAAGCGCACTTCTGTTGGAAGAAGAACTTAATAAAATAGAAGGAATTTCTGAAACTTTATCGGCAGCCTCCGACAGCCGTTCGCCTCAAAGGTTGAACTCAGGTTCGGTCCACTCTCTCGAAGCTGCAAAACAAAGATGGAAATTAGAACATGAAGCAAAGGCAAACACTACCGACCTGCCAACCATTGTTAGCGTCCTCGAACGTCAAAATGAAGTTACACAAGCCCTGGTTGCTGGTCAAGGCACCTTACTTCTTCCAAAGAAAACGATTGAGCCCTTTAGTGGCGAAGATGTAACTAAGTTCAAGTCCTTTTTGCTTAACTTCGAGAGGGCCATTGAATCTAAATGTGCTAATGACGAAGATAAAATAATTTATCTCTAACAGTTCATCTCAGGGAGGGCGAATCAACTCGTACGTACTTGCAGCCACTACGACGCAGGGATAGGTTACGCGAAGGCAAAAGAGTTACTTATGAAAAACTTCGGAAACGAGTTCGAAACTACCAACGCGTACCTCAGCAAGTTAGAAAAGTGGCCAGTTCTGAAAAATGACGACTACGAATCCCTTCAGAACCTATCCATATACTTGCTAAACTGCCATCACTACGTCGAGAACATGTCGAATCGTGACCAGCTACAAAGTCCGAACGAAATAATGAAAATCGTGAAAAAACTACCCTACAGGTTGCGAGAACGGTGGAGACGGAAATCTTATTCCATCATCGAAAGTTCGAATAGATTAGTTTTCAAGGATTTAGTCGACTTCGTACAGCAGGAAACCGCCATCGTGAAGCAGCCTCTTTTCGGTAACATTACCAACGAAGAAAAGGACAGGATATCGACTGATCCCAAACAAAGGCGCTCGCTGGCGACTAATTCTACAGTTCAGAGAAAGGACCAGAAGTTCTGTGTGTGCTGTAAAAAATCGAACCACCAAATAGAGGACTGTATCTTCTTCAAAAGGAAGAGTTATAAAGAAAAATCTGAGTTCGTAAAAAGAAACGGATTGTGCTTTGGATGCCTGAAAGGAAACCATATGTCTAAAAATTGCCCAAACCGTTCTACATGTTCAATCTGTAAGAGAAGGCATCCAACCGTGCTGCACATTCGAGAAGGAAATAACAAGCCGGGGGATACTTGTCAGTCAACAATCGACGATGCCACGAACGCTCCTCAAGATCCTGGTTTAATGCCTATTTATGAAAACTGTTCCAGCAACAAGGCATCAATACCGTGTCTTTCCCAAGATGGGCGTGCCCCAGAAGAGCGGTCTAGTCTGTCGCTGAAGTCGTGCGACACCAGTTCAAACAAACCTATGAAAGTTCTTTGCCCCATTGTTCCAGCACTTGTGAAAGTGTCGAACCAAGATTGTGTGCTGGTTAATGTGGCCCTGGATAGCTGCTCATCGGACTGTTGGATGAACGAAGATCTCTTGTCAAAGCTCGGCGTAAAATCAGAAGTTAAAAGAATAAACCTGACGACAATGGAAGGCTGCAATAATGAGACTACGACAAAGGTGGTGAATAACGTAAAACTTATGGATCTCGATAGGAATAACTTAGTAAACATTCCGGTCCTGTACACAAAACCAAGAAATCAATGGCCGTTTTCCAGTGACGACATACCTACCGAAGAAGATACGCAGAACTATGCCCATATGAAAGACTTGCCTTTTAATTTCGCCGACGCTGAAGTGGGTATCCTGATAGGGATAAACATTCCTTCTCTGCTGAAGCCGCTCAAGGTGGTTAGTGGAGACGCTGGCGACCCATACGCATCTCTGCATCTTCTAGGATGGGCCATTAATGGACCTGTTCAGAGAACAGGCGCCAGATACAACTTCAAAATGAAGACAACAAATCTGGAATAAATAGAAACAAATGTTGACAATTTCTTCAGGCAAGATTTCATCGACGAGTCAAACGACTTTGCATCCTCGGTAAACGACAGAAAATGGTTGAGCATCGTGAGTTCCAGTTTGAAGAAAATTAATGGTCAATATGAAATAGCCTTACCCTTTAAATATGAAAACTTGAAATTTCCTTCAAATAGGCAACAGGTCCTCCTTCGTTTCCGTAATGTCATGAAGAAATTATGTGCAGATAAAAATCTATCGGCCGAATATACGGAATTCATGAACACGATGATCGAGCAAAACTTCATAGAGGAAGTTCCTGAGGATGAGCTATGTCGTGAAGAAGGTAAAACTTGGTATCTCGCTCATCACGCCGTGAGGCACAAGCAAAAGCGCAAACTTAGAGTAGTGTTTGATTGCTCTCTGAAGTTTAATGGAACATCCCTAAATGACGAACTACTACAGGGACCAGACATAACAAACAACCTAATCGGTGTTTTACTAAGATTTAGACAAGAACGAGTAGCATTCACTGCGGATATCGAAAAAATGTTCTACCAAGTGAAAGTGCCGAAAAAACATGCCGACTTCATGAGACTATTCTGGGTAAAAAATAACTCGGTAAAGGAATTTAGACTTACCGTTCATGTTTTCGGAGCAAAGAGCTCGCCAAGCATCGCCAATTTCGCACTCCAGCAGACCGCCAGAGAGCACCCTTTGCCGGACATAAACGTCCAGAAAACCGTTCATCGTAATTTCTACGTAGATGACCTTCTGAAGTCTGTGGGGAATAACGTAGAAGCAAGATCAATTGCTATGGAGACAAAAAATGTTCTAGAAAGAGGTGGCTTCAACCTAACGGCCTTTAATAGTAATTCAAGAAAATTTCTTTCAACAATACATAAGAAAAATCTATCGGAGAACGTTGCGAGAGTTGCTGTGGGGGATTCCCTCCCATCAAGTAAAGCCCTCGCGGTAGTATGGAATACCGTTAGGGACACCTTAGGTTACAGCTTGAAATTTGAATCCTCATCATTGACGGGGAGAAACGTTCTTAAAACACTTGCGTCAATCTATGACCCCCTCGGACTGGCGTCCCCAGCGATGGTTGCAGCTAAAACCATCTTCCAAGAAACCTCTCGCCTTCGGATCGAATGGGATGAATACTTGCCGCAAAATCTTCAGGCGCGCTGGAATTCGTGGCAGAAAGACATGCATTCCATCACCGACTACGAAATGCCTAGATGCATTAAAAAATTGCCAGGTTCTCCAATCGAGATAAACGTATTCAGCGACGGTAGCGAAGCAGCCTACGGTGCTGTGGCTTATGCCCTGTGCATGGATGAAAACACGGGAAAACGCTCAAACACGATAATCCTGGCGAAGTCAAGGCTGACTCCTCTGAATAACTTTACTCTTAAAACCACGCCCCGCATAGAACTGTGCGGTGCTAAGCTTGCTGTGGAACTTGCTCAAATTCTTCAAAGGGAGATCGAATACCGGTAACAGAGATCAACTTCTGGTCAGACAGCGTAACCATCCTGCGTTACATCAAAAGCGAAAATAAAAGATTCCATAGATTTGTTTCCAATAAAGTATCGTTCATACGCAACTTTGCAAGGCCGTCTCAATGGAAGTACGTGCCTTCAGATGAAAATCCCGCAGACTTGTTGAGCCGCGGTGTCTCTGCAAAAAAACTGTCAACTTCCCGCCTATGGAACATGGGGCCCGAATTCTTGACAAACCCAAACCTAAGTATCCCGAACCAGAAATTTGAACCTATCTTCAACAGTGACAGAGAATTGAAGCAAGAATCTAAACAGCTCACCTCCATCGCCGGCATCACTCCAACTGACGTGCTTCTTTCTTCAACAACGGACTGGCAGCGTCTTAAAACCAGAGTCGTCGGTATCCTGAAATTCATAACCTTCATGAAAAATCCTGCCGACACGGAAAATAATATAACTATCGAAGATTTATCCAAAGCAGAGACGAAAATATTAAAGTATGTTCAACGAAAATTTTACCCGCGGGAATTACTTCTCATAAAGAAAGGAAAAAATCTACCAAGAAATTCTCCCCTTCGAAAACTTGCTCCATTTCTCGATGATGGCGGCATTCTTCGGGTAGGTGGTCGCCTTCAAAACTCTCCGTACGACTACGAATTCACACATCCGGTTATTCTGCCCGGAAAATGCCCCATTATAAGGACAATGGTGATGCATCTACACCATAAGCTCGGTCACCTTGGGCGAGAAACTATCTTGGCTTCAATGCGCAGGAAGTACTGGGTCATCGGCGGTAATTCTTTGTGCAGAAAAATCTGCAAAAGTTGCATTCCTTGTCGGAAAAGATTAGGACGACCAAGCAATCAACTCATGTCAGAGCTGCCCGCGTGCCGAGTAACAGGCGATACGCCTGCGTTTCAACAGACCGGTGTGGACTATTTTGGTCCGTTCACTGTCAAACAAGGTCGTAAAAATATGAAACGATACGGGGTAATCTTCACTTGTATGGCGTGCAGGGCAGTGCACTTGGAAGTCTCAGAATCCCTCAACACAGACTCGTTCATAAATGCCTTGAGACGCTTCATACGTCGAAGGGGGAACGTTACTTCCATCTACAGCGACAACGGTACAAATTTCGTTGCATGCCAAAGAGAATTGAAAGCTGCCATTTCTGGTTAAAATCTTTCTAAAATCGAAGAATACCTGAAGCAGAGAGAGATATCTTGGCATTTTAACCCACCTGCCGCGTCTCACTTTGGTGGAGTATGGGAGAGGCTGATACGTTCAACTAGAAATATTTTGTCCGCCCTAATGAATGAACAGCCCTTGAGACTTACAAACGAAAAACTCGGCACACTCCTGTGCGAGGTGGAGTCAATCTTGAATAACAGACCCCTCACGACAGTTACCAGCGATTGCGAAGATGCCAAGACCCTGACACCTAACGATTTGCTCTTGCTTAATGAGGTGTTACGTTTCCACCTGGCTTATTCGATAAGGGCGACATCTATGCTAAACGAAGATGGAAACAAGTACAGTATTTGGCAGATTTATTCTGGTCACGGTGGAGAACTCGTTACTTAGCTCTCCTTCAAGAAAGGCAGAAATGGACAACCGAAAAGCCGACGCACAGCGTCGGGGATCTTGTACTGGTGTTAGACCAAAACACCCCTCGAAATCTCTGGCCTTTGGGAAGAATTATTAACGTATTTAAAAATAAATACGGTCGGGTACACGTAGCTGAACTTCGCATTTCGAACTTTAAAAATTCTCTGTATAAGTTCGGTAATACTGTGTTAAAGCGCCCTAAAAATAAACTAATCCTTTTGCGATCTGCGCAAGAATTGCTGTGAATACTTTGTGTAAAGTATGTTAGCCATTCGTTCTAGAGTAAATTTCGTTGATTGTATCAGCGCCTCTCATTGGAATCGATAAAAAAAAATTCATATGTAGCTTCGCATTATATGCAAATTTGAGGGCCGGTGTTACCGCGCTCCGTGTTTCTTAGAATTAGAGTTGCCTTAGTAGAATAAGTTTAGGTTAGTCCATTGGCTCTGATGCTTTCACTACGTTCCAGTCGTTGGAAGACCGCGTCGCGGTCTTCTCAAACTAGAATTATTGCAATTGTGATATATTGAAATAGCCATTCCTATTGATACTTTGTATTAATACTCTGAAATACTTCTAGCTAAGTCCATTGTACTTTTCTTTGTTGCAGACCATTTCTCACAATAATTTGAAACTAGTTTACGAGTAGCATACGGATAATTTATTGTTAACTTCTCGGTAACTTATTAGTAGCTACTTGACCGAATAAAACCATGTGAACCGTGAACGAAAAACTTGTGGTGATTAATTCTTCGTCCAACACTACTATCTTTCATCAACGAAGGAACTGTGGTTCACGAGAGTATCAAATTATTGACCTATAACTATGAAGGCAAACCCCAAAATTCGAGCCTTCAATGATCATACCATTTAATATGTTTTTTAGACTTTAACCTAACTATATTAATACAGCAAATGAATGAACTTACACTTTGACTGCGACGTGCACCACCAGTGGTACACAGAGGTAATTTTTAAAATGCTGCTGACCAACCAGTAGTCGCAAACGCAATTTTCAAAAATATTTAACATAAGCTAAATGAAGGCACCGTCCAGTTCATGTTTGGTATTTTCAAAATATTTTTACTACAATTGACTTAAAATTTGAGTTTGGTGTTGAACTTAATACTTAGTTGCCGCAGTCAAAGTGTTTATTAAGTAATTTGTTGTTTCTTCTGTTTATTTCTGTGCGGTATAAAACACAAACTATTATACTGATATGCAAATATGAGCTGTAAAAAATATATTTGAAATTTGTCGCAATATTATGATGGTTTTAATTGTGCATTTCATGTTGATTCACACATATTCAAGATTATTTTCATAGAAGTTAGTAATACATCAAAATAATTATATTTAATCAATAGTTGTACGACCCTTAAATCTCATCCATTTTAAGAGAATAAAGACAATAAATAATGCAGGGACATTCAGTAGCGTAAAACAGGATCCAAGTTTTGTATACGTTCTTAATGCTTTTCATTTAATGATGAAATGAAGAAGTCACATGCCGCAGTCACTGCGAGCTGTAACCTACCTTTGCAATTGGCAACGCCACAACGGCCACACTTGTTGCCTCGTCTGATAGCGCACCCACAAGTTGCGTCATTTCAGTTGCCGTAGTTGAAGCAAAATGTTGGCCCGTGTAATAGGGCCTTTAAGTACCATATACTCACTCGTCAGTACCACCGTGGAGGAATTAAAACTATCATTGAAAATAGAGCTGCTGCTACCAAAGCCGATGGGCTCTGCCTCTTTCATGCAGTAGCTCACTTGCTTAACACACACAATCGACTTCATAATGGAATAATCATTCCTTAAATTCAAGTGTGACTAAGCTACTACATCATCAACGCCAATAAAACATAAGCAGCACTTTGAGACACTGCGCTCATCGAGAGGTCGGACTTCCGATGGGACATCTGCTCTCTTTTCGAGACGTTCTGGCTACCTATGAGACACCTGAACAGCCATGAGACACTACCAGAGGCAAAAAATTTTTTCAGTGTACGTACAGTGTAGGAAAATTGTAAAATTTCAGTGTAAAATTTCTTTCGGTGTAGGAAAGTCGAGGATTGATTGAAAACCTCTACAAACTGCGTGCTCCGACCACCCAGGCGACATCTGAAGTCATCCACGTACGTTTAGCTGAGTCTCGACCGCTTCGAAAGCGCCACCACGAGCCGCCTAACCAGAGAGCTAGCTTTCCACTGTGAGGCTGCACCAAGGCCTATATAAACAGCTGAGCGGCGACCGCACCCACAGTGCGCTCGCAGGAACGCTAATATTCACACACGTCTTCTTCCTGCGAGCCTCCTCACTGCAACGGCTCGCACAAGTCTTCCAACGAGCCTCCTGACAGCAGCGGCTCACACAAGACTTCTCCCTGCGACCCTCCTCGCAGCGACTCTGACATTCACTAGTCTCGGTTGCTCAGCAAGCAGTAGCCTCACGGCCTCCATCGCCAACTCGACGGTGCACCGCTGCGCCACGGCACGCACGACGCGACTTACCGACATCCGTCGGTCCTCGAAGTCGTCCTCGGGTACTATACTACCTGCCTGTAAATATTTACCTCATTGCCAGACTGTCTGCGATCTTCACAATAATACGGCCTTTATTCCAGTTGTGCTTTCCTTAACCCTGCCAGGTTCGTTTGTACCTCAGGCACTCGCTTCGGGCAAAGATATTCTAAAGTCTAAAGATATTCACAGTCTGCCCGGAGTGTATGGCAGCCTGAGGGAGAACACACTACAGATTTATTGAAAAACGCTGCTGTTGGAGACAGGTTGTGAATAAGTTCATGAATTTTTTGAGAGCTTGTTATTTGAAGCGGGTGCAAGTACCCAATAAAAGAAGTAAGAGTGTTTTTTGTATTTCTCTGTACTGAAAATTTTCCTTTGTTCTCGCAGCCTACGCTCTGGGGTATTTTACAGCCAGTATCGGTTTGTGCGCGAATATTATCGAAGATATAATCTGGAGAATGAGAAAAGTCTACCACGCTTGAAATGTCTGGATAAGATTCCCTATTTATAACAATTATTCTCTCCTGTACCACTGATGAGGATGTCGTTGGTCTCCCCACCGCTGGTGGACAATTCGGAGCGTTGTTGGTGCCGCAGAGCTGAGAAGCTGACGCGCTGTTTTGCTCGTTGAGATGAGTCAACGGTAAGATCAACGAATCCACAAAACAGTCCATGCGAAAAATTCCTTTGATGCCACAAATAACAGCCATAAAGTAGAAAATATTAAAATTAGACATTTCATTGCTCATAGCCTCACTAGTAAGCTGGATGGCATTAGAGTAATGTTGGTCACAGAAGACATTGACATCTTATGTGTTTCCTAGACATGGTTTGATTCGCGAACCCAGAGCTTGTTCTTCAATATTTCCGATTACGTGCTGTACCGCTACGATGGCGTAAGAACTAGCAAAAGTAGTGGATCTTGTTTTTTCGTGAGAGAAATTTATTTGTCGTCTTTAGTTTTAGCAAATGAAGTGTGTGAGAACATAGAAATTGTCTGGTTAAAAGTGCAAATAAATAAACATGCATCCATCATAATCGGCGGTCTTTACCGGGACCCATCGGCTCCTCTACCTACAACACTAGAGTTCATTGAGAAAATTAAAAAAATTCTAGCTACAAAAAGTCATTTTTTGCTTTCGGAGATTTTTGTAATAACTTGAGAGATAAAAAATCTGTTCAGTAAACTGTTGCATAAACTAAACCTTTCACAAATGGTAGTTAGACTGGACTAGATTTACATTCCACTCTGTGGAATTTAAAATTAATATTGCAAAGGAAAGACAAAAATCGTTCCATGATTTACCGCTTGAAAAGTCATTGTTCACCTGAACTGTTTCATGAAAAACTCCTAAAGAGTTTCATCGAATTTCAGAATATGATGCAATCTGACGATGTGGACATTCAAGTTTCAATCTTCAACGAGAATTTTACAGCATATCTCAATGAATGCATACCTTACATTACCAAAAAAAATAAGTCAAAATGCGCTATGTGGAGTACTAACGAAATTAAAGAACTGAGCAGAGCAAAGAAAACTCACTCGCGAGAGAATAAAGAAATAAATCGAACCGTACTTCACACAAGAGATATAAAGAACGAGAAAAAATTCTCCGGAGAAAATCACACTAGCAAAACAAACTCACACCAAGAACTATTAAAAGCAAAAAATAACCCCAAACGTACATGGGAAATCATTAGTGAGGTGGCTCAATATAAGAATTTAGACCGCATAAGTAATTTGGAAAATCCCATGGCAGCAGTCACCGAGTTCAACACATTCTTTCAATATTAGGTGCACAGGTTTTCAGTGAAGTATGTAAAACCATTAAGTTGTCAACTTCTAAGTCAGAAGTTGGGAGTGAAAAAAGGGCGGTATCTCTAGTTTATATGCTAGTTGCTAGTCCAGTGCATGTCAGTTCAAAATACGTGCCCTACCACACTTCCAAAGGCTGGTGCCCTGTGGAGATCACGTCCTGTCGATTTACCAGAGTTGCGGAATATCTTGTAATCATTGAAAAACACAAAAGCAGTAGGATATGATGAAATTAGCCTTCAATACAATAAAGACAGTTTTTCAGTCACAGCACTATTGATTCGTTTGTTTATCAACATATCAATAGAAACTAATAAATTTCCAGACCAATGGAAATACTCCATAATTTGACAGTCGCATAAAACTGGTGACAAAAATACAGCGTCAAATTACAGGCCCATAAGTCTTTCACCTGTCCTATCTAAAATATTGGAAAAAGTGGTAACGAATCAACTGCCATCTCACTTGAACGAGTCAAGTTTACTTCATCGAAATCAATATGCCTATAGGAGGAACACTAGCACTTAAGACAAGCTCAATATCACAAAAAATTTACAGCGATATCGATCAAAAAATGTAACACACTTGCTGCTACTCGATCTCTCCAAAGCATTCGACAGCGTCGAACATGATCAACTCCTACGGAAAAGATTGAACTTAGGAGTTGATACGTATTGGTTTAAAAACTACCTATCAAACTGGTGTCATACAGTCCTCTTAGATAACACGTTGTCCTCATTCCTTCAAAATAACTTTGGTGTCCCTCAAGGGTCCGCTATTGTTTTCAATATTCATTAACTATTTCCCTACAATGCTTTCTAACACCCGAGTTTCTTTGTATGCAGATGATGTCCAAATTGCAATGACAGGCTCTGTATCAGATTTACCACAGACGCAAATTGGAGCTGAAGCCCTTTTGATCAGCCTCAAGTCAGGGTAGGACCAAAATTTTCTCAAGCTAAACGCGAGTAAAACGCAATTATTTATTTTTGGGTCAAAAGATGCAATAAAAAAATCCATAATCTAAATCTAACTCTCAGGGTTGGGAGTGATAAAACTCGCCTATCAGAAAAAGTAAAAATTAACGTCTCTGGTTCGACAGAAACATGTCCTTCAAATCTGACGTTGAAAAAACTTGCAGCAGCACAATTTATGAAACTTAAACGTTTTTCCATCGTGCAAAAAGTATGTTCGGCAAAAAATCCAGGTTATTGGCCATTTAAAAAAGAAAGAAAGAGAAAAACAGTTTATTTCCAATAAAGATGGTCCAAAAAGGTAGCACATCATTGGTTTTTAAAATATCTTGAACTAAATAAAAATAGATGATACACACACATGAGTATTATTATACATATGTCACTAGCCGAAAATAAATTTTTGATTGCAATGTACTCATAATGTCGCTTAATCTGCAATTGATGATACATGTAATTATAATTGTAAGTGACAACACAATTTCATTGACGATGCATTTTCATTGTGGGGTGAAATACTTATGACAGTTTACAAGCACATGACATAAAGCTTTGAATTTCTTGACGCCAGGAAATAATATTAGAATTGCTTGTTTCGGCAGATGGCCAAAAATGTTATTTCAAGGAAGCATGAAAAAAATATTAATATAAGCATGAGGACCACGAAAATTACAAGTTTTGTATTTCAAATCAAAACATTTTAATATAGCGATCATAAAGTTGATAAGCATTTTATTTAAATATAAATGAATGATCACACAAAAAATTTAAAGTTTTTTACGTGAATGCTTTACAATTATATAGAGATGACGAGTTAGGTAATGTTACAAGTTGAGAGTGAACAGAAAAAAAGACCATTATCTCTAGTTAAAATGCTAAATATCAGTTTAGCACACACATATATGCATTCATACATGTAAATATATACACATATACATGCCCATACATACTTAATCCCTTTCATACACCTAACACGCACACATACACAAATGCATTTCTATGCATCGAGGCAACCAAAATACATATGCGTTCTACAAAAATGCTGCGCGATGTACTGAAATATAGGATAATGATCAAAGGAGGTTCGTAACAACTTTTTCAGTATGTGTTGCTACTTACAATTTCTAATAAAAGATTGTAACAAAGTTTTATTTAATATTGTAACGAAAAGATCATTGGTTGATAAGCGTCTATATTATTTGTGGGTGATCGCACAACAAATTTATATATATATATATTTTTTATGCTTTAAAATAATGAAGTGAAATGATGTATTACATAGTGACACATACACCCGTATACGCACACATAGCATGCACAAGTACACATATACACAAGTTAGCATATGCGCAAATATCAGCGTAAACTAGTCAGTATAAACTAGCGTTCCAATCGAGGGATTCGGAGAAAATATCTTTCATCACTGCATGAATTTTATGATATTTCCGTACTAATAATGGAGGCACAAAACAGTCTACCTAAGTCAGATATATGAAAACGATTGTTCGACAACGGTTCCCAAGTAAAGCATAATTGCAGGAATACGTGAGATAAACAGCCTATGTGCGGTTGTTATAATATACTCTAGAGCGTAAGAGATGATATTACAATTCGCACTACACTAGCCTAAAAGGAACAGTAACAGTTTTGGACGTGAATAAGAAAGAAAACATGAATGTCCTATAACGGATTAAAATTAGAAAAAATTCACATTATCTTAGAAATATACTGCAGAATGTCTTCAATTGATAAACATACATTGGTACCATGACGGTATAGTTTGATGATTACACAAAAACGGAGAGGAAAGATATAAAATGTATCCTGTGGCGGTTTTATTTAGGTTGAATAGAGCTTGTTAGTTCATGAAAACAATGAATGCAATGAATTTTGTGGGATGAAAACATTACATTTTACATGTATATGACATATAAGCTTTGAATTGCTTTACAATAAGAAAATGAAATGACGTGTTGGGTAGTGTCAGAAGTTGGGAGTGAAAAAAGGGCGGTATTTATAATTTATATGCTAGTTGCTAGTCCAGTGCACACAGGTGTATGTGCACATATGTACACCCATATGCGCACATACACCCAGATACGTACACACATATACAAGAAAGCATGTTTAAAAATCCCAGCGTATAGGCAATCAAATCATAATACCTACGCACACTTTAAAACTGTCGTGCAATGTCTTGAATTATGAAACAATGAGCAAGAAAGGTTATTCAGCAATGGAGAGATCGAGCAAAAAATGAGATTCGTAAATACTTCGTTCTGTAACTAAAAATTATTGTTGATACACAAGATGACGAGTTATTTTGGTTTTAAATTCTCTCAGTCTTTGAGGGATTTTAATACTCAGGGGAAGTTTGTTTCACAGTAAGGCGCCTGATATTGACAGAGCTTTTTACCCTATGTGAGATGAACGATAATTGACTAAGACATTATTGTTTCTGTTCATTATTGTTTACTGTTGGGTGGATGGAAGCGCACTATCTCAGCATTGCTATAAGGAAGATATAGCGAGGAGAATACGTATTGGGCCTTCTGCATGAGGAGCCTTTCTTGAATAGGAATCCAGCCGAGATCTTTAAGGAGAGAGATTACGTGATCACTTTTTTGAAATTACCGTTGCATACCACCTTCGCAGCGAAGTTCGAGCACTTTTGTAAATCCCTTTGAAAGTATTGAGGTAAGTCTCCCCATACTAGTGGCGCCAGAAATTAACTCCGCTCTGCCTTTTTTTCTATTATATTTTAAATTATAGCAAATATTCCTAATCATTTGAAGCAAACTTTACACCATAAAATTCTACGCCTTTTAATCTATAGATATGCATTCTCAAATTTATTTTTCTGCCACCCAGTAACTGTGTCGGCGTCATTTTATATGAAATGGACAAAGTTCGCAGGACAAAAAGAAACTCCGCACAACAAAAAAACTTTAATTAAAGAACAATATTGAACAACTCTGGTGATTTATCATATTCATTATGTTAATATTTAGTGGCATAACCTTTCTGTGCCTGAACAGCCCTCAATCTCATCTGCATGCCC
This sequence comes from Morinoia aosen, assembly GCA_030386875.1. Taxonomy (NCBI): domain Eukaryota; kingdom Metazoa; phylum Arthropoda; class Malacostraca; order Amphipoda; family Talitridae; genus Morinoia; species Morinoia aosen. The sequence goes on from CM059570.1 coordinate 1,167,872, forward strand.
TCGATCAACCTACGGCAATACTCTTGATCCAGACAGTCCCACTCCTCTTTTATTTTACCCTCAAAGTTCTTCCAAATTTCTAATGTTTTCATGCCGTAGTTTGTGCGTGATGTTATGCCAAACATTCTCAATAGGATTAAGGTCTGGAGATTGAGCAGGCCAATTCAAACAGGGGATATTGCACTCCCGAAGAAAGTTTTTCACATTGCGAGCCGTGTGAATAGGCGCATTATCCTGCATAAAAATGCATTCTTCATTTGGAAGATCAATCAATCAATCAATAAAGTGTTGTCCCAGCATTTGGAGGCATTTCCCGGAATTTACCCTGCCTTCCAGCCTAACTAGAGGCCAGGGACCATAAGCACTGATGACACCCCAGACCATCACAGATCCACCAACACCTTGCAGCGTCGATACTGTACACCTGGGTTTAAATTCTTCGCCCTTGTATCGTCTAACGTATTGCCTGCCATCACTTCCAAGCCTATTGAATTTGCATTCATCACTAAACAGAACTTTGCTCCAGAAAAAAGCGTCTGTTTCTTAATGGTTCTTTGTGAAATTTAAGCGACTCTTTCTGTTCTTTGCGGACATCATTGGTTTACGTCTGGCAATGCATACCCTTAGCTTAAACTCTTTCAGCCGATTCTTGACAGTTGACACAGAGCACTTTCCAATAAGACCACACTCTTTACGCAGCTCTGGGGCACTTTCAAATCTGTTGCGATGACTCCGGATTTTGATGGCATGATCTTCTCTGGCCGATGTCACCCTTGGACGTCCACATTTTGGGATGTCATGAACGCTGCCAGTCTTTTGATGCTTTTGCAATGTTAGCCGGACTGTTTTTTCGTCACAATTCAATCGACGACCAATTTCACGGTTGGATATTCCATTGTTGTGTAGTTTAATTATCTCCTTGCGGTTATCAACGGAAAAACGAGGCAGCTTAAAAGCGGACACTGTAGTATATTTACATCGAAATCCTAACATGCGGAGTTGCTTTTTGTCCTGCAGGCTTTTAATATTTTATTTAAAATGACGCCTACATAGTTAATGGGTGGCAGAAAAATAAATTTGAGAATGCATATCTATAGATTAAAAGGCGTAGAATTTTATGGTGTAAAGTTTGCTTCAAATGATTAGTTATATTTGTTATAATTTAAAATATAATAAAAAATAGGCAGTGCGGAGTTACTTCCTGGCGTCTAGCATACTCTTTATACGATAAAAAAACATTAAAGTTCCGTAAATATAGTTGCAAATATTCTCAACGTAAGATTTGAAAAATATGTTTCCACTGAACCAGGTACCTAGATTTTTAACTTTTTTGATGCATTAATTTTATCAGTTCCTACTGCAAGAGTAAGATCTGAAGATTTTTTAATTGCATGATGGATCCGAAAATTATGCATTGTGTTTTACTAGCATATAATTTGAGAACATTTCGGTCGTACCATCATTTCAGGCTAGTCAGTATAGTTTCGGCTTTCGTGTCTGTGGTATTTCCGATAGAGAACTTGTTATTGTAATTTGAACATCATCTGCAAACATTGAGATCCGTGTGTTAGAAGGCATTGGAGGGAAATCATTAATGAAAATAGAAAACAGCAGCGGACCAAGAATGGATCCTTGGGATCACCAAATTTGTTTTGAATGAATGGGGTCAATTTGTTTTTATGCGGACTGCATGAGATCGATTTGACAAGTAACTTTCAAACCATTGCGTGTCTACCCCTAAGTTCAGTATTTTACGTAGAAGTCTATCATGCTCGACTCTATCGAACGTTTTATAGAGATTGAGTAGCAGCAAGAGTGTTATATTCTTTTGATCGATGTTACTGTATATTTTTTCAGAGATGTTGTCTTGAGTGCTAGTGTTTCTTCCAGAGGTGTATTGATTCCGGTGGAGTAGATGTGACTCGTCCAGGTGAAATGGCAGTTGATTTGTCATCACTTTCTCCAGTATTTTGGACACGACAAGTGAAAGACTGATGGGCCTGTAGTTTGACGCTGTAATTAGGTCACCACTTTTATGCAACGGTCTAATAATGGGGTGTTTCCGTTGGTTTGGAAACGTGTTGGTTACTATTGATGCAATAATTATCAGACGAATCCATGGTGCTGTGACTGGGAAACTGTTTTTGATATATTGAAGACTAATACCATCATGTCCAACTGCCTTTGAGTTCTTCAGTAAGTATAAGATATTACTTCACTCCGGTAAATCGACAGCACGTGGTCTCCACCTGACATCAGCCCTCAAAGGTGCAGTGGGGCATGAATTTTTAATTGACGTTTCACTTGGATTGGCTCATATCTCACTGAAAACGTGAGCGCTACTTTTAAAAAGAATGTGTTGAAATCGGTGGCTGCTGCCAAGGGAGCTTCAAAATTACTAATATAGTCTGAATTTTTATATGGGGTTAACTCACTAATGATTTCCCAAGTTCGTTTCGGGTTATTTTTAGCCATTAATAATTCCTGGGGCAGTGAGTTTGTTTCACTTCAGTGATTTTCTTTCGAAGAATTTTTTATGTTCTTTATATCTCTTGCATAAGGTACTGATTGATCTATTGTTTTTGTACTCTCGCAAGTTAGTTTTTCTATTCTGCTCATCTCTTCAATTTCATCAGTAATCCAAATAGTACGTTTTGGCTTTTTTTGGTGACGTAAGGTGCACATTCGTCGAGAGCTGCGGTGAAGTTTTTGATGAAGATGGACACTTGAATGTCAACATCGTCAGATGGCGTCATATTCTGAAATTCGGTGGACCTATTGAGTAGTTTTCTTGAAATAGTTCCGCTGAACAGTGCTTTTTCAAGAGATAAGTCATTAAGCTATATTTTGTTTTTCCTTTGCAATATTAATTTCTTACTATATAGAGTGGTAATCGGAAATAGAAAGTGATATTACTGTACTAAGTATTGCGGTAGGATTTTTTTTGATTGCCAGATCGAGGAAAATTTTTAGAGACTTTAGTGATGCGAGTCGGTTCTTTGACCATTTGTGATAGGCTTAGTTTATACAACAGTTTGCTTAGCTGATTGTTTTTGCCCGGTAAGTCGACATTCAAGTCTCCGAAAGCAGAGAATGACTTTTTTCCCTAATGGATTTCTTTGAAGGTTTCCTCAATGAAATCTAGTGTTAGACATAGGGGAGACGATGGGTGCCGGTAAGGGCTGCTCTTGAAAATAATTCAGGATGGGCCAGTAATGACAGCTCACGAGAACAGAGTTTATTAAAGTAAGTTAATTTTGGCTGATTCCCGGGCCGTCACCCCAGCCGGTCGGAGGGTTCCGCTCTCCATAGGTAGAGAACGGAGGGCGACCCCCTTCCCAGCACCCCGAAGTTTCCCAAGAAACGGCAACCTGTTAGAGAAAGTCACGTATTATAGCCTGAGACTAACGGAGCATGACTCACGCAATATAGAGATGTACAGTACGTTACATGTAATAGAAAGGATGATATTCTTAAAAATACTTTAGGTTTACGCACTTTACGCATTTCACGATAATCATGTTTTAATGAAGAGATCTCATCTGTAATGAATAGTCAAATTTGACAGAAGAACGTAACAAGAACACTTCGATGAAATACAAGTTGCCGTATGAATTTTTTATGGGTTCTCACCTAATTTGTAGGACAATTACAATTGCTCGTAAGGCCTCCCAACGAATGGTCAAAGCTAGTAACGCCCATTACCTCTCCAACCAACCTCCGTCGAGAGTCGTCCCACGAGGAGTCCCGAAGTGGCTCCCGCGTGCCGAGAAGACCCTCTCCCAGCGCAGACCGAATGGATTTAGCTCATCGCGCTGGCTGACTGGCTCCACAAAGATCTACGTTTGGTAAACGTATAGCGTAGGAGCGGCAGGTGTAACAGTTCCCCATAACAGCAGCAGATGTAGCCGTGACCTCAACAGTAGCCGTAGCAGAAGATGTAGCCGTGACCTCAACAGTGGCCGCAGCAGAACATGTAGCCGTGACCTCAACAGTGGCCGCAGCAGAAGATGTAGCCGTGACCTCAACAGTGGCCGCAGCAGAAGATGTAGCCGTGACCACAACAGTGGCCGCAGCAGAAGATGTAGCCGTGACCTCAACAGTGGCCACAGCAGAAGATGTAGCCGTGACCTCAACAATGGCCACTGCAGAAGATGTAGCCGTGACCTCAACAGTGGCCGCAGCAGAAGATGTAGCCGTGATCTCAACAGTGACCGTAGAGACATCACCAACACTGTACCTTATCACAGTACACAACACGGCACATACTTGTAACCGCTGCCACACGGTAAATTGGACAGCCAGAGACAGGGCCTTTTCACTGTGCTCGCTGCTTCTTATCCAGCACTGTCCCGAATTGCTGCGCAGTCGTACGCGCAGAAGGAGCTCTGCTACGCTGTGAACATAAAAGGTTCAACGCAGACGAGCATATCATGAGCCCCTTGAAAACCAAGTTGAAGTCGCATTGAGTCTACTGCAATGCCAACGTCTGGAATGAATAAGAGCAGTTGTAATTTATACGAGGGGAAAATTTCCCGTTTTCTACAGCTGCCAATGATTATGGATTTATGTTAATTTATTTACACTTCTAACCAAACCCTTTCAACGCCATCGCAAACTTTATTCGCTAGAAGTGAAGATGTTCAGTACATTTATTTTACAAAAATACACGATCCGCTACATCAGCTGGTTTTAGCGCCATCGTAGCGGTACAACACGTAATCAGGAATGTTAAAAAATGAACTTTGGGTTCGTGAATCAAACCATGTTTCTGAAACACTTAAGATGTCAATTTCTTCAGTGACCAACATTATTCTGAAGTCATGCAATTTCCCATTCAGGCTTTTAGCATTTATTAGCTTTATTTCGATTTTACTTATATTGGGACCCTTTTTAAAGGTAGCAAAGTTACTATCTCGATGGGATCGTTCCGAGGATTCATCGACCTTGTCTACGTTACCCAGGGTGTTTGGCCCAGCATCTGCTATGTAAGAAAGTCTACTATTTAGCTGGGCAAAGGCAGTTTGTCAAGATGAGGTACCTATACTCTGATTTTTGCCTTGTGTGGCAAGGGCACTGAAGTGATCGTTTTTACGATCCCTTCATCCTTCTCATCCTGTTCATCCAGGATGAGAAGTTTTTGACCGGTCACATTCGAGATCCTTAGTGGTATTTGGTCTACAGTAGCTTGATCAAAATGTTTGTCATCAATGTAATTATTCATGAGAATTTGGATGTCTCCGCTATTCTTGTCAACAAACTTAACATATGTACTTCTGTTTTCTTTGCTCTCCGTTTTGATTCTAGTCATTAAGGAATTGTAATTCCATTTTGATGCTGGTTGTTTCGTCAGTAGATGAGCTACTGCATGAAGGAGGCAGTGTCTATCGGCTTTGGTGGGAAACAGCTCTATTTCCCATGATCATTTTAATTCATCCATTGTAGAATTCATGCGTTCACAAATGGGGGTGTACATGTTTTTTCGTTCTTTTTACATTATAAAAAGGTCCGGAGAGGTGCAGGGAATTAACGTTTTTCTGGCTCTGAATGGGCCGGCGGCTGGGGTGATTTCTTGTATGGGGATCTGCAGAGAAATGGGAAATACTCGTTTCATTTCTATTTTTCTGGTGATGATTGCGCATGCAGTTGGATGGTGGATTTTCCATCGATTGTTGACTGCAATTTTGCAGCGATTTCTCACTTCCTGTTGATTTCACTGTTTCCGAGTATGTGATTGGATGTTGATATATACTCGTATCTGAGAGGGACTTTTCATTCTCTGTATCAGCATCGGATAGCAATGAAAACCTTATTTTTTGTAGGAACTCTGCAATTGTTTGTGGCAGAGGGAGGAGAGGGCTTGTTATTGGAAAGCAAACATCGGGAGGGGAGGGGAGGAGAGGGTTTGTTATTTGAATGCGAACATCGGTTCATGCTGCTGGAGGTTTCACATGGAAAGGCTGTGAACTTAAAACAATCATTCAACTCATTTTGGTGTTTCGCATAATCACTAGAGTGTTCAATTTCTTCATTCAGGTCATGGGAGTTTCAGACACAGGAGATAAAATGTGAAGTTAGTCTCAAAGGTGATCTTAGAGCAATTTGTTGAAGAAAATGATGCGTGTCTTCTCGCGTAATAGTCCAAGTGCGGACATTGTTGTAAGCTTCCTTAACAGTAACAGTTTTTGCATTTGTTCACAGCGGAATCAGTTTACGACCAATTTTTCTGCGCAGACTCGATGCCATGTACAATTGCTGACCACTGCAGGCACTCACCACATAAATATGAGAACAAACATTCTTTATCATGGTGAGATTTTTTAACTTAGTAAGATTATGGGACGAGAGGCTCCAACCTTTGAAACTAATTATATAGTTTCTTAAAAGGAGGTGCGCGTTCAATCTCATCATAGAGATCAATGAGACGTTCGGAAGTTATGGTTTGTATTTTGCATGTGCTATCAATGTCATCTCTGTTGATTTTTGTGAGACTATTGTCTCCAACAAAATAAGTGTCTAGAGGGGATTCCGCATTAGGATGGTTACTCGCAGTTACCACCGGCGTAAAATCATGAGCGCTGATACAATAGTTTAAAGCAAAATGCTGTTCTTTAATCATTCGAATATTTGATACAGTGAATAAAATCGATGCTGGGCTTGGGAGACAATTTTTTCTCAAAGGTTTATTGAGAAATACAGCCGTAAGAGACAGCAGGTTATTTATTTCGTGAACAGTTTGGGAATTAGTCATTTGGAGAGGGTGTAAGTACCCATCTCAAGCGGTAAAAGGTTTGTTTGTATTGTTCTCCAACAAAAATCTTACGTAATCCTCGCAGTTTACGCTCTGAGGTATTTTACTGTCAGTATCAGCTGCTGCGCATGCATTTTCAAACATAACTTCGCCGCCTGAAAGGCCAAAACACAATTTATCATTAAAATTAAAATTAAAATTAGCCCTTTTACTGTCTAACTGGTCGCTCACATCTAAAATTTTATGGTGTTCTAACGATGACGTTGGTGTAGGTGTCTTCGTCGGTGGTGAACAATTTTGAGCATTCTCGGTGACCCAGGACCGGGGAGATGTCGCCATGACGCAATCGTTGGGACGAGACGAAGGAGCTGGCGGTGGTTTGGCAGCTTCCGCCAACGATGAGGTACTTTCTTCACTCGAGATTGTTGACTCTGTGGATGATGAATCTTCTCGGGCACGGTCCAAAGTGGGGGGGCTGCAAGTCGAGTGCTGCTTGTGTGCAATTACTTGAACTCGCTTCGGGTGTGTACATAGTTGGCCCCGAGACTTGAGAAGTTAAGACGTACTTTGAATTATTTCAAGCGGTGCTTGAAGATTTTTCACTCGTTTCGGATGATTCTGATTTTTCGGTCATCACTAGTGGTGCGGTAGAGGTTGAGAGGCATTTGTTTATGTCAGGCTTCATGAACGTCTTAGGCCATTATACACGTGCGGAGTTTTCAGCGTCAATTGACTATAAGTGCACTAAACGCCGCCCATTTGCTCTACCCAAAAAAGACCCAATGTATAATGTTGCTAGTCTTCACAAAATTCCGCACGTGTATAATGGCCTTTAAGAAATCGGGAAAAATTGGCAAAATCTAACGCAAAAGTAGGTAATGAGCCACCTCTAGTTGAAATCTCCGGAATGTGATTTTTTTTAATGACTAAATTTATGGCCTGAAATGAAACTTTATTGAGTTTAAAGGTTTTATATGGATGCCCATCATCATGAACTTGGTGCTGTGTTGTTTTCGATTGCGAAACAATATATTTAAATGAATCGTTGAAGTTCAAAGTTTTTCCCAATTTTTCCCCATTTGAAGCGGTTTTGCGAAGTTTTGAGTGTTTTAATGTGTTGTTAGAGCTTATAAAAATTTATTGAAATTCGCAAGTAAACGTAAGTGGCTTTTTTCGCCTTGAAATTCATATAACTTTTTTACATGACGCGTAATTCATCACTTTCAATGGTTTATATTCGTTTCACAGGAAATTTTATAGAGAACAAATGTGTTTAAAATAGGCGATTTACGTCATGGTGGGATTATTTCATTTCTAACATGTTTTGGTATAGAAAAAAAAATTTGAGTTGGGCTAGAAATTTTCTTTTAAGTCGAGAAATTATAGCGCTCCATGTCGATTTGCAATTGCAATATGTCAATGAGGTTCAGAATTTGAGGCTCAAATCTTCTGCTGCTTGTAGAAGTTGTAATGTGAAAGATGTTTCAACTACAAAGATGTTACAACTAATGTTAAAGTGTCCGCATCATCGTAATAAGTAGGTAAAGGACCTCAAATATAACTGATTTTTTGAATGGATTTGTTAACCCTCAAAAAAATTGTCTTTCTAATTAATAGAGAATTATTTAAATGGGATACTTGTTGATTAAATGTCATTGTTAGGAGAATACATGCTTCTGTGACACTGCAGTCATTTCGGACAGTGACGTGTTACATGAGGTTTTCATGAAATAGATACAAAAACATGACATAAGTTCTTAAAAGTGAAAAGTGTCACCTATCTACAATGAAACGAAACTTGAAAAGAAGTTTGTAATATTGTCTAATGAAAATGAACATGATACGCAAATTTCAAAAGATGAGAACTCGCCAAATTTCGTAATACAAAGATAAATTATACATTTCGTAGGTTTATTACTTTCAAGTGTGTGGGTATTCGATGGTCCAATTACTCCTCAAGGACGCGGACTGCCGTGGCCCTTATGGCATGGATACCAAGCAAGATGGATACTTAATAATTATTATTTGTTGATGTAACTCGTTTCTATTAATGTATAACTCATTTATGTATGTCAAGCTTCGTTGTTACTCGAATCTTTGCATTATATACTTAAATATTGAGTGAAGTGAAAACAGCATTTTTTAGTTGAGTTAGCCCTCGAACCTTAGCTTCAGTGCTGTACATGTTCGGTAATTTTGAGGTCTACTGTGAAAGTTGTTGGTACTGAGTTGAATTACATAAAAAATACTTTGTAAACGTCTCTACATGAAAGTAATGTATTGAGGATAATTTGTGGTCACGCAAGGAAAAAGATATGATCATGAATCATGAAAGACCTCATTTTGAGAAATTAAAATCTGACAATCTCTCATACGAACCCAGATTATGATGCTAAGTTCTTTGGGCGGTGTAAACCAGTCAAGCTAGTAAATTTGATGGGAGGATCGATTTCATGTTTTTCTGGAGGTAAATTGAACATATATGGGTTGAAATCGCGAACTTGAATTCATCTATAAATTCGAGAAATCGCTCATTCCACTTAGTTCGATGCGAAATTTGCATGAAACTTTAATGAGAACTCACTTGTTGTATGTCAAGCATTGTTGTTACTTCACAGTTTGCTGTAAAGATTTCGATATTGAGAAACTGCATAACAGGATTTATTAGTTCAGTTACCCCTCAAAGCTTTCATCCAGCAGCGCATATCTTCAGTTCTTTGAAGATACACTATGAAAGTTGCCTGGTAGAAAAATTGATTTTGAAACTGAACGAATAATCGATGCCTCTTAGTTGTGTCGAAAATTGCATGGAACTTGCGTCGTTATGTTGAGTCGCGATTGGTGATGCATATGTGAACTCGGTGGGCAAAAAATGTAGTATTAATTAGGCATATCATCATGTGTATTGGAGGTAGATGTTCGTCAATTTGGTACAATGTACATCTGTATGAGTTTTGTTTGTGCTGACATTTTGAGAACGGACCTATCGATATGTTGGGGAGAATGAGTTATTTTCGGAAATTCAATACACGTTTAAATGGACGATTAAATGTACTTCTAAATTACCTAGAGAATTGATTTTGGTCTCAAATGAAGCGTAATGTCGAAAGCAAGGTGTGAATGTTGGTGAGGAAATTAATTTTATTCATAATTGGTTGATATATGGGGATATGAGTTTGTGAAATGTTTTTGCCCTTATTTTGTCATTGGAACGTGTTTTGAACCGTTTTTTGAGTAATTTCGGCCATTTCGATCTGTGTAATGATCACGGATTTGGAAAATTTAGGGAAAAGTTCGATAAAAGTGTACGGATATGAAAATATTATTATCAATGCAAAACGGGATGCATATGAGAATTGCTGCAAATGAAAATGTCAGTACCATGCGGACAGGTATTTTTGAGGCTGTTAGTGAAGTGTAGGGGGTAAGTACGGTGAAAAAGGGTGAAAATGAGACAGAAATGGATTTTTTTAGAGTTTGAGAGTGTTTCTAAGGTAAATGCAGTGCCCCTCGAGTATGACTGATATAAGAGCTGCAATGATGCCGCTCTGCGAGGTGCGTAGCACCCGTAGAGCGGCGCAAGAAGTCAGATGAAATTTTCTCAACCTTCGAATTTGACCGCGCGACGGCGCGTCCCATCATTAGTAACCTAATGAAGATGAACAGGTGGCGATGTATTTTTTACGAAATGAGAATTATCTTCCGTTTTGATGTGGTATTGCGATGGTATTTTGATTTTGTGACGATTTTTATTTGATTGAGGATGAATGATTGTTTTGTTTTAGATTGAAGCAGGATTTGATGATTTAAGGGCTCTGCGTGAATAACTGAGGCGCCATCTGATGTATGTAAATGTAACGCTCATTGGAATCATTTATTCGTGGACACAAATATATACAGTATTGGGTTTTTGGGGTTCATTTGAGAAATTATTTATAGTAATTGGATGTGTCATGAATTTTGTGACTATTTTGCGTTCTCTGTTGAAGGTTTTAAATGAATTTTCAGGACGAAAGGATATTTCTCTCATACGAAGGTGAGTGATCTGTTTTGATATGAGAAGTGGCAATTTATGTGAGTTACGGGAAGCCTAATTTTCGTGCGTCTGGCTTTGGCGGATTTTTAAATAGCTATGATAGCATTGCATGTATTTTTTTAAATGCATATATAAGTAGAATTATGAATGAGGCTCATGTGATTGAAATTGGTTATAGGTAAAATTGAATGTATTCTGGGCGAATGAACGATCATATTGATAGGGTTTTAAGCATGTTCGACCTTAGGTGAATTTGGGATTTAATATTAGAATTTCATTCTGTCACTACTCTGTTTAGAGTATTGTTAAGAAACTTGCAGTCGCGCTTCATACTAGGGATTTAGGCAATTTTAAGATTTGATTCCGGTGAAAGTATGTTCTTGTGTGTAGGATAGGTGAAATGACGTTGTGTAAATATGTAAGAAGCGGAGGTTGGACGTTAAGTTGGAAGGAATTAAAGAAGAGGGGTCGAAAATGAAACATTAAAATAGGATTGATTAGGTTATAAATTTAAGTTATGATAAAATAGTTTTTTCTAGAGTGAATTAGGCTAGGTTGGGATAGATTTTTTGGGTTAAGTTACGTCCAGGTGTAATAGTGAAACTCATTTCTTCGTGGATGAATTGTGACTTGTGTAGTCATTATTAAATGAAGTTACCAGCAGGTTCGTTTGGTTAGAATGTGGTAAAGAAGAAACAGGTTAATGTAGTGATATTGAATCTTTTGTTATGTGGTTAAGTTTAGTTTTTGTGGGTTTGAGTTTGTTCACTTGGTGTTTATAAATGTTCACTTATGAGTTGTTTTTTGTACATGTTATTGGTAAACGAAATGTTGTTGGTGTTTGAAAGTTGAACATAGAGCTCGGAGTGAAACATATTTTACATATCGTTTTGTGATTTGAGACGATGGTGTATCTGTTTGTGTTGGCTAATTGCGGTTATTTTTGCAAGTGTGCGCGACATATATATGTGTGCATGTGTGTATGTGGGTGTGTGAGTGTGTGTAGGAGTGTGAGCGTCTGGGTTTTGATGTGTTTGTGTGTGTTTGTGTGTGTGTGGTCCGCCCCCGGTCTATGCTGGTTATTGAAATCCAAATTAGAGCGGAAAATTAGCTGTCAAAATAACAGGGAATGAAGGCTTAAGGGGAATAGATTACTCAACCACATTGTTGTTGATAGGAGGGAAGGGGCGGTCACAATGTACAACACACCCAACCGCTTGGTGTCACATCAAGTTGCCACCAAGATGACGCGAGCAGAAGGGAAGTGTCATGAAAACACCGGTGCACGAAAATGGGGGAACAACTGACGATCAACGAGCAGGAAAGTAGCTGGCTAAGCAGTGCAGACTCAATTAGTGTGTTATTCTTTGTGGATTTGCCGCTAGCAGTGCGGTGGAGTCCAAGAAAATAATGCCCGCGAGAAACGAATTGCTGAAGCATTACTTTAGAAGTAATCTTGCAAAGCGCCAACACTTCGGAGACTTTTCGCATTGTGTACATTTTATTTCGCATTGTGTGCTTTCAACATTTGTGGGTCATTCTATCCCTATTTCTTTACATCGTCAATTGTAACGCAAATGTTTGGCATCGCATGAGTGTGGGTTTCTCACATTTTGTTTCCCATTATGTTTCAATTTTTGTTTGTCATCTATATAATTCACGTGTTCATTGGCAGACTTGAATTTAATTTTCTACAAATCATTTTCAGTAACAATGGTTTTTCGAATAATCTAATCTCTAAAATCATAAGGCTATTTCTAGACAAAAACATTTGCCGACCTACTCTGAGATAACTGTAAAGAAAACGAAATTCTATTGTAACTTGTTTTTTTATGGTGCACAGTCCGAGAAGCTAGCCAGTGAAGTTTCTAAGCTGGTGGAGAAATTTTACAATTGCTTAGATTTTATTCCAATATTGACAAACAAGCGTACTATAGGATCGTTTTTTAGATTTAAAAACCGTCTACCTACTGAACTGTGCTCTCGCATAATTTACAAGCATTGTTGCCCGCTGTGCTAGCTACGTGGGCTGCACCCAACGCAGTTATAGAGCTAGATTTTTCGAGCACGTTGGTAGGAGCTTCAGAACGGGTAGAGTTTTAGCTAAGCCATCTTTTTCGGCCATTAGGGATCACGCAGAGCGGTGTAGTGTAGTGTAATAGTAAGCAACTCTGATTTTTCAATTTTAAGTTTCTGTGCAAATAAAACGACCTACATATACCTAGAATCTCTTTACATTAAAGGATTGAAACCAGCTCTAAATTCAATGTTGTCATCATTCCAGTTAGAAATTGCCAGATATTAAAAAATTAATTGCAGTATAATCTCTTCATTCCTTTTTTTGTCCTATTTTAAGTTGTATTCTGTTTGTCTTTGGCCTTGTTATATTTTCTGTATTTCTATTCGCTTTTACAGGTGTTGATAATGGCTTGAGCTTGAAGCCAAAACGTTCACGCATGAAAATAATTTTTAAATTAGCTATCTTTGCTATCATTTTTATAATAAAAAAATAGAATTGGACTGATTTGAAGATCCTGAAATGCTCCTATTTATCGAAAAAGGAGTAAGAGGTGGGATTTTTACGATATCAACACGATATATATATATGCAAACAATCCATAGATTTCGGAAACATTCGATAAAGGAAAACCAAATAGCTTTATCCCATATACAGATGGAAATAACATTTAAGGCTGGGCTATGTGCCAAGCACTACTAACAGGAAACTTTATATGGAAAGATCCAAAATCGAAACTTAAAGTAGATAAATGTTATATATTTGTAGTTGATTTAACTTATCCAGAAGACTTATCATTCTACTCTTAAGTGTGGTAACTTCTACCCTCCATGTCCAATGGTTTGTAATGCATTGACAGTCCAATGGTTCCCATCGAAAGAAGCATTAAAATCTTTGTCATTAATGATTTCTTCCACATTACAAACATTCTCATTCGAAGAACAACAGATGTTCTGCTCATCAAACTAAACCAAACCCTGCTTATTGTTAACACCTCCAAGTATGTCGATCAAATCAACTACAAAAATCACTTGGATTCCATCAACCAGATTTTCAACAACAATGACAGACAAGGTTTCAATAGCATCATTTACAGTAATAGAAGCAACTGCTGACCCCTTACCATTGACTTCAGAACCATCGAATCTGACAACACTCTCTTCACCAACAACATTATCCACTAGTTTGTCACTAACAATAGCAGTCGTCAGTAAACTACCACTTTGAGCACAGTTCACCACAATAACCTTATAAAAAAAAAATTAATAAAATTTGATAAACTAGTTCTCTATTGGCGAATTTTTTACTTTTCATAAGAAGAAAAGAAAGAAAGAAAAAATGTTTATTTCCAAGTTGTCACATGAGATACATGCCAACATATTGGCTTTTAAAAGTTTCTTAAATATAGAGCATCCTAAAACAAATGTTCCATACGAGGACTACTAATTGACAAACCATCCGAGGTGTACAAGTAGATAAGCCATACGAGGCATGATAATAGACAAACTATACGAGGTGTACTAATAGACAAACTATCAGAGGTGTACAAGTAGATAGACCATACGAGGAATATTAATTGACAAAATATACGAGGCGTACTAATAGACAAACCATTCGTGGTGTGCTAGTAGTCTAACAAAAGTTCTATACTAGAAGTAATAATTGACGAACCATCCGAGGTGTACAAATAGATAAGCCATACGAGGTAATAATAATAATAGGCAAACTATACGAGGTGTACTAATAGGCAAGCTATCAGAGGTGTACAAAATAGATAGACCATACGAGGCATATTAATAGACAAAATATACGAGGCGTACTAATAGACAAACCATACATGGCGTGTCAATAGTCTATCTCTGTCAAGGGTAGTTGAATGAGAAATGAAAAATATGCCCTAAAAATATGCAAAGCCTTATCACCACCAAAAACATATTTCATATCTTCTCGATATTTACCTCATCATGCGGACATGGGTACATGGAATGAAATAGAGATACAGTGTAAGCCGGTTACCAATCATGATTGACAAATATCTACAAAATATTGGTAGAAATGGGTAAACAAACATATATTCAGTATCAAAATTCATAGCTTGTACAACATACGGACAGAAAGATAATTTTACTACGATTCATATGCTCAAATTTCACTTTATTTCAATAATTATATTTGACATTAATCCGATTCACAGAAACTCCCTCTGAGGAAGTGATAGCTCTATTTTTGAATCGTTTCGCTATTGCAATAAAATTTATTAACCGGATGGTTTTTGCGTAAAGAAATGAAATAGAAACATGTAAATCTATTTATGTAGATACATATATATACCTACACACGTACACACACATGTTAATATATATACTTATTGAAAATGAAATATTAGAAAAAATACATATATAAGATAAAAGATAAAAGCAACCTACCATCTACTACACAGAAAATGACAGTTGAGCTCACTGTTCTCCTAAGAAATTTTTCGCAAAAAAATAACTAAAAGGAAACGAAGACTTCGAAAAACATAAAAATGAGCTGGTTTTTAATTTCTTCACAGAAATTTTTAAGAAAAAACTGGTTATAGTCAAGAAGCAACACAACTCTTCAGCATTATATGGACATGAGTACGTGGGATAAAATGGAGTAACATTGTGGCCGGATATCACATCTGAGTAGAGAATATTCACAAAATTGGCACATATGGGTAGATTAGGCCTTGATTCAAAGTGATAATTTTAATTACAGAAATTTAGAGTTTTTTCCGATTTGAAGGTTCAGTGCTAGTGTGCGCTGAACGCACGGAAAAACAATAAAAAAATAAAAAGACTAAATGCCATGCTTAAATTACCCCCTTCCCTCCAGAGATTAACTAGAATAACTAGAAATTACTTACACAAACGATCAACTCACTTATAAATATAAATTTCAATTTTCTCAACCTCCCCTGTTGGTATAGTATCGTAAGTGTCTAATAGTATATGCCATTAATTTTGCTCTGTTCGTGAGCATTTTAGAAAACCAAATAGCTTTATCCCATTCACAGATGCAAATAACATTTACGGCTGGGCTATGTGCCAAGCACTACCAACATGAAACTTTATATGGAAAGATCCAAAATATTTATTTTTAATTTTTTTTATTAACAGCTCAACGGATTCTCGTCTCAAAGTATTCTCTCACGTTATTAATCTGTTTTTAATATCAGCATTACCATCCACCAATTCCTGCGATAACAATAACAATTCTAAAATTTTACATACTGGCGGAACGTTTGAGAAAAAGGAATATAAAATATTATTCAAAGAATCGTTGAGATATGAGCCGTTAATTGCGCTACAATGAACGAGTATTGAGTAACCAGACATTATGTTCACTATATTTATACTTTCAAGTTCTCCAACACTTTCTAAGATAGTTTCTCTAAATCTTAACAATATATTTGAAAAGTTTTCTTTATTGAAAAATACTTTCAACGTAGATGAATGAACTATAGCATATTTTGAATTTTGAAATATCAGTATTTGCTTTAATTGCAACACAACCAACAACATTGTTTTTTGAATGAATTCGTTTATACTTTCTATTTCATGACAACCTATTGGAATTGTAGTTACATTTTCAACGCCATGTAATTCATAATAAAATTTATTGCTTTTTTCATCAATGTTAGGTATAGAATGATACATGTCTAACCCAACCAGGGCCCTTTCGTGAAATATAATTTTATCCAATTCAATCGCTGGACTAAAATTTATAGCAACGTTTGTTTTTTTCTATCGCTAATTACAATGCTCTGAGATTTCATTTTTTAAACAATAAATCATCAAACATCTTAAACTCAGCGGTATTCAATAAACCTAGCTTTAAAAGTTCAAATGTAAGTATTTGCAGTCCATTAAAAACTCCTGTATTTCCAATGTTAAACGAACCGAACAATAAGTGCTGTCTTTTCACAAGATCGTTGATATTAGATGGTAATACAATAATAACTGATCCTGAAACATCTTAATCTTCTCTGGGAGAATGACGAGAAAGTATAGGAGAAGATATAGGAGAAGGTCTAGAAGTTGGAGTTGATCTATAAGTAGGCCGTAGTGAAGAGTCGAAAAATGAACTAGATCAGGGACTTTGGTGTCGACTCGAACTTGAGGATTCTACTCCTCTTGGATTTGTTGAAGGACTTGGTTCAGGACTTGGTTCACGACTTGATTCACGACTTGATTCACGACTTGATGAATTTGCTGATCTAATTTTTTCAACCGCAGAATGAGCCTTTCTTCGTTGAACTGTTTGATAAATTTATCGTTTTTCTCCCCCCTATTTGCTTTTACTGTATCGTCTTCCCTCAAATAGGCATCAGTTGAATACAACATCTCATAATAATTTTTTTATCTTCGCCCTTGAAATTCGTAAGTTTTTGCTTCGTTAATAGTCCCACAATCCAGTTGTGCTTTCGTTTAATTTATCTCTAATTTCAAAATCATTACCCAGAATACCTATCTTTTTATTTCCAAGCATAACTTTACGTCCATCCCATCGAATGCCGAATGCTTAGTCATACTCATTTCCAGGTTTCCATGCAAAACGCAAGAAATTCAATGCGATAGGTCCAACAACAGTTTTGGATTCAGAAGAGGGTAAAGATAGATTCTCAACAGGTTTTCCTTCGATAGATTCAAGTTTTTCCTTGAGGTATATCTTTTATTGTCGAATTTGTTTAGTTTAGTCAATAATTTTTCCATCAATGGCTTGTAAACTTTTTTAACATCATGGTATAACTCTTGTTTGATTATTTTATTATTTGCGAATTGCTTTTTTCAACTTTTTTGTTACGTTTAATAAATTTGATTCAGTTTTGATATCAATTAAAAGCAATTTTTTAAAAAGAAAAACTCTAAAAGACTTTAAGTTATTATAAGTTTACTCTGCATTGACAATAAGTTTAGTTGCTATGATTCATAATGGCTCATCATAACCTTTCCACTTGACCAAAGGTTTTCCTTTAGTCTTCTTAAGATTTTTCTCAATTGCATAAACATCACTACTATATTTTGAAAGTTCTTGTTCATAAAAACCTCCTTTTATTTCTTCACCATCCATGTCTTTTGATCTATAAGTAATTAGTTCCGTAGACAGTATTTCAGATATAATGAATCTCTCATTAGTGAAATTTGGCAACTAACCCTTCCGAAAGTCTTTACGGTTTTTACTAATCTTTACCATTTTTCTTCCCCTATTTTGAGTTTCGGTGATGTGAAAGTTGGTTCAGTTGGAGGAAATAATTTATTATAGACCTTTTACTGTTCTTTCCCAATAGAGCTTGGTGAAGTGTCATTTTCATTGATCTTTGATAGCTATTATTATAATTTTGCGGGGAATCTTGTGAAATATTCACCCACTCTTCAGTTTTCATTTGTGTAAAATATTTCCACATTTTAGTTTTTAACGTCCTGTTGAAGCGTTTCACAACTTTCGCTTCGGTTTAATTTTCTGGACTAAACCACTGAATGTTGTTTCTTAAAGAGGTATTGAGTGGATTCATTTGTAAATTTCAAGTATTTATCCGCCTGAAATTTAAATGGAAATCGTGTTTTAAACAGTTTCAAAAAAATGTTTTGATGTCTTCTCCTGTCTTCTAACTTATTAGAATCGCCCATGCATATTCACTGAAAATGTCAATTACCGTTAAAATATAGTTTTTTCTTGATCTTTGTAGTTTTGCATGTCAACCAAACCAGCTAGCCATTGATGATCAATTCTTGATACCTTCACCCTTCTCGTTTCAAAATTATGTTTTATTGGTTTATGTAGAGTGTGAGTTGAAGATTATCCAGCTGAGTACAGAACATCTCAATGACTGCATGAAATTCAAGGAAAAAAAATTGAATTGCAATACTGAGATAACCCAGATATTTTATCAAGTTTCTTTCATTCCAGTATAACCGGTATTAGAATTATAATATAAGTCATTCAAGATTTTATCACCCACTTCAGTGAGCGTGTTTAGACGTTTTTTGAAAATCAAAGCCTTGTCCAACTCTTACCTGCCATAATTGCGTTAATTAATTTAGTATCTTGTCGAACATATTCTGGTTCATTTTAATCAGTTGAAATTTCAGCGGCTCTTTTCGCTAGAATATCATCAGCATAATTTTTGTTTTCATTTTTGGATGTTGTGAGTAAAATATGTCATGATGCTTACAAGCCTGATCATGTGAGTTAACTCCTTGATAACCTTCTTGAATTCACTTCTGCACCTTAGTTCCTAGACCGCAAAATGAGTAAGTATGTTTATTGTTGAATGAACCGTTCGGTATTTTTTCTGATTGAATATTAGATGATAATTTCAAATTCATTTCAGGTAATGGAAGTTTTCGAAGCATCGTATTTATAAAAACCGTAAAGACTTTCGGAAGGGTTAGTTGCCAAATTTCACTAATGAGAGATTCATTATATCTGAAATACTTTCTACGGAACTAATTACTTATAGATCAAAAGACATGGATGGTGAAGAAATAAAAGGAGGTTTTTATGAACAAGAACTTTCAAAATATAGTAGTGATGTTTATGCAATTTAGAAAAATCTCGCGATAGCCGTGTGCTATAGGTTCCGCCGCCGTGCGGCCGGGACCCGGGTTCGAAACTCGGCACTGGCAGTGGCGATTTTCTCTGTTGGGTATAGGAGAAAAATTCCAAGCACAATACCCCACTCTACCCAGGTGTCTGAAATGGGTACCGGTCTTGACCGGGGGAAAAGCGTCATGGCGTCCTGGCGTTAGTTATAAGGCATTTGAAAATCCAATGTACAAGGTGATATGTATCAGGCTTGATTGGAAATAAAGCATCCGTAGATGCCTTCATTATAATACCTTTCCCAGTTTTTTCTTCATTAAGTTATGATTTAAATCACTCAAATACGATTCATTTTCAATAGGTAATAAATTTGTGCTATATAAGTCATTATTTTTGTAGACAATAATTTTTTATACATTACTTGAATCTCTTGTGATAATTACCATTTAATGCAATCTTTTTTTTATTTTTAGTATATAATCGGGGGTAACACTTTGGATATTGAGCATCGTTTTGTATATTGTTTTATTATTCAATGCTCTTTTATATTCATTCATTGTGATATTGTTCTCAGTTATGTTCTTACTTACACCTTTTGCTTTCTAACTCACGGAATTTTTCGTTTAGTAACAATATAGTGTTGCTCTGAGACCGACGAAGTCTTCAATAGGTGTTCTTAAAGTTTGGTCTTTCATGTTCCCAATTACTTTCTTATTTTTAGTTGAATATAGGAAGTGTTCGTCAGAATAGTTTGATGTTTCATACAAGTCTTTATTTCTTTCCATATCTTAATACAAATCTTTCGTTTTTATATCATAACATAATGAATATGCAACTGTAAACAATAACTTTGCCTTATTGTCATATTTCTTCTTATTATGATTATAATGGAAATCGTAGATAAATGTTTTTGTGGGGTTTTTGTCGCCACCCACGAGTTACATGGGCGGTCCGGTTGTCGTACCCTGCGGCAGTAGTCGTACCCTGCCGCAACCGCCTCGGGTGGCTGATGCGCTGCCTCGGCAGTATCGCTATGCAAGTGGTTGAGTGCAGACGCGCGTGCTTTCGTCCTTCGTTCGTGTTATCTTCGCTGCGATCGGTACCTGTGTGAGGCCGGCAGTGCCTTGCTTCTGTTTCTTTGGGAGAACCGGAAGGTGCAACAGCTGAGGCAGCTGTTTTGCGGTTGCTGTTAAGGTGATGGCACCCAGCAACGGTAAAGGTAAGCCAACAGTTTTACTTATATCTAATACAGATAACCTTACAGAGATTGGTTTTTCAAATTTTAGTCTTTGTTTATGCATACGACAAGCCATCAAATTTTCTGAGAATACTGTAAAAATGCTCAAGTTTGGTTCATTTGTTAATTTAATTAATTCTTTTTGTGATTTTACCATAACACATATCTACTCTATTTCTAATATCTTCCATTGTTTTGCCAAATACTGAATTGTTCATTAGTTTGTAGAAGTTTTTTTTTCAAATTCAGATTTAGCTAGCTGACGCATTTTTTTACTGATATCAATATATAATTCCGTACGTGGACTTTCATCAAACTCTAATATTCTGTGAATTTTCTCTAACTTCAAAGCTAGGTCTAGATATTGTGTCAGAGATTTAAGATTTACAACATATTTTTCTTGTTTTCCAAGATATGGAATTGATTTATTTACTACGTTTACTATGATATTTTCTGGAACTAATAGTAAATCATTATGTAGAGCTATGGAATCATTTCCATAGGCGTCCGGCCGCCGCTGCCGGACGGTTGCGAACGGCCGGCTTCAGTGTGTTGCCGACAGTCGTACAGTGGAGACGTAGGTTGCGTACCTGATTTCGAGTTGCGCCTCTGCTTATTATCGTGAGGCTGTCTGAGCTGTCTAGTTCTGCGGAGAACCTAGAGTTATTGCAGTGGGGAAGCTGCGCAGTTGTCCGAGGTGAGAGTGCCCGGCAACTGGTAGGAGTGATCTTATTGCTCCGGGTGAGGTGACGGCTACACCTCTGAACAGTCGTACCTGCTGGCACGGCCGGCCTAGGAGCGAGAACGACTGTGTGAGAGGTAAGTCCGAGTGCTGGTAGGCTCGCTACCGTCGTACTCGTGACTTTATTTTCCGGCTAAAGACCACAAGCTATCTGGGCTTTTAGCGTTAGTCTGTGATAGCCATCTTTGTTGCTAACAAGATGGCGGCAGCTGGAAAGACTGTGACGGCTGAGGCGGCTGCGGCTGCTGAGAAGGCTGCGGTGGCCGGGGCTGGCGATCCAGGATTGCCAGTGCCGCCGGCGGGGAGCATGCCGTGCTTGCTCGTGGACGTTAGAACGTTGGCCTACGTCCTGACTCAGGCGCGTGGTCCGATCCTGGATCGGTTGGCTAAGCAGCTGCCTAAGTTGACCGACGATGGATCGATCGATACGCTGGAGTGGCTGGAGAATCTGGAGAGGCTCTGCCAGCTGGAGCGCGTGGCGCCGACCGACATAATTGGGTTCATGCTTGACGGCAACACCGCTCGGGTGTTTCGCTCCATGACTGTCAGTGATGTTGCTCATTGGCAGGTAGTTAGGTCTATGCTAGCCGCGCAATTCGCGTTGCCTTTGCAGGAGGCTTATAAGGGGTACACCGAACGTCGGCTTGGAGCTGGCGAGTCGGTGGACGTATACCTGGATGACTTGGCGCGTCTAGGTGGGAGAGTGGGTTGACTTAAGGAGATTTGATCTTTAGACTCAAATTTTACGAAGGTCTCACTACCGTGGCAGTATATCTTGGTCTCACCACCTTGGTATTCTTGGGCAGTTAGGCGTGAGGACGCGTATACTGCGCCGTTCGACGCTGCGGTGTCGAAAGTGCGGGAGAGAATGGCTGCACAGAGGGCTGTGGCCGGGTGAGGCCAGGGGGCCGAGCTTGGGGCAAACCTTGCTGCTTCGGGGAAGCAGGGAAGTGATGGCGGGGGTGCTTGCTACCGCTGTGGCAGTGCGCACCGCGTGAGGGTGTGCCCGCAGAGGCTAGGTAAGGCGGTGCCTGCTGGCAGAGGAGTTGCGAAGGCTCCCGCCAGAAAGAAGTCCGCATGATTTGCGTGCGGAGAGACCGGGCATTTTGTCCGTGACTGTCCCACTGCAGCTCCGTCTTGGATGGTAGCTGGGGCCTCAGTTAGTGGGTCGGGTTTCTCTGCGGAGGATGCCAGTCGGGACGACGCGTCCTCCTCAATGGAAACCACGTAAGCCGGGCTTACCAGGGGTTTCCTCTCTCCGAGGGAGGTGACGGTGCCCCTTCGGAGAGAGGGACCTTGAGCGGCATTAGTGTATCGCTGAGGCGGGGTGAACTGGGATCGCTCGGAGCGACTGGTGTTACGACTAGGAGTCGTTTGCCAGTCGTTCGTGCCAGTATTCTTGGTGTCTGGTAGACTCAAGTAGCGAGCGGACGGTGGTTTGTCCACGGGTGGTGGTAGGCCAACGCCTCCGACCGGGGCAGCCGTTGATAACGGCGGACGGCAGAACTTCCTGTAAGGGGAAGCACTGTCGTGTGGTTGTCGGGTTTCAAGGGACTTGTTTTAGTATCACTGCGCTGGTCGTGCCAGAGTTGGGGAATCTTGGCGTTGACTGTCTCCTAGGGAGTGATGTTATTGATCACATGGGGGCGTCACCGTCAGGAGAGACCCTGACTCGAAGTATGCAGTTGACTGGGGGAGATCCTTGGCTACTGGATACTGTAGGGGGTCCAGCAATGGATTCGCCTGTGCCAAGCTGGGAGCCGGCCTGGTGGCAGGGGCGGGGTCGATGGATTCGAGAGGTCCGCCAGCGCCGATCGAGGTTGTCGACCCTGACTTTGTTGCTAGGTTCGCTGACGGTCGGTGAACCGTCAATTGGCAGTGGTCCGAGAAGCCGCCCGAGGGGTTGCAGATTCGGATCGCGAAGTACGGATGTACTCGGGCGCCTCATGTGCGTGAGCGTTATGACGCGGAGATTCAGAGTTGGATCTTTATGGGTTGGTTGAGGCGGTGGTATGGCCTCATCCAGGGCGTCATTCCGTTGCTGGCCGTCGTGCAACCAACGAAGGACAAAGTCCGTCCGATCATGGATTATCGTGAGTTGAACGGCTTTGTCGAGTGTCATACTGGTGATGACAAGGTCGCTGTGTGGGGCGACAAGATTCAGAAATGGCGGCAGCTGCGGGGCGAGCTTAAAGGTCGTCGACCTTAAGTCTGCGTACCTTCAGATCCACGTTTCCGAGGATCTGTGGCGATACCAGGTCGTGAAGTTTAAGGGTGTGCCGTACGCTTTGACGCGATTAGGCTTCGGCCTCTCTTGTACGCCTCGAATCATGACCGTGATTCTCTGCAAGGATCTGTCGTTGAACGACCGAGTTCGTCAAGGGACGGACCACTATATCGATGATATAGTGGTTTGTGAGTCCGTTCTCAGCGTGCAGGAGCTCCGGGAACATCTGGCGAGGTACGGACTTGTGACGAAGGAACCTGAGAGCATGGATGGAGGCCGGTTGTTAGGAATTTCTTTACGGGAAGATTCCAATGGACATCTTCGGATG
Organism: Morinoia aosen; assembly: GCA_030386875.1. Lineage (NCBI taxonomy): Eukaryota > Metazoa > Arthropoda > Malacostraca > Amphipoda > Talitridae > Morinoia > Morinoia aosen. The sequence goes on from CM059570.1 coordinate 1,191,780, forward strand.
TCGAGGGGGACTGCTCTCTCCGAGTTCGGTTCGGTAAATGCCGGCTTAACGAAGAGAGGGCTGTTTTCCTTGTGTGGCCGGCTTGTCTGCCATTACCCCGTGGCGGGGTAGCTGCGTCCATGTTGCAGTTTTTTGAAACGGTTGGGAAGCAGCGGCTCGAGGGACGACTCGGTTGACAGTTCTGTCAGCTTATTGGCTGAGGAGCTGTTGGCGCGAGCTCGTCGGGAGGACCCTGTTGGGGGCGTTTGGGGTGTCGATCCGCATGGTACGGTTACCGTGTGGGCTGATGCCAGCTCCCTCGGAGTCGGTGTGGCTCTTGAGGTCGATGGCCGCATTGTTGAGGAAGCGTTGCAGCTCCGAAAAGAGTCAGACCATCTTTACATCAATGTAGCTGAGTTGGAGGCGGCGGTTACGCGGTGTATCAATTTGGCGTTGGCTTGGGGTTTTAAAGCCTTCACGGTCGCCAGTGATTCCCGGATAGTCGTCAAATGGATGGATAGCACTGTCGATGGCCGCAATCGTGTTCGCACGAAGGGCGCGGCGGAGATGCTCGTGAAGCGACGTCTTGGGGTGATCCGCGAGACGATCGCTCAGCATGGTCTGGTCGTGTCTGTTCGCTTCGTTTCGACGGTCGAGAACAAAGCCGATCAGATGATCAGGACACCTAAGAGGTGGCTTAGGTCCTTCATCAGTTTTTCTTTTTCATAATGCTTCAATCAGGGGCTGCGTCTCTGTCGATAATTTTGAAAGGTATATAGAACGGATGACTGAGGCTGGTAGCGGAGCTTGTCTGCATTGGTTGAGACACGTCATTTCCAAAAGTAACTAGGATGGCGTGCTGTCTCCCAGCGTTATTTCAACAGTAGCGTTAGTTTGTTTTTTCGCCCTAACAAACAAAACGTTTCGTTAGTGCAGGTTTTAGGGCGTCGTATTTACCCTTTGCCGGGGTTTTAAACAGTACCTGTTGTACTCTGGATATGATGTGCGGGCGTAGCCTTCCGAAGAGCTCCTCGAACTTAGAAGCCTCATCCAAATTTGAGATTTGTGCGAGAAAAACCTCGCAGTGAATGAGCCATCCTTTAATATCACCGAATTTTAATAACCGGACATCTCTCCCAGCCGTGCTCCCATCTGCCGGGTCACTCTGGGGTCACAAGTGTGGTATTCTCTCTGAGGCTACTTTAAGCTCCGGGCAGACTAAGAATATCTAAGGAATTTGAATATCAATTCTCGAAGCGAGTGTCTAAAGTACCAATGAACCCGACAGGTCAAGAAAATGCAACTGGAATAATGCCGTTCTATTATGAAATAGCCATCAGTGACGGCACACGAGGAAAAGATTGCTGGCACTTAGTAACGCACCAAGAGACGTCTTGAAGGACCATCAGGTGATGTGGAGTTACAGTACGGATGGCGGTAGAATGACTATTGAGTGCGAAGCGGCGGTTGATGCAGTAGGGACTGTTGTTGGTGGAGCGTCTTCGGTGAGTGTTGTGAAGATCAGAGCGGCTTTAAGAAAATTGGAAGAGCTACTTCTGCACTTCCTTATATGAGGCCTGGTGAGGTGGTAACACGCTGAGCATGCGTTTCCATTAGTTCGTGGTTGAGTGGCGCTGAGGCCAATCCAAAAGCTGCATTGAAGCCCGCCGTTACGTGACATGTCGGCTGGTCGCTCGAAGCCTGTGTGGTGGTGTACAAGTGAACGGCTTGGTAAAACCACCCAAAGGGTTTTGCGTCATGCTATGCATCCACTGGTTCAATCCAAACTCTTTTGTTTGGATTAACAGACATTCGGTTTCATTAAAAATACGCCTCAAATAATCTTTGCTGCCAAAAAATCTTTCCATGTTTTCGAGTATTACAACGTAGATCAGGACACTTTCCCATTGTATTGTGATTTATTGACGAACTTGAAGTAGTTGGTAGAGCTTTTTTCACATCAGTTAACGAATGTTTGGCGCATTTGATCTGTTTAGATTGGCTGAACTGTAATTCCTTATGAACCCTAACATCCCATTCTTGGAAGATGCTATCGTGATCTTCCTCAGGATCATCATTTGCCTCGTGTGCGTCAGTCTCTTGAACATTATATTTCATTGTGTAATATACTTTGTTCAGCAAACCCTGGTATATTGTTAACACACCCACAAAAGTATGTATAGTAGTAATCACTAATCACATGATTTGCATAGCAACACCTAGTACATGACTAGTGATGCAAAAAAACGGTTTTATTTGATTGCGGTTTTTTTGCAAAAAAACGTGTTTTTTATGCGTTTTTTTGTTTTTTTTGTTTTTTTTTGCACACCTAAATTTTGTCAAGCATATGTCTGGTTTTTTTTGGACTCCTATAATATATTAATATCCATGTTTTTTAGTCATTTTATTGTTATAAAAACGTCAAAAAGAAACCATACAGTAAAAGTGGTGGCAGATAACCCACAATTATCTAGAGGCGTCTAAGAGGAACAGCAGGAGCCACAGAACTTATATTGATGGTGTCAAAATTCAGAGCTTACTATCTCTACTATGTCTGATTTTATTTTCATGTGACCATAAAAATCAGACTTTGCAGAGATAATTAGCTCTGAATTTTGACTCCATCAATATAAGTTCTGTGGCTCCTGCTGTACCTCTTCGCCTCCTCTAGGTAATTGTGGGTTATCTGCCACCACTTTTAGCTGTATGGTTTCTTTTTTATGTTTTCATTCCAAAAATGACTAAAAACCATAGATATTAATATATTTTAGGTGACCAAAAAACTATGCTGTTTTTTTAAAACATGTTTTTTTACCAAAAATTTGACTGATATAAATGAATATTAATATATTTTCTGGTACCAAATATAACCATGCTGTTTTTTTTACGAAGAATCATGACTAAAAACAATATATTTTATATGACCTAAAAAGCCCCATGCAATTTTCAAAAAAAAACGTTATTTACTAAAAAATCATGACTGAAAAAACATGAATAATATATTTATGAGACCAAAAAAATGTTTTTGTACTGAAAAATCATGACTAAAAAACATGAATATATATATGAGACCTAAAAAGAGCCCCATGCTGTTTGTTAAAAATGTTTTTTTTAACAATGATGTATAAGAAAACCTGGATATGAATATATTTTATGTGACCAAAAAACCATGCTGTTTTATTTTATGTATTTTTCATAATAAATCGTGTCTTAAAATCATGGATATTAACATATTTTATGTTACCAAAAAAATCATTGTTTTTTAATACATGTTTTTTTTATAAAAAGTTATTATTATTCATTTTTTGGTCACGACTTCTTTGTAAAAAAAACAACCCCTCAGGGGGATACAATTATTGTATCTATGGGAACTAGCGCTCCCAGGGGGACAATGTGAGGGCCCAAGCTGAGAGTTAGGTAGGCCTCCTTTTTGTTGAAATAAAAGGTTTTTGTTATGTTGAGGACCACCTTTTTTCGGTTTACTGCTGTCCTGTTTTTCAGCACCTACTACTGTCTTCTCCAACTTTGATCTTGTTTCATAATCTTCCTTCCTCTCTTTGGATTGCATTTGTTGCTGGGTAGGGAGGCTAAAACTAATGACTAATCTAATCTGTAAACAAAACATGGATATTAATTTATTTTATGTGACCAAAAAACCATGATTTTTGAAAAAAAAATTTTTCACAAAAAACATGAGTGTTATTAAATTTTATCTGACCAAAAAAAACATGACCTTTTAAAAATCATGTTTTTCGACAAAAACTCATTAATATCCATGCTTTTTAGTCATGATTTTTTTGGTAAAGAAAATATGATTTAAAAAAAAACCAGCATGATTTTTTTTGGCACATAAAATATATTAATATCCACATTTTATTATCATGATTTTTCTGTAAAAACGATGTTTTTCAAAAAAACAGCATGGTTTATGGTAAAATAAAGTATATTAATATCCGTGTTTTTTAGTCATGACATTTTTGTAACAAAAACTTTCAAGAAACAGCATGGATTTTTTGATCACATAAGATATATTAATATCCATTAGAACCGTACCAGGTCTTAGAATAAAATATCCACAAAGAATCTATTCACTCTATAAAACCTTTCGGAGACTAGCTCCATCCTCAGTAAGTCATTCAGTCAAATGTTTTTCAAAGGAACAGTGAAAATTAATTATGCATTTCTCAAAATTTTACTGAACGACTGAGGATGGAGCTGGTCTCCGAAAGGTTTTATGGAGTGAATAGATTCTTTGTAGAAATTTTATTCGAAGACCTAGTACAGTTTTAATAAACATGATTTCAATATTAACAGCATTCTTTGTTTATAAGTTTCTTAAGACAATTCGATTAAAGAAAAATAACTTTCCTGATATATATATCCGTGTTTTTTTAGTCATGATTTTTTATAAATGTTTTATTAAAAAAAAATTTTTTGGTCCCATAAAATATAGGTAATAGCCATGTTCTATAGTCAAGATTTTTCTGTTAAAAACAATGTTAAAAAAAACAGCATTGGATTTTCAAGGTCACATAAATATATTTATATCAATGGTTTTTATTTATAATTTTGTATAAAGAAATTTTTTTTTAAAAAACAGCATGGTTTTTTAGTCACATCTCTATCAATGACCATAAGTAAAGATATGTTATTATAACACACCATTTTGGGAGTTAAAGGTCATTCACATTTATTGTAAAATAAATGAAATATCAAAGCATGAAACTGCAGAAAATGAAAATTTTCATAAAACCATGGAAAACCATCAATTAAGAAGTATGCTGTTTTATTTTGTAATTTGACATGAAAACAAATAATGTAATGTGGTTCTTGTTCTTGCTGAGTTATTTTCAGACAAAATATTTAAAAAAAAATATCCACGTTTTTTTGGCCACGGTTTTTTTTTTTGTAAAAAAACGTGTTTTTTAAAAAAAAACGGCATGGTTTTTTTTGAGTCATCTCTATACATGACACCAACTATCAGTACAAATGCACTCACCTCTCAGATATCATCTTAGCTCTGAACACTCTTAACTAGATGATTAAGCAAGAGAAGAACAAAACAAGAGCAATGAGACAGGAGTATAGATAAGAGTTAGCAGTATTTAGTTAGGAGTAGTTAGAGAAGTAAGTACTTAGCCTTCATCTAACTTAGGAACACACTTGGCCGACATTTACTGTTGACGGTACCAAGTCTGGAAAGGAACTGCTTGCGGATGTTGCCATCTGCAGTATTGCCACCAAGAGGTCTCTAACTAATAACTTACATTTTTACACTATATTACACCCCTCCCTCCTTAATTAGAACCTCCCCTTGTAACCTTATCCCTTGTGGTGGTTTCAACAAGCTGTGCGCAAGCACCATCACACAAGCTTAGAAGCGCCATCTCACATCCTCGAACCGCCCCTACTGGCCGACCAATCAGAGCACAAGTTTGGCGCTGGGGTGGTGGACCGAGCCTCATCAAACTGCACGCTTCGAGCAACCAGGCGATATCTCATGACATTCACATAAGTTTAGCTAAGTCTGCTCACACAAGCCTTCTCCCAGCGAGCCTCCTCACAGCAGCGGCTCACACAAGTCTTCTCCCTGCGACTCTCCTCGCAGCACTCGCCTCGCAGCAGACTGCCCACAGCGACTCGCCACGCAGCAGTTCTCTCCCAGTAACTCTGATTATCACTACAAAGAAAAGAAGAAAAAGAAAAACCGTTCATTTCCAAAACAGTTGGCACATGAGTTACATGACAATATACTGGCTTTTAAAAATTTCTTAACCCTTTAACGCCCACATTTTTATACTCATATTACTGTTATGACAACCACTATCACTGAACCGACACTGGCATTATGTAGTCACTGTTATCAAGATGGGGAAGGAACTGCCTCTCGGCAGTGAAGTTCAAAGGACACATTAGTGAACAAATTGAATAAGAAATACAATATATTATTGTTATTTTTGAAAGAGGACCGAATAAACCAGTTGGGCTTAATATAAGACGTTCTTAAACAAAACATACCCTACGAGGTGTACTAATAGACAAACTATACGTGGTCTACTAATAGACAAACCATACGAAGAGTACTAATAGACAAACCATACGAGGTGTACTAATAGACACACTATCCGAGGTGTACAAATAGACAAACCATACGAGGCGTGATAGACAAACCATACGGGGCGTGCAAATAGATTAACCCTGTCAAGGGCTAGTTAAGCCTAAATATCATTTCTTACATAATTTATATCCCAAGATGGGGCTGACAACTTATAAATAATTCAAATACCACCAGAGAATTCTTCAGAATTCCTAAATTATTTGTTGAATCGAAGTAAGAAAAGACAAAAAACGATATACCGAAACAGATTGAAACACCGTCGTAATTGATTATCAAGTATTGAGAAAAGGTTAGTCACAAAGTAATTTATAAAGGAAATTACGCAACACAACACGCACATCTAGAAATGCGTAAACAAACTTACATGTAAAATGATATTCATGGCTTGTTCAGCATACGCACAATGAGATGATTTTTTCACGAGCGCTTTATTTTATTTTCTGTTCATGTTTTTCATTTTTTCTATTCACAGATACACCCTCTGGGGTAGTGATCGATTTGTTTTTGAGTCATTTGTTAATAAATAAAAGACAACGGACGTTCGCTGAGGTTTTATTCGAGGAGCTGCCGTTTGTAACAAGAGGCGAGGAGTCAGTACGCACTAGCAACCACGGAAGCTAGGTCACTGCAATGAAATAAAGAAGCTAATAAATCCCATGACGAGACCAAACGAAATTATAACCAAATTTATATCAAACCCTTTCAAGATTCAGCAAAATATCACGCTATTTTCGTTATTATTCCTAGCAACGTACCGAACTAACATCGTGAAGTCTACTTTAGAAGTAGTGACGAACAGGCTTTTTTCGCTAGGGATGAATTTCGGCCGCTTACTGAAAGAAACCATTGAGTGTTTAAATTAGGATACCTAGCACGCGAACGATATTTATAGCAGAGCTTATATCATTTTCCATTAATTACGTTGATCACTTAAGAGATTACTAACCTTCGAATTATATTCCTCGAAGTGGCGATTTCACCGCTTAATAGAAACACAGAAGAGGAAACAGAAGGACCGGCCAGAACAGTAAGAATGCTAAGGTTAATTAAGATTAGTACCGCAAGACGTGGGGACCTCTAATTTTCATAAGTTAAGTTAGAGAAAGCTGATCAGTCAAATTAGGACTTCGACTGCTGTCTAGCTGCTTTCTACTAGAGTAGTGAATTTAATAGCAAAGTTTAAGGGACTCTGCTACCAGAGTAGATAATTGAGCCAATTCGCTCTTCACATCCATTAATAGCCCCCCCTAATTAAGGATTTAAGCTGACCGGCCCTCCAACAGGAGTAACAAAACTCATGCAAAACTGAACATAACTGAACACTAAATACTAGGGCCCTAGAAACCAAATTTGTTACCAAACAAAAGACGAAAAATATAGCGCTGACAGAGACACCGCTCTCTCAGGAAACTAAACATCAAAAGAAATGGCAACCTTTCTCCTAAATCCCGGACCGCCGAGGAAACTTCGGACGACATCCCGATAACCCATACGGTTCCATTCACTTTTTCGACAGTGAATAGAACACCTTAAATATAAATTCCTTTCATACTCCGGGGGCGACGAATCTGCAATTTTCAATTGCAGGTACGCAGCCTCTCTCTGCATTTTTGTGCTGCTTCTCTGGCGGGCCGCTCGACTCTGTGAATAGGATTCTGGTTATTATCGGAACAGGATTCTGGAACGGGTAATTTTTCCCTCGACACATGTTCCAAGGAAAGTTCCAATGGATACAGCATTGAAATAGAATACACTCCCGCGACCTATCAGGGCGTACAACTTCTACGCTGCGCGTGCGCCCATCCTTACCCGTAAAAAGCTTAGTTACTCTTCCCTATTGCCACATAGGCCTGGGTTTCACAAGGGGACGAAATTAAAATTATGTCGTCTACTCGAATTTTCTCCTCCCAATGACCCTGATACAAATCGCGCCCAGTTTGCCGCAAGGAAAGCAGGTACTCAGCACACCACAGTTCCTTAAATTTTTCTAAGAGATTTTCGCGGCATTCTAAAGTGCCAACAAGATCTTGACGGGAAGGAAGTGGTATGGCCGAGCCAGATATGTCTCCAAAAATCAAGCTAGAATTAGCGTTTGTTTTCAAAAAGGAATTGGGCGTTATATGTTCACTATCAGACTGTAAATCATCAGTGCGGTAAGTCAGCGGACGCGAGTTAATGGCGGATTCTATGTCACTTAAAACTGTTAAGAATTCAAAATACGACAATTTACCCCTACCAATAGTCTTGTACAAGCAGCTTTTTATAACTCTTATCAGTCTCTCCCAAGCACTGCCCACCCACGCTGAATACAATGGAATTTTTATGTGGCGAATGGCATTTTTAACCAAGTAATCGCGCCAATCACTATCATCGGAGGAGAGTGACAAGAGTTCAGCAGACTGCAAAAAGGAAGGAGCATTGTCGCTGAACAATTTTTTAGGCATCCCGAATAAGTTACTAAATCTAATGAAAGCCATCAAAAAATCCTTTGAAGTCATAGACGGAACCAACTGGATATGGACTGCCCTGACATTCAAACACGTAAATATCACCAAATACATTTTTACGTACTTCTCCCCATAAAGCACACTAAATTGCCCAGTAAAGTCTACCCCGACATTTTCAAATGGACGCAAAAATGAAACCCTGTCCCCAATGTAGTCAGTGCGTTTAGGGTATTTAAACGCCAAACTATTGTACCTTCTGCAAATCGTACACCCTTTCAGGACTCTGTTCACCAAGGGTCGACCCTGAGGTACCCAGAACCCCTGATTACGCATAAAGTTAAGAGTGGACGCTGTGCCAAGATGCTTACAACGCTGGTGGCACTCTTTTATCATTAACTCTGTTACCCAGCTCTGCTTTGGCAAGATAAGCGGGTGCTTTGCTTCAAAAGATAAAAAGGGACTCTTTGACAATCGACCCTTTGACCTGACCAACCCATCCTCATCCATGAAGAGATTTAAGTTATTAACCAGAGGAGGCACTACTCGCTTCATCTGCTTTGATGAGGAGCCAATTGGGCAAAATAAATCTCTTGTTCTATTTTGAACCAGTAGACTTGCGCCTTTCGACGACACTCAGCGCTATCCACTTTTAACTTTTTTAGTTTGAAGAAAAATCAGAAAAGCAAAGCAGTCACTCTCCAAAGCTTTTCTGCTGAGGAGTACCTATTTGCAGACATTACCGGGGCTTGGGGCACGTAGGATTTTGCTATGGAAGAAACATTTTCTACCACAGTTGGCAAACAACCTAAAGAGAATTTAGGCCATGTAAAAACAGATTCCTGAAGGAAATCAGGTCCATGCTCCCACAGTTTCCTTACTTTGGTAAATTCGGTTAGCTTCAAACCCCTAGTGACTAAATCAGCTGGGTTCATTGCAGTTGGAATATATTTTAAATCGCAGTTCACGCCAAAATCTTCAGAAACCTGTTCCCGTAAACTGATGATATCGGCAATACGATTGTCGGTAAATTTATTCTTTGTTTTCGTTTTCCCGTTTATAATCCACGCGAGAACAATTTGGGCGTCTACTCCCAAAATTATCCTTTTAACAGGAGTTTTGTCAAACGACTGAATCAAAGTATCTAAACATTTGAATGCGAGGAGCACGGCAAGCAATTCGAGCGTAGGAAGACTCTTTTGTTGTAAAGGTGCTATTTTACTTTTCGCAAAAATCAAATTTGATATGCTCGTACTCCCTTGCTGGACTACAGCATACTCAGAAAATCCATACATAACTTTAGATGCATCGCAAAAAATTACTAAAGAAACTTCATCCTGAAATTTGGCAATATTTCTTCTGAAACAAAAATTAGATAGCTGCATTAAATCACCCCGCAACTCTCGCCATTCTGACTTTAAATCGGCAGGAAGCGGGTCATCCCAATTTACTTTTAATTTCCATATCTTCCTCATTAAAACCTTTCCCCTGACGGTCACTGGCGAGGTCAAGCCAAGAGGATCGAACAATTTCAAGAGACCCGACAAAACTGAACGCTTAGTAACAGGTCCCTCTGTCTCGCGAGGAAGTACTGCAACACTAAGCTGGTCAGTCCTAGCACAGTACCGGTAACCCAGGACATTCTCATACTCAACTTGAGGACTCCGCCCCGTGCCGTCTTTCTCAAATCTTTCCCTAAGCTTACAATTATTACTGTTCCAAGAACGTAACTGAAACCCGCCTTCTGCCATTCTTGTAGACGAAAGCTCGTAAAGCCTCTGAAGGTCATACAGGGAATTTGCAGTCATAAATAAATTATCAACGTAAAGGTTGTTTTTTAAGAAATAATTACATAAATCATTAGGATAATTTTGTAGATGTTTTTGAATTATATAGCTTAGAATGAAAGGACTACTAACAAATCCAAAAACAATTGATGTGTAGCGATAAACAATTAACTCACCCCCTCTCCCACAAAATACAAAATTTATTTTTATCCTCGGCCGAAGTAAGTTTGACCTGCAAATATGCCTGACGAATGTCAGATGTAACCAAGTAGTCGTTCATTCTGACCTTAAGCAGGAGAGAGAGCAAATTCTGCAACAAATTCATACCAGGAAAGGCCGCTTCGTTGAGCGAGGGGCTCTTACCTGTCTTCAGACTACAGTTCAAGACCGGTCGAAGACGCGTGGTGATGGTGGGACCCTCTCGCACCACAGCTCGATGAGGAATGTACACTCTACTTCCATGCCCATCCTCTTCCAACGGGATTTCCTCCAACACACCATCCGACAGCTGTTGCTGCAACACTGCATCATACTCAGAATACAGATTACGCGCGCGCAAATTGCTCAGCATTCGTCTGAGAACGGCACGCGCAATGTCAAAATTGGGCTGCACATCCTTCAAAGTTTTCTTCCAAGGTAATTTCACATGATACTTATTATCAATTAATTGAATAGAAGAGTCAAAACCCTCCAAATAATCGCTTTCCTCAGGAACTTCGTCCCTAAATCCAATTGTTTCCATTTCTAATAGCTTTTCAAGATGTCCCTCTACATCAGACTCGCTGGCTAGGCTTGAAATTACATCCCGGTATTTGGAGCTAGGGTTGAGAACAAAGTTGACACAGGAGTCAATATGTCTACTCTGCGACACCTTATCGGCATGCATTATTTGAATCTGACTTTTCGTCATAAAATGTTTAACATTCCCGAAAGGAATTATTTTCCCTCCGTAGAGGAATGCTGAACCTAGCCCGCATCTCGTTATGGAGAGACCGCCTAAGAATTGCAAGGCATCTACTCCTATTATTCCTTCAAGCTGGACCTGGTCAGTTTGCTCTTTTTCCCAGGAATGATCTGCGAGCTCAAACCTTTTCTTAAGGTTAGGTATAGCCCTACCCAAACCGGCCACGGTATAATTAATGGCAATCTCTCTCCCTACTAGTACAGGCAACTGTATTCGAGTGGAAACTTCCGGAAAGTCCAATGTAAGACTAATTTCAGACAAACTTTTAGAACTTTTGTCGAGGAAAGTATTGACAGTGTAACTAGTTACAGGCAAATTGGCGTTAACGTCAAGTCTTTCCAATACCTTTGATGACAGATAACTACGCTGGCTCCCCGTATCCAAGAGAACTCGGGAAGTAGTAGTAGAGTTTCCTCGTACTACGGAAATGGTAAGTGAAGGAAGAAGAAACATAGAGCTTTGCTCATTGGAATTCATGCAAAAGTTATGAAGGACTCTACTAGCCCGATATTTATAACATAGGGCAGACAAATGAGAACGAGAACTACAAAACTTGCACTCAAAATCAAGTCTTGCTTTGCAGGTCTCCGTGGCATGCTTGCTGCTGGTGCAGCAAGCGCACAAACCAAGGTCCCTGCACCGGGCCAACCTCTCTCCATGAGAAGCATATTTCGTGCAGTATAACATACTGTGGGCTGCGCTAGAACAAAACTTACAAAGCTTGTTAACAGCTGTCGCACTCGCATTTTGGAAAACAGATTTGCTATTTTTTTGCTTTGCAAAATTAAGAGAGCCCGAATTGCCCTCATAACTCTTTCCCTTCGTAGAATTCTTCATATTCAAAATTCGTATAATGTCCACATAGTTATCAAAGATCTCCTGAACTGAAGGAAAACTTTTATTTAATTTAACCATGATTTCATGCCTAAAAGGTAAAGGCAACTTGTTAAAAACAATGTGACTAATAAATTCGGTGCAGCTGTCATCTGCCAATAAATCCCTACCATTTTGGCTCAAATCGTATAAAATGCTACGAACTTGGTTAATGAACACCTTAGTTTCCCCATACTCTGTGTCAAATTTAGGTTTAATAGTCAATAGCTTTTTGTACAAGTCATCAACTATCCACTCTTTATGGAGAAACTCTTTTTCCAACAAGGAAAGGGCAACCAAATAATGATCATCGGTTATGCTCAAGTGTTCTACTAACTTCAGCGCATACCCTTTCAAGTAGGATTTCAAATATGTGAACTTAAATGAATTACTTAAATTTTCCCTCAGCCCTATGATATTCTGAAACTTGCTAAAGAAAGAGGAATAGTCTTTATGAGAGACACCTTCCCCTGAAAACGTATCACAAACGAGATGCGGAAGCTTCAGATCACAGTAACTTTCTTTGAATTTAGTAAGTTCAACATTACTTTCATAAGATTTTAACTTCAACTTTACCTCTAACTCATAATCCCCTTGACGATCGATCTCGTCGTTTAAGCGTTCAATATCTTTATCATTAACAAGGCAATCAACTATTTTTTGATCCCATTTCTTAACCTTCGCAAAGTGACCCTCAACCGTGGCAACTATAGTCTGCAATTTAGACCTATCCTCCTCAGCGTCGGCCGCCCGCAACGCAATGGTAACGCGACGTTTCCACCGCGCGCTTCCTAACCAATTCAGCCACCCCCGGCAACTCGGTGCTAAGATCAGAAAGATCCATTACTCTACTACTTAAACGGTCTTAGCAGCCACTGATTATAATTCGAAGTAATTTTGTTAATAAATAAAAGACAACGGACGTTCGCTGAGGTTTTATTCGAGGAGCTGCCGTTTGTCACAAGAGGCGAGGAGTCAGTACGCACTAGCAACCACGGAAGCTAGGTCACTGCAATGAAATAAAGAAGCTAATAAATCCCATGACGAGACCAAACGAAATTATAACCAAATTTATATCAAACCCTTTCAAGATTCAGCAAAATATCACGCTAGTTTCGTTATTATTCCTAGCAACGTACCGAACTAACATCGTGAAGTCTACTTTAGAAGTAGTGACGAACAGGCTTTTTTCGCTAGGGATGAATTTCGGCCGCTTACTGAAAGAAACCATTGAGTGTTTAAATTAGGATACCTAGCACGCGAACGATATTTATAGCAGAGCTTATATCATTTTCTATTAATTACGTTGATCACTTAAGAGATTACTAACCTTCGAATTATATTCCTCGAAGTGGCGATTTCACCGCTTAATAGAAACACAGAAGAGGAAACAGAAGGACCGGCCGGAACAGTAAGAATGCTAAGGTTAATGAAGATTAGTACCGCAAGACGAGGGGACCTCTAATTTTCATAAGTTAAGTTAGAGAAAGCTGATCAGTCAAATTAGGACTTCGACTGCTGTCTAGCTGCTTTCTACTAGAGTAGTGAATTTAATAGCAAAGTTTAAGGGACTCTGCTACCAGAGTAGATAATTGAGCCAATTCGCTCTTCACATCCATTAAAAGCCCCCCCTAATTAAGGATTTAAGCTGACCGGCCCTCCAACAGGAGTAACAAAACTCATGCAAAACTGAACATAACTGAACACTAAATACTAGGGCCCTAGAAACCAAATATGTTACCAAACAAAAGACGAAAAATATAGCGCTGACAGAGACACCGCTCTCTCAGGAAACTAAACATCAAAAGAAATGGCAACCTTTCACCTAAATCCCGGACCGCCGAGGAAACTTCGGACGACATCCCGATAACCCGTACGGTTCCATTCACTTTTTCGACTGTGAATAGAACACCTTAAATATAAATTCCTTTCACATTTAAGCAAATGCGATATATATATATTTAACTCTGGAATATGGTTCAGCGTTAACTGGTCGCAAAACTTTAAGTAAAGTGTAATGGGTTTTGAGGTTTTGTTTTTACGCCAAAAATAAAAATTGAAACATATTTGCATATGTGTTTATATATATATATATATATATATATGTTTCATTAAAAATAATGCCATATTGAACAAAGTTAATATTAATAACCAATATGGCATTATTTTTAATGAAACCTGTATCAAAGAAGGGTTACTACCAAAATATACTGAATATATATACATATATATATGAATTTATATATGTGCACACACGCATAGACATACATGTATGCGTGCGCACACACATACACGCACCCACTTACACACACATATGCATATATAAACGTATTGAAAATGAATGTAAGAAACACAAGTCTCAGCCGCTCCGCAAGCAGTAGCCTCGCGGCCTCCATCGCCGCCTCGAGTAGCAGCCGCGACGTCACGTCACTCACGCTGCGACTCCCAGACAACCGGTGGTCCTCCAAGTCGTCCTTGGGTGTTGTACTACCTGACTGCAATATTTTTTTGTGTGCCATTACTGCGCCGATCTTCACAATAATAAGGCATTTATTAGACTTGTGTTTTCCTTACCTTTTCGGGTTCGTTTGTAACTCAGGCACTCAATTTGGGCATTGATATTCAAAGTCTTTAGATATTCACATTCTGCCCGGAATGTAAAGCAGCCTGAGGAACAATACACCCAATTATATCTAGTCAATCCCAAAGATCCATTCTCACAACAGGTTACCGAGCCCAGTTAGGCCTGCGTGAGATGTTAGCACTTGAAGGCTCGTGCATCCTTGCCTCCTGGATGGGAATCGAGCTATAAGGAGTCTCTGAGGCAGGTTCATTAGTTGGAAGTGTCGGGTATGTGTCTCGAGCATGTTATAGAACCAACACGGTTTCTTCAGTTGGTTTCTCCGTTGGTTCGGGGATGGTGCTCGAGCAGGGATTAACTTGGTCTTAGTGTCAACGAACGACCTCTCCTCCCTGCAGTTGGCACTTGAACGATAATGGACCCATTTTCTCAACGGTGGTAGCAGGGGTCCGTTTCGGGGAACCCGTCGTGCATTGACGGACCATCACGGGTGATTCCGATGGAATGTCAACCGAGCGAGACCCTGGGTGGTATCTCTTCTGAGCGTCCTGGCGTTGAGCGACTTTGGACGCGATTGCTTCTGACGGCCAAAGTAGATCAAGAAGCCAGCGAATTTTCCTGCCTAACATTATCTCGGCGTTCGTAACACCTGTTGTCGAGAGGGGTGTTAGCCGATAGTTGAACAGGAACTTGTCCAGTGATAGGCGCAGAGGTTCAGCTGACTTCCGGATATTCTGCTTGTACGTTTGCACCATACGCTCTGCCAGGCCATTAGTTGAAGGATGGAACGGTGCTCTCGTAATATGCCGCATACCACATTGCTTTACAAATTTCTTGGAACTCTGCTGATGTGAAACACGTTGCCTTGTCCGAAAAAATGGTTACCGGGAAACCAAACGTCGCAAAAGTGTGTTTCAGGCACGAGACCGTTTCACTCGAGGTCGTACTGGTTGTGGAAAATATTTCAACCCACTTAGAGGGAGCATCCACGATCACTAGGTAGTGTTCTCCATCCACTAGGTAGTGTTTGTCCATGGGAATGCGATGCCAAAGCTTCGCCGGCCATTCCCACGGATAAGTTCAGCTTTCATCGGGGATGCTCGGGTGTTCAAACACTCGTTGCATGAGTTAGTCGTTTCTTCTAGGTCTTCGTCCAAGTTTGGCCACCAAACATGACTGCGAGCTAGTTCCTTCATCCTGGACGATCCTGCATGGCCAGAGTGAAGTTCATCCACAATAGCTCACCTGTGGGCTTGGGGTACAATAACTCTTGCTCTTCATAGCACACAGCCATATTGCGATTACCGTCGAAGGCTAGCTTACCTGGCAGTATTTGTATACATTCGAAAAAGAGAAAGAAAGAAAGAAAAACAGTTTATTTCCAATAAAGTATAAAAATGAAATGTTGATACATTGGTTTTTAAAACACCTTAAAATTAACATCCCTAACGGATAATAACACATTGGTATCGTAATACCCGTGTAAAATGTTGAATTAAAAAATGATTGACAGAAAAGCACAACAAAAATGAGTTCCCTTTCTTGCCTAATCTGATTTTGACAGTGCATTTAAATATAAATAACTAAGAGAACACAACGCTTAACTGAAAAATGTATTCATTTGTGCTCTTTTGAATTGACATAAAAAATAACCGCATTCAAATACCTTAACTTGAAATTTTTAAGGTCACCATCCCAGGCCCCTGCCAGGCCCCTGTCGCTCCAAAGAGCATTATTCATGTTTTTGTTGGAAAACGACCCTTAGGTGGTGGACTATTCTGTCCTAAAATTTTATGGCGCTACGGACACTAGATCCCCACCCCCATGGGGGAGTAAGGGGACAAAAATTTTTAATTGGTGACCCCATTTCGACCCCATATAAAAATAAAACAAAACGGGAAATGGATAATTTTACAATTTACTTTTGTTAAAAATGTTGAATTCTAAAACTGTCTTTGGTTTTGTTCTAGCATGAAAACTCAATGAGGAGATACGTTTTGAAATATCAATACAAATGAACTAAAAAAACAATATGACCAAATTTTTTCAAAAACTAAGGCCTGAATCAAAAATATGAATAGGTGTAATTGTGTTTCTTTTCAAAATTTACATATAATAGACAAATTTCATAAGAATCAGACTGAAAATGAAAAATTTCATAACTTTTATAAATAAAATAAAATCTATTTTATTTTATTTTATATATGGACATTACAATTCACAGTGTGAATATGAAGTTATACATGGAGATTATCGAAATAAAAATGAAAACAGCATTCAATTATATACATTTTTCATTACATTACACTTCAACAAAAAATTTTGTTTTTGGCTTATACCCAACACCTCTAACTTTCAACATTCAAAACGTATCAACTCATTGAGTTTTAATGCTAGAACAAAACCAAAGACAGTTTTATAATCCTTGAAACATTTATAACAAAAGTATATTGGCTTTCTTCCAAATATGAGGAAAAAAAGTTATATAGCTCTAAACTTAAAAATAATTTTCTTTGATGTAATGATACAATATCGCCTATCACAAAAAATTCAAAATATTAAAATTTTACATAATAATTTTGTTAGAAATGCTTCAAGAATTCTGAAACTGTCTTTGGTTTTGTTCTAGCATCAAAACTCAATGAGTTGATACCTCTTGAAATATACATAAAAACATACCAAAAAATTAATTTTTCGTAAAAAAATAAGGCCTAAATCGAAAAAGGGACTCGAGTAAAAAGTATACTTTCAAAAAATACATATACTGGCCAATTTTCTAACGAATCGAACGAAAAAAGTTAAAAAATCCGGATGGTGGTCTTAATTGCTATTCATACATAGTTATCGTAATACCCATGATAATATTGTCGAAACATGATTCGATGAAAAGCACGAAAAAATGGGTTCCTAATCGTTGCGGTAGTCAGATTTTGGTAATGCATTCATATACAAGTGACTAAGAAAATATAATTCATGTGACGCATTCCTGGAAACCCTCTCGTTAGTGCGTACTCGTTTTGAAATATGAGCATAAGAACATAGGTAACTAGTTATACGAGAGTGAGGGATCGATGTTAGAAGTAAAATGGTTAGATTTGATTTATTTTGTGTCTAGAACTTTTATGTCGACAGTCGGGATTTGGGACAATTTTTCACACTGACACATCATCTAGTATGCCAAGTGGTGAGCTCGGAAAGAATATAATATTCACTATAACAAAACAAAAGATTGTTATGATATTTCTTACTTACGCTAATAGTACTAGCGTAAAGAGTTCATCGAAGTCAAAGATATGAAAAGGATTGTTGTACAATGCTAGCGGGAACATTTTCAACATAGGTGAAACCGTACAAAAAGTTAACTACCAAAATAGTGTTGTCATAATGTATTCACGAGAGTAAGGAAGTAAGAAGAGTTTCCACATAAAACTAACAAGAGCAATTTAAGACCAGAATAAGAAGATTAAAAAATGATGTTCTTCAAAGTTATGGCATTCGTCGAATTCGTGGCCTTTTTAAAATGTTTTAATAAGAAAGAAAAAAGAGATGCTAAAATACCCTCACATTAACATCCTTTCTTTCCGGTAATTAATTTGATCTTGAAAATGGAAATAAATATAAGAAATTAAGAAAACAAATCCATGTGACACATAGTTGAAAACACTCTTGTTAGGGTGCGCGTATGTTGGATCATGAGTCCATAACATTTGCAGCATAGCTGGAACAATTCGACAAGTTAGCCCCCGAAAATGATTTCGTCTTAATGCACTCACGAGCGTAGGAAAGTAAAAGTTGCCAATGAATTACGTCGCACGTTCAAATATTTTAATGTGGGCGAAAAATGCTTTCAAATACCTCAAAAATAGGCCATGACTTGATATCTACACATGGGGACCGTAATAACTATACAGGTTAACTTAGAAACAAATGGTTGGGAGAAAACCACTCAAAAAATGCATACCCTTTGTTGCATTGGTCTGATTTTAACAATGCATTTTATTAAAAGTGGTCAAAACAAACATTGTGCATGTGATGTATTGTTAAGAACACTCTAGTTAGTGCAATCCTACATTGAAATTGAACTTACGAACATATAAACGAGTGAAATGAGGAATTATGGTTGAAAGTTAAACGAGTAGATCCAAATTAATTTGCGTCTTAGACTGTGAGGTTGACATTATAGGGAATTTTACATTGTTTCTTATCATCTAGTAAGCTAAATAACTGGCTTGAACAAAATGAAATATTTAACAATAACACAAAAATTGAATTTCATATGCCTCTAGCATTGACACAAAAAATTTCCCCGGATTCAAATAGATGAGAAGGATTATTGTTCAATGCCAACCATAACATTTGCAACATTTCTGGGACAAAACGAGTAAGTCAAAACAGCCTAACATAGTGTGGCCAAAGTATACTCAAATAGTGTAAGGGACGACGCACTGTCACACAAGAAAAACAAAAGCATTTAAGGAGAGGAATATGTTCTACATATATATACACACACATACATACATATATCCATACATATATATATATATACACATATGCATACATACGAGCGTCACATGTGCGTACATACATGTACTTAATATTCGTGTACAAGCAATCATATTGTAGATGCATTTTACATATATGTCTTGATTGTTGTGCAGTGTAACGAAAAAGAAGGTAATTAGCAATACAAATTCCTGACTTCTTTTCCAGTACATACTGCAATTCACACGTATTGTGTAGACGCAAGATAGAGAGCTATTTTAGTTTGGAATTCTCTTAGTGTTTGAGGGGTTTTGATGCTCTGGGGTAGTTTGTTCCACAGTAAAGCGTCTGATACTGACAGAGCTTTCTGCCCAATGTTAGATGAACGGTATTTGATTAAGACATCACGTCTCCTATTCGGCTTTAGGTTGGTGACGGTAGGGGAATGGAATTTCAATATTTCAGCATTGCTATGCGGAAGATATGGAGACGAGAATGCGTATTGGGCTTTGTGCACCAAAATCCTTTTTTGAATAGGAGCCCAGCCGAGCTTATTCAGGAGATGTGTTACGTGATCATTCTTTTTTAATTTACCGTTGCATGCAGCCTTCGCTGCAAAATTCATGCATTTTGTAGATCTTTTCGAAGATATTTCGGTATACTTCCACATACCAGGCTACAATAGTCAATACTTGATAAGGCCAAAGATTGGACGGCCAACAATCTAGATTCTTCGTCAAGCAAACTTTTTACATGATTAAAAAACATTAAAGTCCCGTGAATTGTGTTGCAGGTTTTATCAACGTAGGATTTGAAGGACATGTTTTTATCGAACCAAATACCTAATTTTTTACTTTTTCTGATGGGTGAATCATATCATTTGCAACCGTAAGAGTTAGATCCAAATTCCGAATATTGTTTATTGCATATTTTGATCCAAAAACAATGAATTGTGTTTTACTCGCGTTTAGCTTGAGACCATTTTGGTCATACCATGACTTGAGGCTGATCGATAGGGCTTCGGCTCCATTTTTCGTCTGTGGGATTTCCGATACAGAGCTTGTCATTGCAACTTGGACATCATCTGCATACATGAAGATTCGAGTGTTAGAAGGCATTGGAGGGAAATCGTTAATGAATATTGAAAACAATAGCGGACCCAGAATGGATCCTTGAGAGACACCAAAGTTACTTTGAAGGAATGGGGACAACTTGTTATTCAAGAGGACTGCATGAGACCGATTTTATAAGTAGCTTTTAAACCAATGCGTATCAACTCCTAGGTTAAGTATTTTTCGTAGGAATTGATCATGTTCGACGCTGTCGAATGCTTTAAAGAGATATAGTAGCAACAAAAGTGTTACATTTTTTTCTCGATATCGCTGTATATTTTTTCAGTGATGTTGAGCAGGGCGTCGTGGGTGCTAGTGTTCCTCCTATAGGCATATTGATTTCGATGAAGTAAATTTGACTCGTCCAAGTGAGATGGCAGTTGATTCGTTACTACTTTTTCCAAAATTTTGGACAGGACAGGTAAAAGGCTTATGGGCCTGTAATTTGACTCTGTGTTTATGTCACCAGTTTTATGCCACGGTCTAATTATGGGGTGTTTCCACTGGTTTGGAAACTTATTAGTTGCTATTGATGTGTTGATTATCAAACGAATCAATAGTGATGTGACTGAAAAAGTGTCTTTGATGTATTGAAGGCTGATTCCGTCATGTCCGACTGCTTTTGTGTTTTTCAATGAGTACAAAACAGTCCGTAACTCTGGTAAATCGACAAGACGTGGCCTCCACAGGGCACCAGCCTTTGAGAGTGCAGTAGGGCACAAACTTTAAACTGACATCTGCTTTGGACTGGTTTTACTTCCTTGATTGAAAACTTGAGCACAAACTTTAAACTGACATCTGCTTTGGACTGGTTTTACTTCCTTGATTGAAAACTTGAGCACATACAATCTTTCCAAGTTCTTTATATCTATTGTATAAAGTACTGTTCGACCCATTTTCTTTATACTCTCGCAAGTAAATTTTCCTTACTCTGCTCAGTTCTTTAATTTCGTTAGTAATCCACACAGTGAGTTTTGGCTTAGTTTTTTTTGGTGATATATGATGCACATTCATTGGGAGCTGCTGTGAAGTTCTCGTGAAAGATTGAAACTTGAATGTCAACATCGTCAGATTGCATTATACTTAGAAATTCGGAGAACATGTTTAAGAGTTTTTCATGAAACAGCTCCGATGAATATTGACTTTTCAAACGGTGAGTCATGGAACGATAGTTTTGTCTTTCTTTTGAAATATTAATTTTACATTCTACAGAGTGGTCATCGGCGACAGAGGGTGATATAACTGTACTAAGTATTGCTGCAGGTTTGTTTGTGATTGCCAGATCGAGGAGAGTTTTAGAGACTCTTGTAACGCGAGTCGGTTTTTTAACCATTTGGGAAAGGTTTAGTTTGTACAACAGTCTGCTAAGCTAATTTTTTGATATTTTTTGATATTTTTGATATTTTTTTCCGTTAAGTCAATATTAAAACCGCCTAAAACAAAGAATGACTTTTTGTAGCTGGAATTTCTTTAAAAAATTTCTCTATGAACACTAGTGTTCTAGTTAGAGAAGCCGATGGGTGCCGGTAAAGGCTACCGATAATAATGGATTTATGTTTATTTATTTGCACTTTTAACCAAACTTTTTCTATGCCCTCGCACACTTCACATTTTAAAAGTAAAGATGATAAAATAAATTTCTTTCACGAAAATACAAGATCCACTACCTTTGCTACTTCTAACGCTATCATAGCGGTACAGCACGTAAACGGGAATATTGAAAAACGAGCTAAGGGTTCGCGAATCAAACCATGTCTCGGAAACACATAAGATGTCAGTGTCTTCTGTGACCAGCATTACTTTAATGTCATCCAGCTTACTATTGAGGCTACGAGCATTGATATGTTTAATTTTGATATTTTCTATTTTATGGCAATTATTTGCGGCATCAAAGTAATTTTTAGGTAGGGATTGTTTTGTGGATTCTTTGATCTTATCATTGTTGCCCAGAGTGTCAAGTCTAGCGTCAGGTACATTTGAGAGACTGCCATTCAACTGGACAACAGTATTTTGTCATGAAGATGATGTGATATCAGACATGTTTTTGTCTTGCGCAACAAGGGTACTGTAATGGTCATTTTTTCGATGAAGCATTAACGGAGAGTTATTAATTGATAATTCTGGTTAGGGGTCGACTACTGTTCTACAAACACCATTGCCTTGTTCATCGAAAATGAGAATTCTTCTAGCAGTGACATTTGATATGATTTGTGGTATTAGGTCTCCGGCATCATGATCAAAATGTTATTCGTCAATGTATTTACTGTTGAGCTAA
Source organism: Morinoia aosen (assembly GCA_030386875.1). Taxonomy (NCBI): domain Eukaryota; kingdom Metazoa; phylum Arthropoda; class Malacostraca; order Amphipoda; family Talitridae; genus Morinoia; species Morinoia aosen. The sequence goes on from CM059570.1 coordinate 1,214,395, forward strand.
GGTAGATCACCGCTTTTCTTGTCAAGGAAATTGACATATTTGTTTTCATTTTTTGTGCTCTCTGTTTTGATTGCTGCTTTTAAGGAATTGTGATTCCATTCGGAGTGTCCTCGGTGTCTCCGTGTAGTGAGGACGGGTGTGGCGCTCGCTCCGAAACAAAGCGCCTATTGTTAGAAAGAATGTACCTCTAACCTGAATGGGTACCCACTCTCGCCATGAGTATTCAAATGTGATTTAAACGCCCCATATATAGAAATAATCAAACAAAGAGTATAAAATTCCCTCAAAAGTGTGAGAGTATTCAACCCTCGTTTACACAACGAACCCAACTCCCTCAATCTTCAAGATGGCACCTAACAAACAACGCAGTACCAAGAACAGCAACAACAACAGCATCGAGTTTCAACCTAAGTTTGGTCAATACCCTAATGTGTCTAGCCTAACGAACGACGGTAAAGAAGTGGTTTCTGTCCTTATAAAATACTTCGATTCAGTGATGACAAAATTTATTAGTGATATTGTTAAAATGCAAAATGAAAAGAGCCACCTTAAAACGCTATTTGGAACAAAAGAAGCGGAACACAAAAAAATTCTCGAAGAACAGAATGAGAAAATAGATATCTTAACCTCCCGCCTCAACCAGTTGGAAAAAAATGATCAGCGCCGAGACATTGAAGACAAAAAATGTACTCTCGCCATTTCTGGAAGGGAAATACCGCAATCTCACGCAGATGAAATCTGTAAGGATACAGTCTGCCAGCTCCTGAAGGACAAGATCAACATTGACCTCTCCGACACTGACATCACGTCAGCTACAAGAATGGGGAAAAACCAGTAACTGGGAACGTAGATCAAAGAAACATTGCATTTGAACTAAAACATTATAACAAAAACGTGAAATTCTCAACGCCTGCGAGAAAAGAAACCAAAGTTCTTCTTCATAAATGAATACCTCATACCTTCACGAGCTAACGCCATGTACATTCTGAGGATGGCCAAAACGAAATTTCCGGATAAAATTGGAATCCCAAGAACACAGGATGGAAGCATCTTCATATTTAACCCCGGAAACCAAGGTTCAAGACGCCGCGAGATCAACACGCCAGATGACTTCGAGCAATACCTGATGCAACAACTAAATATGTCATCAAAGCAAGTCATGGGTGACTAGACTAGGTGATCCCCTAAATTAGATATGTCAGTTTTGTGTTTGTTTAACCTCAATTAGGTATCATGTCAGTTTACCCTTAACTTGATGTTGGCTTAACCTGAATCTATTCAAATGTATAACAGATGTGTTTGTAAACATTTATGACAGCTGTGTGTGAACTTTTGAAACAACGCAATCAGCAATTTTTTACCTCCCAATGTTACTATGAATTTTTTCTTTTTTTACCACTTAAGTTATTATTACGCGTAAACCATATTAACTGATTATAACATCGTCGTTATAATCTTTAAAACTTATTACCTGTTGTATGTGTACTTGTAAAAACACCCTCATGCAGCAATCTGTTTACACCAATGTTGTGATATTGAACTCCAAAATTATTCGCTCATGGTCAGAGTTTATATGTACTCACGTAATCGCACTAGATTTTTTTTATACCCTATGCTCTCGTACTTCATAAACTAGTTTTTTAGACAGGAATATCATTTAAAGCTTGACTCTGTATTTCGTTTTTAAGCTCTATAGTACCTACTTCTTACTATTTACTAATTTTAAATGACTGATCACCCTGAGATATTCGAGGAAATCGACCCAGATCTCAATCATTTGAACAGAATATATTAAAACCTAAACGACTCTCAAGAGTGTTGGTATACTAATGTATCAAAATTCAACGAAACTATACGAATAACTGACCGAGATTTCTCACTCTTGTGTTGGAACTGTAGGTCACTCTATCCAAAATTGGAAGAGATACAGTGTACTATTACTGAACTTAAATATAACCTAGACGTGATTAGCTTCACCGAAAGCTGGCTAGATGACTCAACTAAAGACATGATTCGATTTGAAAATTATCATAGTTACTGTAATATGGCGAGTAGTGTAAGTTCTAGTTAGAGAGACCAAAATTTGGCAACGCTCGAGAGAGCAAAACTCGCAAGTCAGTCTGCTAGTGGCCTCGGGTTCAACAACAAGTAAATGTTGACCGAGTGTGTATATAATTACCTACTGTGGTTGGTATCTAACTTCTTAATTTCTAAACTAATGTACTAATTCTATTCTACTCTATTCTATATATTTCCCACCTATCTCCGCTCTACTCTCACTAGCCACAGGCTTAGGAATAGAGTATTTAAGTTAAGGTACCCAAGAGGTGAGTGAACTATTTACCTAAATTGATGTGTCATTGCATTTGTCTATTGATGTGTTATTTGTGTCTTGATGGGTGTACTAATATTATATCTCCGTCTATGATCTATAACACAAACTGGCGACGAGAATTTGGTAGAACTGCTGGAAGTGGCTCAGTAGTAGTGACTAGTGAGGGAACATAGAATTTGCCTAGTGATTTTTTTTGTGGTTGTTCTGCTCACTGGTGTTGCTGGACTAGCTAGACTAGTAAAGAAACTCAGAATTGATCGAGTGATTGTGCTATTTGTGGTGTGAAAATTTTTTTTTTACTTTTCACAGTGTGTTTGAATAACTAAAAAAAATTCAATATGCCATTGATAGGTTCAGTGGGAGAATTTAATCCTTTAGAGGAAGAATTTGGAGACTATGAAACTAGATTACACTGCTATTTTGTAATAAACAAAATAGGGGAAAAAGAAAAAGCCCCAACGCTAATTTCACTCGTGGGTCCTAAAATTGCTAGGGTGATAAAAGATCTCATGTCTCCTAAAAAAGTCCTTGATGCTACTTATGACGAGATTGTGGAAGCGTTGAGACGGCATTTTAAGCCAACAAGGAATCAGATCTTTGAGAGGTTTAGGTTCCATAAGCGGAACCAGAGACAAGGGGAAAGCATTGCTGATTTTGTGGCTAGCTTGAGAGCCCTTTCTCATACCTGTAATTTCAAACAGGAAGTGCTAGAAGAGACCCTTCTAGATCGTTTCATTTTGGGTGTGTCCAGTAATGAAATTCAAAATTGCTTGCTGAATGAAGCTGGCCTGACATGGCAAAAGGCCATGGATCTAGCTACTGCTAAAGAAACCACACTGAGAGAAACAGTGGGGTTGAGGCAACCAAATTCAATTCTCAATGTAGGTCAGAGCAGAGTTAAGCAAACTGCGTACAAGCCTCAGGGCAAGACTCAGGCACAAGCTAGCCCCAAATCAGCATGCAGCGGCTGTGGTGGTTTGCACTGGCGTAGAGATTGCCCCTATAAAGACAGTAATTGTCATGGCTGTGGTCAAAAAGGTCATCTAAAAAAATGTTGTTTCAAACTAACAAAAGGGCAGAAATCTGATAAAGGCAACAAAAATAATTTTGTGCATGCTATGCATGAAAAAAGGGGGAGGGAAAACCACCCTAACCCTAATGGAACTAGCAACGGAACCAGTGCAGACTACCCATCCTCCAATCAAGGATGCTATGGGGAAATATTTTCTTTAGCCGAGGAAATGAAACCCCCAATCAAAATAAAATTGTTACTAAATGGTGTGCCGTTAGAGATGGAGGTAGATACAGGTGCTGCCAGGTCTATCCTTTCAATGGCCACCTACTCAAAAATACCAGCTAAGTCAAGACCCGAGCTGAGACCTTCTGATGTTAAGCTTAGGACTTATAGGGGAACCCCACTAGTGATTTGTGGGGAGATTAGGGCTAACATCCAGCGTGAACCTGGTATTATGGTTCTTCAGCTAGCAACTATTGTGATTGTAGACAGGGAGGGGCCAGCTTTGCTGGGTAGGGACCTGATTGATTCCCTTGGGCTAACTATAGTATCAAATAACGTCAACAAATTGACTACCTGCCCTGTAGAGTTAGCAAATAAATTCCCCGACCTTTTTCAACCAGGTCTAGGTTGCTTTAAGGGAAGGAATTTTAAAATAGAAGTGGATCCAGCCGTACCACCAAAGTTTTGTAAGGCCAGGAATGTGCCTTACACACTTAGACCTAAGGTGGAGGCAGAACTTGATAGACTGGTGCAGGAAGGTATCCTCACCCCTGTACAGTACTCAAGATGGGCAGCGGCTATCGTCCCTGTGCTCAAGGCTGATCAAAGCATCCGCATCTGTGGGGACTACAAATTAACAGTCAGCAGAACCACTAGGCTTGATACCTACCCCATACCCAGAGTGGAAGATTTATTTAGCGGGTTAGCAGGAGGAGTTATATACTCCAAGCTAGATATGTCTCAGGCATACGCTCAACTACCCTTGGAAGAAGACTCCAAGGAACTCACGGTAATAAACACCCACAGAGGTTTATTTGCCTACAACCGTCTCAGCTTTGTAATTGCGTCCGCACCTGGAATCTTTCAGCGTGCCATGGAAGGACTATTGCAGGGCCTCCCAGGAGTGTTCTGCTACCTGGATGACGTCCTGGTGAGTGCCACTAATGAGCAAGAGCACAACAAGCGTCTCTATCAAGTCTTATCCAAACTACAGGAGGCAGGGCTAAAACTGAAAATGGATAAATGCCAAATTGGAGTGCCACAGGTATCCTATCTTGGATACCAAATTGACAAGGATGGATTGCACCCCACTGCAGAGAAGGTAGCAGCAATCCAGAATGCCCCAGCTCATACTAATGTGACTCAACTGAGAGCCTACCTTGGGCTGTTAAATTTCTATAGGAAATTTCTAAAATCATCTGCAACCATGCTGGAGCCCCTAAATACCTTACTGAGGGATAAAACCCCTTGGAAATGGGATGCAAGTCAGGAGAGAGCTTTCCAGAAATCTAAACAAGCCCTCCTGGACTCCCAGACTCTAGTCCACTTTGACCCTCAGAAACCCATAGTGGTAGTGGCTGACAGTAGTGCGTATAGTGTGGGAGCGGTGCTGTGTCACCTTATTGATGGGATTGAACGCCCCGCCTATTTTGCCTCCCGAACTCTAACAGCAACAGAACGCAACTACTCTCAAACTGAGAAAGAAGCCCTAGCTATGGTGTTCGCACTTCGAAAATTTCATTGCTACCTGTGGGGACAGGATTTCACTGTGGTTACGGACCACAAACCTTTGTTAGGACTATTTGATCCGGGTAGAAACATTCCTCCGATAGCATCCGGGCGCATTCAAAGGTGGGCTTTACTACTGCAGTCCTACAAGTTCACCTTGCGTCACCGGTCTGGCGTGCTGTTGGGCACGGCTGATGCTCTCAGTCGTCTACCTTTGACAACTCCCGAGGAAGCCACACCTATTCCTGCGGAATGGACGTCCTTAGTAAACTTCCTCGAGTCAGCTCCAGTCACCAGCACCCACATCCGCGACGGCACCCTAAGGGACCCACTACTTTCAAAGGTATACAAATACTGCCAAGTAGGCTGGCCTTCGACGGTAATTGGTGACCCTGATCTCGCTCCGTATACTAGGAGGCGAGACGAATTGTCCACACAAAATGGCTGTGTGGTCTGGGGAGCAAGAATTATTGTACCCCAAGCTCTCAGACAAGCCATTGTGGACGAACTTCACTCTGGCCATGCTGGATCATCCAGGATGAAGGAGTTAGCTCGCAGCTATGTATGGTGGCCGCTGCTGGACAAAGATCTAGAAGAAACGACTAAGTCATGCAGCGAGTGCCTGAGCACTCGAGCTGCACCAACGAAAGCTGAACTCCATCCGTGGGAATGGCCTGCGAAGCCTTGGCATCGCATACACATTGACTACGCGGGCCCAATGGATGGAAAATACTATCTAGTGATCGTGGATGCACACTCTAAGTGGGTTGAAATTTTTCCCACATCTACTACAACCTCTAGCGAAACGATCTCGTGCCTGAAACACACTTTTGCGACATTTGGATTTCCAGTAACAATTGTTTCGGACAACGCAACGTGTTTCACATCGGCTGAATTCCAAGAATTTGTGAAGGCATGTGGTATGCGACATATTACGAGCGCACCATACCACCCTTCAACTAATGGACTGGCAGAGCGTATAGTACAAACGTTCAAGAAGAATGTACGGAAGTCAACGGAACCCCTACGCCTAGCACTAGACAGGTTTCTATTCAACTATCGGCTGACACCCCACTCAACAACAGGTGTTACGCCGGCCGAACTGATGTTAGGCAGGAAAGTTCGCTCTCGTCTTGATCTGCTTTGGCCGTCAGAAGCAATCGCGTCCAAAGTTGCTCAACGCCAGGACGCTCAGAAAAGATACCACCCAGGGTCTCGCGCGGTTGACATTCCGCCGGAGTCACCTGTGATGGTCCGTCAATACACGCCGGGTTCCCCAAAATGGACCCCTGCTACCACCATTGAGAAAACAGGCCCGGTATCCTACAAGTGCCAACTGAAGGGGGGAGAGGTCGTTCGTCGACACCAGGACCAAGTTATTACCTGCTCGAACACCATCCCTGAACCCTTGGAACAACCTACGGAGGAAACCGTTGTGTTTCCACAACCTGCTCAAAATTCATACCCACCACCTCCGACCAATGAACCTGACTCCGAAACACCTGATTACCCGATTCCCACCCAGGAGGCTAGGATGCACGAGCCTCCAAGTGCTAGCATCTCACGCAGGTCTAACCGTGCTCGGAAGCCTGTGGTGAGAATGGACCTTTAATATTGACTATATCGAATAAGGGGACTGGGGATACAGGGGGGGTTTCTAATTAAGGAGGGAGGGGTGTAATATAGCGAGTAGTGTAAGTTCTAGTTAGAGAGACCAAAAGTTGGCAACGCTCGAGAGAGCAACACTCGCAAGTCAGTCTGCTAGTGGCCTCGGGTTCAACAACAAGTAAATGTTGACCGAGTGTGTATATAATTACCTACTGTGGTTGGTATCTAACTTCTTAATTTCTAAACTAATGTACTAATTCTATTCTACTCTATTTTATATATTTCCCACCTATCTCCGCTCTACTCTCACTAGCCACAGGCTTAGGAATAGAGTATTTAAGTTAAGGTACCCAAGAGGTGAGTGAACTATTTACCTAAATTGATGTGTCATTGCATTTGTCTATTGATGTGTTATTTGTGTCTTGATGGGGTGTACTAATATTATATCTCCGTCTATGATCTATAACAGTTACCATTCGCTAAGAAAAAACAGCGGGGCGGAGGTATCAGCACATTTATGTCTAACCACATAGACTCGAGAACCATAGCAAGTGCAACAATGAATCAAGATCATATAGAATCACTCTTCGTAGAACTCTCTAGAGATGGTAAACGCATTGTGCTTGGAACGGTGTATAGGCCTCCTACAGCCTGTCCTATATCCTTCGTGAATGAGCTGAATCGTAATATTTCTCAGTTCAACAGGCCCTTATACAATGACATAATAATATGCGGTGACTTCAATTATGATCTACTGAAACATGAAAGCTATGAACCAATCTCTAATTTCCTAACAACCTTTCAGTCTCAATCCTTCCTTCCGATCATTACAAAGCCTACACCAATAACCTCAGAGTGTGCTACGCTGCTTGACAATATCTTTATGACAGACCCAAGTGATTTTCTTGCTGGAATAATTGCTTCTGACTTATCAGATCACTTCCCAGTTTTTCTTATTAAGAAAAATGTCTATATTGCTTGCACCAAGGCACGGGCTGAAACTTACTCATATCGTAAAATAAACGAATCAAATCTTGAAGAAATGCGCACCGTTCTAGAAGAATCAATGCTGCACATCTCTTAACAAAATAATAATGCTACGAGCATTGATGAAGCAGTAGTAAAGTTGACTGAAACTATAATGACCGCATACCATCAGTGTTGCCCAATTGTCTCTCGTACAGTTACCCCGAAAAATAAAAAAAAGCCGTGGAACACTAGAGACATCGTGATAAATATATAGAAACGTCAAGCGTACCTAGCCCTCCTTTGCGAAGGGCGAATATCTAAGAAACATATAACCGATTCAGAAACTATGTAACAAACCAGATAAGAAATCAAAAAAGAACTACTTTACGCTCAAGTTCACTCAATTCAAAACTGACGTTAAAAAGACTTGGCATCTCCTTAACTCTTGCTGTTAACCGAATAATGCCGATAAAAAGAAAATTGAATATGTTATTCAAGGTAATGTAAAATACCATGAGAAGAAATAAATTGCTAATCTCTTTAACAACTTCTTCGTAAACGTATGGAAAACTATAGCTGATGGTATTCCAAGTGAACCTACTGATCACCTGGAATTTATGGATCATATTCGAGAACCCAACTCCTTTTTCTTTACGCCTACAAACTCCTCCGATGTAATTACGTGCATAAACAACATGAAAAATTAATCGAGTGTGTTACAAAAGTTTCCGACTAAAGTACTTAAAGTTATTGCTGACATTGTAGCCCCGCTGATATCAAATATTATTAACCAGTCTCTCTTACTAGGCACTTTCCCGAACTCCCTCAAACTTGCTAGAGTAACCCCTATCTTTAAAAGTGGTGAAAAAATCTGTGTAAACAATTATCGACCTATCTCCGTACTACCCATTATTAGCAAAGTATTCGAAAAGATTGTGTATAAAAAAGTGTACTTATTTTGAACAAAAATCATTTCTTTACGATAAATAATACGGCTTTCGCTCTAAAAAATCAACAACACAGGCTATATTGAATCATTTACAATTCCTCTATTCTAATATAGATGGCGGAAAGCCTGTCGTCTCTGTATTTCTTGACTTTCGAAAAGCATTCGATTGTGTGGACCATAAAATACTACTCTCGAAACTGCACTGTTATAGCATTCGAGGGATTGCGCATGATTGGTTCAGATCATACCTAACAAATCGGAAGCAATACGTCGTCATTGACGACGCAAAATCAGACCCACAGACAGTTAGCCATGGAGTTCCACAAGGATCTGTTCTTGGGCCTCTCCTGTTTCTGATTTTTATCAATGATATTGTAAAATCTACATCATTCTTCAAATTCATACTTTTTGCCGATGACAGTACGCTTTCTGTGGTCCTTCCGAACCAAAATCCTGCTATGATTGTGGAGAGTATAAATAATGAACTTCATAAGGCTTCATCGTGGCTCAAAGCTAATAAAATATGCCATAATGTTGATAAAACAAATTATATTACATTCTTATACAAGAAAGATGTATCTCTCCCATGCATTAAAATTGGCGAAGGTGAAATCGGAGAAACCAACTCATGTAAGTTTCTGGGCATCATAATAGATAAACATCTGACCTTCAAAGAGCACATCACTCATATTAGTTCTAAATTATCAAAATCCATCGGAATCCTAAATAAAATTACAAATTTTCTGCCTGAAACAGCTTTACAAATGCTCTACCGAACGCTCATTTATCCATACTTGCAATACGGAATAGAAGCATGGCACGGAACTGATAAAAATAAAACCAACAAAATTTTTACTCTGCAGAAAAGAGCTGTCAGAGCGGTAAAAAACCTAGAATATAATGCTCACACAAATGATTCTTTCAAAAATTTACAAATACTTAAACTTTCGGATCTCTAAAAAATCTCCATCTGTAATTTCATTTACAAAACATTAAGAAATGATGGCGACAATAGCCTAAGACAATTATTGACTGCGCAAACTGGTCATCACAACCATTTAACCCGAAATAGAAGTAAATTCATGCTTCCTTATTATTCGAAGGCCCGGTCGCAACACAGTATACTCTTCGTCGGAACCAAAACTTGGAACTCTATACCTGCGGAGGTCCGTAAATGTAATTCGTACAAAGTATTCAAAAGACATCTTAAGTCTCACTTCCTACCAGAATACTAGTCGTGTAAGATCACCATGTCAAATCTTGCCTCCTACATGTAACTAATGATAATGTAATAATGTAACTTGCTTTGGGTAACATAACCGATCTTCAGTCTGCTCTTGAATCGTTTTATTGAACATACTGTAAAATGTAGCCGATTTGACCTATATTGTAAAAAACAGCATAAAATATCGAGTTAATTATCTCAATGATCAGTCTAATGTGAAACTAGGTTAAGTGAACTAGGTTACACATTATTGTGCACCTTAGAATAACGTGATGATAGGATGCCCTAGAAGTCGCTGAACTTGTTCGGGCCCACAGGTAGCTATACGAAAATTTGACCATTGTACTAGACTTAAGAAACATTCTACCTCTGTATCACCTGTGGTCACCTGTGGTAAATTTTGAAGACGATTGTGTTTTAAGCTGGTGAGTTACTGCATGAAGGAGGCAGTGCCCATCGGCTATGGTAGGAAACAGCTTTACTTTCAATGATCGTTTTATTTCATCCATGGTGGTAATGACGAGTGAGTACATAGAGCTTGGGTCATATTTAGGCTGACTTTCAGCATTATCAGACAAGAATTTTTGGGTTTCTTGTTTTTCTGGCTTTAAATTGGCAGGCTATGGCCAATTTTAGTTGAGCGAGCGACTGAGAAATGAGGGGCGCTCTTGTGATTTCCACTTTCTTGGTCGTGGTTCTGTATGCAGTTGGGCTGTAAATTTTCTATCAAATTTCGACTGAGATTCTGCAGCAATTTTTCTCTTCGGATCGATTTTATTGCTTCCGAGTACTTTGTTGGTGGTTGATGATTTGTACTCGTTTGTGAAAAGGGCATGTCGCTCTCTGTGTTCGCGTCAGATAATAACGAAAATCTATTTTTCGTAGGTACTGTACAGTAGTCAGAGATCGAGGGAGGAAAATGTTCATCGTCAGAAGGCAAGCAATAGGTAAGGTTGCTAGAGATTTCACTGGAAAAAGCTAGCGATCGAGTAGAATTTTTCAATTCATATTGGTGTTTTCCATTGATGTTGGAACATTCAGTTTTGTCATTCAAGCTATTGGAGTTCATGGTACACGAGCTAGACTATAAAGTGAGTTTTAGACTCGATCTAAGAGAAATCTGTTGAAGAATATGGTGTGTTTCTTCTCTGGTATTAGGCCAAGTACAAATATCGTTGCAAGTTATAAGATCAGTTGCACCATTTGTTCGGAGCGGAATCAATCTAATACCGTTTTTTTGCTCAAATTCAACCCCTGATACAATTGTTTACCGCTTCACGCACTCACTATATAAATACGAGCTAAGGCATTCTTAGACAGGATAAGTTCTTCAATTTTAGTTATGTTAGTGTGCGAGAGGCCCAAATCTCTCAAGCAAACGATGTAGTTGGTAAATTGAGGCATTCGTCCAACTACATCAAGAAGGTCTTCAATACTACCGGAAATTACTGTTCGAATTTTACGCGTAGTGTCAATGTCGCTAATTTCGACAGTCGTGAGAATTTTATCTCCGACATGAAATGTATCCAAAGGTTTTCTGCAATTTGAGTAAAAAAATTATCTTGTGTAGGACGGGATGTTGGCGCAAAATCTGAAGAACTTACATGCGAGTTCAATTTGAAAAGTTGCTCTGTAATGAGCCTAATATTTGAAGCGGTGGAAGATTTCGAAAGTGGACTTGGAGGAGTGCGCTGTTTTGACATTTTCGTTAAGTAGGCTACAGTGAGAGACAGGTTATTGTTTACTTGATAAATAAAATGAGACACTGAAATTTGAAGCGGATGCAAGTTGCTTGATGCAATGTTCAAGGAATCGTGATCGCTACAATTTTAAACATTAGAACCGCTAATATTAGGCTCATTCATCGCATCATTCTCGGCAGCTCCTGACAAATTTAAATTTTTACCCATCGTAACACGTGAAATTCTTGGTGACTCTTTCGCTGATGTATCTTCTCGAGGATTGTTTGAACAGTGGAGCTCAGGCGCAAGACTTCTTCCTTGCTCTTGCTGGGATTTGTTGCGAGCAGGGTTGCGGAGTCGGAGTAGGTAGTCGGAGTGGCCGGAGTCGTATGTTTTAGGGTGGAGTCAAAGTCGTTCATTGCTTCCTATGGTGAAATCGAGATTGGAGTCATTATTTTTTTATCTCTTCCATTCTAATTTTTGCTAAAAATTATTTATGATTGTTTAAAACCAAAAGTAAACAAAACAGAGTTAAAATATTTTACTGGAAGGGTAAAATATACGCTATGTTTTAGTTTATTATTTTTTTCGACGTCTGAAACAGAGAATTTATACCTGTTATCTAATACTGTCATTGATGTCTAATAATTGTGGGTTCGCACACCTATATATGTGATCCCTACGAGTGCGAAATAAAATTTTCGAGCTGGAGCAATGATGCATATTTTGCGGTTTAAAAGCAGGAATTAGTAATTGAAAGGATCGCAAATTCATTTTATTTATTTCTCTTTCGTTTATTTCCTCTTCAATTCATACATAGGAAGTAGAAACTAGTCCTAAATGTGTTGCAAGTTACTTGCAAAACAGCTCAGCCGATGCAATACATTGTACTCACATAAAGAGTGGTAACTCTCTGTACGCTCTTAATGTCTCTATATTCTATACCAGTGTTTCCTTACAACGATCTTTTCTATTCTTTTGGTTATGCTTCGATGTATTGATTGATAATGACTAATCTTTACAGAATCCTAAATTTTTGTTGTGATCAAAAATATTCCTAGTCTTTAGTCTTTCTTTGCCAAAATCTGGAACTATGGTCTGGTACATAAAGACTTCTAGTTTTCGAGTCATGTTATCACTATTGAAAAAGAAAATTTACTTAGCTTATTCTGATGTTAATAACTGAAATATTAGTTGATTTTTTCAGCAATGTGTAGTGCCTATGCACTTCGAATTGATCTCTTTGTTTGGTTTACTTCCTTGTCTTTAGGTCAAGTTAACATGTAATAATAATGAAAATTTCTGCTTATTTCTAAAGTTATAACTTGAATGTCACTTGGTTCTTTATGATTTATATGTATTTCACTATATCATTATCATGTTCAATGTTTATCTTCTGATCACTCCACAGTTTCTAAGTAAGTATTCGCTGAAATGGAAATTTTTAAACAATTTTTTTAAACAATATAAACAATTTATTTACCACAGGTGATACAGAGGTAGAATGTTTCTTAAGTCTAGTACAATGGTCAAACTAGAGTATAGCTACCTGTGGGCCCAAACAAGTTCAGTGACTTCTAGGGCATCCTACTTTCTCGTTATTCTAAGTTGTACAATAATGTTTAACCTAATTCACTTAACCTAGTTTCGCGTTTGACTGATCAATGAGATAATTAACTCGATATTTGATGCTGTATTTAACAATATAGGTCAAATCGGCTATACTTAATAATATATTCGATAAAACGATTCAAGAGTAGACTGAAGATCGGTTATGTTACCCATGGCAAGTTAAAATATTAGGACCAGACATGTAGGAGGCCAGATGTGAATTGGTGTTCTTACACGACTAGAGTTGTAATAGGAAGTGAGACTCAAGATGTCTTTTGAATACTTTGTAGGAATTACTTTCACGGATCTCCGCAGGTATTGAGTTCCAAGTTTTAGTTCCAACGAAGAGGATACAGTATTGTGACCGGGCCTTTGAATAATAAGAAAGCATGGATCTACTTCTATTTCGGGTTAAATGGTCGTGATGAGCAGTTTGCGCAGTTAATAATTGTTTAAGGCTATTGTCGCCATCATTTCTTAATGTTTTGTAAATGAAATTTCAAATGGAGATATTATAGAGATCCGAAAGCTTAAGTATTTGTAAATTTTTGTATGAATCATTTGTGTGAGCATTACGAGTATGTTCTAGGTTTTTTACCGCTCAGATAGCTCTTTTTTGCAGATTAAAAATTTTGTTGGTTATATTTTGATCTGTTCTATGCCATGCTTCTATGCCGTACTGCAAGTATGAAGAAGTGAGCGTTCGGTACAACATTTGTATAGCTGCTTCGGACAGAAGATTGCTAACTTTATTTAGGATTCCGATGGATTTTGATAATTTAGAACTAATATGAGCGATGCGTTCTTTGAAGGTCAGATGTTTATCTATTATGATGCCCAAAATCTTACATGAGTTGGTTTCTTCGATTTAACCTTCGCCAAGTTTAATGCGTGGGAGAGGTACATTTTTCTTCTATTAGAATGTAATATATTTCGTTTTATCGATGTTAAGGCTTATTATGTGTACGTATATAGGTGTATGTGGGCATATGGGTGTGCATATGTGCACGTACACCTGTGTGCACTAGAGTAGGTAAACCAGTCGAAGGTTGCATTTTATGTCATTCCTCTCCATTTCTGTGCAAGCATCAAACTAGACCGTCATGGTACCTATGTGTGTGTGTGTTTATCAATTGCAGACATTCTGCACCATATTACAAAGATAATGTGATTTTCTTTCTAATATGAAATTGTAAAGCACCCATGTAAAAAAAGCAATAAATTCGTTGTGTGATCATCCATTTATACTGCAGTATTACGCTTATAGTTATATGCTTATAATAATGTGATACCTATGTTTGTTTATCAATTGCCGACAATTTGCGCCATATTTCAAAGATAATGTGATTTTTTTTTCTAATATGAAACCTTTATAGGACATTAATGTTTTCTTTCTTATTCGCGTCCCACAATCGTTTTCATGTTTCAGACTTAGGTAGACTGTTTTGTACCACTATTTTTAGTACGAAATTTTATAAAATTCATGCCATAATAAAAGATATTTTCTCCGTTTCCCTCGATTGGAATTTCTGGTTTATACTGACTGGTTTACGCTGATATTCGCGCACATGCTTACTTGTATATATGTGCATGCGTGTGCACGCTATGCGTATGACACTAAATAGAATGCGTATGTATTGCCTCGATGCATAGAAATGCATTTGTGTATCCTTACGAGTTTGGTGAAAGTATGTGCGTGCATGTGTATGTGTATATATTTGCGTGTATATGTGCACACATGTGTGTACTAGACTGACAACTAGCATTTCACTAGAGATAATGGTCTTTTTTCTGTTCACTCTCAACTTGTTACATAACCTAACTCGTCATCTCTTTATTGTTGTAAAGCATTCATGTAAAAACTATACATTTGTTGTGCGATCATCCACTTTTTGTTTAAATAAAATGCTTAATAACTAATGACCGCTATGTTAAAATTGTTGGATTGGAAATACAAAACTTATAATCTTCTTGGTCCTCATTCTCATGCGTACGTGTATACATGTATACATGTATATGTATGTGTGTATATGTACATGTATATATATGTATGAATATATATATGTATATATATACGGATGTATATTTATATATATATATTTTTTTTATGCTTCTATAAAATGACACTTTTGACCATTGGCCGAAACAAGCGATTCATGTGTTATTTCCTGGCGTCAAGAATTGCGAAGTTTTATGTCATGTACATGTAAACTGTCAAAAGTGTTTTCACCTCACAATGACAATGCATCGTCCATGAAATTGTGTTGTCTCTTATAATTATCATTACATGTATTATCAAATGTAGATTAAGCAAGATTAGGAGTACATTGGCCTCAATCATTTCTTTTCGACTAGTGACACGAGTTTTACAGTACTCGTGTGTGTGTGTCATCTAAGTGTATTAATTTTAAGAAATTTTAAAAACCAATGATGGTACTTTTGTACCATCTATAATGGAAATATACTGTTTTTTTATTTTTTTTTATTAGCTTTAAGCCACAATGAAACCTTATGTTAAGAAATAATTGATATTAGGCATATATAAGCAGCACAGGCACGACGCAGTCGGAAACCGGGAGGAGAAAGGAGGAGTACGTAGGGGGTAGCGTCGGTGTAAAGAAATAGCTCGAAAACTATACATAGTATCACACAAGGGCAACTTGATTGTGTAGTATAGGAAAACAATAGGTTAAAAATAATTACCAACGAGAAGAGGAACCATGGAAAAGATGCATCTCAGAAGAATGTGTTAGAGGGAAATGCGCGTAGCAATACCAAGTTTTGTGACGCAAGGAACACGTCATGTGTGACGCGTGAGAAGCACCCAATCGCGAGATGCTACGTCACTAAAAATTTGAGCGGGCATCTCGCACCATCAACGATGCGCATCCTTTGTGCGGGGGAGGTATAAAAGGGTAGAAGGAGGTAGAACCGGTCTATTTGACTGGTGCAGTGGCAAGGATGTAGGCTTCCTGACGGCCAGAGGGGAGGTGAGGATACTTGGTTTAATTTATTGATAATTCATGTGGAGTCATCGAAACATAGCACGTCTTACTTCTGGAAGCAGTGATTTGCAGAATGCTAATTATTGTTATTCGCATTTTTTTTTATTACATTGATTCTCTCAAACAGGATGGTTTGCATTGGGCTTTTAGTATGGCGGTAAAAATGATCATTTCTCATAGGGGATTTGTTTTGAGACGGCATAAAATGGGGAATCAGAATATTCGTGTTTTATTATTGAAGTACAGGCTTGATGTTTTTATGTAACAAAGTGCATTGTGATTTGTTTTGTGAAGCGGGGGTAAAATACTCATCCGGATTGATTACAGAAGGAAATAAATTATGATTGAGTTTGAGAATTAAAGGGGAGTAAAGAAGTAATTCGATCAATGCCATGTGAAGTAGGTGTATTGCAGGGAATAAAAATTCAAATAGAGCTAGTTACTTAAGATAATCATTTTCACAGGCGGGGGGGGGATAGCTGGCCTGCGCGGCAGCTGAGATATCGCGGAGACTTGGGCTGTGTGCGTCTAACATCCGAGGGCCTGTAGCGCCACAACCGGCCGAGCGCTCGCGGCCTTGCAGCGGGCAGCCAGCCGGGTATTCAACGCTAATGTGGAAGCCTGGAGGCTGTGTTCGAGCCTCAACAGGCCGACGACAGGGAATTAACTCCAGTTGTAATTGTGAAGAAGGAAAGAAGCAGAGGCACGCATGGAAGTAAAAATCCATTTTTGGCGCGTAATGTGTATCATGAATTGGCAGTCTGTGAAGTTTAATGGCCACCGACACCTTGCTGCGACCACCAGGTTCTATTCCCTTTTGGCATCACCATTTATTTCATGTGTACGCTAGCTAGGATGTTCTTTTTATGCTTCAAATTTATTTTTGTTTGTACGTAATCTCCCCGTATGACGATCACCATGAAACTGTGTTTCGCTTTAAATCATGTTATCGTTCGCTGGCATTCAATAGTTTTCGAGCCTGAATCTTTCATTCATGTGTCGTATTCAAATCCACGTGTTCTAAACTAAATTCATGTTAATCTTTCAAATTGTAATGTTGTGCGCTAGCGGAATTTCTATCTTCGCTATCTTCGCTTCGGCACAACATAGAACGGTAGGCGCAAGGATTCCAAAAGAAGTCGAGGTTTCTTCGGTTTTATTTCTTATCCAAACGACTCCGTGAATCTGCCCAGAAAGGTATGATTCAGAGTCGGACCACGAATTGCATGACAAGAGAAGCCTAATTCAAGATCATAGTCGAATGATTAACTGATGTATATAGCACCGCGCGACAAGAAAGTAAACTCACACCTCGAGGGTGCACGAGAAATAGCTGAGTGGGACATAAGAGGCCATAGAATAGTAGCACATAAAAAGAGAATTCACCGCCCTGCTAACGACGTAGCACAACAACAATTCGCATTACTATTACTAGTATTATTATATAAGAAAGTTTTAGCCTCCCTTGACCGCGACAAAGGTGTCCCAAGAGAGGAAAGAGGAAGGCACCATCTAGCGTGTAGTTGGGGGAACGCGGAATCTACGCACAAGGTGCACAGGAACAGTAGGCTGGGAAATAAGTTCACAAACAAGAAAGGTTTCCGTTGCATCGACAGGGAGGAAAAATAAGTCTCTAGTCGAGTAACACATTTAGAAAGAACACATTTATGATATACGCACACGAATATTGTAAACTCGTGTCACTAGTCGAAGGGAATGATTGAGGGCAACGTACTACTAATCTTGCCCAATCTACATTCGATAATACATGTAATGATAGCTATAAGAGACAGCGCAATTTCATGGACGATGCATTTCCATTGTGAGGTGAGAACACTTTTGATGGTTTATATGTACATGACATAAACTTCGTAATCCTTGACGCCAGGCAATAATACATGAATCGCTTGTTTCGGCCAATGTTCAAAGTGTCCTTTTAAGGAAGCAGAAAGTTATATACATGAATGTACATCCGTATCCAACAATCTTAACACAGCGGTCATTAGTCAATAAGCACTTTATTTGCACAAGTTGAAAGAGGATACTCTAAAATACTTACAGACGATGAGGGAAGGTCCCTCAGTTTAGACCTTTGACAGCTTATTTTAGTCTGCAAAATAAGTGCCTACTCTGGCTTTCTTTACCCTATCTGTGGAAAAGAGACAGCAAAAATTAGGTCTCTAAAGCAGGGGCAAGTCACTCAGGTCATCAAATCAACCATTATCAATAAATTCTATTATAAAAAAAATGAGAGAGGCAAGTACACGTTTGTCAACGTCGCTTTGAAAACACAAATCATATGAGCTAGTGGTCTCAAATTTCTGCGCCTATTCTCAGTCTACTGAATGCCGTAACTTTAGGCTTCCACCTTGCTGACTGGCGCAACTTGCCCAGCACAGCTCATAGGTAAGAAGCTAATCGACTAAATTTATTTTACTTGCTTCACATCTTTCTATTAATGAATGTTATAAATAATACAAAGACAAGAAATAATACAAAGACAAGAAAAATCATGTTCCCAAGTTGGTACAAGTCTGGCACGACGTAAATAATACAAAGGCAAGAAAATCATGTTCCCAAGTTGGTACAAGTCCAGCACGACGTGCCATGAATTTTTCAATATCAACAACTGATGTCTAATCCATGGAAGAATCACCATAGTTTTTATTTTCAGTACACAAATCTTTCAATAGTGAAGCAGTGGTTGGTTTGTATTATCAAATAAATATAAAATTGTGCTATCTTGTGTTAATCTATGAAATGTAATAAACTTCAAGTAATCCTCTGTGTCAAACTAAAAAGCATTGAAATATCAGTCTATCCATGTTGCATTTACTGCCCATGACACTGTTTACAATATTATATATGACAACATAGCTTACATGGCTTGGCTATTGTGCACATGTTGCTGAGCAAAAAAAACATTTGGACATTAACACAAAATCACTTGGAGCAGTGAAACAGAGATAGGAAAGTTCATTAGTAAAATCACAGGGTTCAGCTAAAATACCGTTAAACCAGAACCTGAATAATTCCCAGCATTACACTGCAGCTTACTGGCTACACCGAAAGAGAACACCAGACCTTACCGAACTGTAACGGCTAGTCTGACTCAATGTAGGTGGGTTTGCCGGCCGCCGGAAGCATTCTCGAATGCTCCAGAAACCGGCCGTTCACCGCTATCGAACACAAGTCGTGTGAAAACACCCGAAAAATATAGCCAGCGAGGTAACACGTAAATTAAATGAGTTTCTCACTCAAGTTCACTCTCTAACAACACAGAAACTTAAGATTATCCGGGAACCTGTTCCTCCCACGCACTTCAAACAAATAAAACGTTGGCGTCATTCTTGCGGACGAAGCGCGGATCCGCAAAATGTTGCCGAAACCAAACTATCAAAATTCTTTGAATTTTGTCACGTTTTGCAAGACGTGGCACTCCCCCCTCCTATGTGGATTTTCTCCACTAAGTGCCGACGCCGGGGGGGCGGTGGATGAGGACTAATTCAGTGGCGGGACGTACCACCCGCTGGATCCCGTCGTTGTCGTTTCGTCGCGCGAGTCGTACGGTGGCTGTCCTCAACGATCCATCGTGACTGGGGATGGTCTCTTCGATGACGCCTGTCGGCCAGGTGGTTCTCCTGGCCATCTTCTCCCTCACCAGGACTATGTTTCCTTTCTTTAGCGGTGGATTGACGGCTCTCCATTTGCTGCGTTGTTGCAGTTCGTAGATGTAGCCCCCCCTCCACCTCAGCCAAAACTGATCTGCCAGGTACTGCACCTTTTTCCATCGCAACTTCCCGTAAGCCGGTTCGTGTCGAGTGAGCGCGGGCCTGTCGTGCTGTGGCGTGCTGGTCTTCTGCGTCAGGAGCATGTTTGGGTCACTGGCAGCGGTTCGTTGGGATCAAAGGACGTCTCCCACAGTGGAGTGGAGTTCACGATGGCTGCTGCTTCCTGCAGTAGGGTGTGTAACTCGTCGAAGGACAGAGAATGTTGACCGGCGTGCAAGAGGGCTGCTTCTAAACACCTTCGGATCTGACCTATCTTGCGCTCCCACACTCCGCCGAAGTGAGAGGCGTGCGGTGGGTTCATTTCCCAACGCACTCCCAGGTCCGATAGGGCCCGACTGGCCTGCTGAACGTTGACTTCTTCGGCTAGGTTCTTGGCTCCGATGAAGTTGGTGCCTCTGTCGGACCGCAGGATTGAACAGGGACCTCGCACCGCTATGAACCTCCTGAAGCTGTTGATGAAAGTAGGAGTATCGAGGGATGGCAGCATCTCGATATGAACTGCGCGGGAAGCGAGGCAAGTGAGGAGGAGAGCCCAGCACTTTCTGAGGGGGGCGTTGCGTCTTGTGGCTGGTCCGTTGTTTATCATCCAGTGACCAAAGACGTCGAAGCCCACGAAGGTGAAGGGCGGCGCGGTCTCGGAGCGTTCCTTCGGCAGTTCTGCCATTTGCGGGGTCAAGAAGGAGGCCCTTAGTCGCTGACAGATGGCGCAGTTCCGTAGTAACTTCTGTATCGCCCTTCGGCCGTTCTCGATGTGATACCCGGCTTCTCGGATGGAGGCGTGCGTCACGTGCCGGCCTTGGTGCTTCGTTTTCTGATGGTAATGCATCATGACAGCAGCGCTGATGGGGTGGTCGAAGGGGAGCAGTAAGGGGTGCTTGATGTCTTCTGGGAAGTCTGAGATGGCAAGTCTACCTCCCACTCTGATCAGCCCGCTTTGATCGACGAAGGGTGCAAGGCTGGCAAGTTTGTGTCGAGGGGCTACACTTCCCTTTCGGCGCATCCGGTCGAAAAGATCTGAGAAGGCGGACTTCTGGGCTTCCAGAACCAGGACGTTGTGAGCTAGGGCTTGAGGGTCGGCAACCGCGATGTGGCTGTTCTGGTCGGCTCTTCGGTGGAGGACTCTGTTGAGTAGCTTTTGCGACAGAGCTACTACCCTGGCGGCAATCCTCAGGATGGCCGACCATGAGCTGAATTTTGAGAAGAGCTTGGAGAACAGAAATTCAGCGATATTGCCCGTCGATCGAAGGGCTTGAACGTCGGCCCTTGTTTCGGCCTCGGGGAGTTCATCGGGATCCGTCGGGTAAGCCGAGGTGGAGGAAGGGGAGACGACGTCGCTGATTAGAAATGCCGGACCCTTGAGCCATTCCGTCTGCATTAGTCTCGACGGGTCGGTCGGCCTCGAGGCTAGGTCGGCGGGATTCGATGTGGTGTCGACGTGGCTCCATTGGGACGGGTCACTGCTCTGACGGATGATGTCCACCCTTCTCTGAACATACTGACTGAATCTCGCAGAGTCGTTTCTGATGTAACCTAGCACAACCTTGCTGTCCGAATAGAAGTATACTCGAGAGGGTTTCCTTTTCAGTTCCTGTATCGTCTGCAGGCTTGACAAAACTGCTCCCACTGCTGCACACAATTCCAAACTGGGAATCGAGGTGACAGATCTTGGAGCCACATGACTTTCTCCGTGTGCGAACGCGACGTGCCCTTGGCCGCTGTTGGTGGTCGTACGCAGGTACGTCACGTTTCCGATGGCCTCCTGCGAGGCGTCCGAGAAAATGTGCAAGGTTTGGGTGTCGTTTCCGTTCGATTCTGGTGGAAGGAAGCACCTTGGAATCGAGAGCTCGTGCAGACATTGAAGGCTCTGGAGCCAGCGCAGCCACGACTGAACCGTGCAGCTCGGGATGGGCTCATCCCAATCCAATGTCTTGCCACCGGATGCTCGGTCGGTTTCGGAGAGCAGGTTTCGTAGGATGAGTCGCCCGCCGAGTGTGACTGGGCTGGCGAAGCCGATAGGATCATAGATTGAGCTGATTGCAGATAGCAGTCCTCTTTTCGTGTGGGGGCGGTCTGGTATGTTCACTTTCAGCACAAAACAGTCGCTGGCGATGTTCCACGACACGCCGAGCGTGCTGTGGTTGGGGGCTGTAATCAGGTCGATGTCGTCTTCGGTCGCTCTCTTGCTCGTGGGGAAGGCCTTGAGGACCTCCATGGAGTTGGACATGATCTTGTGCAGTCTGATGTGGTACCGTGACAGGAGATATTTGGCCGTTCGCAAGATTCCGATAGCTTTGGCGGGGTCTGGCGCAGTTCCAAGTCCGTCGTCGCAGTAGAAATGCGACGTTACATAATCTTGCGCCGCTTCGAGGTGTTCTGCATCTTCGGGCCGCGTTTCGCTGGCAGTTCCCTGGGCGGCGCGGTGGAGGCACATCGTGGCTACGGCGGGGCTGCTGGTGTTACCGAATACGTGCACGCGCGCTCGATGCGGCACGAGGGGCTTCTGGGGGTCGTTGTCGGCCCACCAGTAGAATCTCATTAGGTTCTTGTGATCCGGCGGTACGTGGAAGGCGTGGAACATGCTGTCGACGTCAGCTACGAAGGCGATCTTGTGCTCCCGAAATCTCGTTAGCACATCCCGCAGACGATTGTTGTAGTCTGGTCCCGAAAGCAGGCACGTGTTGAGGCTAGTCCCTTGATACTTGGCAGCGCTGTCGAAGACGAGCCTCACCTTGGACTACTTTTCTTGGACTACCGGGAAGATGGGGATGTACCATGTGAGACCGCACGGTCGGTTCCTTTCGATCGCCGGTATCTGCTCAACGTGTCGCATGTCGAGATTTTTCTTCATGGCATGTAGACACTGCTGTAACTTCGCCGGCTCCCTTGTTAGTCTCTTCAGCGTGTTCTCTTGACGACGAAACACCGCCACTCTGTTGTCGGGCAGCGCCGCGTCGAGCGATCTCAGCGGCAGTGGCGCTTCGAGGTGGCCTTCGTCGTTTACCTTTATTTCCTCCATCGCTTTCAAGAACTTGCGGTCGTCGTGAGACAGACCGGGCATCTCGTCGTCGGGTTGTTGGGCGAACATGTTCTTTTCGGGGGACGGCCCGAAACACATCCTGGCGCTGAGATGTCCGTGAACGGTTTTAGCTGTTATTTTTAAGATTGTACATCTTCGTCCGAGTGAGGGCCCGACGCTGTCGCTCACTTTGCCGACCACGGCCCAGCCCAAGGCGGTGTGGTGAACAAATGGGGCACTCTGACGACGTTGGTCAGCGTGGCTGTACAGTATGTCCCCACTGTCTGTCCCGAGAAGCACGGCAACTTCTGCCTTGTCGTCGAGGGTGAGGAAGTGGGGGGCGAAGTGGGCTATTTCCGGGGTCCTTTCCACACGTTCCTTAGTCGCCACTTCTTCTTTGGTGTCGGGAATGAGGTCGCACTCGTACATTGGTGGGAGCTCGAAAGCCTTGCTTTCGGAAACTCCCTTGATCTTCAATCCGGACACGCATCTGCCTTGTCGAACGACCGATTGATCGGACAAGGTCTCCAGTGTGTAGTAGGACTTGGGGCCCGTCACCTGAAGAGTGTCCAGTAGCTTAGGGGAACAGAAGGACGTCGTACTTTGCTCGTCGATAATGGCGTAGACGCGACACGACCGGCCCGATCTTTCGTCGAAAACGTCGGCCAGGACGGTTTTGCTGCATGCTCTGCCTCCGGTCGTGGCCGAACGAGAATTCAATGCCCTGGCTTTCGGGTTCTCTCCGACCTCGCTCGGGGTCTGTTCGACGTTTGTGTCCCGCTTGGGGCGTGCCCTGCTGATAGCTACACCGTGGTTCTCGGTCTTCATTCGGTTGAAATGGGCCGTCGTGCTGTGGTTGTCAGCTCCGCAATCATCGCACTTCACGACTTCTAGGCAGTGCTTTGCCCAGTGAGGGCCTAAACAACGGTAGCACAACCTGTGCTCGCGTATGAAGTCCTTCTTCTTCTGAAATTCCATCTTTCTTACCGCTTGGCACGAGTTTGTCGCGTGCTGAGCGCTGTGGTGGAGGACACAGCTGTCGGTTTGATTCTCCGAGGACGTGTAGAGCACTCGCGGGGCTCTTGAATTGGGACGAGCGGGTGCCGCGGCGTCGCGTCGGGCGCTCACCCAGTTGAGGTTTGATGCTCCAAAACTGTCGCATTGGGTATCTGACAGCGTTTTGATGAAATCGCAGAACCTCGCGAAATCAGGTAGCGATCCAAATAGTCTTCTGTGCCTAGTTCGTTCGCTTCTCCAGGCGTCCAGAACGAAGAAGGGTAGTCTCTCGACAATGGGGGACAGCCCTACGTCGGTGTTCAGGAAGGCGAGGCCTTTGTTGTGCTGCATTGTGTGATGAATCGCTAGATAGGCGTCGCTGAACTTCCGCAGCTTGAGACCGACCGTGCGGTCGCCCTTTGTCCCCTGTATGTCTGACGTTTGCGCGAGGCGTTCGAGCAGGCTATCGGCTACCCTGTCGTCAGAGGCGAAGCGAGTCTTGAATTGTTCGACGATGAGGGTGAGCAGGGCCGCTGTGTCCAGGTAGGTAGCTGCCAGGGTGTCGTCAATGAGGCTCCTTGGCTCGCCGCAGGTGTGGTTCGTGAGGATCTCGATGGCGTCGATGGGCTCCACGGCGAGCCTCTCCATCCTTCTCTTGATGGCATCGAACCATCTGTGGAACAGGTGAGCCTCTCCCGCGTAGGGTTGGCTGGGCACCCTCTTCAGATCTTCGATCATTGAGAGCCTCATAGCTCCGTCGATCACTGGTGGCTTCGCTTCAAAGACCACGGCGGGTGATCCGGTGGAAGCCCGAGGCTGGAATGCTGGTGCGGAGGGATTCATCGGAGGTGCGAGATCGGTGTCACGGGGCGAAGCATTCGCAACCGCCGCTGTGCCCCCTGCGGGTTCAATGACGTGATGCTGGAAGGCTTGGTCGACCCACGCTCCTGTGCGGTCCTCTTTGCACTCGGTATTCTGCTCACCGAAGGGCTGATCATTCTCCGTTCGGTTCCTGTTCCTCAGTTTCGACCTCTCGATGGTGATTTGTGCCAACAGCACCGATGGATCTTCCGTGATGTCGATAAGCATCTGCTTGTTGCCTCGGCTAGGGGGCTCGCGGCGCTCGGACTCGCCGTCCTGGTGACGAGAGCTGGCGCTGGGAAGGCTCTGGCTGTGATCGCTCTCACTGGCTTGACTCTGGCTGCAATAGCTCGAGCTTTTGCGACTCTGACGACGATGACTGGCGCTTGCTTGGTTTTCACCCCGACGGTTGGAACGGCGTCCGTTCCTGCTCTCAGCCAATAGTGAATTTGAGGACTCGTTCTGATATGCAGCGCCTTGCCGCTGGTTCCTGGACGAGGTCTTCATCGACCTCGAGTTCTTGCGCTGGGATGGTTCCTTTGCCACACTTTGTGAAGAGCTCGCACAGAGCTCTTCGTTTCTGTGGTCCATTGAGTCCGCTAGTGCTTTCCTGCGAGCTCTGGCGCTTGTCAATGAGCCTCGGATTACCGTCGCTTCTGCGGTGGCTCCTGAACCCTCGAGAGCTAGGACCAGCTGGTCTCCGATTCGCTTGACGGTCTTAGCCTTTGCTCGGATTCCAGCGTGGACTTGATCCACCTCGCTGGGAGTCTTGAGATCTCGTGGTACTGCACCATTCAGGAGACTGTTCAAGGCTGCTAGCTCCGTATGGAATTGTTCTTCCAGCTGTGGAAGTCTAGGCTTGCTCTTTCTTTCTTCCGAGAGAGGTCATTTCTGTGGTCTCGGATATTCGCCGCGGGCGGCTGAGAATCTGCTGTGGGCCTCCTCTTTGGAGGGCTTCTTCGTGGGAGGGCACCTTCCGCTGACGTCTATTCACTGTAATGTTGTGCGCTAGCGGAATTTCTATCTTCGCTATCTTCGCTTCGGCACAACATAGAACGGTAGGCGCAAGGATTCCAAAAGAAGTCGAGGTTTCTTCGGTTTTATTTCTTATCCAAACGACTCCGTGAATCTGCCCAGAAAGGTATGATTCAGAGTCGGACCACGAATTGCATGACAAGAGAAGCCTAATTCAAGATCATAGTCGAATGATTAACTGATGTATATAGCACCGCGCGACAAGAAAGTAAACTCACACCTCGAGGGTGCACGAGAAATAGCTGAGTGGGACATAAGAGGCCATAGAATAGTAGCACATAAAAAGAGAATTCACCGCCCTGCTAACGACGTAGCACAACAACAATTCGCATTACTATTACTAGTATTATTATATAAGAAAGTTTTAGCCTCCCTTGACCGCGACAAAGGTGTCCCAAGAGAGGAAAGAGGAAGGCACCATCTAGCGTGTAGTTGGGGGAACGCGGAATCTACGCACAAGGTGCACAGGAACAGTAGGCTGGGAAATAAGTTCACAAACAAGAAAGGTTTCCGTTGCATCAACAGGGAGGAAAAATAAGTCTCTAGTCGAGTAACACATTTAGAAAGAACACATTTATGATATACGCACACGAATATTGTAAACTCGTGCCACTAGTCGAAGGGAATGATTGAGGGCAACGTACTCCTAATCTTGCCCAATCTACATTCGATAATACATGTAATGATAGCTATAAGAGACAGCGCAATTTCATGGACGATGCATTTCCATTGTGAGGTGAGAACACTTTTGATAGTTTATATGTACATGACATAAACTTCGTAATCTTTGACGCCAGGCAATAATACATGAATCGCTTGTTTCGGCCAATGTTCAAAGTGTCCTTTTAAGGAAGCAGAAAGTTATATACATGAATGTACATCCGTATCCAACAATCTTAACACAGCGGTCATTAGTCAATAAGCACTTTATTTGCACAAGTTGAAAGAGGATACTCTAAAATACTTACAGACGATGAGGAAAGGTCCCTCAGTTTAGACCTGTGACAGCTTATTTAGTCTGCAAAATAAGTGCCTACTCTGGCTTTCTTTACCCTATCTGTGGAAAAGAGACAGCAAAAATTAGGTCTCTAAAGCAGGGGCAAGTCACTCAGGTCATCAAATCAACCAATATCAATAAATTCTATTATAAAAAAAATGAGAGAGGCAAGTACACGTTTGTCAACGTCGCTTTGAAAACACAAATCATATGAGCTAGTGGTCTCAAATTTCTGCGCCCATTCTCAGTCTACTGAATGCCGTAACTTTAGGCTTCCACCTTGCTGACTGGCGCAACTTGCCCAGCACAGCTCATAGGTAAGAAGCTAATCGACTAAATTTATTTTACTTGCTTCACATCTTTCTATTAATGAATGTTATAAATAATACAAAGACAAGAAATAATACAAAGACAAGAAAAATCATGTTCCCAAGTTGGTACAAGTCTGGCACGACGTAAATAATACCAAGGCAAGAAAATCATGTTCCCAAGTTGGTACAAGTCCAGCACGACGTGCCATGAATTTTTCAATATCAACAACTGATGTCTAATCCATGGAAGAATCACCATAGTTTTTATTTTCAGTACACAAATCTTTCAATAGTGAAGCAGTGGTTGGTTTGTATTATCAAATAAATATAAAATTGTGCTATCTTGTGTTAATCTATGAAATGGAATAAACTTCAAGTAATCCTCTGTGTCAAACTAAAAAGCATTGAAATGTCAGTCTCTCCATGTTGCATTTACTGCCCATGACACTGTTTACAATATTACATATGACAACATAGCTTACATGGCTTGGCTATTGTGCACATGTTGCTGAGCAAAAAAAACATTTGGACATTAACACAAAATCACTTGGAGCAGTGAAACAGAGATAGGAAAGTTCATTAGTAAAATCACAGGGTTCAGCTAAAATGCCGTTAAACCAGAACCTGAATAATTCCCAGCATTACACTGCAGCTTACTGGCTACACCGAAAGAGAACACCAGACCTTACCGAACTGTAACGGCTAGTCTGACTCAATGTAGGTGGGTTTGCCGGCCGCCGGAAGCATTCTCGAATGCTCCAGAAACCGGCCGTTCACCGCTATCGAACACAAGTCGTGTGAAAACACCCGAAAAATATAGCCAGCGAGGTAACACGTAAATTAAATGAGTTTCCCACTCAAGTTCACTCCCTAACAACACAGAAACTTAAGATTATCCGGGAACCTGTTCCTCCCACGCACTTCAAACAAATAAAACGTTGGCGTCATTCTTGCGGACGAAGCGCGGATCCGCAAAATGTTGCCGAAACCAAACTATCAAAATTCTTTGAATTTTGTCACGTCTTGCAAGACGTGACACAAATTCTTTTATTCTCCATGTCTGGTATGCAGGTGTACGCAAGCATGAAAGTATAATATTCAAATTGTGCGGGGGTTGAAAATCTCTCAGCGTTTGGAAAGGGGGTCCTAAACCCCACCCCTTGCTCAAATCGCAACACTTATGAAGTTCATTATTTATACTCTCCGTAATCATAGCGGGATTTTGGTTTAGAAGGACCGCAGAAAGCGTACTGTCATCGGCTAAAAGTATGAATTTTGAGAATGATGAAGATTTAATAATATCATTGATAAAAATCAGAAATAGGAGAGGCCCAAGAACAGATCCTTGTGGAACTCCATGGCTAATTGTCTGTGGGTCAGATTTTTCGTCATCAATGACAACGTATTGCTTCCGATTTGTAATGTATGATCTGAACCAATCATGGGCAACCCCTCGAATGCCATAACAATGTAGTTTCGAGAGTAATATGTTATGGTCCACACAACCGAATGCTTTTCGAAAGTCAAGAAATACAGAGAAGACAGGCTTTCCTTCATCTATATTAGAATATAGAAATTACAAATGGTTTAATCTAGCCTGTGTTGTTGATTTTTCAGAGCGAAAGCCGTATTGTTTATCGTAAAGAAATGAGTTTTGTTCAAAATAAGAGTACACTTTTTTATGCACAATTTTTTCGAATACCTTGCTAATAATTGGAAAAACGGATATAGGTCGATAACTGTTTACACAGGTTTTTTCAATATTTTTGAAGATAAGGGTCACTCTAGCAACTTTGAGGGAGTTCGGGAAAGTGCCTAGTTAGAGAAACTGGTTAATAATATTGGAAATCAGCGGGGCCACAGTATCAGCAATAATTTCAAGTACTTTTGTCGGAAACGTTTGTAACCCATTCGATTTATTTTTCAGGTTTTTATGCACGCAATTACATCAGAAGAGTTGGTAGGCGTAAAGAAAAAGGAGTTGTGTTCTCGAATATGATCCATGTATTCCAGGTGATCAGTAGATTTGACTTGGAATACCATCAGCTATAGTTTTCCCTACGTTTACGAAAAAATTGTTAAAGAGGTTAGCAATTTCTTTCTTCCCATGGTATCCTACATTATCTTGAACAACATGTGTATTATTCTTTTTATGGGCGTTATTCGGTTTACAGCAAGAGTTAAGGAGGGGCCAAGCCTTTTTAACGTCAGCTTTAAATTGCGTAAACTTGCGCGTAAAGTAGCTTTATTTTGATGTCCTTATCTGATATGTCGCATAGTTTCTGAACCGGTTATATGTTTCTCGAGATATTCGCCCTTCGTAAAGGAGGGCTAGGTACGCTTGGTGTTTCATTATGTTTGTCACGATGTCTCCAGTAATCCAGGGCTTTTGTTTATTTTTCGGGGTAACTGTGCGAGTTCCAATTGGGCAACACTGATTGTAAGCGACCATTAGAGTTTCAGTCAACTTTACTACAGCTTCATCAATGCTCGTTGCATTATTGTGTTGAGAGATGTGCAATGTTGTATCGATTCTTCTAGAACGGCGCGCATTTTTTTCTAAATTTGATTCGTTTACTTTACGATATGAGTAAGTTTCAGCTCGTGGCTTGATGCAAGCAATGTAGACATTTTTCTTAACAAGAAAAACTGGAAAATGATCTGATAAGTCAGAAGTAATGATTCCAGAAAGAAAATCACTTGGGTCTGTCATAAAAACATTGTCAAGCAGCGTAGCAGACTCAAAGGTTATTCGTGTAGGCTTTGTGATGATCGGAAGGAAAGATTGAGACTGAAAGGCTGTTAGGAAATTAGAGATTGGTGCATAGCTTTCATGTTTCAGTAGTTCATAATTGAGGTCACCACATATTATTATGTCATTGTATATGGACCTGTTGAATTGAGAAATAATACGATTCAGCTCATTCAGGAAGGATATATAACAGGCTGTAGGAGGCCTATACACCGTTCCAAGCACAATGCGTTTACCATCTCTAGACAGTTCTACGAAGAGTGATTCTATATGATCCTGATTCATTGATGCACTTGCTATGATTCTCGAGTCTATGTGGTTAGATATATATGTGTTGATGCTTCCGCCTCGCTGGTTCTTTGGTAGCGAATGGTAACTATGATAATTTTCAAATCGAATGATGTCTTTGGTCGAGTCATCCAGCCGGCTTTCGGGGAAGCTAATCACGTCTAGGTTGTATTGAAGTTCAGTGATAATACATTGTATCTCTTCCAATTTTGGGTAGAGTGACCTACAGTTCCAACACATGAGTGAGAAATCGTTGCGATTTATTCGTATAGTTTCGTTGAATTTTGATATATTAGTATACATACAGTCTTCAGTGTCGTTTAGGTTTTTATATATTCTGTTCAAATGATTGAGATCTGGGTCGATTGCATTGAATATATCAGCGTGATCAGTCATTTAAAATTAGTAAACAGTAAGAAGTAGGTAATATATATCTTTAAACGAAATACAGAGTCAAGCTTAAAGGGATATCCCTATATACAAGGTCACATGGAAGCCACATGGTTACGACATGGATTGTCCATGTTTGCCATATGGGTTCAACGTGCCCACGCTATGTGGAAACCGCATGGACTTTTGGAAAGTGGCCCCAAATGGTTCCCACCTGGTTAGGACACATGTAGAGGATGTGGGTCCTACATGGAAACCATATGCCTCGTGGCCATCCCTCGTTTCTGCCAGCTAGGATCCATGTGGTAATAACGCATGGGTTCCATCTATAAATCAAGCAGACTTACCATGAATTCTGCCGACGTGTATTATACATTGTTTCCATGTGGTGATCAAAGTTGGTTGGTTGCTCCGGTGCCGTTGTAATGCCACGTCTTGTAGCAGATGACCTGTTGAGAACACGTCCCCCCAAAATGCCATTCTCATCACGCACTAAACTTTGATACCATATATGTTTATGTTATGTAAACTGATCGCAAATGTTTCGCGGTTTTCTTTGAAGTAATTTATCAGCCGGTACAGTTACTAGCGGCGAAACGAATGGCATCTCAGTATTCATAGGGTTTCATGGCAGCCTCCACCACTCGTTGTCGCGTGTTTTAGTGACATGTATATAAGTATTATACTGATATTTATGTCACAAGGCTGTTAATTCATAAAGACGTACACGCATGGTGAATGAAACTTCAACTGACGATCTTGGAGCTACTTGCGAATTGAGATATTTTTTCAGAGTGTAAAATGTAGGTTAGCAGCCAGACTAAGACGAAATGAATAATTCCATCATTCAAACATCTCTAATTTTCTTTATACATATTGACTTGTAATATGAGAAATTCAAAAATTGAACTGTTTTTTAAATTAAGGCTTTCATAGAAGACCGAAAACTATGAACCCTCCATGGTGTAACTTATACCAAGCTATACCGGGTCTCACGCCAAAAATATCCCCGGAATTTTAATTTATTATATCTCCGCGTTAAACAAACATATTTGAAATAGATTTTTTCACTCTAATAAATTTAGTTTCCTTTTCGAATGATTTGAATTTCAAGTTTTTGACAATCGTTTAATAACCACTTCACAGTGATCGATTTACTGAAAGAGGTAAAGCTAATTGTTCAATGGAAATGTCTTAAAAACAACACTGATTTTTTTCTTCATTTCTCAATACCTACTGTTAAAAATAATTTCACAATGATGTATCCTACATACCACCAAGTATTTAAACCCTCTGAGAGGTTATTTACTTCCTTATTTCATCATTTGAAGACACCTAAAATGCAGCTCAATAACTATCGAAGAATTTTCAGCGTGTTGGAATATGAAGCAACAAAAAACTGTGAATAAGTTAGAGGAGCATTTAATTTTCTTCTCATTTTTTAATTGTGCGATACACAGTCTTCTTATCAGGAGAGTTCCTTTCTGGGAATTTTTCATTAAATGTTCTTCTAACTTTTTCACAGTTTTCCTTGCTTCATATTCATATTCCAACACGATGAAAATCATTTGATAATTAGTGAGCTGCATTTTAGGTGTCTTCAAATGATGAAATAAGGAAGTGAATAACCTCTCAGAGGACTTGTAAACTTCAAGTTTGGTGGCTTAACTCAAGTTTTACTTTAGACGGGTTTGAATTCTATGCTAAGGCGGGTCACCAGCGCACAGGGGAGTGCGCATTGATTTCTTTGGGTTTGTAAGACTCAGAAGGAGTTAAGTGTAGGGGGTTCGGACGCAATATTTCTGGCGTCTTTAATCAGAATCAAAACACTATAATTTTTACCTCGGACTAGACCATCAGAAGGACAAGAAAGTAGATATGGTTATTTATTTCTGGCCTTTTTATTTGGGTGGCTGCAGATTGGTCTCTTCAAGGTGCGCCGATGTTGAGGTCCGATCTTGAGTAAGAACTGCAACAGGCTCACAGCTGCGCCGGTATGTGGGGAGTGTAATTGTGGAGAAGGTCGTGTGCAATGGTACCCAATGGTTAGAGACGGCAAATAGCGTCACTGATAAGTGAGGACGGCAAGTTGCTATTCCTCCAATTTTTGGTTGAATATAGACTTGCAGGTTGAGCAGCAGTTGGGTTAGCTGTTACCAAAAAGGTCTCAATTCTGAGTGAGGTGGAGGAGGAATGCGGTACTTGCGCTTGCCGTCCAGTAATTGATTGTTTAGTTGAAAGTAAAAAAAGAAACCAAGGAAGGAGGCAGTTCTTTTGCCAAGTCTGGCTACCGGGTTATTTTACCCTTTTGATATGATCGGGCAAGGTAGGTGACGTGGCAGTGGAATGTAAAGTGTCTCGTAGCTTCCTGTACGGGAATAATACACTGGGTGAAAATGCACACGGTATCTTGGGAAACCACATATCAACACATGCTAAGCTGCAACAATCTGGCATTAACATGCCGCCTCAAAGCGAGGAGTCTCTTCGAAAACGACCCCCACCAGCACTCTGGCACCGGAGTGCAAGCGGGGATCAACTTCGGAGCACTGACAATTTGCTCGGAGCCAGATATTAAGCTTAATCTTTCTAACGGCATGAAGCTAAAAATTCTACACTAGTAATTCACACAGGCAAAACTTTGCCTGGCGAAACTAAGATGGCATAAGCAGTGAACTGAGTATACTGTCTCACTTAATTAATAGCTAATGGTAAAAATATCTACAACATCTGTTAATGCAAATTAATACGGAATTTCTAAATCAATACAAGCGCAGGAGGGAAACCTCTATATAAGAAGTTCCGGAGTAAGGTTACCTATCTCAGCTTAGCACCAGGAAAAATGTTTCCCCAGTTTCATAACTGAAGTAATAAACTATTTTGATTTTTACGTGCATAACTTAAGTGTTATTCACGCTAGGAATCAATGTACAATGACTAAGAATTATAAAATTACCATCTAACTAAACCTAAAAAAACATCACTAATATTTAATGTATAAATACTGATTCTATTAGGAAAAACAGGTATTTAGTTATTGGTATTTACAAGGGTAGTTCTGATTACAATCACAACAAAGATTCACTACTAAATTGGTTAAGAATGGTTTTTAAAGTTGACTGTAAAAAAAACTACAAACAATGTAATTATATCAAAACCCTACTTAATTGAAAATACAGCTGTGACAAAATACAGCTGTAAAGAATGAGAATGATAATTTGATTGATTTGATTTGAAAAACAGCAATAAAGAATAAAAATGATAACTTGATGCAAGTCTAACTTGATCACATAAATAACACCATATTGAATATTGGCTAAAGAAATTATTTTTGATACAAAAGGGGAAATCCTAATCTTGATAAAAATAACATCACATTGAAATGTTGACATAAAAATTATTTTAAAACAAAAGGAGGAATTTTAATCTTGATAAAAATAACATCATATTGGAATGTTGACATAAAAATTATTTTAAAACAAAAAGAGGAAATTTTAGCCTGAATAAAAATAACATCATATTGAAATGTTGACATAAAAATTATTTTAAAACAAAAGAAGAAATTTTAATCTTGATAAAAAAATAACATCATATTGAAATGTTGACATAAAAATTATTTTAAAACAAAAGGGGAAATTTTAGCTTGAATAAAAATAACATCATATTGAAATGTTGACATAAAAATTATTTTAAAACAAAAGGGGAAATTTTAGCTTGATAAAAAATAACATCATATTGAAATGTTGGCATAAAAATTATTTTAAAACAAAAGGGGAAAAATATTTAACTCACATCCAAAAATGATCTCTGTGGACAGCAAAGTGTCTTAACACTATGCTCAGCACTAAAAAATAACTAAGTAGCTGATGCCAATATCCTGCTTATACTGAAGCACAATCAAGAATCATCGGAGAGTAGTGAATACGAAACAATGACAAAGATGGGCAGTGAGCTTGATGCTTGTGCCTGACTAGCACCGGCACAAAGGAAACATAGTGGATGTTCACAAAAATGAGCTCTCAACACATAGACAAGTCAATAATTATAATAAAAGCACTTAATAACACTTGATACTTACAAATGCCCGCTCTGGGGCCCAAGAACTAAATCGGATGAACACACAACATGAATGACCAGTCTGCCTGGATGGCTGACTATCGAGAGCTTGCGAAATGGTTCTATGTGAGAACGCGCTGGAAGTTGATGCTCGAAAAATGTTGAAATATTTTGGGTCAACTTTTAATAGATTTCGGGGTCATGTTGAATGAGAATAGTGATCTAAAATGGTAATAATAATTGCGTTAGCTTTATTTAATTTTTAAAAGGTAGTTTTATTAATTTATGAAATTTAGGCTGAAGAGCGGCAGAAGGCGTTCACTACAGCTACCCCTCAACGCATGTAGACCGAAAGGTCTGGTAACAGTGAAGCTGTTACTTGTAAGATGCTCAAGGGAGTTACAAAGGGAAGTTCCCAAAAGAAAGCTTGACAGAGGAAAATAGATGAAAATAGTGGAAGATTAACTCTGGAACTATGAAAGTTTCAGCTCGGATCCCCAACTGGGACCATAAAAGAATCTGTGAGGTTAGCATCACTGAGCACAATCGTGCTAGAAGTATCCGCCGAAGTGGAGGCGCCCGACTTACTAGATTCCTACTGCGTTCTTTGAACGGTATACCGGGGAATCTAGAATTGGCCGACTTCCACGACTTTGGAAACTCAAAGCGAACTATACGAATTCGTTGGCTCGACAGGTGTTGACCTGAGGCGAAATCGCAGTCTGGGTTTGTGACATTATGCCCTCAAAAGAATATGAAAGATCAGTTCCTTACTTTCCCAAAACACATATGCCGGTTAAGTACAGCAAATGTGCGACGTAAGTCGTTTGTACAGCCTCCCTATGCAACGTGCGTGCTCCTCAGGCGTCCCCAAGGCTACAAGCACACCGACCAGACGGCGATACAAAAATTGGGAGATCGGGTAAGAGCTTGGTATTTGGGATACGGAGGAACTTACAAAAGACCAACGGTGCACACCCGGCAGTCCCTTGCAACGATCGCGGCTTTGGAATTTATGGTTGGGGAACATATTTGAAAAAAAATAAGTCAATTGCTCAGAATGACAAGTTGGTGTTTCGTACACGTTATTAAATTTGGTGCTTCAATAGCAATGGTGCCGCAGTAGCAATGGAAATTGCGAAGGTTATTAGTAAGGAGCTTCAGTAGCAATGGAAATAATCCTAGAAGGTCTCCTATGGTTTGCTTCAGTAGCAATGGAAATGCATGAAGAGTTTTGTAAAAGGTGGCTTCAGTAGCAATGGATAAACATGAAGAATTTGTTAGAATAGGCTGCAGTAGCAATAACTTATCATTAGGGAAGAGTTTGGAGAGGACATACTATGAGTAGGGAAAGAAACTACCTCCTTCAAGGTCAGCCATGCACAGAAGTTGACAGCACTAGACATGCGCTCCTAATCCTTCCGATGGTGGTCCGGGTAAGTATTTGCAAGCATATATTTCTGATTAAACTACTCTGGGTATTACCACTGTAAAGTTCAAGTTTGGTGGCTTAACTCAAGTTTTACTTTAGACGGGTTTGAATTCTATGCTAAGGCGGGTCACCAGCGCACAGGGGAGTGCGCAATGATTTCTTTGGGTTTGTAAGACTCAGAAGGAGTTAAGTGTAGGGGGTTCGGACGCAATATTTCTGGCGTCTTTAATCAGAATCAAAACACTATAGTTTTTACCTCGGACTAGACCATCAGAAGGACAAGAAAGTAGATATGGTTATTTATTTCTGGCCTTTTTATTTGGGTGGCTGCAGATTGGTCTCTTCAAGGTGCGCCGATGTTGAGGTCCGATCTTGAGTAAGAACTGCAACAGGCTCACAGCTGCGCCGGTATGTGGGGAGTGTAATTGTGGAGAAGGTCGTGTGCAATGGTACCCAATGGTTAGAGACGGCAAATAGCGTCACTGATAAATGAGGACGGCAAGTTGCTATTCCTCCAATTTTTGGTTGAATATAGACTTGCAGGTTAAGCAGCAGTTGGGTTAGCTGTAACCAAAAAGGTCTCAATTCTGAGTGAGGTGGAGGAGGAATGCGGTACTTGCGCTTGCCGTCCAGTAATTGATTGTTTAGTTGAAAGTAAAAAAAGAAACCAAGGAAGGAGGCAGTTCTTTTGCCAAGTCTGGCTACCGGGTTATTTTACCCTTTTGATATGATCGGGCAAGGTAGGTGACGTGGCAGTGGAATGTAAAGTGTCTCGTAGCTTCCTGTACGGGAATAATACACTGGGTGAAAATGCACACGGTATCTTGGGAAACCACATATCAACACATGCTAAGCTGCAACAATCTGGCATTAACATGCCGCCTCAAAGCGAGGAGTCTCTTCGAAAACGACCCTCACCAGCACTCTGGCGCCGGAGTGCAAGCGGGGATCAACTTCGGAGCACTGACAATTTGCTCGGGGCCAGATATTAAGCTTAATCTTTCTAACGGCATGAAGCTAAAAATTCTACACTAGTAATTCACACAGGCAAAACTTTGCCTGGCGAAACTAAGATGGCATAAGCAGTGAACTGAGTATACTGTCTCACTTAATTAATAGCTAATGGTAAAAATATCTACAACATCTGTTAATGCAAATTAATACGGAATTTCTAAATCAATACAAGCGCAGGAGGGAAACCTCTATATAAGAAGTTCCGGAGTAAGGTTACCTATCTCAGCTTAGCACCAGGAAAAATGTTTCCCCAGTTTCATAACTGAAGTAATAAACTATTTTGATTTTTACGTGCATAACTTAAGTGTTATTCACGCTAGGAATCAATGTACAATGACTAAGAATTATAAAATTACCATCTAACTAAACCTAAAAAAACATCACTAATATTTAATGTATAAATACTGATTCTATTAGGAAAAACAGGTATTTAGTTATTGGTATTTACAAGGGTAGTTCTGATTACCATCACAACAAAGATTCACTACTAAATTGGTTAAGAATGGTTTTTAAAGTTGACTGTAAAAAAAAACTACAAACAATGTAATTATATCAAAACCCTACTTAATTGAAAATACAGCTGTGACAAAATACAGCTGTAAAGAATGAGAATGATAATTTGATTGATTTGATTTGAAAAACAGCATTAAAGAATAAAAATGATAATTTGATGCAAGTCTAACTTGATCACAAAAATAACACCAAATTGAATATTGGCTAAAGAAATTATTTTTGATACTATCGCATCCTACACTATAGCACAGTATAGGTTTCACATAGACATAGACACAACATAGTAATAGACATCAAGTTAGGTAAAATAGTTTACTCACCTCTTGGATACCTTACAACATAGATACTCAGATACCAGAATGTGGTTAGCGAGAGCAGAGCGGAGATAGAAAGGAATATATATAGAATAGGGTAGCATAGAATTAGTACATTAGTTTAGAAATTAAGAAGTTAGATACCAACCACAGTAGGTAATATTATGTACACACTCGGTCAACATTTACTTGTTGTCGAACCAGAGTTAACTAGTAGACTGGCTGCGAGTGTTGCTCTCTCGAGCGTTGCCAACTATTGGTCTCTCTAACTAGAACTTACACTACTCGCTATATTACACCCCTCCCTCCTTAATTTGAAACCCCCCCTGTATCCCCAGTCCCCTTATTCAATATAGTCAATCCTAAAGGTCCATTCTCACCACAGGCTTCCGAGCTCGGGTAGACCTGCGCGAGACGCTAGCGCTTTGAGGCTCGTGCATCCTAGCCTCCTGGGTGGGAATCGGGTAATCAGGTGTTTCGGAGTCGGGTTCATGGGTCGGAGGTGGTGGGTATGAATTTTGAGCAGGTTGTGGGAACACAACGGTTTCCTCCGTAGGTTGTTCCAAGGGTTCAGGGATGGTGTTCGAGCAGGTAATAACTTGGTCCTGGTGTCGACGAACGACCTCTCCCCCCTTCAGTTGGCACTTGTAGGATACCGGGCCTGTTTTCTCAATGGTGGTAGCAGGGGTCCATTTTGGGGAACCCGGCGTGTATTGACGGACCATCACAGGTGACTCCAGCGGAATGTCAACCGCGCGAGACCCTGGGTGGTATCTTTTCTGAGCGTCCTGGCGTTGAGCAACTTTGGACGCGATTGCTTCTGACGGCCAAAGCAGATCAAGACGAGAGCGGACTTTCCTGCCTAACATCAGTTCGGCAGGCGTAACACCTGTTGTCGTGTGAGGTGTTAGCCGATAGTTGAACAGGAACCTGTCTAGTGCTAGGCGTAGGGGTTCCGTTGACTTCCGTATATTCTTCTTGAAAGTTTGTACCATGCGCTCCGCCAGTCCATTAGTTGAAGGGTGGTATGGTGCGCTTGTAATATGTCGCATACCACATGCCTTCACAAATTCTTGGAATTCAGCCGATGTGAAACACGTTGCATTGTCTGAAACAATTGTTACTGGGAATCCAAATGTCGCAAAAGTGTGTTTCAGGCACAAGATCGTTTCGCTAGAGGTTGTAGTAGATGTGGGAAAAATTTCAACCCACTTAGAGTGTGCATCCACGATCACTAGATAGTATTTTCCATCCATTGGGCCCGCGTAGTCAATGTGTATGCGATGCCAAGGCTTCGCAGGCCATTCCCACGGATGGAGTTCAGCTTTCGTCGGTGCGGCTCGAGTGCTCAGGCACTCGCTGCATGACTTAGTTGTTTCTTCTAGGTCTTTATCCAGAAGGGGCCACCACACGTAGCTGCGAGCTAACTCCTTCATCCTGGATGATCCAGCATGACCAGAGTGAAGTTCATCCACAATGGCTTGTCTGAGGGCTTGGGGTACAATAATTCTTGCTCCCCAGAGCACACAGCCATTTTGTGTGGACAATTCGTCCCGCCTCCTAGTATACGGAGCGAGATCAGGGTCACCAATTACCGTCGAAGGCCAGCCTACTTGGCAGTATTTGTACACCTTTGAAAGTACTGGGTCCCTTAGGGTGCCGTCGCGGATGTGGGTGCTGGTGACTGGAGCTGACTCGAGGAAATTCACTAAGGACGTCCATTCCGCAGGAATAGGTGTGGCTTCCTCGGGAGTTGTCAAAGGTAGACGACTGAGAGCATCAGCCGTGCCCAACAGCACGCCGGACCGGTGACGCAAGGTGAACTTGTAGGACTGCAGTAGTAAAGCCCACCTTTGAATGCGCCCGGATGCCATCGGAGGAATGCTTCTACCCGGATCAAATAGTCCTAACAAAGGTTTGTGGTCCGTAACCACAGTGAAATCCTGTCCCCACAGGTAGCAATGAAATTTTCGAAGTGCGAACACCATAGCTAGGGCTTCTTTCTCAGTTTGAGAGTAGTTGCGTTCTGTTGCTGTTAGAGTTCGGGAGGCAAAATAGGCGGGGCGTTCAATCCCATCAATAAGGTGACACAGCACCGCTCCCACACCATACGCACTACTGTCAGCCACTACCACTATGGGTTTCTGAGGGTCAAAGTGGACTAGAGTCTGAGAGTCCAGGAGGGCTTGTTTAGATTTCTGGAAGGCTCTCTCCTGACTTGCATCCCATTTCCAAGGGGTTTTGTCTCTCAGTAAGGTATTTAGGGGCTCCAGCATAGTTGCAGATGATTTTAGAAATTTCCTATAGAAATTTAACAGCCCAAGGTAGGCTCTCAGTTGAGTTATATTAGTAGGAGCTGGTGCATTCTGGATTGCTGCTACTTTCTCTGCAGTGGGGTGCAACCCATCCTTGTCAATTTGGTATCCAAGGTAGGATACCTGTGGCACTCCAATTTGGCATTTATCCATTTTCAGTTTTAGTCCTGCCTCCTGTAGTTTAGATAAGACTTGATAGAGACGCTTGTTGTGCTCTTGCTCATTAGTGGCACTCACCAGGACGTCATCCAGGTAGCAGAACACTCCTGGGAGGCCCTGCAATAGTTTTTCCATGGCACGCTGGAAGATTCCAGGTGCGGACGCAATTCCAAAACTGAGACGGTTGTAGGCAAATAAACCTCTGTGGGTGTTTATTACCGTGAGTTCCTTGGAGTCTTCATCCAAGGGTAGTTGGGCGTATGCCTGAGACATATCTAGCTTGGAGTATATAACTCCTGCCAACCCGCTGAATAGATCTTCCACTCTGGGTATAGGGTAGGTATCAAGCCTAGTGGCTCTGTTGACTGTTAATTTGTAGTCCCCACAGATGCGGATGCTTTGATCAGCCTTGAGCACAGGGACGATCGCCGCTGCCCATCTTGAGTACTGTACAGGGGTGAGGATACCTTCCTGCACCAGTCTATCAAGTTCTGCCTCCACCTTAGGTCTCAGTGTGTAAGGCACGTTCCTGGCCTTACAAAACTTTGGTGGTATGGCTGGATCCACTTCTATTTTGAAATTCCTTCCCTTAAAGCAACCTAGACCTGGTTGAAAAAGGTCGGGGAATTTATTTGCTAACTCTTCAGGGCAAGTGATCAATTTGTTGACATTATTTGAAACTATAGTTAGCCCAAGGAAATCAATCAGGTCCCTACCCAGCAAGGCTGGCCCCTCCCTGTCTACAACCACAATAGTTGCTAGCTGAGGAACCATACCACTAGATTCACGCTGGATGTTAGCCCTAATCTCCCCACAAACTACCAGCTCAGCTCCCCCATAAGTCCTAAGCTTAACATCAGAAGGTCTCAGCTCGGGTCTTGACTTAGCTGATATTTTAGAGTAGGTGGCCATTGAAAGGATAGACCTGGCAGCACCTGTATCTACCTCCATCTCTAATGGCACACCATTTAGTAACAATTTTATTTTGATTGGGGGTTTCATTTCCTCGGCTAAAGCAAAAATGTCCCCATAGCAACCTTGATTGAGAACTGGGTAGTCTGCATTGGTTCCATTGCTAGTTCCATTAGGGTTAGGGTGGTTTTCCCTCCCCCTTTTTTCATGCATAGCATGCACAAAATTATTTTTGTTGCCTTTATCAGATTTCTGCCCTTTTGTTCCTTTTGTTAGTTTGAAACAACATTTTTTTAGATGACCTTTTTGGCCACAACCATGACAAACACTGTCTTTGTAGGGGCAATCTCTACGCCAGTGCAGATTACCACAGCCGCTGCATGCTGATTTGGGGCTAGCTTGGGCCTGAGTCTTGCCCTGAGGCTTGTACGCAGTTTGCTGAACTCTGCTCTGACCTACATTTAGAATTGAAATTGGTTGCCTCAACCCCACTGTTTCTCTCAGTGTGGTTTCTTTAGCAGTAGCTAGATCCATGGCCTTTTGCCATGTCAGGCCAGCCTCATTTAGCAAGCAATTTTGAATTTCATTACTGGACACACCCAAAATGAAACGATCCAGCAGGGTCTCTTCTAGCACTTCCTGTTTGAAATTACAGGTATTAGAAAGGGCTTTCAAGCTAGCCACAAAATCAGCAATGCTTTCCCCTTGTCTCTGGTTCCGCTTATGGAACCTAAATCTCTCAAAGATTTGATTTCTTGTTGGCTTAAAATGCCGTCTCAACGCTTCCACAATCTCTTCATAAGTAGCATCAAGTACTTTCTTTGGAGACATAAGGTCCTTGATCAACCTAGCAATTTTAGGACCCACTAGTGAAATTATGGTGGGGGCTTTTTTATTTTCCTCTATTTTGTTTATTAAAAAATAGCAGTGTAATCTAGTTTCATAGTCTCCAAATTCTTCCTCTCCAGGATTAAATTCTCCCACTGAACCTATCAATGGCATATTGAATTTTTTAGTAAGTCAAAAACACACTGTAAAAAAAAAATTTCACAGCACAAATAGTACAATCACTTGATCAATTTTAATTTTCTCCACTAGTCTAGCCAGTCTAGCAACACCAGTGAACAGAAAAACAATAACAAAAATTTCACTAGGCAAATTTTATGTTCCCTCACTAGTCAGTAGTCACTACCACTTAGTCACTTCCAGCAGTTCTACCAAATCCTCGTCGCCAATATCGCATCCAACACTATAGCACAGTATAGGTTTCACATAGACATAGACACAACATAGTAATAGACATCAAGTTAGGTAAAATAGTTTACTCACCTCTTGGATACCTTACAACATAGATACTCAGATACCAGAATGTGGTTAGCGAGAGCAGAGCGGAGATAGAAAGGAATATATATAGAATAGGGTAGCATAGAATTAGTACATTAGTTTAGAAATTAAGAAGTTAGATACCAACCACAGTAGGTAATATTATGTACACACTCGGTCAACATTTACTTGTTGTCGAACCAGAGTTCACTAGTAGACTGGCTGCGAGTGTTGCTCTCTCGAGCGTTGCCAACTATTGGTCTCTCTAACTAGAACTTACACTACTCGCTATATTACAGATACAAAAGGGGAAATCCTAATCTTGATAAAAATAACATCACATTGAAATGTTGACATAAAAATTATTTTAAAACAAAAGGAGGAATTTTAATCTTGATAAAAAAACATCATATTGGAATGTTGACATAAAAATTATTTTAAAACAAAAAGGGGAAATTTTAGCCTGAATAAAAATAACATCATATTGAAATGTTGACATAAAAATTATTTTAAAACAAAAGAAGAAATTTTAATCTTGATAAAAAAATGACATCATATTGAAATGTTGACATAAAAATTATTATAAAACAAAAGGGGAAATTTCAGCTTGAATAAAAATAACATCATATTGAAATGTTGACATAAAAATTATTTTAAAACAAAAGGGGAAATTTTAGCTTGATAAAAAATAACATCATATTGAAATGTTGGCATAAAAATTATTTTAAAACAAAAGGGGAAAAATATTTAACTCACATCCAAAAATGATCTCTGTGGACAGCAAAGTGTCTTAACACTATGCTCAGCACTAAAAAATAACTAAGTAGCTGATGCCAACATCCTGCTTATACTGAAGCACAATCAAGAATCATCGGAGAATAGTGAATACGAAACAATGACAAAGATGGGCAGTGAGCTTGATGCTTGTGCCTGACTAGCACCGGCACAAAGGAAACATAGTGGATGTTCACAAAAATGAGCTCTCAACACATAGACAAGTCAATAATTATAATAAAAACACTTAATAACACTTGATACTTACAAATGCCCGCTCTGGGGCCCAAGAACTAAATCGGATGAACACACAACATGAATGACCAGTCTGCCTGGATGGCTGACTATCGAGAGCTTGCGAAATGGTTCTATGTGAGAACGCGCTGGAAGTTGATGCTCGAAAAATGTTGAAATATTTTGGGTCAACTTTTAATAGATTTCGGGGTCATGTTGAATGAGAATAGTGATCTAAAATGGTAATAATAATTGCGTTAGCTTTATTTAATTTTTAAAAGGTAGTTTTATTAATTTATAAAATTTAGGCTGAAGAGCGGCAGAAGGCGTTCACTACAGACTTAAATACTTGATGGTATGTAGGATATATCATTGTGAAATTATTTTTAACAGTAGGTATTGAGAAATGAAGAAGAACACCAGTGTTGTTTTTAAAACATTTCATTTGAACAATTAGTTGTACCTCTTTCAGTAAATAGATCACTGTAAAGTGATCAATTTGGCAACGAATAAAAACGAATAGTAAAAATAAAAGATTTTCAAAAACTCAAATTATTCAAAAAGGAAACAAATTCACCTACAGTGTGAAAAAAAGCTAGTCCAAATACGCTAATTTAAAGCGGTGATATAATCAATTAAAAAGTCGGGCAAATTTTTATGGGACACCCGGTACAGGTATTCGTGGTAAAAGAACGGTCTCAATTTTTTCCGTAGCAGATATCCGCCAAATTAATATGGAATGGAAAAAATGGACCGTCAAGAAGTAATTTTTTGTTTTGCAACGATTTTCAGAAAAAATAAAGTCCACTAATACTATGGCAGCGAACTTCAATATTCAAACTCAAAAAATCATGATACTAGATGAATTGTTATTTTCATGAAAGCAAATCAAATTCCTATAATAGAATGATAGTGCAAACTTCATCATTCAAAATCAAGGAATCGTACAAGCTGAATTGTACATTCTTATGAACATTTCTTAGAAGCA
Organism: Morinoia aosen; assembly: GCA_030386875.1. Classification (NCBI taxonomy): domain Eukaryota; kingdom Metazoa; phylum Arthropoda; class Malacostraca; order Amphipoda; family Talitridae; genus Morinoia; species Morinoia aosen. The sequence continues at coordinate 1,258,996 of CM059570.1, forward strand.
AAATAAATTCCTTTAACATAATGACAGCTCAAACTTCAATGCTCAAATTTAAAACATCATGATTCTACGTAAATGAACTATAATGAATGAATTTAACTTTCAAATGCATTAACATTTCTAACAATTCATTTTCATTACATCCAAATTGATATTTAATAGTTGTTAATTCATGGATATGTATTTAAAGGTGTAAATTTGTTCTTCATACATTTCTATTTTTTCTATAAATAACCCACATCCGGTGAAAACCCGCATCCGGTCCTTCATCCCTATATAAGGTATACCAACTATAATATTCGCTATAACAAAACAGAAAATGGTTATGATATTTCTTACTTACGCTAATAGTACTGGCGCAAAGAGTTCATCGGAGTCAAAGACATGAAAAGTATTGTTTTACATTGCTCGCCGTAATATTTTCAACATAGGTGGAACCGTACAAAGGGTAACTATGTAAAATTAGTGTTTTCGTAGTGTATTCACGAGAATAAAAAGGTAAGAAGAGTTCACCACACAAAGCTAACGACAGCAATTTGAGACCAGAATAAGAAGATTGAAATGATGTTTTTTAAAGTTATGACATTTATGAACTTTGAACTTCTCCCAAATTGGGGAACTAATTGAGTTTGAATTTTCAAGGCGTAATAGCGAGGGAATTTCTCAAGTAACTAGGAGGGTGTATTATTATTCTTAAGGGCCACCAGTGCTCGGTGTAGAGCACACTTAATTTATAACAAATGAATGAATCTGACTCAGAAGGGATTTCTGTTTGGGTAATTCGAGTTGCCTTCCTGGCATCTATTTTTTTTTACTTGCACTATCGTCCCCTGTAGGATAATGACGGAACTGGATAATCTCGCCTCGGTTATTTATTTTGACGACTCTGGGTGCCGTGACTACGGCAGCAGTATGGGGGTCCACTTCTTGAGGAAGGAGATCCGGGTCCAGTGAGTAGCCGCACTTCAGCAGGTGCCGCGGCTCGAGGGAATCCGGGGTGGATCCCGGCGAGGGTGGATTTGTTAGTGTAATATTCCGCAGGTGCGGTAACAGTTCGATTATATGAGTAGACGAAGGAGGTAGTTATTTTCTGCTAGTGCCTTGAGGCTTGGGGTCGTTGATTGGTAGCCGTGTGGCTTAGTTGAATTGAGAGCCGTGTGGCTTAGTTGAATTGAGAGCCGTGTGGCTTAGTTGAATTGAGAGCCGTGTGGCTTAGTTGAATTGAGAGCCGTGTGGCTTAGTTGAATTGAGCCGTGTGGCGAACAGAGTTTTGAGGGATGTTGATTGAATGTTGGAGGTGATTGTTCGTGTGTCGGCCTCCCAGGATCTTCTGTACGGGAGATTAGTTTGGGTTACTTGTTCAAGCATGATAACACAAGGAGAGACAGTCGCTACGCAAGCCAGGCTGCGAGCTTTACTGCCGAATTACAGGATTGCCTCAAATGGAGGGTTATATGCGGGTGCCTCGGCCCAATTCTGGCGCCTGAACAAGGGCGAGGCAGTCGCAACAATAAGTACTCGTATGGACAATCATGAATCTCCCTACATGCCCTTATTTTCCCAACTAGTATTCTCCGGGTACTATTAATCGTGACGCGTCGTGTACGATCATCTCCGAATTGGATTGCAAGATTGATACATGAGATAAGAATATTACTGGGTAGGCAATGTAAGTTAGTTCGTCTTCATTAATATTAAAGGCTTCCGCCGCCCAATAATCTACGCTTTGAATGCTATTTACAATGAGTATCTTAAGAGTTGGCAGTGTTTAATTCGAACGTTTACTCTGAGCCGCCGTCGAGGGCTGACTGTATTGGTCATAACTAAGGCTAGAATTGACATAAAGATTACTTGACTTAAGCTAGGAATTGTGCCAGAGAGAGTACGTGCAGTCTAACTATTGTTATTATTTATTATTATATGAGAAAGTCCTGGTCGCATTGGCTTGAACGTGAAAGGTGTCCTACGAGAGGAGAGAGGAAGGCACCATTTGAAAAAGGGTAGAGGGAACGCGGAATCTATGCACAAAGTGCACAGAACTGGTAGATGAGGAGGAGGATCAGAGCACAAGAAGGATTTAGAGAACATTGATCATGAGGATACCTATCAGAATAGTATTAGGCATCCTATGAGTTATAATGACAACAACCACTGGAGGTAGCCGCCATTGCCAAGAGGTCAAAGGAACAAGTAGCTACAGTTGAGGGCGACCAATTTCTGGTTACACTAAATTTAGCCCCCAAATCAGATAGTTGGATGATTTCTGGATTAGAATTTCCAGGAGTTGGGAATTTAGAATCTTCGGATACTTTCCGAGGTAACGACTAATTATTGACATTTTTCTATACACAAATTGACCTAACCAAAATCAATAGTAAGAGTTATCACTAAAGTGATTATGATAGGAATTCTTGCTACAGTTGATGATCCGGAAAGAATGATTATTTATGTGACTCGACTTGAGGTAAGTAACTACCGAGGGTATAATCTCTATTGTGTAAATAACCTATCATGGCTTCATTTCCCACGATATGACATTTAAACATTGACTAAAAAATTCAAGGGAACTCCACAAATTAAATAGATCTGACTTACTAAACATACAAAACTTGAGAACACAATTGATTACAACTAGAACACACAAGAGATGGCAAAACCCTAATGAGAACATGGCGATCAAATGATTATTCCAATTCAATTGATTAGAGGCCTGAACACATCAGCAACTTTGCCTGGACAACTAAGGTGGCATGAGCAGTAACCTTTGAGCCCGGTCTCACTTAATTAATCAATTATGGAAAAAAATCTACAGCATTTGCTAAATGCAATTGAACTAGAAAACTCATGTTTCCAGTTTTCCTAACTGAAATGAACAATGTACAATGACTATTTAATTATATTTACTAACTATCTATTCTTCAGAATCAAGAATTATTTGTGTTTTTTCTAATTGATTATCTACCTAATTTAATTTAGAAACCCAGTTGGGGCAATAATTGGTAATTGATGCAGGACTAGATGCATTCAGAAGAATACATCTGTGACTAAAAAATAATTGGTGCTAGCCTAACTTGATAACACATAAACACATTTTGAAATATTGGGCCAAAAATATTTTTGACAAAAGGGAAATTCTAGCTTGATAAACAAATAACCATACTGAATTTTGGCATGATAAATTATTTTGATACAAAGGGGGGGAAAATCCTAACCTTGAGAGAAAAAACAACACATTGAAATGTTGACATAAAATCATTTTAAGAAAAGGAGAATTTCTAGCCTGGATAAACTGCCATCATATTGAAATGTTGAAATAAAATTATTTTAAGAACAAAAGGGGAAAACTCCCTAAAAATGGCTTTACATTGAATCGTGAATTGTTTGCTACAACTTTAAGATAGGATATACAACAATACACAAGGAAAAATGGCCTGTGGGGAACCCAAATTCTGGGCAAGGAAAATCCTAAGCGTTTAGCACTCTGGAAAATTTAGGCAATTTTTCTTAATACATACACAATAATATTATTGATGGTTTACATATAATAAATAAATATAGTTACCCGTAGATCAACACACACAAGACTTTAATTCTCACCAGAGACAATTGCCCCTCTGGGGCCCAAACACTTAACACAGGAGCATCGAATACCAGAATGACGCCTCTCCTGAAAATGTCTCTCGGAACTTGGCAAATGGTTCTGCGTGAAAACGCGATGCGAGCTGACGCTCGAAAAATGCTTAAATATTTTTGGTCAAATTTTAATAGATTTCGGGGTTATGTTGAATGAAAATAGTGATCTAAAATTTTAATAATGATTATGTTAACTTTATTTAATTTTTAGAAGATGGTTTTAATAATTTAAGAAATTTAGACTGAGGTGCGGCTGTTGGCGGTCACTACAGCTACTCTCCCCCCAAAGGAGACCGAAAGGTCTGGTAACAGTGAAGCTGTTACTTGTAAAGTGCAAGTCGGAAATACGAAGGAGAGATTCCAAAAGATGCTTTGACGGAAGAAAATAGATGAAAATAGTGGAAGGTTAACTGTGGGACTGTGAAAGTTTCAGCTCGGATCCCGAACTGGGACCATAAAAAAACTGGGAGGTTAGCATCACTGGGCATACGGTGCCAGAGTATCCGCCGAAATGGAGGCGCCCGAATTCCTGATTCCGACTGCGTTCTTTGAACGGTGTAACGTGGAACCTAGGATTGGTCGACTTCCATCATTTTAGAATATTCAAAGCGAACTAAGACGTACGAATTCGCTGGCTCGACAGGTGTTGACCTGATGCGAAGTCGCAGTCTAGGTCTTTTATAGTATGCCATAGTACAAAAAAAATCAGTTCCTTCCTTCCCAAACACATATGCCGGTTACAACGGCAATTGTGCGACGTGAGTCGTTTGCACAACCACCCTAATCAACGTGCGTGCTCCTCAGGCGTCCCCAAGGCTACAGCACACCGACCAGGCAGCCATACAAAATGGGATATCAGGAAAGACTTAGTCAAGTGAAGGTGAAATATTTGCGCTGAGCATTCCGTACCCGTATGGGATACGGATAACTATTAAAGGACAACCGGTCTGCAGACGGCCGTTCTTTTATATTCGTAAGTTGCTCAGGATGGCCCAACAACCGGCCTCCATCCAGGCACTCAGGCTCCTTTGACACAAGTCCGTACCGTGCCAAATGCTCCCGGAGCTCCTGCGCGCTGAGAATGGACTCACACACCACTACATCATCGATATAGTGGTCCGTCCCTCGACGAACGCGATCGGTCAGCGACAGAACCTTGCCGAGAATCACCGTCATGATTCGAGGCGCACACGAGAGGTCAAAGCCTAATCGCGTCAAAGCGTAAGGCACACCCTTAAACTTCACGATCTGGTACCGCCACAGATCCTCGGAAACGTGGATCTGCAGGTACGCGGACTTAAGGTCAACGACCTTAAGCTCGCCCCGCAGCTGCCGCCACTTCCGAATCTTGTCGCCACACACAGCGACCATGTCATCACCAGTATGGCATTCGACAAAGCCGTTCAATTCACGATAATCCATGACTGGACGGACTTTGTCCTTCGTTGGTTGCACGACGGCCAGCAACGGAATGACGCCCGGGATGGGGCCATGCCATCGCCTCAACCAACCCTTTGAGATCCAACTCTGAATCTCCGCCTCATAGCGCTCCCGCACGTGAGGCGCCTGAGTACATCCGTACTCCGCGACCCGAGTCTGCAGCCCCTCGGGCGGCTTCTCGGACCACCGCCAACTGACGGTCCACCGACCGTCAGCGAACCTAGCAACAAAGTCAGGGTCGACGATCTCGATCGGCGCTGGCGCGCCTTTCGACCCCGCCGGCCCCGCCCCTGCCACCAGGCCGGCTCCCAGCTTGGCACGGGCGAGTCCATTGCTGGACCTCCCACAGCATCCAGTTGACCGGGATCTCCCCCAGTCAACCGCATACTTCGAGTCAGGACCTCTTCTGACGGTGACGCCCCCCATGTGATCGATAACATCACTCCCGAGAAGACAGTCCACGCCAAGGTTCCCCAACTCCGGCATGACGAGCGCAGTGACACCGAAACAATGCCCCTGCAACCCGACTACCACACGACAGTGCTTCCCCACATGGGAAGTCCTGCCGTCCGCCGTTAGCAACGGCCGCCCCGGCCGGGGGCATTGGCCCACCACCACCCGCGGACAAACCACCGTCCGCTCGCTCCCGGAGTCTACCAGACACCAAGAACAATGCCCATTCAAGATGGCACGAACGACTGGCAACCGACGCCCCGTCGTAACGCCAGTCGCTCCGAGCGATTCTAGATCGCCCCGACCCAGCGACACACCCGTGCCGCTCAAGGTCCCTCTCTCCGAGGGGGCGCCGTCACCTCCCTCGGGGGGAGGAGACCTCCGGTAAGCTTGGCTTACGCGGATTCCATTGAGGAGGACGCGTCGCCCCGACTGGCGTCCTCCGCAGCGAAACCCGACCCACCAACCGCAGGCCTACCTACTGCCGGGCAGTCACCGGCAAAATGCCCGACCTCCCCACATGCAAAGCACGCAAACTTCCGTTTGGCGGCGGGAGCCTTCCTGGCCCCCCCGCCAGCAGGCGCCGCCGCGCCTGGCTTCTGCGGGCAAACCCGCACGCGGTGTGCACCGCCGCAGCGGTAACAAGCACCCTTGCCACCACTGCCCTGCTTCCCCGCAGCAGCAAGGTCTGCTCCGCGCCTGACCTCCTGGCCACGCCCGGCAGCAGCCCTCAGTGCGGCCATCCTCTCCCGCACTCTCGACACTACATCGTCGAACGGCGCAGTGTACGCGTCCCCCCCGCGAAACTGCCCAAGTATACAGAGTAGTGGGGAGACCCTCATAGAATTTGACCCTAAAAATCAAATCCTTCTTGGTCGACCCCACCCTCCCACCCAGACGCGCCAGGTCATCCAGGTATACGTCCACCGACTCCCCGGCCCCAAGCCGACGGTCGGTGAACCGCCTATACGCTTCCTGCATAGGCAACGCAAATTGCAAAACCAGCGTAGACCGAACTACCGACCACTGTCCCGCATCACCGACAGTCATCGAGCGAAACACTCGAGCGGCGTTGCCGTCGAGCATGAACCCGATGATGTCGGTCGGAGCCACCCGCTCCAGCTGGCAGAGCCTCTCCAAGCTCTCCAGCCACTCAAGCGCGTCGACCGACCCATCGCCCGTCAGCTTAGGCAACTGCCTAGACAGCCGGTCGAGGATCGGCCCGCGCGCCTGAGTCAGGATGTTCGCCAGCAGGCTAGCATCCACAAGCACGCCACCCGACATGCTCCCCGCCGGCGGCGCTGGCGATGCCGCATCGCCAGCTCCGGCTGCCGCAGCCTTTCCAGCTGCGTCAGCCACCTCAGCCGACGCAGCCGTTCCAGCCGCCGCCATCTTGATGCCCACAAGAAGGCTACCACAGCCAAAAGCCTAGATAGCTTGTTGGCTTACCGTCAAAATCTGCTCGATGCCTTCACCGCCAGCAGACCCGTCAAATAGCTGCCACAGCTAGATGACCTTCCTCGTAGAACCAGAGGAATTCCGAAAGCAAGGCACCCGCCTTGCTTACAGACGTAACGAAAGAAAACACGCCGGCACAACCGACGCAAAAACCGAAGAGCAAAACCACACGCGCGACTGCACTCGACAAGATCCATTCGAAGACTGACGTCACTCGCCCGCCGCCAGTCAGTGGCGGCAGCCAGGAAAGGCTGCGCCAGCCAGTCAGCCAGTTGCCAGCCAGACCCCGATGCATGGGATTTGCGGCGGCCAATCTTTCATCACCACAGTCTTCCATTTTCTCCACCATTTCCAATTAAAGTTGGTTTACCTCTGAAACGACAACCACAGGGAAGTGTACCGCTGCGTCTTTTGAAACTTATTTCTTAAATCTATCGGCTTTAACAGAAACAGTGGCGCACCCAGCATAAACAGAAGCAGTAGCATGCTAACGATATTAAATTTAACTATTTATTCATTCAAGATTTAGAAGAAGCATGACAAATAAGTAATTAATATACTTATTCAGTTTATTGCTCTTCATAGTGTGAAGTGGTGCTCGTCATAGCCGTGTGGCTTTCGGACCCGCCTCCGTGCGGGCAAACCCGGGTTCGAGTCCCGGCGCTGGTGGCGATTTTCTCTGTTGGGTATAGGGGAAAAATTCCAAGCACAATACCCCACTCTACCCAGGTATTTGAAATGGGTACCGGTCATGACCGGGGGAAAGCGTCATGGCGTCCTGGTGTTAGTTATAAGGCATTCGAAAATCCAATGTACAAGGTGATATGTATTAGGCTCGGATTGGAAATGAAGCATCTGTAGATGCCTTCATTATTCTTCATTATTATTATTGTATATACAACCGAATATTACTGTATTATTTACACAACCTAAAAAGCGGACCGCCAAACTAATAAACATCCAAACCGGCAAACATTTGCTTCGTGCTGGAATGAATAGAAGGTTTTGAACAGCCGTGGCGTTAGGGTGCGGATGTTGTGGCGTTAGAACGTGGTGGCATATAAAACGGAACTTCCTGAAAAATTTACCTATTATTGGCAAGTGTTTCAGTTTAAAACGTGGGTATAAGTCGGTAAACGATTCAAATCAAATTGGTTTGCCTTCTTTTTAGGTAAACTTCTACTGGGGGCCTTAGGCCCCCAGTAACCCTAAATTAGTATTTTGTTTTGCCGGAAATTTGATAACACTGATAATTAAAAGGATACTGACCTACAAATAAAAAAAGAACAATATTTGGTAATTTTTTTTTGATAAAGGTAATAAATAAGGACTAAACTAAAATCAAGCAATAGATACTATCAAGGATAAACTCCTGAACATTATCAACAGACTTGACAAAACAATGCCTCCCAAAAGCAAAGTTCCTGATGACCCCGGGGGAAGTAAAAGCGGTGTCAAGGGAAAAGTTACTCGCACCTTCACTCAACCTATCTCAGAGTCAGAAAAATCTGAATTCAATAATGCAAGGAAACTTAACAAAAATTGCTCTGTGACAACCTCTACTCCTAAGAGTAAATCACAACCAGCTCTAAGACAAGAAACCCCAAGGGCAAACCCTAAAAATGGAAGCCCAAAGCAAAAGAACAAAGAATTTCATAACAATACTTCTAAAAGAACATTAGAGAGTAGCCAAGAATTTTTCGATCTGCAAAGCAAAAAAAAGAGGGAAACCCATAATGTCTCTGACTCAGAAATGTCTCAGCACAATATGTCATTGCTCAGTGAGTCAGATCCCTCAGGAGTTCTTTCTAGCAATGACTCTCTCTCTGAATCAACTTTGGTAATTCCAAACAATCAAGAAGAACTAAAACAAAATCGGAAATACCCTGCAGGGGTAAAATCCGCTAAAATAGACCTCAATTTGACAGAAAATGCAGATAAAATCCCAAATACAGTTAGGCTTGTGCAAATAACTGCACAAGATGATCACCAAAACTTGACAAAACTAAATCCATTCAAAGTACAAGCTACAATAAACCAAATTTGTGGTGAAGTAGAAAAAGTAGAGTATAAAAGATCAGGCAATCTTATTATTAAAGCTAAAACAGAAAGCCAAGTAAAAACCTTGATGAACCTAAAAATGTTCGGTGAAATTCAAGTCAAAACTCAAATAGTCTGGGGGGCTTACACCTCCTATGGAAAGATTTATGCCCCAGAATTCTTGTCAGACTCACTAGAAGATTTGTTGCAGCAACTTGCCTCCTCTGGTGTAGTAGGCATTCGCAAAATGTATATGGATCCAAACCGTGCCAATTCACCCTTGTTTGTACTTGCCTTCCTTGGAACTTGCCCTACAGAGCTGAAAGCAGGCTATTCAAATTACAAAGTGGACCCTTTCTACAACAATCCCATTCGATGTACCAAATGCTGGCGATGGGGACACACTACCTCGGTCTGCCGAAACAGGAAAGTTTGTAAGAATTGCTCATCTCGAGAACATGATGAAAGCAACTGCACCGCTGAAAACTTAGTGTGCACAATATGCAAGGGAAACCATACAGCTGCCTCAAAAGAGTGTCCCATTTATATTCAAGAACACAATGTTAGTAAACTCCAAGCAAGACAAAATATCTCATTTGTAGATGCAAGAAAAATAGTTCAAAACCAAACCCAAGTCCACCAGCAGCAAGACACTCTTCCAGAATTAGAATCAAGACACTCCTTCCCCCCACTTGTACTATCTAGAAACCAAACAGAATCTCAAAATTTGATCCAAAAAACATACGCAAATGCAATCAACTCAGATAGCTCACATCGCAGGCATGGTACACTAATACAGAATCTTGGCAACCCTATTCATGCTCATAAGAGGGTAGAACTGCAGAAGCAGCCTACTCAAGACAAAGCAATGGAAAATAAAGCCATAGAACACAGTCAAATTATGAACCAGAATACACCAACCCTACTGAACACAGAAGGAACTTACAACTTAATGACTGCTAATTGTGACACAACAAATGCTCCATTGAAAGAAAGGAACCCTCCTGCCTCTAAAAACCAAAACCATAAAAGTATCTCAGAAAAAGACATTGAAATATCACTCAAGACCATAATATTTGAACTTCTTCCTACAATTGTCAAAATGCTTATCTCCAATTCAATCACTGAGCGCATTGAACTACTAACAGAACTTGGTAACATCCTGAATGCAGAAGATCTTATAACAGAAGTGCTAACTAAACTAAATGTCACCTCTTTAATAAGCCCATAATAAATCTATCAATATTGCAATGGAATATGAGAGGATACTTCTCTAAACTTCCCTTCCTGCAGTTGCTCATTAATCAATATGAACCAAAAATTATTTGCCTACAAGAAACCCACTTACAAAATCACAACCAAACTAAGCTAAATAACTATGTTTCACCCTACAGAAAAGATAGAGATAATAGAGGAGGTGGGGTAATGACCTATGTCCATAATACTATACCTTGTATACCCATCCAAATCAACAATCCTTTTGAAGTTGTAGTTTGTAGAGTATTCATTAACAAGAAACCTATCAACATTATTAATATGTATCTGCCACCAACACTTGATAATGACCTGGTAGGTCAAAACCTACTAGAGATTAGCAATTTGAAGAGGGGATCCAGCATCATTGTGATGGATTCAAATGCCCACAGCTATTCCTGGGGCTCAGACTTTACAGATAGAAGAGGCAGAATTATAGAGAATTGGATTACAAACAACAATCTTATTTTATTAAACAACACAGCCCCAACGTTTTTATCACCAAATGGAAACTATACTCACATTGATTTAGCATTAGTGACAGAAGATTTGCACGCTCTCCTAACATGGGAAACGCACCCAGACACCATGATGTCGGACCACTTCCCAGTGTACATGGACTCAAACATAGAAATATTGCAGGTTGATCGTCCAGATAGATGGCTCTTGAAATCAGCCAACTGGTCCAAGTTTAGAGAAAACATGGTCTGCCCCATTCTTAGGAACCTAACATCCAATGAAGCTTGCAGAGAGGTCACACAGTCAATTATTAGTGCAACAGAGGGCAGTGTAAAAAAGAGTAGCATGGGCCCAACTAGACGGAGAATGAACTGTTGGTGGAATGAAAAATGTAAAGAAAGTCACAGGGAATATTGTAGGGCATACAATCAATATAAAAATCACCGTGGAAACCTGCAGAAATGGATTGCATTTAAAAGGGCTCAAGCCATTTTCAGAAAAACTGTCATTGAAGCAAAAACGGAAAGCTGGAAAAACCATGTAGCCAGTCTAAATGATAAAAGCTCGTCAGCAGAAGTATGGAGAAAAATCAGAGCAATAAATGGAAGACAAAACCAAAGTCAAATAACATTGAAAATCCGCAACGAGGTGGTCACATGTCCTAAAGATGTGGCTGACATTCTAGTAGAACAATACAAATCGTTTAGCTCTAGTGAGACTCAGGATCCTTTATTTTCTGAACATAAGGTTACCAGCAAACTGTCGCCTATACATTTCACTCCTGCTCCTCATCATCAATATAACCATCCAATCACCTATGCTGAACTTGAAAGGGCACTAAAAAGCTCCAAGACCAAAACACCAGGCCCTGATACAATCCCAATAGAATTCATTAAAAATATGAATGAAAGCCAAAAAAACACAGTTTTACACCTATTCAACATAGTATGGAACACAGAAATTCCCATGCCTTGGAAAGAAGCAGTAATTTGCCCAATTTTAAAACCGGGTAAAGACCCTACAGACCCAAAGTCCTACAGGCCAGTTGCCCTCACAAATACATTGTGCAAATTATTTGAAAAAATCATTAATTGGAGACTCCTCTTTTATCTGGAGGATAAAAATTTAATTGATAGAAACCAAAGTGGCTTTAGAGCCAGTCACTACACTCTAGATGGAATGTCTCGGCTAGAAAACTCAATTCGTAAAGCCCTCATGCTTCAGGACTTTTGCATTGTTATATTTATCGATATCAAGCGTGCTTTTGATACGGTGTGGCATCATGGACTGATAAAAAAATTAGAAATTATGGGTCTTCAGGGGAATCTACCAAAAATGATTGCATCCTTGATAAAAAATCGCAACATCAGGGTGAGGATAAATAATGCTTTATCTAAGATATGCACATTGAACACTGGTGTTCCTCAAGGATCAGTCATAAGCCCTACACTTTTCAATGTAATGATAAATGATATATTTCATGACTTTCCCCCAATGCTGGAAACATCTCTTTATGCAGATGATGGAGCCTTTTGGATTATACACCCAAACTTAACTCAGGCTCTCAGTATCTTACAGGAAGCTTTGGACATTCTTTTAAGTTGGTCGCAACGCTGGGGCTTTCAAATATCTGCTGAAAAAACCAAGTGCATGGTGTTTACTCATAAACATACAAAACCTTCCTTCCAACTAAAATATAACAACACAAATATAGAATATGTAAAGAAGTTCAAGTTCTTAGGACTTACTCTTGACTCACAACTGAGAAGGGGTTTACACATCAAAGATGTAACACAAAAGTGCCAAAAAGATCTAAGGCTTCTGCGCATTTTATCAAATCTGAAATGGTCAGCAGAATATAACATACTGAAAACTATTTACTATACCATTATATTGCCAAAACTAGAATATGGAAGTTTTCTTTTTGACACTGCCTGTGCAACCCACCTGTTGTCCTTGGACAGAGTCCAGTATGCTGCTGCTCGCCTGATGCTGGGTGCACTGAGGTGTACAAAAGTTAGTAACGTGGAAGCAGAAGCAAATATACTACCACTTAAACATGCAAGGAAAATCCAACTGTGTCAATATGCATTGAGAGTACTTAGTGTTCCAAACCATCCAGTCCGATCAATATGTTTGGACTACTACCCATACCAGCTGTTCCAAAACAGTAACAAGCCTCTCCCAGTTACTGGTCGAATATATAACTTCTTTCAAGAGATACGGGTTAAAATGGAAGACATTGGCCTCATCCCAAACAAATGTAAATACCAAACTATCAGCGGAAATTGTAAAGTCAATCTGGGGTGCTATCAAAAAACTTGCATATCAGAAAACCATTGGAAACAGCTATACAACCAACTCCACGAAGAATACAAAGATAGAAGGGCATTGTACACAGATGGTTCAGTTCAGGGTCCTAAAGCTGGAGCAGGAATTTGGTCCCAACACGTTAGCATGCTGGCTAGAATTCCTGATAGGTCAACAATCCTCACAGCAGAGCTTACCGCTATTTACTACGCATTGAAGTTTGCAGAAACCCAAATAGAAGACTTTATTTTGTACACAGATTCATTCAGCGCTATTCAGGCTATAAATCAACTGCTTCCATCTAAACACCATCTAGTTTCCAAAATTAAACATATACTTCAAAGCCTTCCTCCCAGAAAACTAGTTATTGAATGGATACCAAGCCATGTAGGAATTATGGGAAATGACAAAGCAGATCAGCTGGCAAAAACAGCTTGTCTTCTAAACACAAATAGTTCTAACCTAATACAATACACAGATCTGAGAGGATACATAAACTTGCACTGTAGAAGGCAATGGCAAAAAGAATGGGATAGGGAACAATCCCTGTACCACAAAATAAAACCCATACTAAAACCTACCGTGAACACTGAGGTCTCAAGGGGAAAGCAGGTCATTCTGACCAGGTTAAGGCTACTTACCACTGAATTAACGCATAAACACTTATTTACCAAAGCAACAAAACCTAAATGTAGCAACTGTAGGTGTGATTTGAATATTTGTCATATATTGATTGATTGCCCCGCGTTTGAACTTCAGCGGAAGGCAATGAGAGACCTTGCCAGGGACCAAAGAGTGACTTTTGATGCAAGTAGTGTGCTTGGTGAGGGATTCAGTGCTGAGCTGGTCCTTGAATTCATTACCAATACTGGGATGATGAATCAAATCTAAATGCCTCACGTTCTAGTTGCTATGACATCTGGCACTCTTACCTGCGACTGGTGATGTGCCTAATTGGACCAAAGTAACCAAAGCAAGTAAGTGCTGGAATGTAGTAAGTATGATTTTCCCTGACCGGCCCTGATAAGATCCCATATGAGTTCTATAAATGTGGAGGAGAGAGTGTGGTCAGTATGTTGAAATGTTTATTTGATGAGATATGGAAGAGTGAAAGAGTACCGGATGACTGGAACAAGTGTAATGTAGTTCTGTTGCATAATGGTGGACATAAGAGTATGAAAGAACTTGAAAATTACAGACCAATTGCACTGGGTGACACTGTATGTAAGATATTTTGTGGTATTTTGAAAGAGAGAATGAAAAATTTAGTTGAGGAATTAGGAGTCCTAGGTGAAGAACAGAATGGTTTTAGGCAGGATAGACGTGGGGAAGATAATCTGTTTGTAGTGAGTGAAATAATTGAGCGAATGAGGAAGGATGATAAGAAGGTGTATTTAGCATTCCTGGATATTGAAAAAGCGTATGACAGAGTGGATCGGGTTAGGCTCTTTGAAGTTTTGAGAAAAGTTGGGTTTAGCAGAAAAATAGTAAAAATTGTACAAAGTCTGTATGAGAACACAAGCGCTATATACAGGTTAGGAAATTTGGAAATGGGGCAAGTGAGGAGTGTTAGAGGAGTGAGACAGGGCTGTACTCTGTCTCCCCTGTTGTTTGGATTGTACACAGAAGAATTAGCAGTTCGACTGAGAAGGAGTGGCTTAGGACTGAAAGTTGGTAATGAGAGACTGAGCTGTTTGTTGTATGCTGATGATGTGGTTGTGGTTAGTGGATGTGGACATGAACTGCAAAGGATGCTTGACATTGTGAACGGATATAGTACAGATTTCAAGATGAACTTCGGTGCCAAAAAAAGCAAGGTTATGGTTATAAATAGTGATGAGACTGATAGAGACAGACTGTGGAATATTGGAGAAATCAGAATAGGTAGAACGAAAGAATACAAATATCTAGGTTGTATGATAAGTGAAGATGGATGCACTAGAATTAAGGGTGAGAAAGTGGCAAAAGCTATGCAGTGGAGTGGACGATTAAGTAGCGTGGCCAGATACAGAGCAAACAAGTATGAATGTGTGAGAGGAATGTGGAAGTATGTTGCTGTACCTAGTGTCATGTATGGTATGAGTGCTCTTGCCTGGAATGGAAGTGATCTTGAAAAGCTGGATGTAATACAAAATAAGATAGGATTGTTAGCATTGGGTGCTCCAAAATGGACAGCTACAGAAGCCATTAGAGGTGACCTTGGGTGGAGCCTATTTTCAGAAAGAATGATGAAAGCGGTGCTGAATTATAAGGTGAGAATTGAAAGAATGCAGAATAGCAGATGGGTAAAGCAAATTTTTGAATGGAATCTGATTGTAAGCTATTGGGAGAAAGTGTGTTGGGGGCATGCAAGGAAGCTTAACGTTAGTATGCAAAAGATTATTCATGTTAGAATTGGGAGACCTGTGGATGATTGGAGTTTAATAAATCCTGGAGGTGTAGGGCCTGAGTGGGACTGCAAGAGATGGAAGAAAGAGATTGAGAGGCAAACAAAAGAGTATGGATTGAATAAGTGGAGGCTTAGCATGGTGCGGAAGCCTACACTTGACTGGTATATGAAAAAAGAAGCACCTAAGTTTGAGATGTTCTGTGATGGTAGTTTTGGAAGTCAACTCTTGTTTGCTGTGAGATGTAAGTCATTGAGTGTGAACAGACGTACATGGAGGTGAAATGAGAATAACAGATTATGTTGGCAGTGTATTAGTGGAGTGGAGGAAACAATTGAGCATTTTGTGCTGGAATGTAGTATGAGCAAGAGAGAGAAAGTTTTATGAATTTATGAATGGGATGCTTGAGCAGTATGGAGAGAATGAGTGGTATGCCAGATGTGCTGAAGATGATTGCGGTATGAGCTGTCTTGCTGGATTGGATCAGGAGTGTAATTTGAGTATCATTGAAGCTATGAAAATGTTTCTTGTGCGTGCCTGGAGTAAGAGACAGTGACTGGAATGAGCCAGTCAGGTAGAATGGTCAGTAATGACCCAATATGCGGTATATGCCTGGGGATGGTGTTTTGACACACTGGCTATCCCAGTGACGCCATCCAATGACAGCTTGTGACAAGGATTGGTAGATCCTGAGTAGTTTAGTGGACAAGTCTGGTACCAGGTGCTGAACTCTTTGTGTGATAACTGTGGAGGGAATTGTAGGCCGTTACAAAGGCCCCGACGCTGTCGGCCCTCAATTTCAAGTTCATTCACGGAAGAGATTCTCCTGTGTGTGTACGGGATACGGTGCGGATACGATACGGTGTGCATGTGCTTCTGATCCTCCGACAAAAATTGTGGTGAATTAAAGTGAAGTTGCTGAAAAAATGGTATAGTTTGTATATTCACGTGAGTACAGTGTCAGTGTGTGACTTTGTATGGAGTGTTGTGAGCGTATTTTTTTTTGTTGTGTGAGAGGTGAGACTAAGCATTGGACTTTGGTGTGGTGACTTGCAATTTTTGACTGAGGTGTTTTGACTGGTAAGCTTTCTTTGCATATAAAGAGTATAGTGTGTGACATTGTAGAGAGTGAGTGTGAGAGTAGTAGGGAACGTTTTTGTTTCTTTTGGTTTGATAACTTGATTTTCAGTAGATTTGGTGAGTGAAGACTTTTTCTGCCTGTGAAATTTGTACTGAGAGAGAAGTCTGAGTCTGAGGATGGCAAGAAATAGGACTGGTTGTAGAAAGGGAGGTGCAAGTGGAATAGATAAGGAGATTGAGTGCATGACTTGTAAAGAGTGGGTAGATATAGATGCATGCAAAGGTTTGAGAAAAATGAGTTGGAGAAAGTTGAGTGATCTTGTGTTTACGTGCTGGAAATGTTTGAATGATAAGAGTAAGAAGTTGAAAGAGGAGGTTGAGAGATTAAAAATTTTGATAGTAGCTTTAGAGGCTGACTTGAAGGATGAAAGGAAGATAAACAAAGGAAAGAATGAGAATGGTGCAAATGCAGTGAATGAAGAGGTAAATGGTGGTGCAAGGAGTGCAAATGAAGTAGATGATAAGGCAAATGATGGTGCAAGGAGTGTGAATGAAGCAAATAATGGTGCAAATGTGACAGATGAGAGTAGACGGATGAATGAGCATGATGAAAGAGGTACAAATGGAAAGAGAGTGAAAATGAGCCACCTGTTGAGGTGCCACATGAGGTGCAGCAGCCTGTAGTGGAAGCGAATGAAAGGAAGATGAATGAAAAGAATGATCTGAGTGAAAGAAGTGAGCGAAAAAGTAGCATGAAAGGGAGAGTAAGACCTATGATTAGAATATGTAGAGATAGCATGGTGAAGAATCTTGATAGGCCTAGGTTTGTATGTATGAGTGACAGTAGCGGATGTACGAGCATGAGAGGGAAAGGAGTTGAGGAGATTTGTAGGCATGCTGAGAGAGTGATAGATGGAATGGATGAAGGAATGGTTGTACTGCAAGGAGGTGGCAATCGGTTGCTTGAATGTGGAAGAGAACGTACGGTGAATGCAATTATGAAAGTTGTTGAAAGGGCGCGGAAGAAGAATGTTAGAGTGGCGGTGACTAGCCTCCTAAGGAGGCCTGCGTGTGATGAGGAGTACGAAAGGGTGCAAAAGGAGGTGAATAGAGAGGTGCATAAAAGGATTATGAGTATGAGAGCTGAGAGTGTGAGAAAGCGTGAGCTGGGTTCCAGCGTCCTTGACATGGATAGCGTGATCCAGGATGGGTGTTTTCTTGGAGATGGAGTCCATCTTACAAATGAAGGTGAGATGAACAGGGTGTCTAGTGTCTACTAGGTAGTAAAGTAGTAAAAAGTAGTAAAATTTGAAAAGTAGTAAAAAAAGTACTAAAAAGTAGTAAAATTTACCTCTGGGTAGTAAGAAATTGTGAAGTGGAATAATTCTTTGAAAATTGAAAGTAATGTACAGGGGTATAAAGTGTATTAAGATTATTTAAAATATATTTCTCCCAGCATTAGCAATTTGCCGCAGTTTATGTGAAATATTCCTGTATGGCGGGATGTAATTTCAGGATTGGGGGACCCAAAATAGAGAAATGTTCCAAAATTTTTGGAGACGACTGTAAATAGTTCATTTTTTCTCATTCAGTTTGATCTGAAGGATATGGAATTGCTCTGTGATGGAAGGTTAATTTGGGCCATTTCAGTGTTTAAATTTTACTTTTCTTCAATGCCATTTCATAAATTTTTAGGCATTCAATTTTTAATAATCAGTAAATAATCAAGGATTGTAAACTTTTCTAAGATTGAATTCAGTTTCCTGCTTGAGTTTTTTAAACAATAACCTCAAGTGGCTATTTCTCTCTATAATATTCAACATTCATGTCTTATGCTGATTTTCTTTGGATATAACCCATAGCGTTACCTTCAAAGAACAAACTTATCCTTTGTCATATATTAGGCATTTAAACGTCCTTGCCCTAAGTTTAATAATAGCACTTCACTCAAATTATTGCATCATTTGACTATACCTCACAAATGTGAATATAAAATATAAGCAGTGAAGAACCAAGTGATATAACCTTTCAAATCTTATTCAGAGATGAATATTCTCACACTACGCTCTTCAATGTAAACAAAAATTGGATTTTATGTGCAATTTAAGGGAAAAACTGGATTTATCTATCAACTCTTTCACATCATGTTCCTTGATCACAATTTTGAATGTATCATATTGCAATACATCATTACATCCTCAATTTAGCATCAGTACATTACAATCCTTTGGTGAAAATGTCAAAGGAACTTCCCTGCAGTTCATTTACATCCAGCAATAAAATCTTCCTTTGAAAAGACTGGAGTTTATTCTGTCCGTTTCGGTGTGAGGGGAACAATAACAATTTACTGTAACTATGAATGTTTTTTTTGTAGAAAAGCTTACCTCTTTGTAAAGCTGAAAGTTTTCTCTTTCTCATGACATTACCCCTCAGGGGAATACAATTATTGTATCTATAGGAATTAGCACTCCCAGGGGGGAATGTCAGGGCCTAAGCTGAAAGTTAGGTAGTCTTTTTTTTTTTGTTGAAATAAAGTATTTTTTTATGTTAAGGACCACCTTTTTTCTGTTCACTGCTGTCCTGTTTTTCAGCACCTACTACTTTCTTCTTCAACTTTGGTCTTGTTTCATACATAATCTTCTTTCACAATTTACTGTTTCTATGCCCTTTCTGCGTAGATTCCGCATTTCATTCAACTCCATACTAAATGGTGCCTTCCTCCTTCCTCTCTTTGATTGCATTTGTTGCTGGTGAGGGAGGCTAAAACTAACAACTAATCTAATCTGATCCCATGACATTAATTTATGTCCAAATACTGAAAGAATTATGCTATAAAATTGTCTTTTAGAACAAAATGTAATCTTTCAAATGAGAATTAAGTTCCTTTTGGCAGTCATGGCAATTCACGGTTCAGTTCAGTTACCTCCAGGATGGTGTCAGAGGAGCATGGTGATGCTACATCTTATTAAAGTTCTGTCTTCTATCAGGTTGTAGCAGAAGTTCTGTCCATTTTTTTAGATATGAAATGAAGTGAAAATCCTCTCCAAAATGCATTTATTTAGTCTTCAATATAGGCACCATTTTTATTAATTACGTCTTCTCATTTTCCGGTAAGCTTTTTGATTCCTTCTTCATAAAAGTTAGATGGTTTGGATGCACAAAGAGAAACTAGTTTCATTTCGACCTCTTCTCTTGTAGTAAGCCTTTATTCCATTAAATGATTCTGTAAGCCCCTGAAAAGGTGAAAATCGGTTGGAGCAAGATCTGGAGAATATGGTTGGTGATGCATGACTTCCCAGCAAAATACTTCAACAAGACTTTTGGTTGCGCTTGAAGGGGGGCGGGGGGTCTGCCATTGTCATGGTGCAGAATCACTTCTTTTTCGGTTGATCAAAAATGGCCGTTTTTCCTGTAAAACTGCTTTTGAACGAGTTGGCTTCTGACATTAAACTTCAGTTGTTATTTTTTGATTGTCACCCATTAATTCATAATAAACAATTCCCTTCAAATCCCAGCATCCACTCAAAAGAATTTTTTTTAGGGTGCAGTCCACTTCTCGGCTTTAGAATTGGCTTTGAACAACAACTTAGACACTGTCTTTTGCACTTAACATTGTTGTAAAGGATTCACTTCTCGTCACCAGTTTTGATTTGGTCTAGAAAAGGGTCTGAAGTTCATGAGAACGCAGTGAAACCCAACAGGTCGCCCGTATGTTGCCTGTTCATTTCTGACAAATCGTGTGGGACCCTGTGTCTCAGCCTTTGAGATTTTGCCAAATCTTTTCATTACCCAATATATGGTCATATGGCTTACATTAAAGGTTTTGTTCATTTCTCTAGTGGTGCAGGTTTGATTTTTATCAATGGCAGCTAGCAATTGCTCAGAATTGAGTTTTTTTCAGCATCTTGCTCATGGTAAGTCTTTTAGACTGTAATCATTTTTTTTAACAAAAACTGTCTTCTGCATGTCTTTTCATTCACAACATCATTTCCATATGTCTTTGAGTGTTTTTGCTGCTGAGCCTGCCATATTGCCTTTATGAAATTCTAACAGTAAAATATGTCTGACATGCTCTTTACTTGGAGTGTACCTTTGGGCTAAAAATAGTTTTAATTACGATATTTATCACAGAATATGAGAGAAAAAACAACATTTTATTAATTACCATAGATAAGCATACAACATTAACAAGCTAAATTGAAGTAATCTTGCCCTAAACATATAGCTCAACAATTGGACAGAACTTATGTTACAACCTGATACTATATGTATGTATATGAAAGTTACACGAAATTTGCATTTCCGTGATTTGTTCCGTAATATAATGTTAATAACCAATTTGTTATCATTATTGATCGCAATTAGGATGCAAATTTGAATTTTGATGTACGTTAGAAATAGTTTACAAAAATTCATTCATATATTCAATTCGTTCAATAGTTCACAATCTCATATTTACGAAGTGTCATAGTGTTTAGTCACAATAAAGTTCCCTGATATTCTACCCTGCAGTGTAAAGTGATATCACAATCACCTGGTGTCTACTAGTTTCCAGTTGCTATATTTTTTGGGTATCCTGAATGGATGTCCTCATCGTTGAAAGATAAGACATGGTTCTTTGTCTTAACATTCGATGGAGTCCGTTAGGATGGGGTAACTTAGGAATTTAGGTAACTTTTTCTCAATGATGCTTTGATTGATGCATTGAGCATGAAGTATTTTAAGTATTAAGAAGCTTGGACCCTTTTTGAACATTTGGTATTGCGTGTATCATTGACTCATACTATTCATTATAGGCTGATGACTTACATCTGGACATTTGGACAACATTCATAATGTAAAAAATAGGTAGTAATTTTTTTCTGGTGAAGGTAGTAAAAAGTAGTAAAAATTAGTAAAATTTGGAAATGAAATATCAGTAGTCACCATGAATTGAAACTCTCCAAGAAATATATCCGGTGGATCAGGGCTACTCATGTCATAATGGAAGGTGGAACTGGATGAATGAAAATCCGTCAGAGCAAAAGTGAGGAATGTCTGGAATTGTCCAATTGTGTTGTAAGGTTTGGAAGTATAAATGTGCCTGGATGGAATGCAGGAAAGTTAGATGACCTCGTAGTAGAATTCGAGAATAGAAAATTGGATTGTGTTGGTGTAGTAGAGACCCAAATGCGTGATAGTCAGTTTAAAATGTAAGGAGAATAAGTATCATATGATAGGAAAAGGGCGTGTAAATTGGCAAAAAAGAAGTGGTGGAGTTAGTTTGATTGTAAAGAATGCTCTAAATTGGAAATTAGAGGAACTTCCTGTTGAAATGAACCTGAAAGTGAAGATTTGTTAGCAATTAAGTGTGAAAGAATGCATGCCAGAGAATGTATTGTTGTGATTGTATGATATATGACAACTGATGGGATTCTAGCTCATGAAGAGAATGTAAAAAAGTATGAAATATTAACAAGGACTGTACGAGAACACTAAAGGTGCCCTCTGATTGTGATAGGTGACATGAATGGCAATGTTGGTATACTTGGTGAGCGGGTGAATGCAAATGGACAAAAATTGATAGATTTTTGTGATGAGAATGAACTTGAAAACCTGAATGTCAGTCACAATAGGAAATGGCTTGCATACATAGCAAAGCAGGGAATGGAAAACTGCAATTGACTATATGATTGTGAATAGTAGAGCAAGAGAGTGTGTCAATGAAATGTTTGTAGATGAAGATGATATAGATAGTGACCATAAAATGCTTGTGCTTGAATATAACTGGGGTAGAAAGGAGTCAATGCAGAAGGTCAGTAGTGTGAAAGAAAGTTGGCAGATAAAAAAGGCATACTGGGAAGAATTTAAGAATGAATTGAGTAGCTATAACTGGAACAGGTGTGGAAATGTAGGCCTAAATGACCTAAATGGTGAGATTGCAAGAACCTTGTATGATGTGGCAGAGCAAAAGATTGGTAGAATAAAATGTAGGAAAGGGACAGAAAATGCCAGGTGGTTTACAAGTGAGATAAAGGAAGAACAAATGAGAAGAAAGACTTTAAATAAGAAACAACGCAGTATGAGGAAAATGTATGAAAGAAACAGAATTACTGAGGATGAATGGCAGAGGGCATGGAATGAGTACATGGACCAGCAGAAGAAAGTAAGGAGAATGATTAATGAGGCTAGAGTTAAAGAGGAGAGACACCAAGTTGAAAATCTAAGAAAGAAAGGTCCGGATGGAATAAAAGATTGGTATAAGTTTATACAAGGTAATGATAGAAGTAGTGAAGTTCAAGTTGATGAATTAGTGGTTAGTGGTTGCAGTGTGCAAGATAGGATGCAAATGGTGAAAGCAGTTGAAGAATACTGGGAGGACATTGGTGGAATGAATGAGCAGGTTACAGATGATGCACCCATAAATTTTCTGATTGATGAACGTGAACTGCAAATGGAAGACAAAATCACTTGTGAAGAGATTGTAAGTTTTTTGAAGAAAGTGAAAAATGGAAAGGCATGTGGCCCTGATAAGATCCCATACGAGTTCTATAAATGTGGAGGAGAGAGTGTAGTCAGTATGTTGAAATGTTTATTTGATGAGATATGGAAGAGTGAAAGAGTACCGGATGACTGGAACAAGTGTAATGTAGTTCTGTTGCATAAGGGTGGACATAAGAGTATGAAAGAACTTAAAAATTACAGACCAATTGCACTTGGTGACACTGTATGTAAGATATTTTGTGGTATTCTGAATGAGAGAATGAAAAATTTAGTTGAGGAATTAGGAGTCCTAGGTGAAGAACAGAATGGTTTTAGGCAAGATAGACGTGGGGAAGATAATCTGTTTGTAGTGAGTGAAATAATTGAGCGAATAAGGAAGGATGATAAGAAGGTGTATTTAGCATTCCTGGATATTGAAAAAGCGTATGACAGAGTGGATCGGGTTAGGCTCTTTGAAGTTTTGAGAATAGTTTGGTTTAGCAGAAAAATAGCAAAAATTGTACAAAGTCTGTATGAGAACACAAGCGCTATATACAGGTTAGGAAATTGGGAAACGGGGCAAGTGAGGAGTGTTAGAGGAGTGAGACAGGGCTGTACTCTGTCTCCCCTGTTGTTTGGATTGTACACAGAAGAATTAGCAGTTTGACTGAGAAGGAGTGGCTTAGGACTGAAAGTTGGTAATGAGAGACTGAGCTGTTTGTTGTATGCTGATGATGTGGTTGTGGTTAGTGAATGTGGACATGAACTGCAAAGGATGCTTGACATTGTGAACGGATATAGTACAGATTTCAAGATGAACTTCGGTGCCGACAAAAGCAAGGTTATGGTTATAAATAGTGATGAGACTGATAGAGACAGACTGTGGAATATTGGAGAAATCAGAATAGGTAGAACAAAAGAATACAAATATCTAGGTTGTATGATGAGTGAAGATGGATACACTAGAACTAAGGGTGAGAAAGTGGCAAAAGCTATGCAGTGGAGTGGACGATTAAGTAGCGTGGCCAGATACAGAGCAAACAAGTATGAATGTGTGAGAGGAATGTGGAAGTATGTTGCGGTACCTAGTGTCATGTATGGTATGAGTGCTCTTGCCTGGAATGGAAGTGATCTTGAAAAGCTGGATGTTATACAAAATAAGGTTGGACGGTTAGCATTGGGCGCTCCAAAATGGACAGCTACAGAAGCCATTCGAGGTGACCTTGGGTGGAGCCTATTTTCAGAAAGAATGATGAAAGCGGTGCTGAACTATAAGGTGAGAATTGAAAGAATGCAGAATAGCAGATGGGTAAAGCAAATTTTTGAATGGAATCTGAGTGTAAGCTATTAGAAGAAAATGTGTTGGGGGCATGCAAGGAAGCTTAGTATGCAAAAGATTATTCATGTTAGAATTGGGAGACCTGTGGATGACTGGAGTTAAATAAATCCTGGAGGTGTAGGGCCTGAGTGGGACTGCAAGAGGTGGAAGAAAGAGATTGAGAGGCAAACAAAAGAGTATGGATTGAATAAATGGAGGCTTAGCATGATGCGGTAGCCTACGCTTGACTGGTATATGAAAAAAGAAGCACCTATGTTTGAGATGTTCTATGATGGTAGTTTTGGAAGTCAACTCTTGTTTGCTGTGAGATGTAAGTCATTGAGTGTGAACAGACGTACATGGTGGTGGAATGAGAATAACAGATTATGTCGGCAGTGTATTAGTGGAGTGGAGGAAACAATTGAGCATTTTGTGCTGGAATGTAGTAAGTATGAGCAAGAGAGAGAAAGTTGTATGAATGTGGTGCTTGAGCAGTATGGAGAGAATGAGTGGTATGCCAGATGTGCTGAAGATGATTGCGGTATGAGCTGTCTTGCTTGATTGGATCAAGAGTGTAATTTGAGTATCATTGAAGATTTGAAAACTTTTCTTGCACATGCTTAAAGTAAGAGCAGTGACTGGAATGAGCCAGTCATGTGGAGTGGGCTGTAATAACCCACCAAGCCTGGGGATGGTGTTTTATGTACTGGTTATCCCAGTGATGCTGTCCAATGACAGCTTGTGACAAGAATTGGTAGATTCTGAGTAGTTTATTGGGCAAGTCTGGGACACAAGAGCTGAACTCATGTGTGAATATTGTGAGTATTGCGGAGGGAATCGTAGGACGTTACAAAGGCACCGATGCTGTCGGCCCTCAACGTAAAGTTCAAATTCATATCTTTCAACTCTTAATTGAAATATTCTTCAAGAATATAATGCACGCTTTCTCTATTTATACATCTTTTCCAGAATAATTTTTTCAGTAAAACACTTGGCTATTTACACACTTTCATGTTCGACCGAGTTTGACGCTGAACTGCTTTTCCCAAAAGTTCTAAACACAAGGTATTTCATGAGGGTACACTCTCTTTTTTATCTCCTTTACAGCAGGGCCTATGATTTTACAGGTGTTTTGAAGGTGTTCATTTCAATCCTCGTTTGAATGTAGCTGTTCTCATTGGTTGCAAGGACATGACACTCTGCTTGATCAACACTCACGACAAAAAGCGCACAAAACAACGCAACATTCATGCACAAGCACACACTGTTGGAAATGTTATTATGCAACACATTTTTGCACACAAGAATATTAATAAATACTGCAAAATAGGTTTCTAAGAAAACAACTTGCAATAATTTCTAAGAAAATTGGAATTATTAATCATTTAGCCATAATTTTGAATAACTTTCTACATGTTTTGTAGCAAGTTTTCAGAGAAATTTTTCTTATTCCTGCATCTTGTTTTATTCATATCCATTAGATTATTTTGGAAATATGACTTGGATGTTCCAATGAATGTTTTAAACTTTTCTTCCCATTCATCTTGAACACAGGAAGAGTCATCACTTCATGTTTATCAGCCATTTTGATTCCTTTCTTCCCAAAGAATTTCTTCTCTTCTGTAGTTATTTTTGGTGGTACTTTTTCTTCAATGAAGTGGATGAAGCAGTGTCAGTGTTTGAGGACATGGTCTGGGTCGAATTTGAATAATAGTAGGTTTTCGGTTTATGAACTCATCTTATACAGAATTTTCTTGCACATCCAATGGTATAATTCGTTCTCTAGTACGTGCATTGGTTAGTCTCCTAGACGGAGTAGAAGACGCGCAGTAACGTGACCTTGGCGCGCCCGTGGATGAGTGATTTCCCCCTTCGGCCTTCCTCCCCTAATTACGAATCAGTTTTGGGTGTTCCTTGACGTGAATAGCAAGAGAGTTCATTCATGGCCTTGCTTGAAATGCCATAGTACTCAAACAAAACATTCTAACTCTCAGTGTTAATTATGATGATGTAACTGAATGTTTGTTTTGAGTCCGTCTGCTCCAAGTCATCAGCTAATTAGCTGTTGTGTAAACATATAATCGCCTCCCGCAGTTCTGAAGGTACAGGAATGGCAAATATATCAATCAAAATTTATCAATCCATAGGCGGTGGTACAGTTTTTTGAATTTTAAAACATGTTGAAAATTGTAAGCAACATAATTTGAAGAAATGGAAAAAAGTTGTTGGTTTTAGGGGAAAAACTTCATAAATCAAAAAATCAAATTAACAAAAAACATTCCCACAAAGCTAAGTGAATCAATCGAAGACAAGAAAAGTTCTTCTACTTGGGGCTTCCTGACCTTTTTCTTACATCTCTCACCAGACACAGGTATCATAGATTGAGCAAGTTTCACATGCAGAAGCATGAGAAATAACCATTTTAGCTTTCAGTAGGCCTCCACTTTTAGCTTTCAGTAGGCCTCATACCAAATTTCATTGCTCTAGATTCTATAATAAAAAAATTCTTAAGTGGGACGCTGTCCTTGGGGAGAGTGACTCCTCAAGCCAACTAAGAACATGTCTTGTTGAGTCTGGAGGCAATGTAAATGCTTCACTACCATACCATTTTTACCCACAGCTGCATCTAGTCTACCTGCCTTTAGTGGAAACAAAGTCCACTGCATAGCATCCAACTTGGGCAACAAATTGAGAGTGATGTTGGTAAAACAAATTTTTAGTGACAAAGGATGAAAATAATTGAAATTTTCTTTTAAATGGGAACAAGTACTTGCAATAAATAAATAAAGGCTAAAACATATTTTGCTGACAAATGATATTCATTTTTGTCAGAAATCCTTACATTTTTGAATTTTGAGGGGAGCATCCCCCCCAGAAAGTGGCAAATGGGGGGAAATAGATTTTAGCTATCGGAGGTGAAAGAGGTCAAGTACATCTTGTGAATAAATGAAGTTTGTCTGTTTGCCCGCTATGGGGGTTTGAAGAATAGGGAGGAGGGGAAGGGAAGTGATATTTTATCGTGTTCCACGTCCCCCTTGGCTATTTCTTCATGGCACGACATTGTTATGTCATCTTCTATGCTATTTATTACCTTATAATGATATCATGAGGCCTAACTGATCCCACAAATAATAACGAAGAAAAATTGAGGTTGTGTATGTTTATCTATTTCGCCTTTTTTTTGAGGATTGGAATAAGGGGTTTCAAAATGCATCTCCTTCTGCAGTTTTTAAGCTACAGCGATGATTTTGGTATCATTGGATGCAAAAAGCATGTAGATAATGGGAAGTGAAGAATTACTTCTGAATGTTTCACAACCAAAATTTGTCACATCACAAATGAAAATATTCGCCCCAATAAAAATGCCCCCTCAAAAAAACTTTATTAAAATTTTAATTATAACTTTGAAGATTACTTGTTTACTCCCTATAATCTGCAGAATATTCCGCTTCCAATGATACTAAAATCATCACTGTAGCTTAAAAACTGTAAGAGGAGATGCATTTTGAAACCCCCCTAAAACTCCGTTTTCTATGAATGTCTTGTTTACTTTGAAGAAAATTGCTTTTTTTTTGCAGGAGACGAATGATTCCAAAATGCATTACCTATCAGTATACCAAATTTCAGCCCTCTAGGTTCAATAATATAAAAAGGTCCATAAGGGGTTGCCCTCCCAATTGGTGAAATGTTTTTAATGTATTCCTCTATGTATCATATATTCCTCTTGAATTTTCCAGCAGTGATCATTGACTTAATGAACTCAAAAGATTTATAAGTTTTGTCCATCCCCAGATGTACCAGTTATGTTTGTTTTTCTTTTTCCAACTTTATTGTTACTAAAGAAAAACTTCAATTTTTATGCTTTCTTTTTCAGTGTAATTTAACAGGGAATTTGCTCACCACCAAGAATTATTTTACTGTTCATTTTTTGAGTATGAACTGAAGTTTTAGATACATACTTGTCATCCAGCTTTATTATCAGTTTTCTCTTCTCACAATGGCCAGATTCCTGCGCTCAGTTATGTGGGTAAGTAGAAATAATGAATTTATCATTTATTTGAATGAGTTCATTGTTTCCCATGTTTAAAAAATTGAATTCAGCCAAATAATTTTCCTGTGCTTTAAAAATGTGAAGTAAAATATCAAGATACAACTCTCTTGACAGTTATGTTTTACACTCGACAGGGACAGTAGCCTCCTGTTTTAGGTTTTTGAAGTATTTACTGGAAATTTCATGTGGAATGATGTTAAATTCTAGATGATGTTCAAGATATCTGTACCTGTCTGGTAAATAAACCTTATTTGATTGCACATCTGGTTTGTTTGGTTTCGTAGTAAATGCCTAAATAACCTGTAAAATATAAATGATATTCTCACAAATTTTAATTGTCAAATAATTTTTTAAATTATTGCATCTTTATGTTGCATTTAGCCATTGAAAGTGTGAATTATATTTTAATATCATTGAGTTAGTGAAGTTAGGAAATGAAAATTAAATGGCTGAGAAATTCATTTAATCTGTCAAAAGATCAAGTAAAAACAGGTATAGACAAGAAAAGTAATATGCTGTGAAGGTGAAGCAACCAACATCTAGAATAGGTAAAGAATTTGTTGATCAAGAAACAAAAAGGTTTACCAAGACAAAGTTTTTGATATCAAGATATACAGTACCTGTGGTGCATTGGGTATTGTTGTGTTCCACTCTGTGTCAGTGAAAAAGTCATCATTGCAGCAAACAAAGGCAATATTTTCAGTAACTTGAATACATAGGATCATATTGTGGGTTAGTAAAAGTTGAAAAACCAAAGTAGTCTGAATGAAAAAGTCCTAGTTTTTCATATAAATTCTGAAAGGTTGTTTTTGGGTATAAATATGAGTGTAGCAAAAGTCAACACAGATATACTAAACTTTGTTTTATGATAGTATTTTCTTTCTGTTTTGATACTCTTTTATTTTATTATTTGGCTAACGTAATATAATCACTGCCAAGTGGCATACCCACACTTATCATAGAAGAATAGGCCAAAGGTATTCTGATACTTAAGAGGAAAGTGAAGAATAACTTTTTATTTATTGATTTTACTGAAGGGCTAATGTACCTATTATTGTTTCAGGGCCAATGATGACAGTTAGTGCAAATTCAGAAGTGGTACTCTATAGTGGTCAATAAGCAACAAAGCTTTCAGTTAATGCTATCAAGTTCTGCATCCATTACTGCTTGAGCACATGTGCATGAAGCACCAGCAAACGTGTTAATATCACTTTATTGCTCCCTTATCAGTTGTCTCAGGAGACATTGAATCAGTGCTAGGTTTATGTTAGTTATATTAGTCTCTCCTATGCTAAATGGACAAGCACTTCCTGGGGAAAACTGTTTTTGCATCTTAACTATTTGGAGGATATCCCTGATAAAATCGGAACCCCGAAGGGAAAATGTTATAATTCAAAAACTATTTGCTGCATTTCTATTCTGTTTCAACCATACTCTTCATTGAATGCTATTCAACAAATGCTATATGTTTTGATGAAATATCTTCAAAAATATTTACATGTACTTACTCTATTGAAGGCTTTTAGAAGTCTGTTTGGGCAGGAAGATAAAAAATAAAATGTACATGCCCAAAATTTGACTTCAGTTGAAATTTTTAAAAAATTAGCTGCACATGCCAAGGTCACTGAACCTTGGCATATATCTGTGATAATATCTGGCAAAAAGAATAATTTTTTGTTACATTGAATTCATTAGTGATTCTTTTAGTTCTTCTCTGTTTTGAGGGGAATGAGAATATGCTTTTGTCTTCAAATGTCATAGAAAGTAATTACAGTTCTGGGGACCTTGGAGGCCACTCAATTTCTTGATTTGATGCAGCTGTGCTGCTATTAATAACTTTTCCCAGCCGTATTCTTACAGCTATCAGTCTACTGGATGAAATAGGACGATTTCTAGGGAATCTCACTTTTAGGATAAAAGGAAAACCAACGTAGCTAAGAAAATCATGATATAAAACAAACGTTTCGGATCATAAAAAATCCATCCTCAGTGTTCTGAAAAACAAAAAGTCAAAGTATTGAAAAGCATTTCTAAACTCTAATTTTCTGAATAAACCAACAGATAAAATATTGACATCAAAAAAGACAAAGAAAAGACAATAATTAAACAAAAACTGAAACACTCTTAACGAACAATATAAAGTTTGACCGCCGTGTCACATTCATTAAGGCCACCGACCAGTCAAAAATAAAAAATCCATCATATTTTTTTTTATTGCTCTATTTGATTGAGAAAGTCCTAAACTTCATTCCTGCAAAGCGGCAGAATGATCCGTCTCACCAAAGTATATCAAGTGGGGGTTTGAAAGGAGGGTGGAGGGTAGCTCGCCCGGCCAGCTCGTGCAGATATGCCACGCTGGCTGAGCCCATTGGCGCTGAGTGTCAGTTTGTTCATAATTAGGTATGTATCTATCTCCTTGCAAGTCAACACTTTTGAGATTTGGCATGTTGAATTCTCGGTACCTCTACCCCTCCCTCCCTCGGTAGTAAGAAAGAGGGTGGGGGGAAGCTCGCCCGGCCAGCTTGGGAAGACGTGCCAAGTGAGCTTGGTCGGTTGCTGCCGACTGTAGGTTTGTTCAAAATTAGGTATGCATCTATCTGCTTGCAGATCAAGACTTTAGAAATTTGGCAAGTTGAATTCTCGGTAACTCCAGCCCTCACTCCCTCGGGAGGAAGAAGGAGGGTGGGGGAAGCTCGCCCAGCAGGCTAGTGCACATGTGCCAAATAAACCGAGTTAGTTGTCGCTGACCGACGGTTTGTTCATAATTAGATATGCATTTATCTGCAGGCAGATCAAAATTTTTGAGATTTGGCAAGTTGAGTTCTCGGTACCTCCACCCCTTCCTCCCTCAGGGGGAAGGAGGGTGATTGGTAGCTCACCTGATCTGCTTGCGTAGTTATGTCACATTAGCTGATCTAGTTGTTGCAGACCGACGATTTATTCAGATTTAGATGGCTTTTTTTCGATAGCAGATCAAGATTTTTCTGGATTTGACGTTGATTGCTCGGTACTAATGTAGTGATATAAGCGTTTGGCTCTGCGTGGCGCTTCCATATCCTATAAGAGGAGCCTACGAGGATGCCAAGGATGCCCCAACTTATGCTCCTGGTGCGTTTTAGACATTTTTGGTACCACTTGTGGTACTGGTTCCTTCAAGGAACCACAATAACTTCCAAAAATGATATTCAAAACATCAACACTACCAATTTCTCCAAGAAATGTAGCTTGCAAACAAAAAAAACCTGTCTCGGCACTAAAACGCGTTTTCTGAGCAATACAAATGTCAATATTCAAGCTTCTTCTTCTCAAAAAGTTGTTATCGTAGAGCAATGATTTTGGTATCATTAGATACGCAAAGAGTTGCTGCATAAAGAGTCAGAGGATTATATTGAAATTCACAGATGCTTTTCAGTTAAATTAAAAAATCTACGAAAAAATGAATGACACTTTAAATTTTTTTTGTTAAATTCCATAACAAATAAATTATTGGGAGTTTCAATATAATCCTCTGACTCTTTATACAGCAGCTCTTTCCGCGGCATTCAATGACACCTAAATCATTTCTCTACGATGACTACTTTTTGAGAAGAAGTGGCTTGAATATACCCCATTTTTTCATTACATTTTTTTTGTTATCTCCGTAATTACGGCGAAAACGGAAAAAGTGCCCAATATAACCCTTATTCATTTTCTAAAATACCTACGTATGCAAAATTTCATAGATCTAGATACCGTACAAAAAAACGGGACTGCCATTTTCTTGATTCTGACTAGACGGTTCCCTCAATTGACGGACGGTTTTTTAAAATGTACATCAATTCTAACATGCGGAGATCAGATAAATTTGGGATAGAGTCCAAAATTTTAAAATTTGTATTTTTAAAGGAATGGTCAATTTTCAAACAATGTTCTCTTATTGACGAATTAGATGGCTTAGTCAGATTATTGCCCGTACGAAAGTCTACTGGTAGCTTTAAGATTATGGTTGGGAAAAGTTTTAATAACTGTGTAGCTACATTAAATCAATAAGCTGAGTGGCGTCTAAGATCTCCAGATCCAACACTGTGATTGTTTTCAATTTGAACGCTTGAAGACAAACATATATTCTGGCCCCCTCCTAAACTCTGAAGAATTGAAATAATCAGTAACAAATTGATTGAACTAAAAGATTTTTGACAAATAAAAAAAAGAGTAGTTATATCGATATGATCAACAGCTCAAATGTGCTCAAACAGAAATAGACAACATGTTAAGGAATTGGAGATTAAAACATGTTCACAATATTTTTAATAAAATAGTTCACTACATAGTTGATTGGTGAAACTTTAAATGAAATTAGATTGTGGCATGGATATTTTATTATATATCTTTCTGTGTAAACATGTTTCTAAGAGCCTTCAGTACAGTATTTACAGGGTAAATATTTTGAAGATGTTTTATCAAAACGTATTGCATTTGTTGAAAATTAAATGCATTCAACATAGAATATTGTCAAAACAAAATCAACATGCAGCTAATAGTTTTTGAATTAAAATTTTTCCATTTTTTTCTTTTTCAAATAGTTTTTGAATTAAAATTTTTAAATTTTTTTCTTTGTGAGGCCCCCTGTATAGGCTTTAGTGAGTTCTATCTTTTGTGCTCACTTTGCATTTTCAATTTTAATATCTTCTTATTACCTTTTGTTTTTTATCTTGCTTCTTAACTTCCTGTTTCTTCTATGTGATTGTCCCCTATGTGGGTACACGCATAGTTTGTAGAATTCATGCTTTCCCTATGCATACTAGATGGTTTCTTTCTTATCTCTGGTGAAAATTCCTTTCCAAAGCAAACAAATCATTAAACTAAGAACCATATGCATGGCTCTTCTAACTGCAGTGACCAATGGTGGAAAGAGTAGAAGCTTTTATTTTTTCTCAATTTTTTAGATGTCTATAATCAAGTGAGAGATATATATATATAAGATGTAGTGAAATTCAATTGGTAAGGCATATTTCAATTTATTACTTGTCACTAAATTATTAGTGAAATTATATCCATAGCTTTGAAGTTGAGAACTGAAGTAATATTCTATATACTGTATAACATTTATAGGAATTAGTGCTCTGAGAGAGATGGTGTGAGGTCCTGTGCAGTAGATTAGGTAGGCCATCATTTTGTTGAAAGAGAGAAAGTTTTTCAATTTGTGTCAATTCAACGTTTTTTGGCACAAACTAAATCACAAAAACTATTAACTATTTACCTTCAACTTCTAGCTTTATTTTAATGCTATATCAATTATGCCATTTCTATGTGCAGGTTGTGTTGATGTGCATGGTGGATAGATTCCTAGTTCCCTTAATTCCATACTGAATTATGCCTTCCTCTGTGTGGGATGCCTTTTTAGCTTTCAGGGATGCCTAAACTAACTAATAATTTTAGGCTCCTAAAACATTTAAGGAATGTCCATGGAAATGAGTTAGTTGCTTTTCTGTCACAGATGGGCAATTTGAGGTATTCTGGTGGTGTGCTTGCCGCGGCTGCTCAGCCAACACACCTCACCGCCAGCCGCCATCTTGGCATGGTTCCCATTGTCATCGAGCAGACCGGCAGAGGAGAGCGGGCATATGATATCTTCTCTCGCCTCCTCAAAGAAAGGATCATCTGTATCATGGGACCTGTAAGTTTATACTTTTTGTTCTTTTACTAGTATTATTTGAATTACTAATTTTATTTCACTGTGGGGGATGTTTTAGGGTACTTGAAGAGTTTAACCTCTTTTTGTAGTAAAGAAACCTGAGTTTTCTGTAGTTTAGAAATTATTGTAATATTACATCAGTGTGTGTAGCGAGTACAAAGCTAACATTCCTCACAAAAGAATTCAACTACTCATAAAACTTGCATTGTATGTGGGATGTTAGTACAGTAAGTCCTCCTTATATGGTTCTTCGTTATCCATCAAATCACAGTTGCGGTGTTTGGTAATTACTACCCTCGATGCTATTTACTGTGAGAAAAATTCACAGATACAGTGTCCGCTTGTGTTTAGTTTACACTGCACTGTAGCCCCACCACGCCGTGAGGCTACCGCGCCAGTCTCTTCTCATGTTTACTGTTGAACTCAAGTGAAATCCTTGTGGCATATTTTTTGTAGATATTACAATGCAGTATATCAAATTTTTTGCCCGGTACTTCATATTCCTTATGACTATTTTCCGGTCTAAAGGGCTTTTGGATGTGCAGGAACACATCTATTCTTTCATGTTATAATGGGTAGGTACACAGTAATTTTGATTTGCGGTAAGGTATTCATGAACGCATATGTACCGTATAATGAAGACTTACTGTACAGGCTTTGCTACATGTTTTGCAAGCTAAATGTTTTCAT
Organism: Morinoia aosen; assembly: GCA_030386875.1. Classification (NCBI taxonomy): domain Eukaryota; kingdom Metazoa; phylum Arthropoda; class Malacostraca; order Amphipoda; family Talitridae; genus Morinoia; species Morinoia aosen. The sequence continues at coordinate 1,293,702 of CM059570.1, forward strand.
GCTGCATCTTGTTTGAATTAAAAAGAAGTAAAACATATGCATCATCTCTTATTTTCAAATTTTTAACAGCCAATATTCGTTCCATATGAATTTTCAAAAACAATAATTCTGTATTTATAACTAAATTAATATTTCATTCTTGTTCTTTATTTCATGTATTTATATGCCAAATCCTGTCAAATGAGCTTGATATCATGTTTTCAGTAATGCACAAATGGAATTTATGTTCGGTACATCCTGCATACAATAAACGATACTTGCAGTGAAGCAGTTATTCAAAAGGACATTGGGTGTTGCTTTCAACACAGATTTAAAAAAATGGCAAGCAAGATAGTAAAAACATTCAGGATGCGAGCAAAATTCACAGTTTCTAAGCAACGAACTTAGACCATAAGTTGACGAATGTTCATTATAGTATAACCCCTCAGTGAGGTTGTTTGACCATATCCTCACAGGGGGAGACAACTATTGTATCTATGGAAATTAGTGCTCCCAGGGGAATTATGTGAGGGCCCAAGCTAAGGATTAGGTAGGCCTTCTTTTTGTTCAAATAGAATAAGTTTTTGTTTTGTTATGGACCATCTCTTTTTGGTTCACTGCTGTCCTGTTTTTCAGCACCTACTACTGTCTTCTTCAACTTTTTCTTGTTTCATGAACTTCTTTCTTAGCTCACTGTATTTATGCACCTTGTGCATAGATTCCATGTTCCCTCAACTCCATACTAAATGGTGCCTTCATCCTTCCTCTCTTGGAAAATCTTCGTCATTGTAAAGGGAGGCTAACGCTTTCTTATAGAATAATAATGTTTGACCATATTTGGAATATGAGGTGCTACTCTAACATCTGAAATATCAACACGATAAAGAATGTAGGAGTCGGAGCTGTCGGGATTTCTTGTGTTGCTATTCTTGTATTGTTATCAGTATGGGGAGAGCCCGACTTAGATACTGCGTCCTATATAACGCGCTGTAATGTTAAAGCGTCAGACATTCAGACTGTGGCAATCAGACAGTCGCGCGCCGCTCCGCCGAGCTACGGCGTGTGCGCGTCGCACAGCGGTGCCGGGCGTTGCCTGCCCCGCCCGTCCATTGTACTCTTCAGTATTGTAACCGTACATCACTCCAATAAACGGACTTCGCAGCTGAGTGTAATTGCCCTCCCCCTTCACATAAGAAACTGAAACGATTGTTTGAACCTTGGCCCCTCAGGTCAGTGATGATCTGAAACGCATCGGGACGGCGGAACCCCTGAAACCGTCAAACCTACATTGGCGCCGAACTGGGACCCATTTAAGGGACGTCACCGACAGAGACATCGCTAACAGACACGTCGTTAGAGTGATCGTCAGAAGGAACGTCGCCGTGATAATTAGTGAAGGGGAGAGTGAAGTGGAGTGCTAGTGCAGTGGAGTGCTAATCAAGTGTTCATCAGCACCCCGGAGAAGATGGAGACCACGGAAGCTGTTCCGTGACGCAGCTAGAAGAGTATCCTGCGTGATGGCGGCTCCGTGAGGAAGGAATTTATTTTCGACGACTGGACAACAGAAGTATCACAGACGCGTGATCATTGGTGATCTCGTGGCACGACAGAAAACACGACTTCGGAATGAAGGGAGTTCTCGAGCGGAGGAAAACCACATACGGTTTCTGGAATTGCGGGAATGGTACCTTCAAGTAGTACGTGTCGTCCGTGTTTTTCAACGGTGATAAACATTTATTTTTTTTCTCGTCGTAAGTGACCTGTTCTAGTGTCCAGTATTTCTTTTATTTTTCATTGTGAGCAAGATGGTGAGAACCTTGTTGTTTTTTACTGACAATGATGATTTGAGTTTTTAAAGTGTCCGAACGTGGATACAAAGTTTTGTTTTGATTAGTTTTGTTTTTCTCGTTCACGGTTTGTGAGCGGAATTTTTTGAGTTTTGCGTGATTTTTCAGGGCAACGAAGCTCGATTTTTACGTGAGTTACATAGTTATCATTCACGATCAGTATTTATGATAAAGAAATTACATTTTCGTGAAGATAGAAGCGAAGTGATTCAAAAGTTATTTTTTTTTACAATGAATGTTTTTTTCCCAAAGTGTGTTTTCCCATTACTACAGTGTATTTTTTTTTGTTTGTACAGTGTTTTTGCAGTATAGGTTGTATACTGTCACATTTTTTTTCAGTGTAGCCAGCGGTGCGCTGTGTTGAGAGATGTCTGTCTGGCAGATATCAGTTTTGCTTGCGGTTTCCTGCGATAGTGAACCAGCGATAGCGCTGTGAAGCTGTGAAGCTCGCGAACGTTTTGTTCGGTACTGAATTCTGTTTTATTTCTGGTTTTGAGGGTTTTTGATATGTTTTATTCGCAATTATAGTGTTGTCATGTTTTTAACATGTGCAGATATTTCCGTTGTGTTAATTTTCGACGGACAAATTTTGACGTGTCGTTTTACATTTTTTTTTTCAGGTTGTGTTTTTTTTCGACGTGCATATTGTTCGTGTTTCTTTTCGACGCGCATATTGTTGTTTGTGATGTTTTGAGATGTTTTGAAGTGGTTGTTGAGTAACAAGTGCAGAGTTTTGCTATTGTAATTGTACTTTCCCGAAATTATTTTGTTTTTTCCACGTGTCTCGTGACGCGTGCGGATTTCGATTGCGGAGCAATCTTCGTGAATGGAAGGGATGGTGCTCGGTATAATGGTACTTATGTACTTATTCATGTATAATTCGGTATTTATGCATGTGTAATTCGATTCGATCCATTTATTTATGCGATTAAGGGATTACGGTAAATGCGATTTTCGATATGATTTATACAATTTATTTTGATGCATTCGTGATATTGCATTTTTATTGTATTGGAAAGTTGGGAAGAGATGCAGAGCGGACGTGCTCTGGTGTTTTCCCCACGTTGGAAAACCTGACGATAGAGAGTCTTGTCACCACAGATTCGAACAACAGTCTAAAATTAGATCGTTCGTGGAGAAACCCGCAAGGAGCCCAACGATGTAAACAGGATGTACTAAGCCGTCGTGTTCATGACAAACAGCGGATACAGAGTCGATAGAGTCGAGACCGAGCCAGCAAAGACTGGGGCCTTCGTGGATGAGAACTTGTAAACTTTCAATTAATTTTAAGGCTCGGCCCACACTAACTTCAAATTCAACTTGTCAAAAGTGCACCAGTGGCACCGAAGTTTAAACCATTCTGGTCTGGTCATATCAATTTCATTTATCAGCAATTCAGTCCAATCTTGTTTTAATAATATTCCTTAAAATTTATTTATTATTCCTATTTTGTTTTAATAATGTTTCTTACAATTTTAAAAGAATTCCCTCCAAACAACTTATCTATTTACCGACGAAATTGGGGCATCGATAACATCTTCGACGTAACACGGGACGTAAGCTTTGCGTTGCCCGTTGCCCGTGAAAACTTGTTGAAGTTTTCCCACAATGTGTTCAGTCCGGTTTCTGAACATTTGTTTTGTATTAGTATATTCAGTTTTGATTTTCGTTTCATTCGGTATTCCCGTTTGAATTGTGTTGTACCTTTTCCTTCTGCTCCTTTATCATGTTGTGTCATATTCATTTGGTTCATTTCTGTGTATTTGGTGTTTGTGCTCATGTGCATTTAATATTTGTGTTCAGCTGTAGTGCTGCAGACGTGCAGTTTGCTGCTGGCCGTTTCCGGTCCTTGCGATAACATGTCTTGAGGTTCTCTCATATTTTCCTGTGGCATGTTCTCAAGCCATTATTAATTTGTGTACTTAAGTGTTTTGTTTCGTTTCATGTTTATCTTATGTAGTGAGGTGTTCACGGTCGATTTATTGATGGATTATTAAATATTGAGAAATCATTCATGACTATATTCTGTTATAATTGAATATGTATATATTTCAATTGGAGCATTGACTTAGACGGTGAATACCATTTCGTTTAGTTTTGCTTTGCGTCATCACTATTGTATGTTGTGATGTATTTTAGCTTTTGCTGTGTTCTTTGCTTCTGATAAAATGCGATGATTCGATGGACCACTAGTTATGTATATTCACATCGGCCCTACCTTCATTTAACGTAATTGATTTAACGTAAGTTATCCACGTCAACATCATGAACCTTTTGTAATTTTTGATATGGGTTATGAAGTGGGAGGACCCACTTCCGCGATGAGGGGAGCCATGTAGGAGTCGGAGCTGTCGGGATTTCTTGTGTTGCTATTCTTGTATTGTTATCAGTATGGGGAGAGCCCGACTTAGATACTGCGTCCTATATAACGCGCTGTAATGTTAAAGCGTCAGACATTCAGACTGTGGCAATCAGACAGTCGCGCGCCGCTCCGCCGAGCTACGGCGTGTGCGCGTCGCACAGCGGTGCCGGGCGTTGCCTGCCCCGCCCGTCCATTGTACTCTTCAGTATTGTAACCGTACATCACTCCAATAAACGGACTTCGCAGCTGAGTGTAATTGCCCTCCCCCTTCACATAAGAAACTGAAACGATTGTTTGAACCTTGGCCCCTCAGGTCAGTGATGATCTGAAACGCATCGGGACGGCGGAACCCCTGAAACCGTAAAAACCTACAAGAATATTCAGCATTGAGCAGCAACAAATGATTCCAGAATTTTGTAAGCTAAATTATGAAATGCATTGCCAACAGCTTGAGCTCAATTTCCTTGAACAAAGAGTTTTGTATGGTCAACTAATCGAGACTCAAATATCTTGATGGCATTAATGAAGTTAGCCCACAGAAACATTCAGACCAAGACAAAAGCATCCTTGCTAGCAATAGGTGTAGAAATAATAGAACATTCTAAGATGCCACAGATCTTCAATCTAATTTACAGCTCAAAGTTGTCAAAATCTGTATTTTACTTGCATAATATACCGTATGGACCATGAAAAAAGTCAACGCAATCTAGTAATTTATAAATTACTCTGTCTCAAAAACTATCAATGTGACAAAAATTTTGATAAACATCATTTATTAACCTTTTTGGCATCTACATGGGAAATTTAAGGGTAAATGAAAGGGTACTTTTTCAGTGATATTTTTGGTGACAGACACGAAAAGTGTTCTTGCCCAAGCTAGTTTAAATTCAAATTTCTTGTGGTAAAAATATTTTTAAAAGCTACTTTCAATTGTTTATTAGTAATAAAACATTATTTAATATTTAATATTTAATTTTCTTTGACATGGCACCGTTTCTTTCAACACACAATTGCATTCTCTTTTTTATTCTTGTCATCACACATCTTATGAGAGCATCATTTTCTGGAAGAAAATTGATTTCATTGACAATTCTTTACTTCAAATCATCAATGTTTTTCTTGGTTGGAAATTATAAACTTTACTTTGTAGATGTCCCCATAAAAAAAATCTGCACCACTTTCTATTTAATCTGTTTCTATGGGTTTCTCAGAGTTTTGGGATTATCTACTGTTAGTGCAAGCATACTGTTTGTGTCTGTCTCCAAAAATATTGGTGAAAAAGTACCCCTTCATTTATCCTCCTCAAATTTTCCACGTACATGCCAAAAAGGTTGATAAACATTCATTGTCAATTTTTTTTGTAACATTTATAGTTTTTGAGATATATTAATTTGAGATTTGGTTTATTATTTTATGGTCCATACAATATGGTCATTGCTGGGATAGTGAAAAAGTCAAAAATCATCTTCCCCAAAGTTTGGTGGGAATTCCCCAGCGTACCGAATCAAATGTTGACCAAAATTTCCGTTTGAAACAAACATATTTATGAACAATTATGCAGTTTCAGAATTCATGATTTTTGTTATAGACATGATAATGTCTCACTAGGAAATAGCATTGCAAACCACAAATGAAAACATGTACATGAGAAGTAATAATGTGTATCTGGCAATATTTGGATGAAATGGCTACCTTCTGAGTCTGAGTGTACTGATGATTTTATGTATAGTGAGCACAGCCTGTTAAAAATGGTGGGATTCAATATTTCTCTTGATTATGTCTTTCAGATGTGGATGACAAACAAATACTGTATAATCCGTCTTTATAGTACCTGCGATTAAAATATTCTTGTACTGATGCATTGGTGTAACAAGTATCCCAGATATGGTCGTTAGGCATCCTTAAGGGTGGGACAGAGAGACTGACCAACGAAGCAACACCTGTGAATGTGATTGTTTATTCTTTTCTATTCTTCACTGATGTTCTCAACATTTATATCTTCAAGAATATGTGCTCCCTGAATGGAAATGTGTGGTTCCAAGCTGAAGTATAAGAAGGCCATTTATGTGTTGAAAAGGAAAAGGTTTTTGTTTTGTTATAGTCCATCTTTTTCTTCATTCACTATTGCCTTTTTACTGCCTTCATTCTCAACGCTCACTATATATAAACTTCTATCTGTCTTGGTTTTTCATGCGCTTTGTCTGTAGACACACCTTGCGTATAGATTCCCTGTTCTCTTAGTTTTGTTAATTCCATACAAAGTGACGCCATTCTATTTCTTATCTTGGGAAAACCTTTCGGTGGTTAGATAAGCTGAATCTAACTTATAATCTAATCTGTTCTTTTCTCTTTCTACTTTAGTGACTGCATGATAGGGGTTTGATGACATTAGACTTGAGGTGGTGGCAATTTGAGAATGTGCGATATGTTTTTGTTTTCTTTTCTATTCAACATCTGTTTGTTTATCAGGCCATTGCCGTTTCTTCAAATCAAAAACACTAGATTTTGTGTTATAAGTATGGGGTTGTTTGACAGCTTGTTCAGGAAAGGCTAGGGCTAAAGGAACCAGTTATTCTTTATTTTACTCTCAAGGATGAAGGCTCTCATTTACTTGAAAGTCATTATTTTTCCTTTAAAATTTTTATTACACAATCAGTATTGAATGTTGGGCATGGGACACTCCTGTAAATTTTTTGTACACCGTATTGGCTCAATTTCAGGTGGATAATCCATTTACAAGTGGTTATTGCAAGCCCAAAATTGGGATTACATTTTCTTCTAACTGTGACTATTCAAAATTATTTCTTACTGTGCTTACTGAGAATATAGAGGGCAACCAGCACTTCTGCTTTGTTAAAGAGTTATTAGGACTTGAAAATTGGAAACATTGAAGAAAATTTTTAATTTGCGAGGCATGGAAAGGCAATGCAGATGGTAGGAAAGCATATTTATTATGAAGACAAGAAACATAATAACAGCCTTAACTAATTTTAACCCAACAGTTCTTGAATACCCAATATTTTTCAGGCATTTGGAAAGAGTGAGAAATTTGAGTGTTTCTTATGGCTTGAAATTTTTTTGTGTGTGTGTGTATTCAGTGTTGAAGAGACCATTGGCATTTTCAAATTTCAGATTGACGATCACATAGCAAGTCTGGTCATTGCGCAGCTTCTGTTTCTGCAGTCAGAGAGTGCCAAGAAACCAGTTCACATGTACATCAACAGGTTAGTGTTTTGTGAATAAATTCAGGATTGATATCATTTACTTTTTATGGATATTTTGGCATATTGCTAAGTGTGTTAAGCAGGGTGCGTACAGGCGTGGAGAAGCATGGAAAGTAGTTGAATTTCGGGAATAAAATTCAAGGCCTCGAAAGTAGTGGAATTTTAAAAATGGTCATTGAAAGTCATGAAATTTTAGGATTTTCGTGAAAAAAAAAATTTTACTGTTGAAAATTTTCGTTCCGTTTGGTCCGCGTTGAGCGAGGCGTTGTCAGTAACCTTCGAGTGTTACTTGGGCTCTGATTGGTTGATACAGCTACGTCTTTAGTGTCCGCGATTTTGATTGGTTCTCAGGCGTCACGTGAAACCAAACGCGCTCAGTGTGACTGAAGACACGCGCTCGCTCGGACCATTGTTGACCTGTCCCCACTGTTGAACATTTTCGAGCTGAGTTTTTATCATCGGTCTTGACCATCCCGTGTCTGTGTGACTAGAGTTACGGTGCCGAGACTGAGCACAGAGGAAGATCAGCACTTTCAACAGTTTTCAGCAAGACACTGATTGGCTAGATGTCTTCTGGAGCAGCCAGCTGGCCACATCCTCCCTCAAGAAACTGTGGCTGGTTGTGAAGATGCTACTGGTCCTGTCACATGGCCAGGCTTCAGTGGAAAGGGGCTTTTCTGTGAGCAAGCAGCTCATGGAAGTCAACATGGGTGAGAACACCATCGTGGCGCAGAGAGTGGTCATGGACCACATCAAACATGTAGTAGGTATCTCCAAGGTTGACATTTCCAAGAAACTCTTCTTTTCAGCTTCACAGGGCAGACAGCGCTATCAACACTACCTGGATCAAAAGAAGGAAGAGGCAGTTAAGCAGAAGAAGGGAGAGAAGAGGAAGAGAGAACTGGATGAAGTGGAGAACCTGAAGACAAAACGGAAGAGGATGGAGGAGAGTCTGCAAGCGCTGGTGGAGGATGCTGACAGCTTTGCACGGAAGGCAGAGGACAAGAATGATTTGCGCCTACTGGCAAAGTCAAATGCATTGAAGAAATCAGCCAAAGACAAGCAAGAACAACTCAAGGGGCTGAATGCGGAAATTAATGACAAACTTAATTGCACTGGCAAATGCATAGCAGATGCTATTGAACTGTCCAGCATGACTGTTTGGTGTTGTGATGATCATTTACACATTTATGAAAACAAGACCTGCAAGTAATGATGAATGTTCTGTGAAGTTTATGACTGAAATACATTTATTGTGCTGCAATTTAACTTTGTGTGACATTATTTTGGGCAGAGAGAGGTAGTGAAAATGTGATTTGATTGGCATAAAAAGTCATGAAAAAGTAGTGGAATTTTGAACCTCAGAGCCTGTACGCACCCTGGTTAAGGATGTAAAAAATTTTTTCTGTGGAATAGTAGATGGATAGAATTTTGACATAGGTATGGTTTTGTGCTGTTATATCACAGTCTCAAGTTGCTTATAGCTTTGATGTAGAGCAATTTTACACTATTTGTGGTCAAGAGGCAGCATGTGTGTAGCTAACTTTACTGATTTGGAAGGTTGATTAAAAATAAAAGTGAGATTTCTTTAATTTTTCATCATGTAACACATTTGAAATTTCTATCAGTTTTAAAGATTGTACCAGTCAAGTTATGGCCTCCGTTGTCAATATACTGAACAAGCCGAGTTCTAAAATTTTGCATAACTTTTTCAAATAATTTGATGCCTATATCATTGATGGCTTGGCGAATGTTGCATTCAAGTTGAGCCCGAGTCCGTGTATAGTCGGGTCAAGTCGAGCCAAGTGAGGTGACCGAGCAGGCCCCGGAAGGTCGCCTCTCAAGGAGATGAGGCGGTCGGGGAAGTGTTCCCTCAAAAAATCCGTGGAGTATTTTGCAGTGTGTGCCGTGGCTCTATCCTCCTGAAACCATACATCCAGTTTTTCAAGGTTTGGACTAAATATGCCAGCTGTAGCAAGCTAAAGTCACCATAACAGTACATTCGTTTTCTTCAAAAAACCCAGAACCAATTATTCCCACTCTCAAAATTGCACATCACACACTCAGATTCACAATGAAGTGGCGTCTTATGAACTTAACATGGATTGCTATCACTCCAATAAAGCATACTTTGTAAAGCCACCAGAAATGGGGAAGTGAGCTTCATCGCTGAAGAACACAAGCGGGTCCTGAGTCACGTTTTTAATGGACGCTTTACATGCTTCTGGACGAGCAATAAAATCCCTTAAACAGCTCTATGTTTGCGTGCCAAACGCCTTGGAGAACGCAAAAAATGACGGCCTCACTGCATCAACATTTTTGGGTGATCTGGCAGTCCACTGATGTATTTGTGGGCTTTGTAGCACATTGAAACTAATCCTAAATCTGTCCACCCATGAAACAATCGATTGCCACCGGGAACCCGACCTCCAGGTTGAATATTGAACCAATTGTGGAAGACACGTTGAGTAGTGATAACGGAGCTCTCATTCAAAAATAACGCTCCAGCGGTTAACGCGCCCTGGTCACCTGTTCACTGCATGGCGGTTACTGACAAGGGGGCAAACGAATGAGACCACTCTCCTGTCCAATGAAACCAACTCTGCCTTTCTACAACTCTTCCTCAGTGCTTGGCACCAAATACAAATCAGCAAAGTTAGCTGCTTCACCCCCAGTTCTATTCTCAGCCTTTGCTTGTGTTGAAGTAAAGTATCGAGTGAAGTTGCAAATTCTGAGGACAATTTTAGAAACGATTAGTTGGTGTTAACCTGGTACTTATCCCGGTTCCAGTCACTGGGGTGACACGAATTAGGTTGCAACAATGTTATTGATAAATCACCTAACTTAGAAGTAGTGAACCTATTCCCCCAAATGGATGGGAAGTTATTTGTTTCAGGCAAATATATTTCCATTCTAGTTTCATAACTTTCATTTATTTGCATTACTCATCTCTTAATAAGCATGCTCTAACCCAGCAGAACCCAACCACCTTCACACTTGTTCAATTTGGTTCATATCATGACATATCACTAATAATATGTCTCTTCATATATTTATAAAGTATTATTAACCTAGTTTTATTATAAGTATGTTTTTAATGCATGACTACATATGTAGTCATTGGGTGTTGGGCAGTAAAATGAGCTTCGTTGATTTCATCATTTATTCTTCTTTATTTCTTTCTGAAAAGTTGTTATAAACTCAAACACATGGTTATAAAAGAAAAAAAAACATATGAAATAAACTTTGGCAAAAACACTGTGAAAGCATTGAAAGATAACACAATATAACTCAACCAAAATAAAAGAAAATACTATAATATCTTCAGACTCGTTTCTCAGGATTTTTTGAGGCAAATAGATGTATGAAGAGCCTTGTAGCATTTTGCACATTGTATGCGGCAGTTTTTCTTACAAAGAACGCATCTTTGCACTCGGAAGTGACCTTTATTGTCATACTTTACTTCACTTGCTACTGCAGAGCTTGGGCTTGGGCATGGGTATATACTGGCTGTCACAGTGTCTCTGTATTCAATAGTACTGCTACTATGATATGCCTGAAATCTTTTTGTGGCACTGAAGAATTGGAAGTTAGCTGAAACCATCTCCTATTGAATACAGCTGCAATATTTAGAGCATTGAAGAGAAGCGCCCAGTTCCACTTTTTCACTCATATGCTTGGACCCATTTCCAAAAGAGTGTGATCAACGAGGTCGACACCACCCATACTTTCGTCGTAGTGCTTCACTACTGCAGGTTGTGTAACATTCACTTCTCCCTTTCCTTTGATCCAGCATTTTGTTAACCAACAGGTTCACTGCCAACGGCATCACTACATAATGTAACTATGGTGTTATCGTTCCACCTGACAATCTCAATATTCTCATTGGATTTATACTCATATAAGTCAACTACTCTTTCTTTCTTCTTCATTTTATCAACGGAAGTCAGTGAAAAAGCACCGAGACAATTGTTTCTAATATTCGTAGTTCCCGTTACTCTAGATCCCTTCTCTCCTAGATGGAGAATCAAGTCATATGATGACTTGCCCTGTAAAAAATTGATGTGGGAAGAGGCATCTTGAAAAAAATTTTACCTGATTTTTAGATAAAAATTATTGTTTGTACAATATAAGACATTTTTCTCACTTAGAAAGATGTTATTACAGGGTGTCTACTGGGTAGTAAAGTAGTAAAAAGTAGTAAAAAGTAGTAAAATTTGGAAAGTATTAAAAAAAGTTGTAAAAAGTAGTAAAATTTGCCTCAGGGTAGTAAAAAAATTTTTGATTGGAATAATTCTCTGAAAATTTAAAGTAATGTTACATATTTATATAGAGTATGAAGATTTTTTAAAATTTATTTTTCCCATAATCAGAAATTTGCCTCCATTGATTGGAAATATTCCTGTAGAGTGGGGTTCAATTTTAGGATTGGAGAACACAAAATAGAAAAAGTTTCAAAATTTTTACGAACAATTGGAAACGGTTCACTTTTTCTTCTCATTCCGTTTGATCTGAAAGTTATCTAGTTGTTTTATGATAGAAGGTTCATTTGAGCTATTTTATTATTAACAAATTATTGAGAGAAAACAATAAAATGACTTTCGCTTTGATGCGGTAATCGAGGTTTCATAAATCGTATAAATGTAAATTTAAAAAATGTGATACCAGTGGCGATGCATTGTTGAAAACACTTCTATGGAGATACAAGCTTAGGAGCTTGTGATATCAGGGATTAGTATTGAAAATAAAATAATGAGTTAAAAATTATGCATTTATGATTATGAGGTTGACACTGAACATCTTTCATTCTTACGTATCAAATATGCATTATAAGATCTCAAGGAAAAATTAAATAGCATAGCTACATATTTTCTTGTGGAAGCATGTCAAGTGGCTTTGATTGATATGTTTGTCAAGTAAAATAAGTAATATTTGATTGAGAATTACGATTCTTTTAAATGTAAAACATATTGTGAACTTTTTCTTTTAAATTTTATGAATAAACATTAACAACTAGCCAAAATTTTTAAATAGGTAGTTGTACTTATCACTAAATAACTATTACATTTTATTGGATTTCATCTGTAGTGGATGCAGTTTCCCATAAGATGCATAGGCGCCAGAAAGTAACTCCGCACTGCCTTATTTTTTATTAAATTTTTAATTATAACAAATATAACTAATCATTTGAAGCCAACTTTACACCATAAAATTCTACGCCTTTTAATTTATAGATATGCATTCTCAAATTTATTTTTCTGCCACCCAGTAACTGTGTAGGCGTCATTTTATATGAAATGTAAAAAGTCTGTAGGACAAAATGAAACTCCACTTGTTAGGATTTCGATGTAAATATGCTACAGTGTCCGATTTAAGCTGCGATCGGGCATTTGTAATTGTTATCAGTGCTAGTGTAGACCATAAAGCGCTAAAATCTTTAATAAATTTTAGTCATGCCTCGTCTTGCCGTTGATAACCGCAAGGAGATAATTAAACTACACAACAAAGGAATATCCAACCGTGAAATTGGTCGTCGATTGAATTGTGACAAAAAACCGTCCGGCCAACATTGAAAAAGCAGCGTTCATGACATCCCAAAATGTGGACGTCCAAGGGTGACATCGGCCAGAGAAGATCATGCCATCAAGATCCGGAGTTTTCGCAACAGATTTGAAAGTGCCCTAGAGCTGCGTAAAGAGTGTGGTCTTATTGGAAAGTGCTCTGTGTCAACTGTCAAGAATCGGCTGAAAGAGTTTAAGCTAAGGGGATGCATTGCCAGACGTAAACCAATGATATCCGCAAAGAACAGAAAGCGTCGCTTGAATTTCACTAAGAGCCATGAAGAAACAGATGCTTTTTTCTGGAGCAAAGTTCTGTTTAGTGATGAATGCAAATTCAATAGGATTGGAAGTGATGGCAGGCAATACGTTTGACGCTACAAGGGCCAAGAATTTACACCCAGGTGTACAGTATCGACGCTGCAAGGTGTTGGTGGATCTGTGATGGTCTGGGGTGTCATCAGTGTTTATGGTCCCGGGCCTTTAATTAGGCTGGAAGGCAGGGTAAATTCCGGGAAATACCTCCAAATGCTGGGGCAACACTTTATTGATTATTTTGAAAGTCTTCCGAATGAAGAATGCATTTTTATGCAGGATTATGCGCCTATCTACACGGCTCGCAATGTGAGAAACTTTCTTCGGGAGCGCATTATCCCCTGTTTGAATTGGCCTGCTCAATCTCCAGACCTTAATCCTATTGAGAATGTTTGGCATAACATCAAGCAAAAACTACGACACAAAAACATTTGAAATTTGGAAGAACTTTGGGGTAAAATAAAAGAGGAGGATCAAGAGTATTGCCGTAGGTTGATCGAAGGCATGCCGAAGAGATTGAGGGCTGTTAAGGCACAGAAAGGTTATGCCACTAAATATTAACCTAATGAATAGTATAAATTACCAGAATTGTTCAATATTGTTCTTTGTTTAAAGTTTTTTTGTTGTGCGAAGTTTCTTTTTGTCCTGAGGGCTTTGTCCATTTCATATAAAATGACGCCTACACAGTTACTGGGTGTCAGAAAAATAAATTTGAGAATGCATATCTATAGATTAAAAGGCGTAGAATTTTATGGTGTAAAGTTTGCTTCAAATGATTAGTTATATTTGCTATAATTTAAGGACACCGTCTGGGTAGAAATCGAGATGAGTGTTGATTTTCTGTTTTTATATGCATCTTATAGAGGATTTTCTTGCGCTTCCATTGGTACTTTCCGTTTACGTCTACTCCAAATAGTGCGCCCACCAGAGGGGGGGGGAAAGTGATGGGGGTGGCATGACCTTGACCCCTCCCCCCCTCATTATTGGGAGTCAATTGAGCGTGTCTCTCTGCGGCAATGGCAATAGAGTTCGTTCATGAGCTACTCAAAGTGTTTTCATTATTCAAACGAATCATTCTAACGCTAAATAAATATTTTTTATAAGATTTTGACAATTTCAGAATTTAGCTGTTCTGCCGTATCTATGATACCGCAGCTTTCATTCATACCTCGATGACAGCTGCAGTATCGTGTCTCTCTGCGGCAATGGCAATAGAGTTCGTTCATGAGCTACTCAAAGTGTTTTCATTATTCAAACGAATCATTCTAACGCTAAATAAATATTTTTTATAAGATTTTGACAATTTCAGAATTTAGCTGTTCTGCCGTATCTGTGATACCGCAGCTTTCATTCATACCTCGATGACAGCTGCAGTATCATAGCTACAGCTATGGCGAGCACACCAATCCAAAGGGCTTGAAAAGAGCTACAAAACAGAGGAGTTGACCTAAAAAAAAAAACGTATTTTGGTCGAAAAAAATGAAAAAATAAAAAAGTGGTTATTTTGAAGAATTACATGTATTGTCTTTTGTTGAATATTTTTTCCCCGAGTTACAGAGCTACAGCAGTGTAAATTATATCAATCGAAAGGGCTTGAAAAGAGCTACAAACGCTCAAGAGTTCATTGTAGAAAATCCTGTAGTTCAAAAGATAAAAAGAAAAACATTTTTTTTGTGAAAAAACACGTTTTTCTGGAAACTTGATAATTGGTTTCTCAAATGCTACTTCTTCCACAATTTCAGAGCTACAAGAATGGTTTATATACCATTCGATAGGGCTTAGCAAGGTGTATCCATAACGGGAGACATTTTTCGATGTATCAATTATTTTGAAAATTACACGACATGAAAAAAATAAAATGAAAAAAGGTTACATATTTTAAAAAAAATATTCCCAAAATCCACAAAAAAAAGTTATCAAAATTTGTAGGCCCTTATGGTTATATAGACATATAAGCAATCTAAAAACGAAGTTCTGGTTCTGTAACTTCAAAATTGTAGAAGAAGTAGGATTTTAAAAAACCCTATTTTATCATATTATAAAAAAAAAAAATCCAGTGCAGATACAAAAATTTTGTCGAAATAACAAATGATCTTTCCATCATTTCACACCTACTGTGAAAATTTCAGAGAAATCCATCCATAAAAAACGGACTGTTCTCCTACCCAGACGGTGTCCTTAAAATATAAGAAAAAATAAGGCAGTGCGGAGGTACTTTCTGGCGCCTATGTATATAGCATAGTTGGCATAATTGTTCTTTTTGTGCACTTGTTCGCCTCAGGGGGATACAACTATTGTGCCTATGGTAATTAGCGCTCCCAGGGGAAAATGTGAGGGCCCGAGCTGAGAGTTAGGTAGGCCTTCTTTTTTTTAAATGAAATGTTTTTGTTATGTTGAGGGCCACCTTTTTTCGGTTCACTGCTGTCCTGTTCTTCAGCTCCTACTACTTTCTTCTTCAACTTTGCTCTTGTTTTGTAATCTTTTTTTACAACTTACTGTTTCTATGCCCTTTCTGCGTAGATTTCGCGTTTCCTCAACTCCATACCAAACAGTGCCTTCCTCTCTTTGGATCGCATTTGTTGCTGGGTAGGGAGGCTAAAACTAATGACTAATTTAATCTTTGTGCACTTGATACTCAAACATTAAAGTATTTTATTCATAAACGTAAGTACGGAAATAAAATTATTCTCAATTAGCTTTTAGAGAGTCCTGCTGCAATTTCAGATGAGTAAGTCGTGAATAAAACTTATTACATTTCAATTTCTCCTTATGAATAGTGTTTAATTCAAAGTCAAATATTTGACTGGTAAGGTCTTGATTATTATAAACTTGATGTAGCCTTCCAATTCTTATTCCAAGACAAATATTCTCACACTCCAAGTTGTTGAGGTAGGATAGAAACGTTGCAATGACGTCAAAGGAACTTCTCCGCAGTTCATATACATCCAGAAAGTGCTTTTTTGGTCCTGAGCTTGATTGTGAGCAGTATTATCTTCCTTTGAAAAGACAAATTTATTCTGTCCACTTCGATTTGGGGAAACAACAATTTACTGAAACTATAAATGTTTATTTTTTTAAATTACCTCTTTGTAAAGTTGAAAGTTTTTTTCCAGTGACGTTAATCTATGTCCAAATACAGAAAGAATTACGCTATAAAATCATCTTTTAATACAATGTGTCATCATTTGAACGATAGTTTAGTTCCTTTGAAGTTCTTTTGACAGTCATAGCGATTCAGTTACCTCCAGGATGTCGTCATAGCATGGAGATGCTCCTTGTAATCAAAGTTCATTCTTCTACTAAAATTATGTAGGAAAGCTACATGAAATTTGCATTTTCGTGATTGGTTCTGTAATATAACATGTTCATTACCTATTTGTTATTATTGATCGCAATTAGGATGCCGATTTAGATTTTGAGGTACGATAGAAATAGTTTATAAACTTATATTTCTGAAGTGCCATAGTGTTTGGTCATAATGAAATTCCTTGATATTCTACCCTGCTGTAAAGGGATCTGACAATCCCCTGGTGTCTACTAGTTTCCAGTCAGTTTATTTTTTCCATATGATGAACTGTTGCCCTCATAGTTGAAAGATGTTAAGACAAGGTCTTCGCCAAACTTTTGTTGGAGTCCATTTAGGATGGGGGTACCTTAGGAATTTAGGTAACTTTTTTAAAGCTAAAGCTTCGGTTGCTCCATTTAGTATTAAGTATTTTAAGTATTAAGAAACTTGGAGCTTTTTTGAACCTTTGGTATTGCGTATATTATTGACTCAAATTTCTCATTATAGGCCAATTACACACCTCTGGACATTTGGACAAAATTCATTGTGTGAAAAAGGTAGTAATTTTTTGCCGTTGAAGGTAGTAAAAAGTAGTAAAAAGTAGTAAAATTTGGAAATGAAATATCAGTAGTCACAATGTATTAAAAAAGTTAGTTATTTAAAATATTAGAACGTTCATTCACAATGAGTGCTCTTTATTGATGATGCAAGATTTGATTACTCTTCAAGCACTGCCATTATTACTTGGAAAAGCCTAGGATTATTATATTCAAGCCATTATTGCATTGAAAAGATCATTTTCAGTTTTTGCATTGTATACTGAGTCAGGTGTACTTCATGTACATGACTATGCAAAAAAGTATAAGGATTTGTCAAAAAATGTTTTACTATTGTTACACAGTTGATTTTGGTATTTTTTGTTTGATGAATTTGATGCCATGCATTTTGATATTCAGTCCTAGGCAAAATCAAACTTTTTAGGTCTCAAATCTTCTGTGAACTATAACGAGAGAAATGGCTTTTTCGTAGTATGTAAGAATATTTCGTAAAATTTCATGTGCAACTAAAGTAAATTTAAGCTGTGTGGTAAACAAGGTGCGATTCATAGTAGGAATTTTCACGGTTCCATTTATCAAGTTTTACTGGTGTTGAACTGAATTTTCTTTATTTGTGAATTGTGCGTCATGAAGGATACATCTAATAGACAAGGATTTGATGAAGATTACTTGCACTCAGTAAGTACTCTAGCCTACCCACACCTCCCCGTGGTGGTACCGTTAGTATATCCACTTAGAGTTGTTTACTCGTTACATATAGTTTGTTAACCGCACTGTAGCGCTCCTTGTGCTCACCTGAACACCGCTCGTAGCCAACTGAGACCGTGGCGAACTACGCGCCGCCCACATTAGGTTGAGCCGGCACAAACTACAATCGCCGGCATGGTCAGCACGCACGTGCCAGTTTTACGCAGCCTAACAATTCTTCTAAATATTTAAAAGGAACTTAATCTACAAAATAAGAGAACACAAAACAAGAGAACACAAAACAAACCCCACAAAAAGACTTCAAACCGAAACGTCAATTTATAACACAAAACCAAGAAACAAATGACTATTTACATAAAAGGGGACGAATCTGTGGGTCATTCTGGGTGCCCCGCACTGCCGGTGACAGCAGCCAAAAGTGCGTCACTAGACGCACCGCGCTTGGTGAGGCAGTTCGCCAACATGCGACTTGTACAAACCCACGACACCTCAGCTACATCACCACGAGATAACATATCCTTGAGAACAGCCAAGTTAATTCTCAAGCACTTGTCTGCAACTGTTTTAGTAGAATGCAAGGATTCTACAAGCGACCGATTATCCACACAACACCTCACCTGGACAGCGGAACAGGGAACATTAATGCATTCACAAAGAAGTTTGGCATAATAAACTCCCGCCTCCGCAGCATCCAGTAGGGCCAGAGTCTCTGCTGCGAGCGTGGACTTTACCACACGCCCGATACGTCGCGACTGCCACGCAATAGGAGACCTTCTGTTATCATCGTCAACGACAAATATCACGTAGCCTCCCTGCGAACCTCCATCCACCAAATTCCCAAAAGCGGCATCACTGTGGCATTCTATGGAATATTCACTAATACTGTGAACTCTTGGGAACCTATCACCTTCCGCACCTTGAGCAACCGAATGACCTTATTGGCCCTCAAAGCATCTTCCAGTGTTGTAATGTCCAAAACTGAACTGAGTAGGCATACTTCAAATGCTATATCTGGGCGAGTCTGTGTTGCTACCCAATTCAATTGACCAACCACACCGCCGAATTTGTCTTTATCCAACTTATCAAGCGGATCAGAAGGACTCGTGTAACAAGATTTTATTTTAACTTCCTTTAATGTGTCAATATAACTCTGTTGGTCTACTTCGATTGAATCTCCAGTCCCAGAAACATTCACACCAACAAATTTAAATGCTCCACCAGCATGGGAACGAATCAAAAATTCTTTTTCCAGTTGGGCAATAACATTTCTTTGAAATAAATCGCTACCAGCCCAGAAAAAATCGTCAAAATTGACACAAATGACACCAGCCAATCGTCCTCCATCATGCCAATAGAACAATGCCTGGTCAACAGAACACATAATCATACCCATAGATAACAAGAAATCCCTGATGCGGAAATACCAAGCGCGTGCGGCATCACAGAGGCCTAGACGGTCTTCTTTAGCTTCCACAATGAACCATCGTAGAACTCTATGGGTGGTTTAATGAAGACATCTCTAGTGATTTCATTGCCTTGCAGATAAGCAGCTCTTATGTCAATAGATTGACACTGCCACCCATTTGCAGCTATCGCAGTCATAGCGAGCCGAAGGGAGTCATTTGCGCAGGTAGGAGAGTCTGTTCGCTGCTCGTGCATATCTTCCTCGAAGCCTCTAACTACAAGGCGAGCTTTAATTACGGTTTTTCCATTTATAACCTTTTCAGTGATTACCCAACGAACCGACATTGTTTTCTGGCCGATATCGTCGACTATTTCATAAACGTCATTTTGTTTCCAATTTTCAATCTCTGCAGTCTTTGCTTCTATTCCCTTCACATCATTGTCGCACACAAGGACCTGCTCTTCGTCAGGAATCGGTCTCCATTTTTCAGTTTGTCTGGCTAAATCAATCCATTCCATCTCGCCATTATTTCTAATAATATTGTAACACGCACCATATAAACCACCAGCTTTACCAGCCCTGCTGTGTACAGTTGCTGTAAACTTCTCACCTTCTTTAGGATAAACTTCAATCTTTTGCCCGCTCTTCGGATTATTCTGGTTTACCCTGCTAGGAGTGATTAAGGGTGTCTCATTGGGCGGTCCTGCAAGTGCTGATGGAGGCCGCTCTTGATTACCAGACGACTCCAAAGTTTCCACATCCGAATCGTCCTCAACAACAGCAGCCTCCTGTGAAACTACCACTGCAGACGGCCGGTCGCTCCTTGATGCTGCATCACTAGCATGTAGGTCATCACTTGATTTAGCATGCTGCAGCCTACATGTGTGCACACGTACATAAGTTCCACCGTGTTTCACCAATACTTGCTTGCCATCTTTACCGATCACCACACCAGGTCCACGCCATCGATCGTCGTCCTTCCGTTTGTAGTATACACTCACCGTTCAAGAGGTCATTTACATCGGAGTTGCGAGTTTGCCGCAAAAGCGCCCGACTTATTCGTTCACTGGATTCATTTTTCACAAATTCGACTCTTGCATTAAGCATTGCATTAAGATTGTCCGCAATCATTTGTGATGAGGTTTTCATTTCCAGAGCAGGCAACGAATTGCTACAAATTGTGGGAATCGCAGGGTTCCGTCCGAATACGAGTTGGTTGGGAGAAAATCCATGGCAGTTCTGCAGTGCATTTCGAGCAGATACAGCCCAACCCAAAGCAATATCAAGGTCACACGTTCAGTCCTCCACAATCTTTTTAATACTGGTTGTAAGAACACTGTTCAACCTCTCACAGATAGAGTTGCTCCAAGGGCTTTCAGCAGCAGTGCACAAAATTTTTATACCAAAACCCTCTCCCATGGATCGTACCAATTTGTTCTTAAATTCACAGCCATTATCTGACAGAAACTGCTTCGGCGCACCAAACGTCATAATCCAACTAGTAAACAAGGATTTTACAATTGTTTGCGGTTGTTTATTCGTTATGTAAGCTGCGCTGCAAAACCTAGTGGCGTGATCAACCAAAACCAGAAAATATTGTCCATGAGACCACACTTTGAGATCCATGGCAACTAAATCATTAAATGATTTGGCCATCGGCAACGCCACCACCGGACGGGGCTTTGGTTTCTTGTAGCGTCGGCACGTATCACAGGACTCGCTAACTCTCTTGATCGCTGCCTCCAGTTCCGAGTTGTTGCGCCCCGCCTCCTTGAGCAGAGAAAGTAATTTCTCAGAGGTGGGATGTGCAAAACTGCCGGTGAAGTTTCAGAGCAACCTCATCCGGTTTATCATTAAAAGTAGTATTCACTAAAGCGTGTTCCACTCGAGTTGTCGTTAGTTGTCTATATATAAGGATAGTGTAGTGACCCATTGTTGTAGTCTCGAGTTTTACTCTCTGACCAAAGACCTCCACTGAATCGGCAGGCAGGTTGATTACCATTCCAGCCTTTTTCATAGAAGGACGGCTGAGTAGAAGCGGTATGCTACTGTCTATCACATCAGATCTAATGTTGATGTTTTTTTCCGGCCATAACACACGGAAACACGACACTTTAGTGCTTTCGTTTTCTGTCCATACCCAAACCTATATGTTGCATTCGAGGGATGGAACGAAACTTTTTGCTTCTCTGCATCATTCATGGTTAATAAAAACTCTTTCAGCCAGAGGTCACCACACACAGTTTTTGAACATCCCGAATCTAGTAGCACGTGACCTAAAGCCTCGCCCACAAGTAAATCCATTTTTGGGTCAAGAACTTCACCAGTGAGTAATGTGATATTCACCTCCTCCTCTTCTTAAACTTCGGAGGTTGTTTCTCCAAATAGACTAGACTGCCTTTCATGAGCATGTGGACATTTTCTAGCCCAGTGCATTTTAGATCCACACACCACGCACATCGATACTGATCCATCATTATTAGTTGGAATCAAACGTGAATCCTTGCTCCCAGCATTGAAGGTGGTTCGGCGGCTGTTAAAGTTTCCCCGTCTCCATCTTCCCCTACCAGATGCACCATAAACGTACATGGCGTCTGCAGGTTCAATTTTCACTGCCAAGTCTGAATTGTTCATCACAAAGTTATCGTTCTCAGTAAACAATCTTTTCAAAGTTTTGCGCATATTTTCAAACGTCATCTCCGTTGTAGTTGACAGTGCCAGTTGAAAATGAATGTCTGAAAGATAACAACTTTTCAAGAGTCTGCACGCCACTACCGCTTCTGGCAAACTAACACCAACCTCCTTCAACTTGTAATGGCGGTTATCAAACTCAGACAAATATTCGTCCACAGAGCATTCCGCTGGGCGACTGTAATTTTCAAACGCCAGGTACGTATTGAACACTTTCCAATTGGGATCTTGTAAAAACACTATCTAACTTCAATAGTAGTTTGTTGTCCAGACCGTCATCACTCTTCAATTCGCTGACACTAAGTTCTGATGACGCTGCACGTGCTCTTCCCGTCAAAGAGAGGTGAACTGCGATGCCACACTTATTCGCCGGCAAATCCGTGAACACTTTCCATAGTTCAATGTCTTTTTTCCAAGAATCATAATCACTTTCTTCTTCAAACACTGGCGGACATTTAATGAATGATTTGCTAACGGTAGACATTACGCTCTGCTACCATTTATTAACTGCACTGTAGCGCTCCTTGTGCTCACCTGAACACCGCTGGTAGCCAACTGAGACCGTTGCAAACTACGCACCGCCCACATCAGGTTGAGCCGGCACAAACTACAATCGCCGGCATGATCAGCACGCACGCGCCAGTTTTACGCAGCCTAACATAGTTCATGTAAAATTAATAAAGTGCTCATAGGATTATTTATTAAAGCATTTTCAGTGGGTAGAACCCAGATGGGCGCCCACTATCATCTGGGTCTTCTATTTTTTAGCTTTGCGTATTTATCTTCATTCTGTATCCTGTAAAAAAAGCAAGCTAAAACAAATGAAGTATTATAAATTATACACACGATCCTGGTTCCGACGGCTCAGTGCCCCCGAAGACCAGGTAGAATGGCGAGGGGTAGCAAAGGATCACGACCCAGCCAGGGAAGCCCTGCGGGGAATTGGAAGACATCCGCAAGGAAGCAAAAAAGTCATCCTCTAAACCCAATGAGGTAAAATCGATCAGGGCGCCGGTTGCATAACACGCAAATAGACCAAAAAGCAGCACATCTTTTTGCTCGTCTTCTGCAGCAGGCGCGGGCCGTCAGACTGGGGAACGGGAGCACGAGGGGGGCACGTCTGCTCGAATCACCAACATCGAGAGCGATATCGACCAGGTCATGAAATGCTTAAATGGGGTGCTGCCGGAGCGTAATGTCACTAGGTTAAGGGAACCATGTTGGGGGCATCTGCAGTCCAAAAGTCGATTCTCCCGATTTTTTTTTATTGCTTTAAATGAGTTTGAGATATGTCCCCGAATGTCTGTAAAAATATCAGGAACGTCTCCCAGAGCTAACTTCCCCCCCCCCCCCGGGAGGGGGAGAGCATCCCCCTTACTGACCTTTTTTCATTTTTGAACCTAGAGCAATGAAATTTGGTATACTGATAGGAAATGCAATTTAGAATCATTTATCATTCATGAAAAAATGAGATTTTCTTGAAAAGAAAATGGGGAATAATAGAAAACGACATTTTTGGGGGGTTTTCTAAGTGCTTCTTCTCCTACAGTTTTTGAGCTACAGTAATGATTTTGGTATCATTGGATGCAGAATAACGTGGACATTCAAAAAAAAAAAAATCTCAAATTTTCAAATATATTTTATTTTTTTTTATATATTTCATCATTCATATTCCTCAAGGTAAGCATCCCCCTTCCGAATATTTTTATTATTATTATTATTGAATTTAGAGTGCTGAAATTTGGTATACTGATAGGAAATGCAATTTAGAATCATTGATCATTTCTGACAAAATGCGATTTTCTTGAAAAGAATATGGGAAATCATGGAAAACGACATTTTTTTGGAGGGGGGTTCTAAATGCTTCTTCTCTGATTGTTTTTGAGCTACAGTAATGATTTTGGTATCATTGGATGCAGAATAACGTTGACATTCCAAAAACTTGAATGCTTTTCCTCAAATTTCCAATATAATAATTAATAAAAAATCAAAATATTCTCAATAAAATTCAAATTTATGACGTCATAACTTTGAAACAAAAATGAATTTTGAAAAACTTCCTAATCCATTGTGAAGCCCTTGTTTTTCTGCATCCAATGATACCAAAATCATCACTGAAGCTCAAAAACTGTAGGAGGAGAAGCATTTTTTCTTAAAATAGGTCTTCTAAAACAAGTTAGTTTTCAAGACGTTTGTCGTTATAACTCCGACGTTAACAAAGCTCGAGCAATGTGGTTTGCTGCATTTGGAAGTCTAATGTGTACTATAAAATTGTTGGCACGTTGATTTTCAAAAATTTTTACGTGAAATTTTTTCCGTAGACTTTTTACCCTAAATTTAAATCCTGACTATAGCTTTTTCAAAAAAAATCTATAAATTCAAAATGAATTCAAATTCAAAAACCGGTCGCCAGCATTTTTGGAGCACACGTACTTTCGCATGCAACAAACCGCATTGCTCTAGCTTTCTAAATTTCGGCCACATTATAACGAATGTTATATATATATTTTTATTTATTTATCATGAATAACTCATTTTCTATGTCCCAATGAAAAAAAATTTGTGGAAGAAAAGTTGTTGGGAATCTAGAGATCTAGTAGTCTGCAAATTTTCATAGACGTAAGTCCGATAGAAAAAAATCTACGGGTGGAAATTCAAGTTATGGGCCGACCGGTGAGCATGGTTCCCTTAAATACAACAAGCTATGCTTCTGGTGCACCCAACCTAATCTGCAATGAAGAAAGAATTGAGAAGCTTCAAAATATCATTGAAGATATAACACACGTAGTATCCTCCCTATCTTCCTTTGGAGGACTGAAGAGCTCAATCAACCCTCCGAGACAGAAAGATAAAAACAAGTTCATTCCTCTGGATTTTGCAAAGCAGCCACCACCGCCAGTATTCACGCGCTTTTACAGCTTGAAGTTTGCACCAGCAACAAAGGGGGCAATCGACCCTTACTCAGTTAAAAAGTTGATTTTGGCTCTGAAAAAATTGCCACCCAAGTCCATAACCACCAGCGGCCAAAGCCAGCTTCACCCTTGAGGTAAGAAACGAGAGCCAAGGCCAGACACTCATGACTATCACATACAAAAATTCAACACCGTGCAAGGTCTTCCCCCACCCAAAACTCAACAAATCAGAAGGACTTTATCTATATTAAACAATTTAAACAATTTAAAACAAATTATTTACCACAGGTGATACAGAGATAAAATGTTTCTTAAGTCTAGTACAATGGTCAAATTTGAGTATAGCTACCTGTGGGCCCAAATAAGTTCAGTGACTTCTAGGGCATCCTACCATCAAGGTTAGTCTTGGGAGTACAATAATGTTTAACCTAATTCACTTGAACTAGAGACGCATTAGACTGATCAATGAGATAAGTAACTCGAAATTGGATACTTCATTTCACAATATAGTTCATATGGACTAGATTTAACAGTATATTCGACAAACGATTCAAGAACAGACTGAAGGTCGGCAAAATTAATCAAGGCAAATTACATTATTAGGACCAGTTATGTAGGGGACAAGGTTTGACTCTGTGATCTTACACGACTAGTAATCTGATAGGAAGTGAGACTCAAGACTTATTTAGAATACCTTATAAGAATTACTTTCACGGATCTCCGCAGGTATTGAGTTCCAAGTTTTAGTTCCAACGAAGAGGATACTGTGTTGTGACCGAGCCTTTGAGTAATAAGGAAGCATGAATTTACTTCTATTTCGGGTTAAATGGTCGTGATGACCAGTTTGTGTAGTTAATAGTTGTTTTAGGTTATTGTCGCCATCATTTGTTAATGTTTTGTAAATGAAATTGCAAATGGAGATTTTGTAGAGATCCGAGAGCTTAAGTATTCGTAAATTTTTGAATGAGTCATTTGTGAAAGGTTTTTGTTCAAATTACGAATACACTTTTTTATACACAATTTTCTCGAATACTTTGCTAATAATTGGTAGTACAGAGATAGGTCTATAATTGTTAATGCAGTTTTTATCACCATTTTTAAAAATAGGGGTGACTCGCGCAATTTTGAAAGAGTTGGGGAAGATACCTTGAGAAAGGGATAGGTTGACAATATAAGATATGCACAGTGCTATTATATCAGCTATAGCCTTAAGAACTTTAGCCGAAAATTTTTTCAATCCACTTGATTTATTTTTCAAGTTGTTTATGCACGCAATTACATCAGAGGGATTAGTTGGCGTGAAAAAGAAAGAGTTAGGTTGACGGACATGGTCCATGTATTGCAAGTGGTCTCTGGGTTCACTGAAGACACTATTGGCTATATTTTTTCCTATGTTTACAAAAAAGTTGTTAAACACAGTTGCAATATCTTTTTTCTCGTGGTATTTTACATTTTCGTAAATGACGGACTCAATTGTTTTCGTAGTATTATTTTTCGGTTTATAGCATGAATTAAGCAAGCGCCAAGTTTTTTTAAAATCAGTTTTGTATTCAGTTAATTTGCGCGTGAAGTAGTCTCGTTTTGAGGTTCGTATTTGATTTGTCACATGATTCCTGAATCTGTTGTACGTTACTTTAGATATTCGCCCTTCGTATAGTAAGGGTAGGTACGCTTGACGTTCCTTTATATTGATCACGATATCTTCAGTAATCCAGGGCTTTTGTCTATTTTTCGGTGTAATTGTGCGGGCGATTATTGGACAACACTGGTTATATGCGGTCGTTATAATTTCAGTTAAATTTAGTATTGCTTCATCAATGTTAATCGCATTATTGTCCCGTTCATAGACGTCTAATGATGGCATTAATTCTTCTAGAACAGTTCGCATTGTTCCCAAGTTGTATTCGTTTACACAACGAAATGAATAAGTATCAGCCTGTGGGCTGGTACAAGGATTATAGACATTTTCCTTGATGAGAAACACCGGGAAATAGTCAGATAAGTCAGAAATTATTATTCCGGTAAGAAAATCAGTCGGATCTAACATAAAAATATTATCGAGTAACGAATATAACATGGAAAACTTTACTGAATTCGCAACCGGACTGAAGGAAAACTACAACATTAGCAATGTAATAGACGCAACCTTCATTAAAATAAAATACAAACAGACCAGCGTCCTAATCATTTAATTTAACTCTGAAACTCTTCCCA
This sequence comes from Morinoia aosen, assembly GCA_030386875.1. Lineage (NCBI taxonomy): Eukaryota > Metazoa > Arthropoda > Malacostraca > Amphipoda > Talitridae > Morinoia > Morinoia aosen. The sequence goes on from CM059570.1 coordinate 1,320,760, forward strand.
GTTACATATATATATATATATATATATATACACACACACACACACACACATGTTGACCGGGATTCTTGTACCCTAGCGGTGCCATATTCTGGATTTGTTTACTATAACCTGGAATTTTGCACCCGGCGCCAAGGTAACGCCCAGGTCACTGGATTCCTGTACTCTGATCAGGAGTCCTGTACCTCGCTCAGGATTCCTGTACTCCGCTCAGGATTCTCGTAACATTTCTTGCCCAACCAACGCTTCCGTGCTCGTTTTAGGGACGTCCACGGCAGGAATTAACTATTAGGGACTGAACGCCCATTCAAGGCCTATAGCCAATTAGTGCGAGGGGCGGGGCCTAGTAATGCGAGGGGCTGGGCCTAAAATCTCGCTAATTAGCGGGAATAGGTGAGCAGCAGAAAGGCTTGGGCGGGTGGGCTACAAAAGGCTTGTAATATGAAGGGCTCAGCCGGGGTCGACAGCCCACTGGGCTTTGCACGTTTTGAAGTTTTTTTGAATTTTATTTGCCCCTACGTGAGTCCCAAACACTATACTAAACCTAATGGACTTTGTAAATAAAAAAGAATCGTACAAATCCATTCCAAATCCATCTCAAAAGGCCAAAAACTGATATCGGTTTGAAGGGATTTCTGGCCAAGATCGCCCAAACCGGTAACACTGATGGAAACAGTTTCAAAAGTGTCATCATACTAGTCCCGCCTGAAATCAAATTTTAAACAACGCCCAACTGAGCATATACTCGGCCTGTTTTTTTTACTTTTTTATGACTTATTTACCTGTTTTTTACCTGAACTTGGGCTTTCTCAATCCAACCTGGTTGGACTCTGCTTTAAACACCTGCACACTAACACACACAGCGCACACATGAATAATACAGCTCATACATCATAGCACACAACTTCCCCAAATCCGCTGAAAAACGCGCAAATTTTGAGCCGTGGGTGCATTTTTAACCTCAAACCACGTTTTTAATTAATAACGGGAAAATCCGATGTCGGATTTTCCCGTATCATATACTAACGGATGCGGGAAGAAAGGGCATATTAGGAAAAAATAGTTAGAAACTAGCTTGGTTATTATTTTGGCTTGTGTGCGCATGTGTGTGTTTTAGGGGACAGGAATCAAGGTTTCGTTAACATGGACACACACCAAGTGAGCGGTCTGATACAAGAAAATAACCATACATCGAGTAACCCATGCAATGTACGAACTGTCAAATGTATGGACACACCAAGAAACGGTGCACCCAGGCGCTCACTTGTGGAAAGTGCGGAGGGGTGGGATATAGCAGCGACCAGTGCTTTGCATCGGAAGCTGTGTGCTTTCACTGCCGAGGTCCCCACCGCGTCAAGAACAAAGCATGCCCGAGACAAATTAAAGAAGAGCAGGTACTTTCCATCTAGAACAGCCACAAGGTAGGAAAAACGCCGCGCCAGACAAATGCTCAATGGCTCAACGAACGCGCCTGAAAAATCTTCACCTCTACATGCCACACATTTCAAATGCACATTTGATCCAAAAAACACGTAAAATGTGTCCTTGGGTGCTGAAAAAAATGCCTCCAGACCAAGTTGGGTGATAAGCCTAAGTGACTTACCTCCCAAGATGAAAGCTCATTCATTATTGTGGTAACTGGTAAACAACAAAGCATCCAAATCTGTAACATTACATCCCCAACAATATCCCACTTTCCATGTCTCAACATCCACCCTTCAACTTGTCAGAGGACTTGTGTACCTGTTCCCCTCAGGGGGATACACCTATTGTATCTATGGGAATTAGCGCTCCCAGGGGAACCATGTGTGGGCCCGAGCTAAAGGTTAGGTAGGCTTCCTTTTGTTGTAATAAAATCGGTTTTTGTTTTGTCACAGACCATCTTTTTTCGGTTCACTGCTGTCCTTTTTTTCAGCACCTACTACTTTCTTCAACTTTTTTCTTGTTTCATGAACTTCTTTCCTAGCTTACTGTTTCTGTGCACCTTGTGCATAGATTCCGCGTTTCCTCAACTCCATACTAAATGGTGCCTTGCTCTTTCCTTTCTTGGAACATCTTTGTCGTGGTTAAGGGAGGCTAAAACTTTCTTCTATAATAATAATAATAATAATAATTGTGTATCTGTTCCCCTCAGGGGGATACAAATATTGTATCTATGGGAATTAGCGCTCCCAGGGGGACAATGTGAGGGCCCGAGCTAAAGGTTAGGTAGGTTTTCTTTTTGTTAAAATAACCTAAGTTTTTGTTATGTTACAGACCATCTTTTTTCGGTTCATTGCTGTCCTGTTTTTTGGGCACCTACTACTTTCATCTTCAACTTTGATCTTGTTTCATGAAATTCTTTCTCATCTTACTGTTTTTGTGCCCTTTCTGCATAGATTCCACGTTCCCCCAACTCCATACTAAATGGTGCCTTCTTCCTTCCTCTTTTTGAATTTCATTTGTTGAGGATAGGGAGGCTTAAACTAACTAATAATCTAATCTTGTATATCTGTACGAATGTGATCTCTCTGACTTCGACTGCTTTTGAGAGAGGCTGATAGAGGATCACGGACTGAACGACGCGACCAAGGAACACCCTTTCTCAAGCTCTTCTCACTTTTAAACGAGACCTCCCAGACTACATTACCGTTCATGGTGAACAATCTCAAACAAAAATACTCCCAAACGTGCCACGTCACATCTTCTGCAAAAAGTGCCTCAAATATAACCACACGCAGAAACGATGCCCTAGCAATGGAGTGACCTGTGCTAGGTGCAACAATGCAAACCACAATAGTGAAGATAGCACCAACGCCAAAAAAGAAAACCACAGTTGCGGTCAAGATCAACACTTTGGTTCCTATAAATGTACCGAATTTAAATATCAGCAGGAAATTCTCACCATTCAACACAAATACAAACTAACCAGAGCCCAAGCAGAAGTAGAACTAGACTAAGAACAACCAAACTATCGCCACAGCTTTGCTGCTGCCGTAACATCAAACAGCTCAGAAGCCCTCAAACGATAGCCTCCTGTTCGTCGGGAACCTATAACAGTAGCAGCTCCCACAGCTACTTCATCCGGGCCCTCAAAGCTGCGGAGTGCTAAAATCTCCGCACGGAAGAAGAAAAAAACTCCGAGGATCCAGATAAACCAGCTGAAAAGAAACAAGTAACTGAAGCAGTTGTGCCGATCCATCCAATGGAGAAACGTATACAATCCCTACAACCCCTGTGCAAATCATATCAAACTACGACTTTGTAATGAATGATAACGAAATCACAAGCGAGAACAATCCGACTGTGAGCAGTGAAACAAGAAAAATTTACCAACAGTATCAAATGGAAACCAAATGAAACCAAAATGAATAGAGGAGCCTGCGTACTCCAATGGAACTGCCAAAGTGTTCGGGTGAAAAATTACGAATTATTACAACTAATCAACCTCCACAAACAGTTTATAATTGTTCTTCAAGAAACCAAACTGTGGCACAACTGTAAGTTATCAATACTTCTGTACGTTCTACTCACCAAGTATGGACACTTCAATGTCACACCCCATGGAGGAGTTGGCCTTCTAATCCACAAAAATATTCCCTTTCAGGAAGTCCCCTTGACCTTTACCATGCATGTCATTGCAGCTACTGTCCAACTCAGTGAATTATTTTTGTCTTGCTTTACAGCTCAAGAAACCACACCTTATCTCTGGAAATGTTAAATGAGTTTTTAGCCCAACTGCCTCCTCCAATCATTTTGATGGGCGACTTCAATAGCCACAACACAATCTGGGGATGCCAAACTACAGATGCCCGGGGCCGTCTGGTATAAGACTTCATCAGCCAACATAACCTAACTTTACTCAACACGGGAACGCCGACTCGAGTATTGTACAACTCTGATTCTGAAATAGACCTGACCTTAACCTCTCCTCGCCTTGGTACTGACCTACTATGGAACACATCCAAATCCCCAGGAGGCAGCAGATCGCTGCTCTATTGTACTAAAACTGATAATATCACCACGCAACGAGCTGAAATGCACTGTATGGAACATTAAGAAGACAGACTGGACGTTGTACAAGGCCTATCCCATGTGGGAAGAGCTCCAGATACCCGATGAAGCTACATATGTCGAAGCACTTGAAGCGTTCACCCGTCCATTGACAGCCGGAGCAAGGGAATGCATCCCCACAATCGAAATAAAACACTTTTTCCAAAACCCTACTGGAGTGCAAGACTTACAGAAACGTGCAATAATAGAAAATGGCTCTATCAAAAATACAGACAAACAAAATCCGTGGAGAATACCCTGTGTTGGAAGAGAGCTAGAGTCATCCATCGAAACCTGCTGTGTGAAGAAAAACGAAATGCATGGATTTCAATCGCCAATACCTTCACAAAGAACACATCAATCAGCTCTATATACAATGTTATAAAAACCAAAGAAAAATCGCAGCGGCACGCATCAATTTAAGGAAAAATAATGTGACATACTTGACAGTACGAGATATAGCAAATAAACTAGCAGAAACTTTTAGGCATATCAGCAGTACAGCCAACTACCCTCAAGATTTTATACAAGAAAAACTACGAGCAGAAGCAAACGAAATTGATATCACATCTCACAATAGCGAAATATACAATGAAGCTTTCTCCTCTGCCGAGCTCGACTCGGCTTTAAACCGCAAAGAAAACATCACCTGGACCTGACGGAATCGCATACGAGATGTTGAAACACCTTTAAAAACAGGGCACAGAAAGTCTCTAGTCCCCCTATAACAAGCTGTGGTTCCATGTTTTTTCCACCCAGTTAGAGAAAAGCAGTAATCCCATTTCAAAAACCCGGAAAGTCTCAATACTCACTATTAAACTACAGGCCAATTGCGTTAACAAGCTGCCTCTGCAAGACTAGAACGACTCATCAATAGACTTCTTGACCATTGTGACATGCATGGCTATCTGACATATTCAATCGGCCGCCCAAACCGGTCCACCATCGACCACCTAATCCGTCTGGAAACCACTATCCGAAAATCCTTCATCCACAACGAGCACTTCCTAAGCATATTTTTTGTCCTTTTAAAGGCTCACGACACCACCTGGAAGGACGAAATTATGCGAGATATTTACAATCTACACCTCCATGGACGACTCCCTTACTACATGAAACAGTTCTTGCAAGTTCTGACGTGAAGTTATCTTTCTGAAAGAATTGTTCCCTGCGCTTTTACATCATTTTTTGAGTCAACTAATGACTGTTTTTCGTAAAATTGCTCTAAGGCTGCTTGTAAATTATTAAATTCAATTTGAGCAGAATTAACAAAGCTTACTGAAACTGCTCATCATTGTGACTTAACTCTTTAGAATTGGACAAGCTTCGATGGTTAACTCACACCACATTCAACTGTCGAATTGTTGGGAAATATCTCATCACTTGCTCTTTCTGATCATTGGTAATTTCTAAATGCTAAGTTGACAATGTAATATTTCTAAATAGTAGCCAGTAAGAAATGCGTATCAAGCTTTTATCAGCAGCTTACCTACACCATTGTCACTTATAACTCACCAGCTGGTAATTCAGAAGAGGACTTAAGGATGAATATATATATATATATATATATATCTATGTCATGTTTCGATATAGATGACCCCGAATGCTGTGGGCTAAATGTCATTCCGAATTTCATAATTTGTTCCACCCTGAAACGGGCTTAGAGCCAGGTCAGGTTAGAAATATGAAAGAATATTTCAAAGTCGTTTTCTCGAACAAACTCCAGCGTTGTGTTTGGCTGATGTGTTGGTGCTGAGTGGATGGCGCGTCGCACTGAGTTTGACCATCAGTATTGTGCCATCCCCTTGGAGTACGCTTTCAGGATTATCAGGTCGTGATTGTATGGTTGTGTGCGCATATTCATCGAAAATTCTTACGTAGGTAGCGATATTTCAACCCACTATCGGTGGCACCAAATGGAACTAAATCTACTTGCTTGGTCACATTGTCAGACTGATTTTTTCGCAGCTAAGGTTATTTTTGTTTGAAAGGAATGATACAGCAAAGAAGCATTTTAAAAACATTTAGTTCGAACGTTTCGAGCACTAGGCTCATTCTCAACGAGATCTGCAAGTACAAAAACACAACTTGAGCACAGTTCACAAATAAAAATTCATATATTGACAGGCAAAAGTAGAATAGCAAAATAGACAGCAATGAAATAGGAAGGCGGTGAACAAGGTTTCTAACACTTACTAGACTGACGCTATTCAGAAACATGGACGAAAGTTAGCGGTTTACAATTTTTAGTTGATATGAGCTCTGCGTGTCATTTAACGGAGGTTTTAACTTAGGTATATACCATGACCTTAATATTCGGAGGTCAAAACTAGCTGAACATGAATCCAGTATTTTAAATCGATCACTGTTAATGGCTTGATCACATGAGGCATTGCAGTGCTCCCTTATGCTAGAATGAGATGGAGAACCTAATATCCGACCAGTACGATGACTCCGTCCAGCATGCTCAGCTATCCATATAAACAGTGCTCGCTGGGTTGAACGAACGTACTGAGATGCACAATGCGCACAACGGAATTCAGACGACGGAAGATCGCATGCTTTTAGGAAGTACATATTTAAATCGAAAAAATGAAATAATTGTACGTTTATTAACTAATATAATGCGTAAGGAAATTTCAGGAAAATATTTAGAAATGAGATCAGTGAGTTCTAGTTTCAATTTTTCTGACATAACTGAAGTATGGAAATACATAAGACTTGAGAAGCAGTTTGATTAGAAGCAGGAGAAGGGTCATAAACATTCAATAGGAATTTATCGATTGATCGGGGATTAGATTAGATGGAATCCCATTTGAAATGAAACAGGATTTCAGAAACATAAATTCATGATGAAGATCGTCAAAGCTTGAACATACTTCATAAGCGCGTGACGCAAGTGTTGATAAGCCATTGATTTTTAACCGCTTTGAACAGAAACTAAAAAACTTGAGCCCAGACAAAACTTGTTTTGATTTACCTAAATATTTTTGTTTGTTGTCGCAAAACGTACGTAATGTTTGGGCTAGCCACGCTCACAAAGTACGTTCTTTATATTCATGTCTCTCAGGGGAGACAAACAGCGCTGTATATGGACTTGCTCTCCTAGAGGAAAGATGTGAGGTTCGGAACTGAAAGTCAAGTTGGCCTTTTTTTAAATAGATTAGGCTGAAATTTGGTTGTGGCCTATCTTTTTCAGTTCTCTGTGTAAGAGGACGGGGCACTAGCATCTGCCCATCGTTACACGTTGCTGTTTTTGGCCACACAGTGAGGGAGTAATGAAACTTGTTTTGGAAAATGATGGTTGATTGTAGGGTAGGTGATTGGATGCGCAAAAACAAGTGACAGAGCTTGGAAGCACTGAAAACTAATAGGAAGCCACTATAAATAAAGCCTTGAAAAGTGAAATAACACAGAAGTAAAGAAAGTAAGAAGCAGAACAAATAAATCATACTAAGAATGAATTCATGCTAAACAAAGTGAATGAAATTACTAAAAATGAAACCAAGCAACTGAAAAAATGGACTATAAAATTAATATGAATGAAATTAAATTCTAATTGAATCTTTCAACAACAATTTCAAAGGAGTAACTTGAGACAAATGTCATTACAAAAATGGTCCTGAAATCTAGAAAATTTGAAAAACTTGATCTCTCAACAAAAAAGAAATCAAAGAACCAATATGCCAAAAGAAAATGAAATAATTCTCAGCCTAAAGGAACAAAAATATATGTACAAGAAGAGCAAAACTGAACAATGCAGCAACACTCACCAGATCTACACTTGGTTTGATCATGTGAAAGAAAAGAGTTGCCAAAAAATAATAATGCCCTAATTTTACTGTGAATCTAAGCAAATGGAAAAAAGTGTAATAAAAATTTATTCAAACACAAAACAAATGAAATGAAACAACAACTTGATAAACTCACATATCTCTTGTTATTCTCTCTACTTGATATTAAAAATGAGTTGAAAAGATAAGAGAAAACAGAACGTATTCAGATTTCAGACTCATGCAAGCTGGATGTTACCAACACATAAGAAACATATTTGGGGCCACGCCTACAACTGCTGCTCTTTTTCAGTGCAGCTGTCTTTCTATTAACTTCCATTTTGTTTCATAAACTTATTGCAATCTTGCTGTCCCCTCAGGGAGATACAAGTAATGTATCTATGGAAATTAGCACTCCAAGGGAGAAAAAATGAGTTCCCAAGTTGAAGGTTAGGTAGGCCTTCCTTCTGTGTAAACAGAATAGGTTGTTTGTTTTGATATGGACCATCTTTTCTCAGTTCACTGCTGTCCTATTTTCCAGCACCTACTGCTTTCTTCAACTTTTATCTTGTTTTGTAAACTTCTTTCTCAACTTGTGTTTTTATGTACCTTGTGCATAGTTTCTGCATTCCCTTAACTCCATACTAAATGGTGCCTTCCTCTCTTTGGAATGCTTTTGTTACGGTTTGGGAGGCATAAACTAACCTATTATTTAATCTTATCTAGTATTTCTCTATTCCTCAATTTCCTTGTGATTGAGTATAAGATAAATGTTTCATAGGTGGAGTTATAATCATGTGAACGTTTTTTAAATCAACAGTCCAGGTGGTGTGGTTACCGCTGGCCTTGGGATATATGACACGATGCAGTACATTCAGCCTCCCGTTGCTACCTGGTGCGTCGGCCAAGCCTGCTCCATGGCGTCGCTGTTGCTCGCCGCCGGCAGTCCTGGCATGAGACATGCCCTCCCTCACGCTCGCATCATGACGCACCAGCCTCACGGAGGAGCTTCTGTTAGTGTTTTTTATGCGTACAATTGGGAGATAAACCGCTAATTTTATGATATGCTTCACCTCAAAGAAGTATTTGCTGTGTGAGTTGCAGTCTCGTAAATCAATTTTTCTTCATCATCCAGACATTAATTGGTTATAGTTATCTTTGGAAAGAGTTAAATAACCAATCACTTGCTTTTTGTTCTTAAAACCAATTAATGTAACTATGGTATAGTTACAATGAAAAACACAAAGATTTGACTGTGTTTGTACGTGCAATAGGGATCATTATCCGGAGATAAAAGTGCGTTATGATTGGGAAAATTTTCATAAATGAAGTATACACAGTCGTTGAGTACCTCATTTAATGTGAGGTAAATTTCTTGGATTGGTTAAGAAAGCTAATTTTGATGCATAGTAGAATTATTAAAATTAGAAAAATACATGAGTTGAAGTGAGTAAATATAAAACTTGTAGAGCCACTAACTACATTAGGTCACATTCAATATAAGTGTAGAAATTTACACCGATACCTGACGCATGAATACCCATCTTGTTTTCACTGGAGAGGAGAGAAGTCAGAGGGATTTTGGAATATATTTTCATGAAACCAAAATTAGCTGTCTGAAGGACTGTGCATTTGACAGTCACTGTTAGAAATTCATGAAGTGTCTTCATATTTTTATTATGTGACGATCAGTATTGCACATATTCATTCTGACCAGATTCATGTCTGATCGTTGTTGCTGTGTGGATATATTGTTATTTTTACGTTTTGTACTTTTTCAGGAAACGTTTAGGCTCTTCGGAAAAAACTGTAATATAAAAAATAGACGTTTTCAGGGGAAAGTGTGACGTCCACAGCTGAGAGTTAGGTAGGCTTTCTCTTCTGTTGAAGTTGAATAGGTTTTTTTTGTTTTATTAAGAACCATCAGTTTTTTGCTCACGGCTGTTTTGTTTTCCAGTAACTTTTATCTCGTTTCATAAACCTCCGTTGCAACTTTCTGTTTATATGCGCCAGAGATCTTTGTGGAAACCCACCTGTGCATAGATTCTGCATTCCCTACGTTCCATTCTAAACGATGCCTTCATTTGTCCTCTCTTAGAGCACCTTTGTTGTAATTAGGGAGGCTTGAAACATACGTATTATCTTTTTAAAAATAGGTCATTCTGTGTTCAGGTACCAAGAGGTCTCGTTTTTTATAAAATTATGTATGATGCAAGTGCAGATTTCTCTCCAGTATTGAGCGTTCAAGTTCCATGAAAAGTTAATACCTGCTGCCAGGGTTGTTTACGTAGAGGTCTGAGCCGATGTTTCGACCGTCTTTTGAGGAAAGTATTTTTCATTCAAATTTTGGTTTTCTGCAGGGTCAAGCAACTGACATCCAAATTCAGGCTGAAGAGATTCTGCGACTGAAGTCAAGGTTGAACAATATTTATGCTAAACACACCGGCCAACCTCTCCTCAAGTTAGGTAAGAACGTGTTTTAAACTTATATGATCCAGCTGAGTTGGAGTTCTGTGAATATTTTAGTTCATTTCTGTTTTATTCTTGAAAAAGAATGACATATTTGCTTCATACATTTCTGTTGCATACTGTTGTTAACGATTTAGTGGATATTTACGTCATTTTCGAACATCTTTTATTCACAATCCCAGAGGGAATGTGTGAGGTCCTGTGATGAAGGTTAGGTCAGCCTTCCCTTTGTTGAGGTGGAATAGGTTTTTTTAATTAAAACACCAAGGGTGCTACTCTCAAAGACAACATTATTAAAATTATTTATTGCCGTCAGATATTGAAAAGTAAACGTTTCGAGCACCAGCCTCATCATCAGTACAAGTCTGAAATGAACAAAACAGAGATGAATAGATAAAAATACACGGGAAACAAACACAGAATTGAAGAAATACTATTAAAATCAAGAAGAAACAATGTACAAAGGGTGGGCACTATTAGTTTCATTAAGAGGCGGCTGGAGTTTCAAAATGTATTAGAGTGACTTTAGTAGAGAAACCAAAGAGTGACGTCCACAGCTGAGAGTTAGGTAGGCTTTCTCTTCTGTTGAAGTAGAATAGGTTTTTTGTTATATTAAGAACCATCAGATTTTTGCTCACGGCTGTTTTGTTTTCCATTAACTTTTATCTCGTTTCATAAACCTCCTTTGCAACTTTTTGTTTATATGCGCAAGAGATCTTTGTGGAAACACACCTGTGCATGGATGCCGTGTTCCCAACATTCCATTCTAAACGATGCCTTCATTTGTCCTGGGCAAGAATCCCTCCAGTCTGGCTACTACGTCCAGCATGCTCCGCTACTCTGACGCCTAAAGTTCTGCTGGTTGAGCCTACATAACTAGATGCACATTGTGCACAACGAAATTCATATACAAGAGGCGGCGCATGCTGGGAGGGATTAATGTGCATCTAGTTGCCCACCCCCCTCACTCTTGGGTGCACCTCCATAGCGAACAGTGTGGCTCCAGTGTGCAGAACAGTAATTTTAGCATTTTAGCTTCAGCCAGCCATCAGAGTTATTTAAGAATTTTAGAGTCCTTATACATTTTTAAACTCTAGCCGCCTCTTAATGAAGCTAATAGTGCCCACCATTTGTACATTGTTACCTCTTGATTTTAGTAGTACGATTTATTTAATTCTGTGTTCGTCTCCCGTATATTTTCATCTATTCATCTCTGTTTTGTTCATTTCAGACTTGTACTGATGATGAGCCTGGTGCTCGAAACATTTACTTTTCAATATCTGACGGCAATAAATAATTTTAACAGTGTTTGCTTCGAGAGTAGCAACCTTGGTGTTTTTATTTACAATTCGTTTGCGTAACAATGTAGTTTTTTTTTTATCTGGAACACTTTTTTTCGGTTTACTGAAGTTCTATTTTTCAGCATCTACCCTGTCTTCTTCAATATTTATTTTATTTCGTGATTTTCTTTCCCAATTCACTGTTCCTATACGCAGGGGATCTTATATGGGAACACACTTTCTGCATGGATTCCCCGTTTCTCAAATTCCCTACGAGATAGGCCTTCCTTCTTCTCCTCTTTAGAACACCTCTGTGGGCTTAGATATAATCAAACTAACTCAACTATTCTAATTTCAGAGTCGATGATGGAACGTGATAAATTTATGGACGCAGAAGAGGCCAAGAATCTCGGATTGATCGACTCCGTCCTGGAGAGACCTCCTTCGGCTGCAGACTCTCTTCCCACCAGTTCGAGTCCTGAGTCGGCCTCATAGTAGTGCTCTCTAGTTCAGTTATTTCTCTCGATTTGTACCGGACCAAACTACATGCCAGCATCCGAATGAATTTAGGTTCACAAATATCCCACTAAATAAATAGTTTGAAGAACCACCCGTTTTCCAAACGTACAATTTTATTCCTAACTTGAGGACTACTGCAAAAAAAGACTTCTACAGCTGATTTTGTGGCATTGTCATTAAAGCTTGTAAGATTTCTCATCGTAAAGTTTTTATTTTCATTAAAATTACGTCTAATTAATATTTGGATGTTATTGAGAATGGCATTTAACATACAGAATGTGTAATTACCACTCGTTCAAGAATAGTATTCTTGTGGTCATTAATCGTCCTGGAGATTTGATTAGATGTTAGTTTAAGTCTCCCTAACCGCTAAAAACAAACGTTCTGAAGAAAGAAGGAAGGCACCCATTTAGTATGGAGATAAGGGTACGCAAAATTTATGCAAGATGTGAGGTTACGAGCCAAAAGCCAAGACAGGCATTTCTTTTCTTGAAATGGAACAAGTTTTTATCTTTTCGATTCACTTCTGTCCTTTTTGCGGCATTTAGTATTATCTCAAATTGTTATCATATTTCAAACCCTTTTCCAATCATGCCGTTTTTATGCCATTGGTGAGGGGTCATCTCAAGGGCATTGATTTTTCGTTGTCTTAATTACGTACTTAATAGTGCCTTCCTTCTTCACTTGGGAACACCCTTGTTGTAGTGAGGGAGACTCCAAGTGACATAAAATCTACTCAATTAGGCGTCCTTGAATTCAGAGCTACCTTGGTTTCTCAAATTTGCCAGAGGGGTGAGTCCTTTTTCCGTGCAGATATACTAATTACCGAATAATAATTAATGAAGTTTTAAATATTGGTATGAAAATACAAAGAGTTTTTCAATGCATACTTCACTGTATTATTTCAATCCCAGCCTGCACTTTCCAAGTAGTCGTGTCCTTCACCTACTGTAGCAGTCGTCCAATAGCTGACGCTACCAATTTTCGTGATGAATCAACTCCTAGTGTAGTTTTCATTTTTTCGTGATTGAGAACGAGATTGGAATGTGTGTTTTAGTGAGTTATTATAATTTGATTGATATTTGGCCGGTATCAATCGTATGATTCTTTCATGCAACTTTTGTTCTCAAGTGATAATATCAAATTTTTGTGTAGATATTGAAATATCTCATTTTTCTTCCTAAATTTACGTTGAAAATTACTAAAACGAGTAAATAATGTAATATATTTGCTCACCACTAATAGCTCGAGCTAAGAATAACAAAATCCCTATCATAATTTTAGGGCTTCGGGTAAATTATTTACCCTCTTATGAAAAATTTTTAATAACCATTAATATCTTCACTCCAAATGCCATTAATGAATGTAATACCAATGGCAATCAATCTGATGTAAAATTATAAGTACGTATGCAGTTTCCCATAAGCTCTTAGTACTTCAGAAGTTGGTCAATTCACGTCACAAGTGTAGAAAAGATTAGAGAGTTTCAACATGCCAGCATTGACGAAAATTTTAAACTTCATGTGTGAGTCCAGTTCTATTCCTCAACTATGTGCTAAAAATAGTGCAAAATTTAACCTATTATAATGACTGGATGCTAAATTTTATGAACTATTTCACTAATTTTAGTCAGATTTTGGAATTATGCTTTGCCAAATAGACCGTAGTCTGACTAAAGTTCTTAAAACAGAAAGGTCGAAATTTGAAATTTCTTTTCAACAGTGTTACGAAAAGTTTTGAAAAATGTTCCTACTTTTTAAAAACTTCTAAAAAAAGTAGTCTATTGCCTCTGTGGTGTTCTCCCTCAGGCTACTTTACGTGGAGACCGTGCTCCGTGGAGACCGTGAATATCTAAGGATTTTGAATATCAATGCCTGAAGTGAGTGCCTGAGGAACCTGACAGGGTAAGAATACACTACTGGAATAAATGCCGTTCTATTGTGAATATCACCGACAGCAATAGCACAAGGGGGAAAATATTGCTGTCAGATAGTAACACACCAAGAAACGTCTTTGAGGACCTTCAGGCGATATGTGGAGTGGCAGCACGGATGGCGGTCAAGTGGCTATTGAATGCGAAGTTGCTGTAGAGACTGTTGCTGACGGAGCGGAGCCGTGGTGAAAAGACTGGCCGAGCTTTTACTGCACCCCGTTATATAGGGTCTGGTGAGTGCGGTAACACGCTAAGCACGTTACCATTGATTGGTGGTTAGGTGGCGCCTATAAGCCCGCCGTTTCGCGGGGTGGCACCTCTAAGCCTGCCGTTGGACGCAGAAGAGGGTGCGGAAACTGTTGAAACCTTTCATGTAGCACCTTGAATGTATATGTGTATAATACTGATGTTACAGTGCTCTTGTGTAAGAATGTATTTAGACAGCACTATGCGTTGAGAACTGAGCTCATGGTTCTTGTGGATCTCTGCTCGTGGTTCTCGGGCTTGGCTGGAGCCCACTCCACTACTACCCTTCGTAATGTAAACGTGTGTCCTGCTGTGTGTACTGATTATACAAACTCCAAGAGTCTCGTCTTCTTAACCTACATCCATTAGGTTATGGGCACAGTAAACCTTCCGATGAAGCAATATCAAGTGAGGTTATCTTAAGTCCCGAAGCGAAAAACAGCCCGGGACAGCGAGAACAGAAGTTGGTGATTTGTTAGTGCTGTGTGAGACAGAAACGGTGAAAGAGAAAGAAACATGGCAGGCTCCGTAAGTGAAAGTGCAAAGAACTGCCTCACGGCTCTTAATGATAAAAACTATCCTACGTGGAAGCTGCAAATGAAGATGATTCTGATGAAGGAAAAACTGTGGAACTTGGTTCGAGGAACGGAAACCATGCCACAGACTACGGACGAGACTGCTCGAAGAAAATTTGAAGAAAGACGTGACAGTGCACTTGCAACAATTGTGCTTGGTGTCGAAACAAGTCAACTTTATTTGTTGGGTGATCCTACTGACCCTGTGCAACTATGGCATAAGATTGAAGATACATTCCAGAAGAAAACTTGGTCTAACAAGTTCAGACTACGCAAAAGACTCTACAACATGAAACTAAAAGAAGACCAAGACTTACAAACTCATCTCAAAGCATTTGTCGAAATATTTGAGTCCTTGAGTGTGATTGATGACGCTGTTGATGAAGAAAGTCGTGTAATAATCTTGCTGTCGTCACTTCCCGACCATTTCTCCACACTGGTGACTGCACTGGAAGCTCATGAAAAACTACCGTCATGGGATATTGTGACAGAGCGTCTTCTGAATGAAGAAGCAAAACTGAAAAACCAAAGTGCTTCAGACTTCAGTGAAAAATCCCTTGTGACCTCCAAATTGAAAAACTCACGATGCTTCGAATGCGGAAAATTGGGACACCTACGTACCAAGTGCTGGATCTATCAAGAAAAATTGAAGAAAGAAGATGGGAACCACACAGAAAACCAAAACAATTTTGTAGCAGGTAAAACAAATTATATCGGTGCATTGTCTGTGATAAATATCAATAATTGTTGGGTAATTGATTCCGGTGCAACAGCACACATGTGTAATAATAGGAATGATTTTTCTTGTATGAATGAGCTATCTAGTCCAATTAACATTGAAGTTGGTGATGGTAGAAACTTGCAAGGTGTTGGTGTAGGTGATGTTGAAGTTATGGTGTTGTTGCCTAAAGGTCGAGTAGATACCTGTGTTGTTAAGAATGTCTTGTATGTACCTGGCTTAGCCTACAATTTACTTTCCGTGCCTCAGATTACAGAAAGTGGAAACTCAGTTTACTTTGACGAAAGCTCATGTAAGATTGTAAATAAAGACGATGAATTAATTGCCTTAGGCAGTAAAGTAGGAAAATTGTATAAACTTAATTGCACCCTTAATTCAGCCGCTAAATGCATGAACGTTTCCTCTGATGAAATTCTGTGGCATAAACGATTTTGTCATCTAGGATTCAATAATCTTAAGAAATTAGCCACTAAGAATCTTGTTAGAGGTTTTGATTGTTCTGTGAGTGGAGATAACATTTTTTGTGAAAACTGTTGTGATGGTAAAAATCATAGGCTTCCGTTCCCCAAAACAAATCACAAAAGGAAACGCCAACCCTTAGAACTTATCCACAGTGATGTGTGTGGCCAGCTTAATCCCATATCACTTGGGAGTGGAAGGTATTTTGTAACCTTCATAGATGACCACTCCAGATATACTTGGGTGTACATTATCAAACATAAGAGTGATGTTTTCAAAGTGTTTCAGGAGTTCAAATACTTGGTAGAAAATCACTATGATCACAAAATTAAAATTCTGCGCTCCGATAACGGTGGGGAATACATCTCTAATGACTTTGAACAATTCCTAAAAAGGGAAGGAATTATCCATGAAAAAACTGTGCCTAAGACACCTGAACAAAATGGAGTTGCAGAAAGAATGAATAGAACTCTTCTTGACTCTGTCAGAGCTATGCTGTCTGGTTCAAAGTTACCAAAATCATTCTGGGGTGAAGCTATATCAACTGCCGTGTATGTCAAAAATAGGAGCCCTGCTAGTGCATTGAATGATATGACCCCTTATCAGGCCCTTAATGGACACAAGCCCAACGTACAGCACCTCAAAACCTTTGGCTGCAGTGCGTACGCTCATGTCCCCAAAGATGAGAGGGAAAAACTTGATCCAAAATCTAAACCGTGTGTTCTTGTAGGATATGGAAGTGGATCCAAGGGATATCGTCTGTATGACATAAACAGTAGAAGGATATTTTTGAGTAGAGACGTTATGTTCAATGAATCTCAGCAGATGCCAATTGAGAAGGAGCCTTCAGAAGTAAATGATGGTAATTTTACTCTTCTTCCTCAGGATCCAGAACCAGAAGACTCTGAGGGAGGGGTGGAGCATAGACAGTCAGATGCTGGGATGGAGGGAGTGCAGCCTAGACAATCAGCCAGATATCGACGGGCTCCTGATAGGTTTGGTGAATGGGTGTATTTAATGAAAAATGAGCTTGATATACCATCTTGTGTTCAAGAAGCACTCAGTGGACCAGAAGCAAAACTATGGGAAACAGCTATGGAGAATGAGATGGAGTCTATAAATCAAAACAGAGTATGGTCCCTTGTAGAGTGTCCTAATGACAAAAAACCTATCAAATCAAAGTGGATCTTTAAAAGAAAAACCGGACCCGACGGAAGCATTTGCTCGTACAAAGCTCGCCTTGTGGCTCAGGGCTACTCACAAAAATATGGAATTGACTACGACGAGACCTTCAGTCCCGTGGTTCGATTTGAGTCTGTCAGGACAGTACTAGCTTTGGCTGCCAAATGCAACATGCAAGTCCATCACATGGACGTTGCAACAGCCTTCCTTAATGGAGAACTGATTGAAGAACTTTATCTGGTTCAACCTGACGGTTTTATTGTCAAAGGCAAAGAAAATCTGGTGTGTAAACTACAAAAATCGCTCTACGGACTAAAACAAGCTCCTAAGTGTTGGAATACTACACTAGATAGCTATTTGAAGAAATTGGGTTTTGTACAATCTAAGAGTGATGCTTGTATATACACTCGTGTTCAAGATAAGAAACTGTGTATTGTGGCGGTGTATGTAGACGATCTAATAATTGCTTCTGAGTCTGGTGATGAAATAAATCAAATAAAGTTGAGCCTTTCTACCCAATACAAAATGAAGGACCTTGGTGTGCTGAGTTACTTCCTAGGTGTAAGTGTTGTACAATTTAAAAACAATGTCTTCTTGAATCAAACTGCCTACACTGAGGCTCTGTTGTCAAAATTTGGCTTTGATAATTGTAAACCTGTTGCAACTCCCGCCGATGTAAACGTAAATCCGATATGCTCCCCAAATGATGTCGAATTTGACCCTGCCACTTATCAAAGTGCTGTAGGTAGCCTTTTGTATTTGTCAACCAGAACTCGACCTGACATTGCATTCGCAGTGAATAATGTTGCTAAATACAGCTCCAAACCTCTTGAACAGCATTGGATGTGTGTTAAGAGAATATTCAGGTACCTGAGAGGCACCTCTAAACTAGGTCTCTTGTATAGCAAATGTTCTGATACTTGCATTGGTTATTCAGATGCTGACTGGGCTGGTGATAAAAATGACCGAAAGTCTACCTCTGGTTACTGTTTCACCCTCAGTAATTCGGTAATTACGTGGAGATCTAACAAACAAACTTGTGTAGCCCTCTCAACTGCAGAAGCCGAATACGTTGCTCTTGCCGGTGCGGCTCAAGAGGCTGTCTGGTTAAAGCACTTACTCAGTGATCTAAATTTTGGGACTATGGAACCAATGGTTATAAACGAAGACAACCAGTCAGCCATCTGTCTTGCCAACAATCCCAAATATCATGGGAGGAGCAAGCACATCGATATTAAGTTTCACTATGTACGGGATCTTGTAAGTAACAAAGATATAGACGTAGTTTATTGCCCTACCGACGAAATGCTCGCCGACATATTCACCAAGAACCTGCCGATAGAAAAGTTCTCTAGACTAAGAACGAAGTTAGGAATGGTCTCATCTGACACACATTCAATGTGAGAAGGAGTGTTGAAACCTTTCATGTAGCACCTTGAATGTATATGTGTATAATACTGATAATGTTACAGTGCTCTTGTGTAAGAATGTATTTGGACAGCACTATGCGTTGAGAACTGAGCTCATGGTTCTTGTGGATCTCTGCTCGTGGTTCTCGGGCTTGGCTGGAGCCCACTCCACTACTACCCTTCGTAATGTAAACGTGTGTCCTGCTGTGTGTACTGATTATACAAACTCCAAGAGTCTCGTCTTCTTAACCTACATCCATTAGAAACCTCGTTCCCTGCTCCTCTAGGAAGCGTTTGAGAGTATTATTACACATTTTGGCGTGGAGAGTAATTTGATGCTTAAACTGAAACCAACTTTGAAGTTTGTAGGTACGATGGTGTAGAAATTGGAATCGGCCTAAAATGAGCCATATCGAGAAAATCGGCCGACTGTTGAGGGGCCACGGGAACCTCGCTCCCTGCCCCCCATGAGGAACTAAGAAATTTTTAACGGACAGAAAAATACACTCGTCGCGAGCATAAATTTGGTACTAATTTCAAGATTGTTTGTCTTATAGCTTAGAAATTACCCTATTTGTCCAGGTGATTCAAAATTTTCTTCGAAGGTTCCCAGTCAGGTACCCGAAAATGGCTAGCCGGTTAAAAAAATAACTAGTTTATGGAGCGCAATGGCAGGTTGTTGTCGCAGAAAATGCTTTATCATTCAGTCCGCTCAGAAAACAAATTATCCCCATTCATTCGAAACAATTTGGGTGGTGTCTAAGGATCCGTTATTGATCCGCTGCTGCTTTCTATTTTCATTAATGATTTTCCTCCCATGCCTTCTAAGTCACGGATCTCAATGTATGCAGATGATGTTTGTTCAAATTCCAATAAGTTCTGTATCGGAAACACCACAGACGCGAATTAAAGCCGAAACTAAACTTATTAGGCTGAAATCATGGTGCGACCAAAATGGTCTCAAATTAAATGCCACTAAAACGCAATGCATTATTTTCTGATCCGAAGATGCAAGCTTCAAATCTTACTCTTGTAGTAGGAACTGATAAAATTAATACATCAGAAAAAGGTAAAAATTTAGGCATTTGGTTCGATAGAAACATTTCCTTCAAATCTCACTTTGAGAACACTTGCAACAATATCTACTGAAGTTTAATGTTTTTTCATCGCATGCAGAATATGCTCGACGAAAAATCCAGATTATTGGCCATTCAATCCCTGGTGTTGTTGCGCATTGACTACTGCAGCCTAGTATGGGGAGACTTACCTCAATACCTTCAAAGGTATTTACATAGGTGCTGAATTTTGCAGCCAAGGTGGTTGGCTACGGTAATTTAAAAAAAGTGATCACGTAACGCCTCTCTTTAATTAACTCGGCTGGACTCCTATTCAATTAAGGCTCCTCATGCAGAGGGACCAATACGTATTCTCATCCTTATATCTTCCTCAGAGCAATGCTAAGATAGTGCGTTTCTATTCACCCACTGTAGCCAACCTAAAGCCGAACAGAAACAATAATGCCTCGGTCGACTATCGTTCATCTCACATAGGGCAGAAGGCTCTGTCAATATCAGGCGCCTTACTGTGGAAAGAACTTCTCCTGATTATCGTAACCCCTCAAAGACTGAGAAAATTAAAGACCAAAATAGCTCGTCATCTTGCGTCTCAACAATAATTCTTAGTTACAGAACATACTGTATGAGTATTTACGAATCTCATATGCTCAATATCTCCATTGCTGAATAATCTCCCTTGCTTAGTGTTTTATAATTCAACACATTACACAACAGTTGTGAAGTATGCGTAGGTATTATGATTTGATTGCCTATACGCTGGGATTTGCATACATACTCACTTGTATATGTGTGTACGTATTTGGGTGTGTGTGCGCATATTCCTGTGTGCACTGGACTATCATCTAGCATATGAACTATAAATACTGTGTATGGGCATATCACATATACATATATTTTTGCACTAAACTGGTAGTTAGAATTTGGACGAAAAATACCGCTTTTTTCCTGTTCACTCGCAACTTGCAATATTACCTACCACGTTATCTCTTTTTACTATTGTGAAGCACCCACAAAAAAGTATAAATTGTTTGCGTGATCACTACTATCATATGAACTATAAATACCTCCCTTTTTCACTCGCAACATGTAACACTGTCCTAACTCGTCATTTTCATTTTATTATTTTAAAGCAGTTGCAAAAAAAAAATTGTTGTGTGATCACCCATATACAGTCCCTGGCCAAATTATTAGACTCACCTTGCTTTTTTGTTATTTATAGACTTCCGAGGGCCGGGGATCAAATACAAATAATTTTCAAGAGCATACTTGATGGGATATCATTGACAAACTAATATTAATAAAAATTAATGAGTCAATATGCATCACCTTGAAACAAAATGCTGTGAACATGGGCTTTATGCGTAGTGCATGGGATTAGTTGCAATGTAACCATCAATGCAATGTTGCAATGTAACCTGTGTGTTCCAATGTAACCTGTGTGAAATAGCTTTTTATATGCATTTCAGAGTTTGATAACAGTAGTTTTAGTAATTGAAGCTTCTAGTTGTACATTTCTCGCATGTCAACAGTAATATATTTGTGTTTAACTTTCATTAATAATGGGTAAAAGAAGTGATTTGACACCTCGAAAGAGTGCAGAGATAACGCTCTGTTGAATGATGGAAGTTATTCTAATCGAGAAGTTTCTCGAAGATTGTTTGTTTCTGAATCATCTGTGAGGTGAATCAAAGAGAAAATTGAGTCTGGACAAGAAATAGCCCCTCAAAGAAAAGGAAAATGTGGCCGAAAGCAGAATTTCACACCAAGATTAGAACGTTGTTTGAAAAAAATCAGTCTTGAAAATCGGTTTGCCTCCACAAAAGATATCAAATCTAAGCCTGAAAGCAATAGCATTCGTGCATCTGAAAGAGCTGTGAGGCGCGAATTGTCAGATTTGCAGTTTTAGGCCTGCAGACCTGCACGGAAGCCAAAATGGACTGATGCAATAAAAGTTAAGCGCCTCAAGTGAACCAGAGGCTTTAAGAATAAGAGCCTAAACTACTGGAAATCAGTGAGTATCCATGTAAATCAGAAATATTTTGTGCAAAACAAGTTTACACATTGTATTTTTAATTTTGACAATTAAAAAGTTAGACTCATTGTTGATTTTCATTCTTTTTCTCAGGTGTACTTTAGTGATGAGACCACAATTGAAATTTTGGCAAATAAATCTCAGTTTGTACGACGGCGTCCTGGTGAAAATGTCATCCTTAACTGTGTGGTGCAAACAGTTAAACATCATACCAAAGTCATGATTTAGTCTCTTAAAAGTGGAAAGGGCACTGTCGCCTGTATGTGGTTCAGGGGACGATGGAACAGGACCAATACATTCAAGTTTTCAAGATAGGCTTATTCCTCAGCAAAGAAATTGGTTTCCAAATGTAGAATCTTTCATTTTCATGTAAGATGAGGTTCCCTGCCACACTGCACGTTCAGTAAAAACCTTTCTGCATGAAAAGAACATACCACTATTGCCCTGGCGGGAAAATTCACCGGATATGAATCAGATAGAAAATACCTGGAAGGTGGTGAAAAAAGAAATTGCAAAGGATGTGATAACAACAAAAGTCCAGCTGATTGCGAAGCTCATTGAGGTGTGGAATCATAATACAAAGGAGCAATAGACAGTACAGGCATGCATTAATAGTATGCCAGAACGTATCAAGGCTTTAATAAAAGCCAAGGGCGGAACAACTAAATAGTGAAAATATCCGTCATTTCTTCATTTTTTCATTCATCGGACAAAAACTGATATTTTGCTAAGTACAGGTAATTAACCATCAATTCTATAATTCATTATTCTCAATTGGTCCAAATCTTTTATAATCTTACATTTAGGCATGTAAACCAATAATCCATTGAGATTCATCATAGAAACTAAACATATGAAAAAAGACAGGTGCGTCTAATACTCGCAATTTGGCCAGGGACTGTATGTTCGAATAAGATGCTTATCAACTAGTGCCCGTAATGTTGAAAAATTTTAATTAGAAAAATAAAACTTGTGATTTTCAGAATTTTCATGCTTCTATCCTGGTATCTGTGTGTATATGTGTGTCTGTGTGTGTGTGTATGTATGTATGCGTGCGTACATTCGTATATGTTTGTACATTCATACATTTACCCACAACAGCTCTTGCAAAATCTCTAATCAATCGATTTGCATTTCTCTTGTAAACTTTGTGTGTGGGTTAAAACGTGCTCATGTAAGCAATCAGCTAAGTGTAATTTTTCTCAAGTGTGTTCTTTTTTTGTCCATGCTCGCTCGAAATGATATTTTTTTAATTTCTGCCACAACAAGAAACTGTAATATTATTCCCTGATTTCATGAAATCCAAAGCTGATATATCAATGTACGTGTAAAATGTCACAAGTGTTTTTACCTAACAAAGTTCTTCTCTCTATTGTTTCCGTGAATTTTCAATATTCAATTTCAATTAAGCAGCTTAGGATATATTTTTCTGCTTTTTCTCTCCGTTTTTGTACAAGCATTAAACTGGACCGTCGTGGCACCTATGTATGTTTCTCAATTAGAGAAATTTGCATCATGTTTCGAAAATAACGTAACTTTTTGTAAATTGGTAACTTCATAGAACATTAATGTGTTCTTTTGTTATTCACGTCCTAAAATGTTCTTGTTAGTCTTGTGCGATGAAAATTATTATACGCTTTTGAGAATGTTATGACAACCCTATCTAAGATAAATTGTAACTTTCTAGCAAAAATTTCAGAAATTTAAACTTAGAAATTGAAACACAGAAACTGAAACTTAGTGCCGCCCTCCAAATGCAAACGATCTTTTTATACATATTATTGTTTATTTTTTATTAACTTGTGCTTCTCTCTAAATCCTGTGTCGACAATTATCATGTGTATTACGATAACCAGGTGTGAAAAGCAATTAAGGATCTAAATCATATGTTTCAACACTTAACATGGGTATTACGATAACCATGTATAAATAGCAATTAAGGGTCTCTGTGCTAAGGTATTTGAATGCATTTTTCGCTGTCATTTTTCAATACTTGTGCGCACTAATGAAGCTGTTTTTAAAATGAGCGTCGCGAGGATTGTGCTCTCTTAGTTCAAAATCAGATTAGGCAAGGAACGGAACTCATTCTTGTTGTGCTTTTCTGTCAATAATTTTGTTTCAACATTCTACACGGGTATTACGATACCAATGTGTTATTATCATTTTAAGGACGTTAGTGTTAAGGTGTTTTAAAAACCAATGTATCGACATTTCATGTTTGTACTTTATTGAAAATAAAATGTTTTTTTTTCTTTCTTTTCTTTGTGGTCACTTTCACGTATCACTTCAATTGTGTTGTACATTTCTTGGTAGCCGTTGTAGAATAATCATTTTCATGTTTCAGACTCATGTAGACTGTTTTGTAGCAATATTTAGCACGGAAAAATCATAATTTCGTTGCTTGATGAAAGACATTTTCTTCGAGTCTCTTGATTGGAATGCTAGTCTATACGTAGGAATAAAGATATAGTTCTGAATGTCAACCTCGCTGCCTCAAACGTAGGATTATTTTGATCCACCCGTTTTACTTTCAACAAATTACTTATCATTGAGCTCGTATTTCACTGCAAGTGTGCACTAAAAAGATTATTTCAACTATACACTGGGACGTGAATCGTGTTTTCTTTTATAATTGTTGTTACATATATCATCAAATCTAGATTAAGCAACACTAGGGATACATTGCCTTCAATCATTTTTTTTCGACTAGTGACATGGGTATTACAATACCCATGTGTGTGTATAATATGAGTGTATTTTCCTGACTTTAAGATATTTTAAAAGCCAATGATGTCTTGTACCGTCACTATGGGAAATAAACTGTTTTTTTTTATTTTAACTGCACCACAGGTATATATTTTTGTTTTAATCAGCAACATAACGTTGTTTATGCACGAAACTTATTAAAATTGCAAGGCAGAGGCCGACACCTGTTTAAGACGGTAGTTACAGAAAGAATGAGACAATACCTCTAACTTAAACTGAAGTTGAGTATAAAATATCTGTAACTGGTAAGTATCGGCTACTGCGTTGTTATCCTAGTTTTTATGGCGCATGAAACCGAAATATTTCACACCAAGAAACATGTATTTCATTATATCTTTTTGAACATGAATTATCACAACCTCAAAACGACTGTAGTAATAGTTTCAACATTTTCTCTGAAACATTTGCTATGCCTTTCTTTGCTCAAGTCCCCTTTTAAATGAATTTTGCAAAATTTCCAATCTGCATGCTGCATAGAAAATAAACGGGTGTGTGGGTACGCGCCACCACAGTTTGCGAACCACTGCTCTACAGGATCGTCGATCTGAGACTGAGAATCATGACGCGCGCAAAACGAAGAAAGAAAAGAAAGAAAGAAAAAATGTGTATTTCCAAGTTGTAACATGAGATACATGCCAACATATTGGCTTTTAAAAGTTTCTTAATATTGGACATCCTAAAACAAATGTTCCATACGAGGAGTACTAATTGACAAATCATCCGAGGTGTACAAGTAGATAAGCCATACGAGGCATAATAATAGACAAACTATACGAGGTGTACTAATAGACAAACTATCAGAGGTGTAAAAGTAGATAGACCATACGAGGCATATTAATTGACAAAATATACGAGGCGTAATATTAGACCAACCATTCGTGGTGTGCTAGTAGTCTAACAAAACTTCGATACTAGGAGTACCAATTGACAAACCATCCGAGGTGTACAAATAGATATACAAAATATACGAGGCATACTAATAGACAAACCATACGTGGCATGCCAATAGTCTATCTCTGTCAAGGGTAGTTAAATGAGAAATGAAAAATATGCCCTAAAAATATGCAAAGCCCTATCACCACCAAAAACATATTTCATATCTTCTCGATATTCACCACATCATGCGGACATGGGTACATGGGATAAAATAGAGATACAGTGTAAGCCGGTTACCACTCATGATTGACAAATATCTACAAAATATTGGTAGAAATGGGTAAACAAATATATACTCAATAACAAAATTTATAGCTTGTACAACATACGGACAGAACGATAATTTTACTACGATTCATATGCTCAAATTGCACTTTATTTTATTAATTATATTTTACATTAATCCGATTCACTGAAATGCCCTCTGGGGAAGTGTTAGATCTATTTATGAACCATTTCGCTAGTGCAATAAAATTTGTTAACCGGATGGTTTTTGTGTAAAGAAATGAAATAGAAACATGTATATCTATATATGTAGATACATATATATATATACCTACACACGTACACACACATATTAATATATATACTTATTGAAAATGAATTATTAGAAAAAAATATATATATAAAATAAAAGATAAAGGCAACCTGCCATCTACTACAGAGAAAAAGACAGTTGAGCTCACTGTAATCCTAAGAAATTTTTCGCAAAAAAAAATAACTAAAAGGAAAAGAAGACTTCGAAAAACAAAAAAATGAACTGGTTTTTAATTTCTTCACAGAAATTTTTTAAGAAAAGTCAGGTTATAGTCAAAAAGCAACACAACTCTTTAGCATTATACGGACATGTGTACGTGGGATAAAATGGGGTAACATTGAGGCCGGATATCACATCTGAGTGGAGAATATTCACAAAATTTGGCACATATAGGTAGATTAGGCTTTGATCCAAAGTGATAAATTTAATTACAGAAAATTAGAGTTTTTCCCGATTTGAAATTTCAGTGCTAGTGTGCGCTGAACGCACGGAAAAAATATAAAAAGTCTATATGCAATGCCCAAATTGCCCCCTTCCCCCCCAGCTCAGCCGAAAATCGATTGAGAACATCTTCGAGATTGATTTTGAAATAGCAAGACAACGTTAGCCAAAATTTAATTCATTATAAACTTTGCACAACCCTCACATCTATAAACCTGTTTATTGGTGTACACACAAAATGTATTTCATGGTATATTTGTCATGCGGACGTTAAATATTAATACAGAAAAGAGAAAGAAATAACAAAATAAAGATGAGGAAATACTCCTAATTATGGAAAGAACGTTCGTTCTGCTGCATTGAACTGACGGCTGTGGTGCTCATTGTTGTCGACAGAAATAAGTAAGATGAATATACGACTCGTTTAGCAAACGTAAAATGAAATAGTTTCTAAATTTCTAACAGAAATTTCAGGAAAATTAAAATTTGTGATAGATGGGAAATTCATACCGAAATGCTGCAGGCCCTATGACAGAGATGCAAAATGACGTGACACATTTACTCTAAATTCTATTCCAGTTTTAGAGTTTTTGATATGCTGGGGAAGCTTGTTCCACAAAAAAAGCTCCATAAACTGAGAGAGCTTTTTGTCCCACGTTAGATGAACGGTAACTGACTAAAACATCGTTCCTCCGGTTTGGTCTTTCGTTTGGGATATTAGATGGAAAAAATTTTACCACCTCTGCATTACTTTGGGGGAGGTACAGAGAGGAGAATACTCGTCGAGCTTTCTGGATCATAAATCTGTTCGGTATTGGGATCCAGTCGAGTTTTCTTAAAAGAGGGGTGACATGATCGTATTTATTGAAATTTCCTTTGCATACCACTTTGGCTTCGAAATTTACACATTTTTGCAACTCTTCCTGACGACATTGAGGTAAGTCTCCCCACACAAGACTGCAGTAGTCCAGACGCGATAAAACTAAAGACTGAATCACTAATAATCTAGATTTTTCGTCAAGTGTGTTCTTTATACGATGAAAGAACATTAAGGTTCCGTTAATTTTGTTGCACATTGTTTCGACGTGTGAATTGAAAGTCATATTTTTGTCAAACCAAACACCCAGATTTTTAACCTTATCGACTGGTTTAATTGTATCGTCTCCAAATGTTAGCTTGAATGGTGGTAAATTTTCAGTCGCATTCTGTGATCCAAAAATAATGCATTGCGTTTTACTTGCGTTAAGTTTGAGGCCATTATGGTCATACCACAATTTCAGATTTCTCAGAAGGTTTTCAGCGTTGGCTCGTGTTTCTTTTAAATCCGCTGTTGAGCTTGTCATGGCAATTTGCACGTCAGCAGCATACATTGAGATTTTTTGTGTTTGCCGGCATGGTGGGGAAATCATTGATGAAAATTGAAAATAGGAGTGGGCCGATGATTGAGCCTTGAGGAACGCCAAAATTATTTGGTATGAATGATGACATTTTGTTATTCAAGCACACTGCATGAGAGCGGTTTAGTAGGTAGCTTTCAAACCACGGAGTGTCTATTCTGAGGTTTGAAATTTTTTGTAGAAGTTTCTTATGCTCAACACTGTCGAAAGCTTTGGAGAGATCAAGCAATAATAAGAGAGTTAATTTTTTTGGTCAATATAATTGTAAATTTTTTCTGTTATGTTTAACAGGGCGTCCTGAGTGCTAGTATTCCTTGTGTAAGCATATTGAGAGGAATAAGCATATAAGCGAAATGAGAACACGTTACCGATATCTTGAAACTGATGAAATTTCGTACTAGAAGCATTTCCACGTTGTCATCAAAGAAGGAGTCCATTAAGAAAGTTAAGTTTTTTAAACAATTTTAAACAATTTATTCAAATTTGAGTATGGCTACTTGTGGGTCCGAATAAGTTCAGTGACTGCTATAGGGCATCCTACCGCCAACACTATACTGAGATTTACTTACAATTATGTTTAACCTAGTTCACTTAATCTAGTAACGTACTAAACTGACCATTGAATTAGTTCACTAAATATTCGATGCTTAATTTTACAAAGTAGTTTATTTGACCTAACAATTTATTATAGAAGCGACTTGAGGATAGACTAAAGATCACTGATGCCGATATTAACCATGGCTTATTATCCTATCAGGATGAGTCATTTAGGTGAAGAGATTTTACTCTGGTATCTCACATGCTTAATACTTCGATAGGTAAAGTGCTACGAGATTCATTTTCAAATCTTTGTAAGAATTTTTTTCACTGATCTCCGTCGGAATTGAGTTCCAAGTCTTAGTTCCAATGAAGAGGATACTGTGTTGTGACTGAGCTTTTGAATAGTATGGAAGCATAAAGGTACTTCTATTCCGACTTAAATGGTCGAAGTGATCAGTTTGTGCAGTTAATAATTGTTTGAAGTCATGGTCGCCATCATTGGTCAATATTTCAAAAACGAAATTAGCAATGGAGAATTTGTTGAAACCCAGAAGCTTAAGTATGTTTAACTTTTGAATGAATCATTTACATGAGCATTATATTCGATTTTCTTTACAGCTCTTGTGGCTCTTTTTTGTAGAGTAAAGAGTACCTTGGTTTTCATTTTTTTATCAGTTCCGTTCCATGCTTCTATTCCGTATGGTAAGTATGGTGAAATGAGCATTCGGTAGAGTACTCGCAAAGCTTCTTCAAGGAATACAGTTTTTATTTTATTGAGGATTCCAATAAATTTTGATAACTTAGTACTAATATGTGCAATGTACTTTTTGAAAATTAGATGCTTATCTAATACGATGCCCAGGAACTTACCTGGATTAGTGTCTTCGATTTTACCTGCGCCAATTTATTTGTGGAAGAGATAAGTCTTTCGTACGAGAATATAATATATTTTGTCGACTAGCAACAGGCATATGAACCATAAATACCGCCCTTTTTTCACTCTCAACTTCTAACACTACCTAACACGTCATTTCATTTTACTATGGTAGAGCCTTTTTAAGAATTATATATATTTGTTGTGTGATAACCCATATATTATACATAAGATCCTTATCAACCAATGATCTTTACGTTACAATATTTAATTAGAAATTGTAAGCTGCAGCACATACTGAAAAATAGTTAAGAACCCCCTTTACTCATTATCCTATATTTCAATACATCATACAGCGTTCCGCAGAACGCAATGTATTATCATATTATTGCCTAGATGCATGGGTATGTATGTGTGTATGTGGGTGTGTTACGTGAATGTATATAGGTGTGTATGTGCTTGTGTGTGCGTACATATATGCACATATACATACATTTGTATACTAAACTGGTAACTAGAATTTGGACTAGATGTACCGCATTTTTCTGTTTACTCTCAACTTGCAACATTACCTAGTTCGCCATCTCTCTTTACTATTGTAAAGCATTCACAAAAAAGTATAAATTTGTTGCGTGATCACCCATGTGTGTTTTACTAAGATGCTTATCAACTAATGACCGTTATATTGAAAAAATTTTAATTTGGAAAACAAGAATTGTTATTTTCGTAACTTTCATGCTTGTATAATAGTATCCGTGTGCTTGTGTGTGTTTATGTGTTCGTACATTCATGTATATGTCTGTACATTCATAAACTTACCTCCAACAGTTTTTGCAAAATTTCTGATCAAGCGACTTGTATTTGTCTTATGAACTTTCTGTGTGGGCTAAAGCGTGCTCTTTTATGCAGTCAGTTCACTTTTTCCATTTTTCATGCTCCCTCGAAATGATATTTTTGAATATCTGCCGAAACAAATAATTCTAATATTATCCCATGATGTCAAGAAATCCAAAGCTTACGTGTCATGTACATGTAAACTGTCATAAGTATTTTCAACCCACAAGGATCATTATCTTTATTGCTTTCATGAATTACCAAGCGCTTTTCAACCTAAATAAACCAGCCACAGGATAAATTTTTGTGTCTTTCCTCTCCATGTTTGTGCAAGTATCAAACTAAACCGTCATCGTACTTAAGTATGTTTATCAATTATAGACATTTTGCACCACATTTCGGAGATAATGTGAATTTTTGTAATTTGAAACCCTTATAGGACATTCATGTTTTCTTCTTTGATTCACGTCCAAAAATGTTCTTGTTAGGCTTGTGAAGTGCAAATTATCATATCATCTCTGACGCTCTAGAGTATATTATGACCACGAAACCTGGGTGGTTGATTTAATGTAATTCTCCAATTATGTTGTACTTGGGAACTGTTGTAGAACAATCGTTTCCATGATTCTGACTCAGGTAGACTGTTTTGTGCCTCTATTATATGTACGGAAATATCATAAATTCGTGGCATGATAGAAAATATTTTCTCCGAGTCCCTCGATTGGATTTTAGTTTATGCTGACTAGCTTACGCTGATATTTGCACACATGCTTACTAATGTATATCTGTACGTGTCCACGCTATGTGTGCGTATATGGGTGTGTGTCACTACCTAACACATCATTTCACTTCATTACTGTAAAGCATTTATAAAAAATAAATATATTTTTTGAGTGATCACCCATACATGATAAATATGATGCTTATCAACTAATGATCTTTTCGTTAAAATATTTAAATAGAAATCGTTACAATATTTAATTTGAAATTGCAAGCTGCAACACACACTGAAAAAGTAGTTAAGAGCCTCCTTTACTCTTTATCCTTTATTTTAGTACATCGCACAGCATTTTTGTAGAACGCATTTATACTATAATTGCCTCGATGCATACAGTTAGCGACGAAATTATTCGTACACCCCTCGTCTTTCAAAACTTTCTAGAATTACTCAAAAACTATTGTTGCCCCAGCATGAAATTTTCACAGGATGTGACGCACATATTAGTGACAATAATGCGAAGTTTCGAGAAAAAAATTACTTATGAAAGATTTGGAAAGTTGAACTTCAGAAACACGATAAGACAAAATTATTCACACAGTGAGTAGTATTATACTTTATCGAAGTGAATCTGTCATTTGGGTACATTTTTAATAATCAACACCGTGACCTTTCATCTTCAAACTATTTAAAAGCCTTTTATTGTAGTTTTTGACAAGCTTTTCCGTAGTTTCAGATGAAATATTGTTCCATTCTTCAATGGCGATGCATTTCAATTCCTGCAGATTCTTTGGAGCTCTCTTGTTGATGTTGACTTTTACTTCCTGCCACAAATTTTTAATAGGATTGAGATCAGGACTCATCGAAGGTCATGGCAGCACGTTTATCTTATTTCTTTGGAGCCAGCTTTTTATAGACTTGACCGTGTGCTTTGGGTTGAAATACCCACCGCCTTCCGAGTCCCAAACTATTAGCTGATACTATCAGATTTTCGTCCAAAATAGAAATATAATCAGAGTTCACTTTCCCTTCAATTGCAACCAATTTTTCACTACCCATTGCAGTAAGCAACCCCAGAACATCAGTGATCCACCTCCGTATTTAACTGTTGGTGGGAAAGCTGCACCATTCTTACGCCAAACCTTTTTCACGTCATTGTGCGCAAAAAGCTCGATTTTGGTTTTGTCAATCCATAATACGCTCTCCCAAAAGTCTCTGTCCTTATCCAAGTGTGACTTTGCAAAGTTCAAGCGAGCAGCAACATGACATGGTTTGTGGAGTGGAGTTCTTCCAGGTCGGCGTCCGTGTATGCATTCCTTGTTCAAAAAGCGCTGGATTGTGCGATTGCTCACGCTAGTTCCCTGAGCGTTCAATCTTTCGGCAATATCGTCTAGCTTCGCTCGTGGATTAGGGTTGACCTCACGAGACAATTTTCAAGAAGTTCTCACTGAGAGTTTTTGTTTGCGACAACTCCCAGGCAGCGTTTCTACAGTACCAAACTTAGCAAAATTTTTTATATCAGATTGTGCTGTAGATCTTGAAATGCTCAAACGCTTAGATATTTCGTCATATCTATTTCCAGCTTTGTGGCTGTCAATGATCTAATTAGTTTTTCCCGTTGTGAAAAACCTTTGTTTTTCCCATCGTGGCGCTAGTGCACAAATGACAAAGCTTTACTCCTCTGGCTCCCCATTAGCTCTGGCACAATTTTCTAGAATGATCTCACACCACCTAAAATGTTCAAAAACATTTTAGACACAATTTATTTCAATAAAACAAGTATAACGGTAAATACTTCTCAATGAAAAGTAATGTTCTTAATTGTATGAATAATTTTGTCTTTTCGTCCTTCTGAAGTTCAGCTTGTTAAATGTTTCAAAAATAATATTTTGTTCTAGTGGGGCAGCATAGCTAACCCAATGTGCATTTTGTGATAAAAGCACCAAATTTGGCACACTTGTAGAACGGCATACAATGAAGCGATTTGGATATTTGGCCACCACAGATTTAGCCTCTGAGGGACATGGCAGCCATTTTACAAAATAGCGGCGAGTTGACATTAAAATGGCTCCCAAGAGGAATTATAATGGCTATGGCTTCTACATTTGTGGAACGATTTCATCGTTTATGGAGTCTATGGAAGCGCCTCACTGCGTACTATAAATGTATGTGACTAAATTTCCGAAATTCGAAATTTTTAGGGGGGAAAAGGGGGTATTTTTCAAAAGAATTTTTCTAAATACCCCCTTCTTTTGACTAAATTTCCGAAACTCAAAATATTTAGGGGACCGGTCAACCCCCGCCCCCCAACAACCTAATATTTATGAGGTGCATCCATCGACCATTTGTATAATGTGCTCTTAATTATGCATTATGTATTGATATTAATTTGTATTATATATTTATGCATTCATAATTTAAATTTTGTATAATATGCTCGTCATATGGACTCTAATATATTTATTTTTCATTGCAGGTTGTTGATGGTGGTCGTCACTTAACAGCAGCCATGTCTAAGAGCTTCAAGTTGATCGACCCACAGCGACCGGTCTCAACGTCGTCACATCCACCAAGAACGAACTGGAACCTGTGTATCATCTGTCAAGACGACACGAGAGAGACACTGACTCGTCCCTCACAGTCCAAGCGAACAGATGTCGGGAGCGGCTACAGTTCCCTTGCCGAAAATCTGATCAGATTCAATGAACTAAAGAAGCTCCCCATGTACGCTTCAGTTACACCGGCTTGACGAAGGTCATGGAATTGAAGCAGCTATGGTTGCGAACAGTGCTGGTTATCACGAAACCTGTCGACTAAAATATAACAGGACAAAACTACAGAGAGCCGAAAAGCGAAAGCGTGTAACTGTTGAAGACAGCCATAATACTGCTGCATGCAAGCGCACCAGGTCCCTCTCTGCGAGGACAGGTAATTCAGGGCCCCCCTCCTGTTTCTTCTGTGAACAACCTGCAGGCTCAGAACGGCTTCATGCGGCAGCGACCTTCACAATTGACAGGCACGTGAGGGACTGTGCGACCCTCCTTGAAGACAGTGCCCTACTTCGCAAACTCAGTGCTGGGGATATGGTGGCCCTGGAATGTAAATACCATGCCAAATGTTTGTCACAGCTGAATAATCGTGCCAGAGCGGCCCGATGTTCTGAAGCGACAGAAGAAACTGAACAAGAGAAACAGCTGTCAAGAGTCGCTTTTGCTCAACTTGTGCTCTTTATTGAAGAGACCAGGCAGCATGAGGAGACGGCGCCAGTGTTCAAGTTAGCAGAACTGGCTGAACTATACCAGTCAAGAATTGAACAGCTAGGCGTCAGGTGCAACACAAGGGTACATTCCACACGTCTCAAGCAGAGACTCCTTGCCCACTTCCCTGACATGCAATCACACAGCAGGGGAAGAGACATCATGTTGGCATTCCGAAAAGATGTTGGTGATGCTATTGCTAAAGCTCGTGAAATGGACAGCGACAATGATGCTATCCATCTTGCACGTGCTGCAGAAATCGTGCGCCGCCAGATTTTTGGTGAAGCCAAGCCTTTCATTGGGTTCCCTGAAGGATGCCAGAAAGAGTCTGTGCCCCAAATGCTGATTTGCCTGGTCAACATGATTTTAGAGGGCCCAACATCAAGGACCAGATGTGAGACACAGGCACTGCAGCGGTTGCCGTTGCTCAAATTTTGAAGTTCAACAGCGTAAAACACAAACGTATGCAAAGCACCTCACCATCATCCACTGTACGGCACAGCCATGTGCAAGAAACGCCTCTTCCAATACATGTGGGGATGAAGTTTCACGCCAACACGCGCAAGAAGGAACTGGTGGATAGGCTGGCACACGTTGGCCCGAGTATCTCGTATGATCGTGTCCTCCGCCTCACAGCGCAGATGGCGAACAGTGTCTGCGAGCAGTTTCACTTGGAGCAAGTTGTCTGCCCGCCCTCGATGCGTGGAAAAGTTTTTACTACTGCTGCCGTAGATAATATAGATCACAATCCGAGTTCAACAACAGCGAAGTCCTCATTCCATGGCACAGCTATCTCATTGATCCAACATCCCAGTTTTATGGGAGAAGGTGTGGATCGAACTATAGTCGTAACTGGGGGATCTGGGAATGCAAGCACGTTCATCCGCCAGCTGCCACAATACTACACTGACGTCCCTCCTGTAACAAGCAGTGTCAAGAATGTGCCTGTCCCTGCTGTTAGGGTGACGTCACTTGACAGAGAAGTTAAAAAGCATATTGAGGAAGAATATCTCTGGCCACACAATGTAAGGCAGGTCGTAGATGGAAATGATCAGGGAGGCGAGAACATATCTTGGGCCGCTTCCATGCCAGCCGTCAGCCACCAGAAGTTAGACCAATCAGTCCCACTGCCCTGCTGCCCATGTTCCATGACAGTGCCCACACAGTGGCCATGATCCGCCACTCCATAGATGTCGTGAAGACTGCTGTTGAACATCTGAATCCAGGACAGGCACCAGTGATCACATTCGATCAGCCACTATTTGCCTTGGCAAAGCAAATTCAGTGGAAGTGGCCAGAGAAATATGGTGAAGATAAGGTTGTCTTGATGTTTGGTGGTCTCCATATCGAGATGGCTGCCCTGAAAACACTGGGAGACTGGCTGGATGGCAGTGGGTGGGCGCAGACACTGGTGCGAGCCGATATTACCACCCCTGGAACAGCCGAGTCTTTCCTGTGGGTATCTCATGTCACCCGCACAAAGAGAGCCCATCAGGTTACTTCTGCTGCACTGCACATCCTGCAGCATCGAGCATATGGCAATTATTGCAAGAGAGAATATAATGACAGAGAACATCAGCTTTCTTTTGAAGATTGGTGCTATCAGAGAGGAGAGGAATATCCCCAGTTCCAGTATTGGTCAATTGTGTTGCAATTGGAGTTGTTGTTAAATTTGCATGTACGTTCTCTGCGAGAACGTACCAAGAACCAAGAACCTAAAGAACCAAGCCAGTTCAAGACACAATTCACCGAAATAAGCTCAAAGTGTTCAAGGCTCAACCAATCAGGAATGTGAGCAAAGAGAAGCATTAGCTAACTTGCCTCAAGAACAATGCTCAACTCTTCTCACGGCTCTACATCAGCTGTCAGACGAGGGATGGAAACCTGGACGAATTTTTTCGCCATGAAAATCAGGCATGCCCTCCAGCACTGTCTGATGGATGGAGTCTCCGCTTAGGTACAAAAAGCGACCTACTCACATGCTTTCAAGAGATCGCAGATGAAAGGTCAGAGGCTCCTCCCACCACCAGTCTAGTTATTTATGGAGCAGCGATTGTGCAGATGCTAAAGCCTACTGCATGCAAGAACTTCAGAGAGTATGCACAAGAGATCTTTATCCCTTACATGTCTACAAGGTTTCAATCTTCATCACGCCTGGACCTGGTATGGGACACCTACAGAGCTGACTCACTCAAAGCTAGTGCAAGAGCAAAGCGTGGTAAAGGAGTGCGCAGACGTGTGGTAGCAGAAGGAGCAATACCCAGTAACTGGCAGAAGTTTCTGCGAGTAAACACCAACAAGACACAGCTGTTCAAGTTCCTGTCAGAAGCTCTCCTCCTGTGGTTTAACCTGAAAGACAAGCAACTCGTCGTCACTGATGGAGAAGAAGTCTGCAGCAAGCCTCCGCTGTCTGAGCTGTCTTCGCTGGCCCCATGTACCCACGAGGAAGCCGACAGTCGAATGATGCTTCATGTATCTCATGCAGCCCGCCATGGCCACAACAAAATCATGATCAGAACCGTTGACACAGATGTTGTGGTGTTGGCTCTCTCGGTTGTCCACCATCTGCAGCCAGAAAATGAACTGTGGATCGCATTCGGAACTGGAAAAAGGTTCCGATACCTGGCAGCCCATGAAATAGCAGCTAGACTGGGGCCAGATAAAGCACAAGCACTTACGATGTTTCATTCTCTGACAGGGTGTGACACTGTGTCAAGTTTTGCAAGTCATGGGAAGTAGACTGCGTGGGCAGTCTGGAATGTGTTGCCGGAGCTGAAGTTGTCATCTGCTCCAAGTGAAATACCGGAAGAGGTCCTGCACACCATTGAGAGATTTGTCATCCTCCTGTACGACAGAACAAGTCCATACACAGACATTGACAAGGCATGCAAGAAACTGTTCGCACGCAAGAACAATGTTGAGTTGATTCCTCCAACTAAGGCAGCCCTTGAAGAGCACGTTAAGAGGGCAGCCTACCAGGGAGGTCATGTATGGGACCAAGTGTTGCTCCCTGCACCAGAGCTGCCGGCGGCAACCAGCTGGGGTGGATCAAAAGTGAGGACGGGCTGCATGATCCCCACTGGACAAGATTACCACAAGCAGCCCAAAGTTGCCGTGAACTGCTGTCATGTAAATGTAAGATGGGTTGTGTGAATCGTTGCAAATGCAAAAAGGCTGCACTTGAATGTACTGCTCTGTGCCTGTGTGAGAGGGAGTGCACCCAGAACTAGACATTACTACATTTAATATTGAGTGTTTCATCATAGCACTGTAACATCATGTTTCATTGAAACGTATTATGCTGAATTTTGTATTTCTTGAATAAATTCTTTTGTATTTTCTTTGTGTTAGTTTTTGCGCAATTCCATTGTCATTTCTTTTACGCTTGCTAGGTAATTATGTCACCCGAAGAGCATTTGTTAACTGCTATTTTGTAGAGCCTCATTAGTCGCATATATAGGCAGAGTGATAGTTGTCACCAAAGTATAAACGTAGAAGCCACAGTGATTTGAAAAATACCCCCTTCTCCTCCCTAAAAATTTTGAATTTCGGAAATTTAGTCACATACATTTATAGTACGCAGTGAGGCGCATCCATAGACCCCATAAACGATGAAATCGTTCCACAAATGTAGAAGCCATACCCATTTTAATTCCTCTGGAAGCCATTTTAATGTCACCTCGCCGCCATTTTGTAAAATGGCTGCCATGTCCCTCAGAGCCTAAATCTGTGGTGGCTAAATATCCGAATCGCTTCATAATATGTCGTTCTACAAGTGGGCCAAATTTGGTGCTTTTATCACAAAATGCACAATTCTTCTGAATATTTGAGCTGTGCGGCCCCACTATTCTAAAAAATTCGTATTACTCTCACTAATAAGTGTTTCACACCCTGTGAAAGTCATATGCCTGTGGCAAGAATAGTTTTTGAGTAATTCTAGAAAGTTTTGAAAGACGAGGGGTGTGCGAATAATTTTGTCGCTAACTGTAGATTTATATTTGTGTATGTATGCGTGTTAGGTGTATGTATGTACGTGATTATGTATCTGCATGTATATGTGTTTATATGTACATGTATATATGCACATATGTTTGTACTAGACTAACAACTTGTATTTGAACTACAGATACCAGTCTTATTTCTGTTCACTCTCAATTTGTAACATTACCTAACTCGTCATCTCTTTATTATTGTTTAAAAAATTTTAAACAATTTAAACAATTTATTTACCACAGGAGATACAGAGGTAGAATGTTTCTTAAGTCTAGTACAATGGTCAAATTTGAAAATAGCTAACTGTAGTCCCGAATAAGTTCAGCGACTTCTGGGGCATCCTACCATCACGTTATTCTGAGGTGTACAATAATGATTAACATAAATCACTTAACCTAGTTTCGCATTGGACTGATCAGTGAGATAATTTACTCGATATCAGATATTTCATTTTATAATATAGGTCATATGGACTATATTTAACAGTACATTCGATAAACGATATAAACAGTAGACTGAAGATCGGCGATATTACCCATCGCAAATTACATTATTGGAAACAGTCATGTAGGAGACAAGATTTGGCTTGGTGATCTTACACGACTAGTATTTCGATAGGAAGTGAGACTCAAGATTTCTTTTGAATACCTTGTAAAAATTACTATCACGGATCTCCGTAGGTATTGAGTTCCAAGTTTTAGTTCCAACGAAGAGGATACTGTGTTGCGACCGGGCCTTTGAATAACAAGGAAGCATGAATTTACTTCTATTTCGGGTTAAATGGTCGTGTTGACCAGTTTTCGCATTTAATAATTGTTTTAGGCTATTGTCGCCATCAATTGTTAATGTTTTGTAAATGAAATTGCAAATGGAGGTTTTGTAGAGATCCGAAAGTTCAAGTATTTGTAAATTTTTGAATGAATCATTTATGTGAGCATTATATTTTAGATTCTTTGCCGCTCTGATGGCTCATTTTTGCAGAGTATAAATTAGGTAAATGTGTAGCGTTTGGTAAGAATCGACTTTTGAATTTTTGGTGCCACAACCTAGTTAATTAGATCGAAATAAACAAGTTTTCTTCTATGCACTTTCCGTCGCAAATGAATTTTTTACGAGTTATAGCGGTAAATTAGTTACTGCAACTCTAGTGTTAGAAGCGGCAAGTAATTCATCGACCGCACGTCTGGCAATACTGTCATGGACGCTCTGATCCGACGCGCTCGAATGCTCAGGCGGTTCCCGCCATCGACGACGAAAGCTAACGTACCGCTATAATGCGTTATTTTTGGGTGATAATTTCTATTGTGTTAGTAAATAAAAGATCCTAGATGTGAGTTCAAGCTCCGCGGGGTGAGCTAATAATAAATTACAAGGTATTCAAACGTACTCGAACAGTTCAATCGCGCAAAAAAAAATGAAACCTACCGCCCTAACTCGTAACATACTTATTTGCCGCAAAAAGTGTATGGAAGAAAGGTAATAATAATTATTTTACGGAAACGTTTCTACCGGGGTCGCCAGCGCAACGCCAATGTGGACCCCCCCGGCGATGGCCGGGAAAAACTCAGATATTCTGATTAAGGCAGACAACAGCAAGATACAAGAGATTCACGCATTATGACACGTCGCACTTGACATACAAGAAAGACAATTAGCGAGTAAATTTTGATGATGCACGGTTTGGGTTAGTGAAGGGTCGTAATTTTTCGGAGTTTGAGCAGTAGTGGTAGTAGTAGTAGTAGTAGTAGTAGTAGTAGTAGTAGTAGTAGTAGTAGTAGTAGTAGTAGTAGTAGTAGTAGTAGGAACATGGGTTTGCTAGCGCTTCAGTTACTCAAACTATATTGCACCGAAGGTCACACATTTTTATTCGTATCTGACTCTTCCAGATAAGCACACAAGATAAACATTGCTATTATTTGAAACATCAGAATTATCTGAGCATCATGGTCATAATTACAACTCAAGATTACAAGTGTCTCCCCAATAAAGTTTGTACACAACACATTTCATTCGAACGCACTGAGCAGCCAAACCCCGTGGGGGGTTTCAGCTGCCCACCCATTTATGGCCGGACGCCTTACCCACGCTGAAACCCCCGAGGTATCAACGCAGCGCGCCCGGCCATATTACAGTTTCTTCATCTTCAAACTTCCAAAACGATATCACGTCTGGCTATAAAGCCCTACGGCGCGGCTTCCCGTTAAATCTCTTCAAGTAATACAACATGAAGAGCCACAAGTTAGGAGCCCGAACATTTCCCCGTATCAGATCATGTCGTAAGCATTTATTTTTTGAAGAAAGGTAACCAGCCGATCAACGGGCGCATTGTGACCAAGTATATTGCTTGCTGAAGGTAGCCGGCTATTGTCAGAGAAGACATCAAAGCATTGTCTTCGCGTGTTGCGCAGCGCAGCGCAGTCGATGAGTAGGTGGCGCACCGTGAGGCGTGCCTCCAGGCACAGAGGGCAGCCAGGTGAGGGCTCCTGTACCTCACTGTTCATGAGGTAGCTGTGGGTGAGGTAGGTGTGGCCGCTTCTGAGTCGATTTAATATGACTTCCACTCGGCGTGGCAGTTTTCTTCTGGGCCATGATCCCGGTTCCAAATGAGCCTCATGCATGAGGCTCCTCCGCTGGTGCCAGTCTTCTCTCCACTTGCCGTCGATCTTCCTCTCAAGTACCGAGAACCAGTCCCTATAAAAGGTTGCGACTCGCTCGGGTGGGCGAAGTGCAGCTGCTTTTGCTAGGCTATCGGCGGTCTCGTTACCTCGAATCCCCACATGGCTGGGGATCCAGCAAAATTTGGTGGTTTTACGGTTCTGGGCAAGGTCGCGAATCTGATATTGGAGAAGGCGGGCTTGAGGATGGTCCGTTCGTTTGTCAAGGAGAACTCGCAACACACTCAGAGAATCGCAAAAAATAATAAATTGGTTTTCAGAATGATCACGAATGATATGTAGTGCTAAATCAATAGCATACAGTTCTGCAGTGAATATACTGGCTGTATGGGGAAGTGAAATCTGCTTCTGACTGCTGCTACAGAATGCAGCCGCGCCAACGCCGTTGCCGCTTTTGGATCCATCTGTGAAGATTGCACTGAAGCCTTGGTAGTTTTCGGTTTCTAGTCGGCGGCATTCTTGGATGTATGTGGTTGGATGGGTAGTTTCCTTTTTTAGGGCTGTTAGTCCCAGGTTTATGTCGACAGTGCCCGTGTTCCATGTTGGGACGTCAATGTTCAGTAGGCGGTACGAAAATGAGGGTTTAATATAAGGGGGTTCAAGATCTAGAGGTTCCATGATATTGAGGGTGCGAATGGCAAATGAAGGCATAACTTTCTCATTTATGAACAATCTTCTGTCAGTAGGTGGGATAACAGAGTTAAATGCTGGGTTGCCCAAGTGGCTCTTCTTTTTAAAATAATATTTTAAGGAAAGCAACTGCCTTCGCAGGTTCAGTGGCATTTCGCCAGTTAGAACTTGGAGGCTTGCGACAGGTGTGGACTTGAAGGCTCCGGTAGCGAGACGTAGACAGTCGTTAGCGACGGGATCCAAGCGCTTGAGGGTGGTGTTGGCAGCCGATGCGTAGAAAATGCATCCGTAGTCCATTATTGACCGGACAAAAAGTTTATACATGTGGAGGAGAATGTGCTGGTCCCCTCCCCAATCGTGAGAAGATATGGATTTGAGCATAGTACCTCCTTTCTTGCATTTGGCTATAATTTCATCAATGTGTTTCTTCCATGAGAGTTTTGCGTCCCAGGTAAGTCCAAGAAATTTGATTTCCTCTACAAACTCGATCTCTTGATTTGCGATTTTTAGAGGTATGGGCATTTGAATACCGGGCAACGTGGTGAAGTGTACGGCTTTGGATTTTTCTGTTGAGAAAGTGAAACCGTTCATCTACGTCCATCGTACGGCACGATTGATACATTCCTGGAGTTTGGTTTTTATAACATTTAGGTCACTATGCCGATAGCCGAGCTGGAAGTCGTCGACAAAAAGTGAGGCATGAAATCGCGGATCCTGAGGGATCAGAGAGGCGATACCATTGATTTTAATGGCGAAAAGGGTGACCGAGAGCACTGAGCCCTGCGGGACGCCTTCTTCTTGCGGGAAGGGGTCAGACAAATAATTATTTATTCGGACCCTAAAGGTCCGATCGCGCAGGAATTCTTGGATGAACGAGGGGAGTCTTCCTCGTAGTTTCATATGGTGAAGGTCCCGCATTATTCCGAATTTCCATGTTGTATCATACGCTTTTGTAAGGTCAAAGAACACACTCACAAAGTGTTCATTGTGTACGAAAGCTCTCCTGATCGTAGTTTCAAGGCGCACTAGGTGGTCGGTTGTAGATCTGCTTCGCCTACCGCCGCACTGGATGTTCGTGAGGCAGCCATGCATGTCACAGAAGTCCACGAGTCTATTGCTGACAAGACGTTCCATTGTTTTGCAGAGGCAACTGGTTAGTGCAATGGGTCTGTAATTTTGGGGCGACTGTGGAGATTTGTGCGGTTTTGGAAAGGGGATTATAATGGCCTCCCACCAGCTTGGAGGGAAATAGCCGTTTAGCCAAAGTTTGTTCATCATCGATAGTAGGTGCTGCTTGCCGGCTTCGGGTAGGTGCTTTAGCATTTGGTAGGAGATTTGGTCGGCTCCAGGAGAGGTGTCTTTGGTGTTATATAAAGCAGTCTCTAATTCTGCGGCCGAGAACGGTAGGTTGTACACTTCAGAGTTGGTGGATGAAAAATTCAAACCTTCGTTTTGGACCTTTTCTCTTTCTCGTTGGAATTCGACAGGGTAGTTGGTGGCTCTGCTTGTATTGCTGAATGTCATCGCTAGCTTGTTTGCTATTTGGGGTACGGTGGCAAAGGTAGTATTGTTTTCTTGTAAGATAGATATTCTTCGTTGGGGTTGGCCTTTTATTTTGCGGATATTTACATAAACTGTTGTTAGAGGTGTATTTATGGTGAACGTATTTGCGAAACTTATCCACGCTTTCCGCTTTTCTTCACGTAGGAGGTTTCTGTGGATCGCTCGTGCTCTTTTCCAACGAAGAGCATTTTGTACCGATCTGGTCTGGCGGTACTTTTGGTATAGGCGTTCGCGGTTTCGTCGTGTTTCGGTCAGTTTTGCGCTTCAGTAGGGCTTTGGAAAAAAGGTTTTAATTTCAATAGTGGGTATGCATTCTGCAGCTACTGCTTGTATGGCATTAATGATGGCTTGGAGGTGCTCTTCACAGTTGGTTTCAGGCGCGATTTCAAGCTCGTTCCACTTTGGGTGGTTTTCGTATGAGAGCCAATCTGCTCTTTTCAGGCACCACACTTTTCTGCCAGGCTCGCATTGTTGAGCGTTCATTAGCTGGATTAGGATTGGGCAGTGATCGCTGTCCTCAGGAGAGAGACAGGTGGACCACTCCAAATCTGCGTTCAGGCGGGGAGAAGCTAGTGTTAGGTCTATGGCGGATTCGGAGTTATACGAGATTCTGGTTCGGGATCCCGTATTCAGTAGGATGAAATTTGACTGTTCTATGTACTGTTCAAGAATGCGCCCCCGAGTGTCCGTGGTTCTGCATCCCCAAATTGTGTTATGACTGTAGAAGTCCCCCATAATGATGCTTGGAGTAGGGAGTTGATTTTCTAGGTCACGAAGTGCTTCTAGGGTAAGGCTATGGTTTCTTGACGTGTATATGGAGGCGACTGTGATCGGCCGACTGAGTTGGATGGTGGCTGCGATGACTTGAAGCTGAGACGTCAAAACGTGTTCTCTGAATGGGACCGAGTTATGAATAAGCAAACCCACCCCTCCATGGGGGGTGAAGTTAAAGTGGCCATACTTGATGAGAAGGGAGTATTGGGGTATAGAGAATGTGCAATTGTGCCATAGCTTGGTTTCCTGTAGTGCTACGACTGCTGGTCGGTGCTGGTGTATCAATTCCAGCAGTTCGTCTTTCTTGGCTCGAACTCCTTGGCAGTTCCATTGTAGAATTGAGGTTGGGTTATTCATTGCTCAGGTGTGGATGGATTTGTTGTATATTCGTAGAAAATATCCTCGGTTTCTTTTCTGACTGCAGGGTTGTTTTCGCTGGTTATTTCACAATCGCTGAGAGCGGAATCGTAATTTGGGGTCACTTGTATTGATGTGGTATACAGTTCGCCGGTATCAGGATTCATACACACTGCCTCTGTTAGTTGTTTCTTTTCCGTTGGGCGTTCCTGATGTTCGGAGTTTTTCCGCTTTCTTCGCGTGCTACAGTCCGCGGGTTTGGCGGGATTGTCTGCAGCAGACCTCGGAGATTCCACTTCCCTTGGTGGGATTTGACTTGACGCTGCATTGGGGGCGGTCGTCTGCACTGCACTGACAAAGGAGCGCCGATACTGCGGGCATTCTGAATCCAATTTAGCTTTGGCTTGGGCTCTACTGAGTCTAAATTTGTGTTGTATTGTTACTATTTCTTGTTGGTATTTGAATTCAATGCATTTAATGGATCCAGTGAGATGGTTTTGGCCACAGTGGTGACATTCTATTTTTGGGCTGGTACATTCTGTGGCACTGTGATTGGCGTTGTCACACCGAGCACAGATTGTGGTGTTGCTTGAGCACCACTTTTGTGTATGCCCGTATTCCAGGCATATTTTGCAAAGCATTGGACGTGGTACGTAGGCGTATACTTTGCTTTTTGATTGT
This sequence comes from Morinoia aosen, assembly GCA_030386875.1. Taxonomy (NCBI): domain Eukaryota; kingdom Metazoa; phylum Arthropoda; class Malacostraca; order Amphipoda; family Talitridae; genus Morinoia; species Morinoia aosen. The sequence goes on from CM059570.1 coordinate 1,365,455, forward strand.
TCGCCTGGCACTGTTAGATATTCTGGAAGGTCTCCACGGAAAGTTAGTAGCAATGGTTGGGCGAGTGGGTTCTTGGGTCGAATCCATGTTGCCTTGGTCACATCGTAGAGGTCATGGTCCTCTTTGAGTCCCTTGCGGAAGTTCTCAAAATCGGACAGGTCATACTCGTATATGTAAACGAGTCCTTTGGCGGCGTTGGGGTGGCAATATTCGGAAATGGTGACAGGTATGTTATTGATTGACTTTATGCTGCGGACTGAATCGCTCTGGCGTGAGTTGTCGATTTCAATTATATACGAATCGTTCCCCTTAGAGGAAATGCGTTTGGTTTTAGTCCCAAGTTCTAGTTGTATGCTTTTCTCCAGAATCCACGGTGAGAGCTTGCGTTTTTCTGTTGCATCCATTTTGCAGAGAAAGTGCTTGGTGAAAGATTTTGATGTTTTTTCTGAGTATTCGTCTGAGTCGTGGTAAAGCTGTCTTGCGCGACGGATGCCCACTTTGTGCTTTGCTTGAATTTCCACTATTTTCTGTTCTTCAATATGTTTAGGACACATTTTGCTTTTCACTGGGTGGGGGCCGCGGCAATGGAGACATTTGGCTTGTGCTTCCAGGCACTGATCGCTTGAGTGTCCCGCAGTGCCGCACTTTGCGCAGATTGGTGGCCTGTTGCAGCGCTTTTTGGTGTGACCGTACAGTTGGCAGTTGGAGCAGTGCATGGGTTTATCGATGTATGGATAAACTGGCGTGTCCGTACGTTCGCCTGGAATATATATATAGCTGGGGGGTGTTTCGGAGTTGAATTCGAGAATAAGGGCGCTGGTTTGTTCACGTCTGGTTTTGATGAAGGTAGCGTCAATGACGTTGCTGATGTTGTAAGCTTCCTTCAGTCCCGCTGCAAACTCATCGAAGTCACTCATGTTGTACTCATTGATATAGATGAGTCCTTTGGATTTGTTCAGTCTTGGGTGGAGCATGACTTCGCAGGGCACGCTATTCACACTAGTGATGGTCAGCATGGCTTGTCCTTGTTTGTTGTCCCTTGCTTCGACTGTGAAGCTATATTTGCCGCTGGTGGTAATTGACTTGGGAGGAAGTCCCGTAGCATTTATGACGCTGGCCTTTATTGCATACGGATTGAGGTTGCGTTTAGTTTCTGGTTTGAATTTCATGCAATAAAAGCGCATGAATGTCTCTGTGCTTGGAAATTCCATGAGGTCCAGGGGGACATATTTTCGCTTCCTGGTAGGTCCAGGGGAACTGACAGGTTTTTGTTTTCCTTCTGGAGGGTTTGTTATTTTACCAATGATGTCCGACAGTTGGCTCACAGCCAGTTCCACTTTTTTGATTCTCTCCTCTGTAGATGTTTCCACTGTTGCTGGGTCGCCACTCTGTACATCCCGAACGTCGCCGCCCCATCCCATCTCATTCAGACTCTGCATCAGCCTGCTCACTCTCCTCTCCACCTCGCTCACCCGCTCAGACCTGGTTTGAAGGGCCGCTGCGCCCACGGCCGTAGCCCCACGACGCTCCACCAGGACTCCTCCACCATTACCGCTTGTAGACTCGAGAGTTTCCCTGTTGATTGGTGTCCTGATTGACTTGATGGGGTTTGGCAAAGTTTCTCGTTTTCCTGGATTTCCCAAGTCCGGCTTGCGCTCGCTGCCTGCGCGCTTACCTCCGGACCGCGAGCCTCTCGCTCCTCTGGGCATGATGCCCGACCCCAGAGGCCGTCGGCCTCCGGGATCAGGGTTGGCGTTTTTACTCTTAATTTTAGGCTTTAGAACAAGAACAAAACTACAAATTTAACACAAAAGTGGAACAATACACGATTTAGTAGGTTATGCAACCTAGTTATTCACCTTACACTAACGAACGCGTAGTAAACCAAAATGAAAAAACAATTCAAAACCTAGAGCACCGAGGTGCCCTAGGCGCCCCTCGCGTTGGTTCCACCCACAATAACTCTGATTGGCGATAAACTATTACAATAATCAAGTCGCTATCCCAGTACAACCGGTTGTACGGATGACAGTTGTCGTAGTGGGTGTACTAACGGCACCACCACGAGAAGGTGCGGGTGGGCTGGATACCCGCACTTGAGCACGGGTAACCTCTATCAAATCCTTGTCTGTTTTTCTTATTTGTTCCCTAAACCACAAAAAGAAAGTTGCACATCAAATAACCGTAAGAAAATACTTCGAGTTCGATGCCAGTAAAATGTGGTAAAGGGAACAGTGAAATTTCCAAAAGTAGTTTATTTCGATCTTATTACCATGATTCAAACAACAAAAATTCGTAAACCGATTAGTAGCTCTTTATTCGAGCGCATTCGTCATCAAAGACGAAACTAAACCTACCGCTATACCTCATTAAACAATTTTAACAATTTTTAAACAATTTTATAATTTGTTTAAATTATTAAATACTCATTTGCGACGGAAAGTGCACAGGAGAAAACTTATTTATTTTAACCTAATTAACCATGTTTGGGCCCCAAAAATTGGAAAATCGATTCTTACCAAGCGCTACACATTTACCAAAAATTATATTGGTTTTATTTTTATCAGTTCCGTGCCATGCTTCTATTCCGTATTGCAAGTATGGTGAAATGAGCGTTCGGTAGAACATTCGTAAAGCTGTTTCAGGCAGGTAATTTTTAACTTTATTCAGGATTCCGATGGATTTTGATAACTTAGAACTAATGCGAGCGATTTGCTCCTTAAAGGTCAAATGTTTATCTATTATGATGCCCAGAAACTTGCATGAGATGGTTTCTTCGATTTCACCTTCGCAAATTTTTATGCGTGGGAGAGATATATTTTTCTTGCATGAGAATGTAATATATTTTGTTTTATCGATGTTGAGGCTTATTTTATTAGCTCTAAGCGATAATGAAACCTTATGGAGTTCATTATTTATGTCTTGTCTCAACTGCGGCTTTATGGTCTTCGCTTGTGAGACAGAGTAACGGGCGGGGACGGACAAAAAAAGGGCGTGAAACTCTTTCTTTATTTCGGTATCCGTTGCGCCGTAAAACTGCACAACAAGGACATTTTTTAGACTGTGTGGCAAAATGAGGAATAACCACATAAAAAACTCCTAGTTCAAGGGTACAGACGACTGACTAATTAAGGTATATAATGCCACATAATAAGAAAACTCATACCTCGAATATAGATGAGGAGTAGCTGACTAAGGTACGAAGAGCAACTAAATAATGCTAGAACTAGGTATGATATCCTAATGACAAAGAACTAACTCGCCAGTCTCGAGAGTCAGGGTAGTTCACGAGTCGATTCATGTTAGCAAGAATTCCAGTTCCAGAGAATAGCGATAAGAGAATAGCACTAAGAGAATAGCGCTAAGAGAATGTCGATAAAAGACTAACAATGAGAAATTGCAATAGGAGAATAGCAATACATGGGAGGGGATCAATTGTCATGCCAAAGACATAACACAATGAGACAGCTATTGTAATACCTAAGGCAGAATATTGAAGAATATTTGACCTTACATATAGGAAATACTTTTTTATACTTTGTATTGAGCACAGAGTAAGCAAATCCAATTTTATAAACATACAAGTGGAAGGTTTCCTTTATCTTCGCATCATAAATTTGAACTATTAAATATGTGACAAAAATTATGCCGTGACAACTATAGCAGGGATAATAAATAGAATAGAGCGAAAGATCGTTTAATGGCACTAGCGTTTAGAAAACGCTAAGAAGATCGATCGGGTTGACATCTCAACTATGGACCGGAGGGATGGAGATCAGGCCGGTTGGGCATCGTCTCGAGTAGCGCTCCCCCGGTGCCTGAATTGCCACGACTACTGTCGAAGGATAGATTGATCAGCAATTGAATTACGTTGAAAAGGGCACAAGGCCACAAAACGAGATATTTACGTTGAATAGGGCACAAGGCCACAAAACGAGATATTTACGTTGAAAAGGGCACAAGGCCACAAAACGAGATATTTACGTTGAAAAGGGCACAAGGCCACAAAATGAGATATTTACGTTGAAAAGGGCACAAGGCCACAAAACGAGATATTTACGTTGAAAAGGGCACAAGGCCACAAAACGAGATATTTACGTTGAAAAGGGCACAAGGCCAAAAAACGAGATATTTACGTTGAAAAGGGCACAAGGCCACAAAATGAGATATTTACGTTGAAAAGGGCACAAGGCCACAAAACGAGATATTTACGTTGAAAAGGGCACAAGGCCAAAAAACGAGATATTTACGTTGAAAAGGGCACAAGGCCACAAAATGAGATATTTACGTTGAAAAGGGCACAAGGCCACAAAACGAGATATTTACGTTGGAAAGGGCACAAGGCCACAAAACGAGATAATTAGGTACTCGAATGAAGGGCACAAGGCTGCAATTGAATTAAGGGCACAAGGCCGCAATTGAATTAAGGCCTTGTGCCCTTCATTCGTGTACCTAATTATCTCGTTTTGTGGCCTTGTGCCCTTTTCAACGTAAATATCTCGTTTTGTGGCCTTGTGCCCTTTTCAACGTAAATATCTCGTTTTGTGGCCTTGTGCCCTTTTCAACGTAATTCAATTGCAGATCAGTCTCTCCTTCGACAGTAGTCGTGGCAATTCAGGCACCGGGGGAGCGCTACTCGAGACGATGCCCAACCATCCTGATCTCCATCCCTCCGGTCCATAGTTGGGATATCAACCCGATCGATCTTCTTAGCGTTTTCTAAGCGCTAGTGCCATTAAACGATCTTTCGCTCTATTCTATTTTTTATCCCTGCTACATTTGTCACAGCATAATTTTTGCCAGTGGTCAAAGGAGGACAGTACACTAGCACGCTAATTTTAATTTCAGGAACTAGGCCTTTAAATTATTTCTAACTATTTACACAATCAAATGCTACAGTGGTACTGGTTTACAACCTCGGTGAGACGACGTGACAACCTCCCGGTATACTTACCGACAATGGTGGAAGGTTCCTCACACTTTGGAATAACCTTTCTATTTTAACCTACAGAAAAGAAGGGACTATCTTATTTTCTTTACTCTACCTGGAGAGAGAAAAGAAAGGTTTAAGGGGGTTAGATCTCTGATGCAGGGGCAAGTTAAAATAATCACAGCAGACCCGTACTACGGCCTATCCAGCCGCAGAATAATCAGAACTTGAGTTAATGTATATGAATACAGCAGATCAGCTATTGTCAAAAAATCCTATTGTCAAAAAACGGCTATCTCATTGATCAGCCTAATACTGAAAGGGTTTGAAACGAGTCGCCAAGTTTGAATTACTTAATTTAAATACACGGTGACTGTCCTTAGGGCAACAAGTACATATCGACCAACGTCACCCTGAAAACACAAACTCACATGGGCGTGTGGCCGCATAAATTTCTGGGTATATTCCCAGTTTACTTTTGAAAATGCTTTAACTCTAGGCTTCTACCCTACTGATTGGCGCAACTTGTCCAGCGCAGCTCATGGGTGAGGAGCCAACAAGATATTGTCAGAAAAAAATTTTTTGTTTCTTAGTAAATTTGAGCTATGTACGGTTAAGTTGTGAAGTTGCTAGTATCTGCTAGTTGCTAGTTCACATCCTATTTTTTTATACTTAAGCACGTCAGTTGTGATGGGTTAAACTGAAATTCAATATTCAGCTCAAATTCAGAGTCAAAATCATTTAGCAAATTCGCAAAATCACAATTCACTGGGTCTGCTAAATACCCTAGTTCACACGATTTAAGTTGTTAACTTCTTAGCATCACAGTACAGTATCCTAGTAGAAGAGAACATCAGGATTTAAAGAAAGGCTGGTCTAACTCGATGTAGGTGTTTTCGCCGGTTTCCAGTAGCATCATTGAATGCTCTAGAACCGGCTGTTCACCACTATCAAACACACAATACATGTTGGCGGAGCGACGAGTATAGCTAGTTCGAGAACACGTTTTGAATTAATAGTTTTCTGACGCATGATCACACTACCAAAGGACACAGAAACCCAAAATTATCCGGGGAGAAGTTCTTTCCACGAGCACTTCAGTCAAATAGAACGTTGCATCAGTCTTGCGGACCAGTACGGATCCGCAAAATGTTGCCGCAAAAATTTTCTATAAATTCGCGTCTTGTAAGACGTGACAATTTATACTCTCCGCAATCAGAGCGGGATTTTGGTTCGGAAGGACCGCAGAAAGCGTGCTGTCATCGGCAAAAAATATGAATTTAAAAAATGATGTAGATTTTATAACATCATTTATAAATATCAGCAATAGGAGAGGCCCAAGGACAGATCCTTGTGGAACTCCATGGCTGATTGTCTGTGGGTCTGATTTTGCGTCGTCAATGACAACGTATTGCTTCCGATTTGTTAGGTATGATTTGAACCAATCATGGGCAATTCCTCGAATGCCCTAACAGTGTAGTTTCGAGAGTAATATGTTATGGTCCACACAATCGAATGCTTTTCGAAAGTCAAGAAACATGGAGAAAACAAGCTTTCCTTCATCTATATTAGAGTAAAAGTACTGTAAATGATTTAATACAGCTTGTGTCGTTGATTTCTTAGAACGAAAACCGTATTGTCTGTCGTAGAGGAAAGATTTCTGTTCAAAATACGAATACACTTTTTTATACACAACTTTTTCAAATATTTTGCTAATAATTGGCAGTACAGAGATAGGTCTATAATTATTAATGCAATTTTTATCACCATTTTTAAAAATAGGGGTCACTCTGGCAGTTCTGAGAGAGTTGGGGACGATCACTTGAGAAAGTGAATGGTTGATAATATAAGGTATGCACGGTGCTATTATATAAGCTATAGCTGTAATAACTTTAGCTGAGAATGTATTTAATCTATTTGATTTACTTTTCAAGTTGTTTATGCTCGTAATTACATCGGAGGGACTAGTTGGCGTGAAAAAGAAAGGGTTGTGTTCACAGACATGGTCCATGTATTGCAGGTGGTCTGTAGGTTCACTAACGACACTATCTTCGATATTTTTCCTTATATTTATAAAAAAAGTTGTTGAACACTGTTGCAATATCTTGTTTATCGGGATTTTTTACATTTTCGTGAACGATGGAATCAATTGTTTTTGTAGCATTATTATTCGGTCTATAGCATGAATTAAGCAGGCGCCAAGTTTCTTTAATATCAGTTTTGTATTCAGTAAATTTACGCGTAAAATAGTTTTGTTTCGATATTCGTATTTGATTTGTCACATGATTCCTGAATCTGTTATACGTTACTCTAGATATTCGTAATAGAAATTTAAAAGCGAAGAAAATGCTGATAAAACTAGTCATATTTACTCAAATTGAGAAAAAACAAAATCGAAAACGTTTCGGAGTCCAGCTCCATCTTCAGTTCTGTAAAATACAAAGAATTCAAGAAAGTGCAAAAAGTACAAACATTACAAAGAATACAAGCAATACAAAAAGTAAAAAACAATTGTATCAACAAAAAGATAAATAAACGTCAAACTATGCCTAAAACTAGCAAAAAAGTAACGAAAAAATACACACTATGAATTTACTATTTGAAGGGGATAGGAACTAAGCATATTATTTAGGGAAGGTTTTTCTTTAAAAATATGAAGGGATTCTAAAATTCGTAGGTCAAACTCATTAGGAGCGCTATCAATGACTTTAAAATCTTCCTCACGAACTACTATATTGCACTGTTCAGCATGGCTGCGTACGGCTGAATGAGGAGGATGTGCAAGTAAGTTGCTGGTACGGTGGCTCCTACCGCGGTGTTCTGCTATTCTTGTGTAAATACTGCGTGACGTCATCCCGACGTACGCCGATGTGCACTGCACACAACTATATTTATAAATGACACAAGAACGCATTAGACCAGGGGTGGATTCCTTGTGCCGAAAAAAAAGAACCTATTTTTGCCTTATTAATCAAAATTACACGCAGGTTGATAGTAGGAATATACCTATCAAAAAGAGACTTTAATTCACGGGCCAGTTTCTCAGATGGCATTGCGATTCAAGCAAAGTGATAAGTTTTCTAGATATTCGTTCGTCCTTCGTATAGTAAGGCTAGGTAAGCTTGACGTTTCTTTATATTGATCACGATATTTTCAGTCATCCAAGGCTTTTGTCTATTTTTCGGAGTAATTGTGCGGGTGATTATTGGACAACATTGGTTGTATGCGGGCGTTACAATTTCAGTTAGATTTAGTATTGCTTGATCAATGTTAATCGCATTATTATCTAGTTCATAGATGTCCAATGATAGCATTAATTCTTCTAGAACAGTTCGCATTGTTCCCAAGTTATATTCGCTTACACAACGATATGGATAAGTCTCAGCCTGTGAGCTGTTACAGAGACTATAAACATTTTTATTTATGAGAAACACCGGAAAATGGTTAGATAAGTCAGAAACTATTATTCCTGTAAGAAAATCAGTCGGATCTAACAAAAATATTACCGAGCAACGTAACAGATTCAGATGTTACACGCGTAGGTTTCGTGATGATTGGAAGGAAGGAGTTAGACTGAAAACATTTATGAAGGTTGAGATTTGCTCACAGCTTTCATATTGTAGAAGATCGTAGTTGAAATCCCCGCAAATTATTATGTCATTGTATAGAGATTTGTTAAACTGAGATATTATGCTTTGAAGCTCGTTCAGGAAAGAGACGTTACAAGCTGTTGGGGGATATAAACAGTCCCAAGTATAATCCGCTTACCATTTTTCGTTAGTTTTAAAAATAAAGTCTCAATATGTTCACGATTCATAGTTGCACTTATAATGATTTTCGATGATATGCGTTTAGATATGTACGGACTGATGCCACCGCCACCCTTGTTATTACGGAGTGAATGATGGCTATTACAGTTCTGAATTTGAATTAGGTCTTAGGTTGAGTCATCTACTCAACTTTCGGTGAAACTGAGAACATCAAAATTGCTGTTTAGCTCAGTGATAGTACAAGATATTTCATATATTTTCGGATAAATGGACCTACAGTTCCAACATAATATTGAGAAATCGTTACAGGTTTTTCTCCTCGATTCATTGAATTCTTTAATATTGTGGTATTTACAATTCCCAGTTTCATTTAGGTTTGGATGCAGTCTATTCAAATGATTGAGATCTGGATCAATATTATCGAATATATCAACATGGTCAGTCATTACAATTAAGAAACAGTAAGTAAAATGTGACGCAAAAATAAGGAAGATGATACAGACTACAGAGTCAAGTTAAAAATAAAGACATTCCTACTTATAATAAAATTTTAAAAATAAAGAGAAACTAAAACACACAGAGATTATTAGTTTAAGTTGTCTAAAATCTAGTTTGATTTCATAAGGAGAGCGCAAACTCAGTCCATGAGTGGGAGCATTAGGGCATATTAGGGCATTCATTCATTATAAGGCATTCACGTAAAAAATGAAAACTTGTAGTGTGTGGCAGCCTTGACATTTAAGACGTAGTGAATGTTCAGGTAAATCCACGGGTGATGTAAAACTTGACATAAGCAGCCGTTTATTGTGATGCATAAATTTTCCGGAAAGAGAAAAGTCTAGTTAGCACAAAAAATACAAAAATATGCAATTTTTAGAGGTTCACCAATCTAAAGATGATGCAGAGTGCAAATGAAAAATGAAAGATACTGATTCAAACGGGTGAGCAGAACAGCATCATTGGCACAAGCAAGCCTATCTCAAGTGAACACGGGTACCACTTCAGCGGCTCAGCCAAGACACAATTTATGGGCGAGTATTAGCACAATTTTCATGTGTGCATCCCAATAGCTCACTCAGATATAAGCAGTCAACCAAATGAGACCATGTTGTTTTGGAGGAAATACATTGAAATACTAAGGTAGGCGCCGAATTAAAGTTACACGGCTATTCCTACATACATGAGCAATGCTCGGCAACTTAAGTTGTCTCTGACTCAACATGACCAGCCACAAAGGTCTAGTAACTCAGCAGCACTACTTAAACAAATAACACAACCCATCTTTATAGGCTGACAATATGGGAACAGGAGGGCACATTTAGGCACATCAGTACAGGTAGATCAATTACCTAAAGGGAATGAAAACAGTCTTTTAGGACACACATAATCAGCTAGGAAACCTAATTGTCGATACCGTCGTGCGGTCGACGTAAGGGTTCGTGGGAAAGGGGGCTGTCTTCTGTGCAGCTACCTTTCTCTGGGGCGCTAGCTTTTCTTCGCAGCTGCCCTTCCTGAGGTTCGTGTGGGTACCACCTACGCAGTAATCAGTCCGCTAGGGCAACAGAAGTAAATTCTGTTAGTGCCGAACTACGGCGGTACCGTCGTGTGTGTGGGGTGAAATTTGTGTGGGTACCACCTGCGCCGTATTCAGTCCGCTAGGGTAACAGAAGTTATTTCTGTTTTGTGCCGAACTACGGTGACACCGATAGGAAGACGAGCAACTGTCTGCGCCGTATGAGACCGCTAGGGCAACCGAAGTGAACTCTGATAGTGCCGAACTGCGACAGCGGCTTCCTAATCGACAAATCTACGCGAGATAGTTCGTCCTTCCGAGGTGGCTCCTTAAACCCCTTATTAGGCGAAGTGTCGTAAGAGACTAAGGCCTGTGTCAATAAGGAGAAAGGAAAACTCTTTTGACCTCAGCGTGAAACTTGTTTATTGCTGAATCTCTTTGAAGTCCCTATTACATACACTGATATATTTTAACAAAGACAGTGATTTATTTTCTGTTGCAAAAATAGGGCGTACAGACATGAGCTACTGCATAACAAGGTACAACACTCAAAATTGCATTTAAATTATTAGTCTTATTTAGCTAGGTAATCAAAGAAACATTGGAATATCGACATATAATACAAATTATATATGAGGGTTAACTGAAGTAAATGCAAAGACGCAACATCAGCGCAGAGAAACAGACAAGTCGGCGTTCAGGGAGCTGGACACATAAAGAAAATACTTGGGATTATGGGTAACTAACACAAAAGGCTCGACAACCCCTGTGCGGCCTGACACGCCCGGGGTAGGGTGTCTCTGCTACGGTAGCCGAGACAGGAAATCCGCAAGGTGGTTGTCGACTCCCGAAAGGTGTTCTGCTCGGAACCTGAAAAGGCTGAAATACAATGCCCAGCGTTTCAATCGGGGGTTCAACTTGTCTGCCTGTTGCAAATAAAGGAGCGGTCGATGGTCGGGTTGTAACACAAAATCTCGTCCATACGGGTAGACCTCAAACTTCTGTAGAGCCCAGTAGAAGCTTAACGCTTCTTTTTCAATGGTAGAATAGTTTATTTCTGCTCCTCTCAGTCGACGTGAAGCATATGCTACGGATGCGTAGTGACGGAAGGCTCGTTTGCTTGGCTGGAGGAGAGCTGCTCCAAGTCCAGTTTGGGAGGCATCTGTCCTCAGAATGAAAGGACATCTGGGGTCTGGTAACTGTAAGACCGGTCTCTTGACTAACGCTGTCTTCAAACTTTCGAACAGATCTTCTATTGTATCGCCCCAAGGTATTTGTTCTGGGGAGTTCTTCTTTAGGAAATCATGGAGTTTAGATGTCAGTTGAGTGTAGTTAGGAATGTACTGTTGGTAGTACCAAACTGTACTGAGAAAACTTCGGAGCTCCCGTTTTGTTTTTGGGAGTGGAGCTGTTTTTAAGGCTTCGACTCGGTTCTCCAGAGGCTGAATCTGATTACTGCTCAGATGATGACCCAAATACTGGAGGCTGTCAAATCCGAATTCGCATTTGGATGGCTTCGATTTAACGCCATGTCGAGAGAGAGCTTCGAACAGTTTAGCTAATGCTGCGCAATGGTCTTCCCAGGTAGTCGAGGCGATTAAGATGTCGTCCATGTAGACCTCAGTATCTTGCAATCCTTCGGTGACTTGACGTATAAGGCGGGAAAAAGTGACTGGAGCATTTGCTAGGCCGAAAGGCAGTACGTTGAATTCATACAGGCCCGACCTAGTTTTGAAGGCGGTGTATTGACGGGACTCAGGGTGTAGAGGTACCTGCCAATATCCACTGGTCAGATCCATTTTGCTAAAGATTATTTTGCCACCTAAATTGGTGAAAATAGCAGTGGTGTCTGCTATCGGCTCGGCATTGAATACTGTCTGGCTGTTGAGGTGCCTGCAGGCCAGACAAAATCGGTGGGTACCGTCTTTCTTCCAGACGGCAAGGAGCAGTGAATAGTAAGGTGATGTGGATGGCGTCACGATTCCCATCTTCATCCACCTCTCTAAACTTGACCGCAGTTCAGGCTCCAGCGCTAAGGGAAGTGGATACGAATGTTGAAGTCGAAAACTGGAAGGATCCTTCAATTTTATTTCATGAACTGCTGTGCTGGTTCTTCCGGGAGTATCTGTGAAAAGATCGCGATATTCTCCAAGTAGTTCCTGGAGTTCTGAGCGATGTGTTGTAGTCAACGTAGAGGAGATGAGACAGTCTTCAATGGTTTCTCCGACGGGTGACGGTATCTCTGGTTCTTTCCGGTCGAGTTCTTCTTCTTCGCTGGTAGGTTGTAGGGCGAGGCCAACCGCTGCAAATGCTTCCTCTACTCTCTCGTCGTCCTCCTCGCGATCTGTCTCGCTTGGTGAGGCGGAACTTTGCTGCTCCCGGTCGTGGTACTGGCGAAGGAGGTTTATATGATAAACTTTGTTGTTTCCATCCACGTCCAATGTATGGGTATAGGTTCCCAGGCGTGATTTCCCTGTACAGGGACCTTTCCAAGTCATAAGTAGCTTCTTTCGAGAATCGGGCAGAAATACGAGGACTTTATCTCCTTGCTTTAGAGTTCGCATCTTGGTACGTCTGTTGAAGAACTTGGCGCTTTTCTCTTGGCTCCTGTTTAGATTCTCGCGAGCGATTTTACATGTTTCTTTCAATCGGTGCTTCATTTCCATTAGATACTGAGCAGTGCTCGTGTCGTCTTGCAAGCTTTCATCTGTCCAGCATTCTTTGAGCATGGTTAAAGGTCCACGGACGCGATGGCCGTAGATGAGTTCGAAAGCAGAATACCCGGTTGAGGCCTGAGGAGCGTCTCGATAAGCAAAAAGGAGGGAAGGCAGATAGAGGTCCCAGTCTCGTGGTTGTTCTACGGCTAATTTCCGCAACATGATTTTGAGCGTGCCATTGAAGCGTTCGACTATGCCGTTCGATTGGGAATGGTATAATGGCGTCTATCGGTGCTGGATACCGACGAGTTTCAGGAAAGCTTCGAAGGTTGCGGCTGTGAACTGAGTGCCGTTGTCGCTCATTAGCGTATGAGGGAAACCAACTCTGCTGCTGATTTCGAGTAGCTCCTGGGCAACCGTTTGTGCATCTATATGTCTGAGTGGGGCTGCGTCTGCGTACCGTGTTGCTTGGTCCACCACGGTGTGAATGTATCGGTGGCCACGTGCCGAAGCTGGTTGTAATGGGCCTACCAAATCAACACTGAGCACGGAGAATGGAGTGGTGATCGGTGGGGTTGAGATAGGTGCCTTTCTTGGTCGAGATGGAGCGTGCGTCTGGCAGGTATGACAGGAGTGACAGTGTTGGACCACATCTTTTGCTAGGGACGGCCAATAAAAATCTCGTTCCAGTCGTGCCTGAGTCTTCCTTTGGGAATAATGGCCAGCAAGTGGATTGTCGTGTGCCATTTCCAAGATTTGTGGGCGCACGCTTGAAGGTGCTACAAGTTGATGAGTTTCCTGACCGTCTCGTAACGTTTTCCGATGGAGAATGCCGTCATGGAGTTCAAAGGTAATGACTCTGCCATCCTTGTGCGTTTCTTTTTTGCCGGTGTCAACTTTCTTAAAAAAAAGTTGCAGTGTTTTGCACTCCCGCTGTAATTTCTTGAAGTCTTCTTTGTTGTGTTGCAATATATCGACAGTGCTTGGTTCGGCAGGGGGATATACGATCGTTTTTGCTGCTGCCCTTGTGACAACGTGAGAGACTTCTGCAGCAACTGATTGCTCTTCATGGCCGGTCATCTGTTCCTCGAAGGAGGTGGTTCCGGGAACTCGGCAGAGAATGACATCGTGGGGGAGCTCTTCCATGGCTACGGCTGTCACCTCTCCGTGGTAATATGGGCAAACGAAAGAGACCCGGGCCAGAGGCGCCTCGAAAGAGTGATTGTTGGCCAGCCGAACGATAGTTTCCTTCTTCAAAATGGCGTTAGCTGGGACGAGAGCCTTCTTGACAAAGACCGCCGTTGTTCCTCCATCGAGTAGTACTTGAACGGGTTGTTGGTTCACGGTGCCAGAGCATGTTTTCAGCTGTCCCAATTCGATCAGCTTGTTCGAGGCGATGTGATTGCATGAGACTGGGGGAATATCGTCGTATTCATCTGCTTCTTCATGCGTTGATAGATTGTTTACTCGAGCGGTAGTACTGGAGATAGGTGGGCTTGCATGGGCTGCTCCATTACTGTGACCATCACCTTGCCTCCTCTGCAATTGGCGGCACTCATCACTGGAATGTGATCGGTTGGGGCCATGGAAAGTACAGTAAAATCCAGTGTAAGGTCCTTGTTGTTCGCGCTGCGGAGTGTTGACCGATCCTGAGCTGGTGGGACCACCACGTGTGCTAGAAGTTCTTGGCGGCGTTCCTCGAGAGTTGTTGCTGGAGTTGGGTGATCTTGCTGGAGTGCTCGGGGCTCAGACAGGAAATGTCGAGCGTCGCTCTGGTGCTACTGATGCTTTGAGTGCTGGAGGGCCCGCATCCGTCGATGATGTCAGTGTACGACCCTTACAAAGCTGATGGAGCGATGTATGAGGTCTTGCTTGTTAGAAGCTATCACCTTGCTCTCATAGGCTTGCGACTGTGTTACCACCCCTGTCACGCAATTGAGTCGCGAGGAAGGGCGGCAAGCGTGACTAAGCTCGGTCAACAATAAGGAAGTCACGAAGAGTCTCGTAGTGGGCTTCGATGTTGCATCCTCTTAACCAAGCGTCAAAGGATTGTTCGAGTCGCCGTAGGTAACGTGACATATTGTCGCCTTCTTCTGGCTTCAATTCGTAGTAATTGGCACGTAGTTTTGCCGGAGTAACTTTATGAGCATCTAGTAGGAGCAACTTAATTTCAGGAAGCTTGAAGCGATCTGCTGCGGGCAGGGTATCGATGAGTCGACGTTCCTTCGGTGTGATCAAATTATGGAGCATCACAACAGCATCGACTTCAGTAAATCCCATCGCTGTGGTGTGAGTACAGAAGCGTTGCAAAAATTCGTCCATCCTTTCTTTCGTGGGATCGAATGGAGCCGATGGAGGTATCTTCACTCTAGCATTTTGAGGAGCGATTTGAGCATCGAGTTGTCGGAGTCTGAGCCCGTGGTCTCGTTGTGCTGCTTCTCGTTCCGCTGCTCGTTCTGCGGCTTCTCGTTCCGCTGCTCGTTCGGCGGCTTCTCGTTCCGCTGCTCGTTCTTCTCGTTCCGCTGCTCGTTCTGCGGCTTCTTCCAAATGCCTCAGGTGGCTGGTAAATTCTTCCCGGTACTCCTCATCGGTGGGAGTGAGGCCGAGGGCTTCGACGTATTCTCGAGCTTGAGCGAGGAGGTTCATCTTGTTTTAGTGATGCGGTGTCCGCGTAGTTGATTAGAACCCATAAATTCCAGGCAACGTTGGTAGTCGCGCAAAGCTTCTGGGTCGCTGTTCGGGAGCCAGAATATGTCAATACCGTCGTGCGGTCGACGCCAGGGTTCGTGGGAAAGGGGGCTGTCTTCTGTGCAGCTACTTTTTTCCGGGGCGCTAGCTTTTCTTCGCAGCTGCCCTTCCTGAGGTTCGTGTGGGTACCGCCTACGCCGTAATCAGTCCGCTAGGGCAACAGAAGTAAATTCTGTTAGTGTCGAACTACGGCGGTACCGTCGTGTGTGTGGGGTGAGGTTTTTGTGGGTACCACCTGCGCCGTATTCAGTCCGCTAGGGCAACAGAAGTTATTTCTGTTTTGTGCCGAACTACGGTGGCACCACTAGCGTGAGGTGTGTGTGTGGGTACCGCTTACGCCGTATTCAGTCCGCTAGGGCAACAGAAGAAAATTCCGTTTTGTGCCGAACTACGGCGGTACCGTTAGGAAGGCGAGCAACTGTCTACGCCCTATGAGACCGCTAAGGCAACAGAAGTGAACTCTGTTAGTACCGAACTGCGACAGCGTCTTCCTAATCAACAAATCTACGCGAGATAGTTCGTCCTTCCGAGGTGGCTCCTTAAACCCCTTATTAGGCGAGGTGTCGTAAGAGACTAAAGCCTGTATCAATAAGGAGAAAGGAAAACTATTTTCACCTTAGCGTGTAACTTGTTTTTTGCTGAATCTCTTTGAAGTCCCTATTACATATACTGATATATTTTAACAAAGACAGTGATTCATTTTCTGTTGCAAAAATAGTGCGTACAGACATGAGCTACTGCATAACAAGGTATAACACTCAAAATTGCATTTAAATTATTAGTCTTATTTAGCTAGGTAATCAAAGAAACATAGGAATATCGACATATTATACAAATGATATTTAAGGGCTAACTAAAGTAAATGCACAGACGCAACATCAGCGCAGAGAAACAGACAAGTCGGCGTTCAGGGAGCTGGACACATAAAGAAATACTTGGGATTATGGGTAACTAACACAGAAGGCTCGACAACCCCTGTGCGGCCTGACACTAATGTATCCCACAGTCAAGTTAAAAGTCAAAATTACAAAATATAAAAATAAAAACAGGCAAGCTCCTCACACTATTTAGACTGGTATTTTATTATTTTCAAAATAATTCCACAAAAGTCAAGTAAGAATCACATAGCTATACAAGTCAAAGTCTTAAAGTCACACCAAAAATAGCTGTGAATGGCAGCTAAGAGCTCTACAACCCTGCAAGCCTAGATAACATTAGATTTAACAATCTAGTACTGGGAATATCACTGGGAGTATGGGCAATATAGTTGAATAGCACTGCCAATCAAAGATCAAATAAGGCTCAACAATCTAATCAAATAAATATGTGTTGGCAAGAGAGTCTTACAACACTGATCAACAGATCAAATATAACTTGACAAATCCAACAAAGTGCACAACTATGAGCAGGAGAGTTATATAACATTGACACCACGAGTGAAGAATCACCCATGTAAGTAGAACCGCTGAAACAAACAATAGAAGAGTCTGACAGCTTATATTACAGCCCACAAACATTTTAAGTCTTCCAACTTTCCTCGGATCCAAGGATTCACTCTCACTCACTAGCTGGATACACAATACATCTCTAGACACCATTGTAGTGTTCTGTCTCTCAGGCTATTTTACACTCCGGGCAGACTGTGAATAACTAAAGACTTTGAATATCTACGCCCGAAGCGAGTGCCTGCGGTGCGAACGAACCCCAATGGGTAAGAACAACATAACAAGAAAAAATGCCGTATTATTGTGAAGATCGCCGACAGTATGGCCCACGACGGAAATGTTTACAGCCAGGTAGTACATTACCCGAGGACGACTTGAAGGACCGACGGTTGTCAGTGAGTCGCGGCGTGCGTGACATGGCGTAGCGGTGAGCCGTCGAGGGGCGATGGAGGCCGTGAGGCTACTGCTTGCGGAGCGGCCGAGATTTGAAGTAATAAACAGAGTTGCTGGGGGAGAACTGCTGCGTGGCGAGTCACTGTGAGTAGCCTGCTGCGAGGTGAGTCGCAGGGAGAAGACTTGTGAAAGCCGCTGATGTGAGGCTCGCTGGGAGAAGTTGTGCGAGCCGTTGCTGTGAGGAGGCTCGCTGAAAGAAGACGTGTGAATATCAGGGTTGCTGCGAGTGAGCTGCTGCGTGATGAGTCCCTGTGGGTATCCTGCTGAAGGGAGAATCACAGGGAGAAGACTTGTGTGAGCCGCTGCTGTGAGGAGGTTAGCTGGAAGATTTGTGTGAATATCAGGGCCCGTGCGAGTGAACTGAACTGAACTGCGCTTGCCTTGCAGCTCTTTATATAGGGCTGGCTGCGGCCTCCCTGAGCCAAGCTAGCGCTCTGGTTAGGCGGCTTGCGGTGGCGCTTTTGAAGCGGTCGAGACTGAGCTAAACGTACGTGGGTGTCTGCAGATGTCGCATGGCTGCTCGGAGCGTGCGGCTTGTAGAGGCTCTGTCCGGCCCCCCAGCGTTGAACTTGAGCGCTGATTGGTCGCCCAGTAGGGGCACTTCGAGGCTGTGAGGTGGCGCTTTTAAGCTTGTGTGGTGGTGTTCGTGCTTAGCGTGTTAAGACCACCACACCATGGAACAACAGCTTAATTTGCCTATAGCGCTTAATATTTAGCACAGTTTACTTATATTTCCTTCTCTGGAGTCCACACTCTATACTAAAGTCGAGTTGTCTCCATAATCAACAGAACTGGTCCACCAGCGGCTGTAGTGACTCTGGTCTACGTTTCTCGTGCAGTATATCGCAGCACGCTTCTTGTTGAACAGTCTTAACAAGGGAATCTTTCTTCGGCTTCCGTGCATTTCTGATGTTGCCTTTGTGCTGGACCGGTAGAGATGCCGAGACTCGACATCGTCCACATCAACCACTCGTGTCCCAGGTTGAGCACCGGCTCGCTATGAATATGATCCCTGGAAAGACTGCTGGTAATCGCCTTTCTTAGGTGGTGCACTTCTCGTCAGTAGTGCAGTCCTCCAATATCCAAGCAAGGCGGGCGGAACAATGACAGTGGACGAGCTTCTCGGCGTCTGGGGGGGGGGCGAGTGTCCATGCCCAATGTGTTCCCCTTCTTGTCCACGAAATAACGCTCGCCAAGAAGTTCTCCGGCCTCGTCAGGAGGGTCCTCACTAGCGGACTTAGCATCTACGTACGTCGCATGGCGAAGAAAGTTAGTGACCCGATTCGGGCGTCCGGAGGCATTGGTCAGGTCAGCGATGTGGCGAAGGGCGAACGCACCGACGGCCGGAGAGCAGCGCAACCCGAAGACATGAACTTTATCTCTGTAGGGAACAATCTCCTTAGCGACCTAGTTATTTCTGAATGAAAAGAAACTCAGATAGTCTCCCTCTTCAATTCTGACTCGAAAATTGTGGAACATATTTTTTATATAAATTGTAAAGGCTACCCGAAGGAGTCGGAATCTCTGCAGTATTCCTCTAAGGCTATTGTTCAAATCGGAACCTGTCAACAACTCATCATTGAGAGAGTGTCCCTTGTACTCCGCTGAACCGTCGAACACTAACCTAACTTTCCCTTCTGGTGCTTGACGTGCAAGAAGATAAGTTGAATACCATGCTTCATCTTTCTCGGAGGGTTCCCCGGCAACTACTTCCTCTGCGGGATCATTGTCAATGTACAACTGAATTTTCCTGAGACTTAGCTCAGCACTTGAGGAATCTGTAGGTAGTCTTCCTAACGTCGTCTTAGTTCTTCCCAATACTGATACGTAATTGTTACACATATTTGGTGGAGACCGAGTAAAGGGTAAGGGAGCAACAATCCCATCGCCTTGTACTTTGATACCAGTACTTAACATACTTACAGATTTGTCTAATACCCTCAGACCATCAACCTCGTCATCTACCCGTTCCTCGTCGAGAACCTGCTGTATGTAGTTAATTCTGAGTTAATTTCTTCGAGTCAAATGAATTAAGTTAATTTAATTAAAAGAAGGATCGCTGCCACCAGAGACGGAAGTCTCAAATGTTAATGAGTATGAGTGAGATGAAGTTCGACTATGACTTTACTGGGTGGCGTTAGCACGCAAGCGGTAGCCTTTACGTCAACCTCTACCTCTGATATCAACACTTTAGTGGTAACGCTGGCCGACTTCCAAGGCATATGTTTCTAATGGTGGTTTTCTCGAGGAAAAGGGAAAGAATACAACGCAACAGATAATCATTTATGGATATGTGGGCGGCAAGTACGAAATGGAGAACGAGCACACGGGGACGGAGACTCAACAATCGTACCGACTCGACAAATGATTTCGATTTCAAGCGGCTTGAGCCCATTCATCATTCTTAATGACTCACGCTGTGACCCTTTAAGTTGACACTCGATCTCTAGAAGATTAATTATCCAAATATCAAACCAAACCCGGAAAGCAAACCTGCGATACGGTACCGGACGACTAATCCAACAAGTCAAACCCTGAATTTAGATTTTGCTCCTCCGTCATCGTGGGGATCGAACAATTTCAAAGTCCCCACTCTCGTTCAGGACCTAAAATGACCTATCCGGCTCGCCCCTTGACCGTTTCCTCGCACTGCTCGAGCTGAAGTGATTCCTCACTGTTCTCCCCATAGACTCAGCCTGGACAGCGTCATAAGTACACAAGAGGGGGGAGGGGGGAGGTCAAGCGGAGAGGGAGGGGAGTATATTTTGCGGGTGCTCTAGCTTTCTCTGTGTACGAGTGTTGCCGTACATGTCTGTATCTGGATGGTGTATTCTTGACACCCTATAAAAGCCATGCGCGCTTAGGTTGCGGGGCTCTTCAATTCGCTCGCCCTCCTGTGCCAGCGACATCTGATTTACTAATAAACTTACCACCAAGCCAACCCTACTATCATTAACCACCGTATATTGGTGGACCAGTCTGGTTTGAACTCACGTGCATGTGTGAAATTAATTACGAGAATTAATTACTTAAGTAATTATAGAGTCATTGGAACATTATACACTCTCAGATGTGTAACGAAGAACATAACCAACTGTGGCAGCCGCGTCCCTCGGTATTCGTGTTCGGATTTGTAATACCGGCAGAAGACTTGGTTGAGGTTTATACCCAATTCACAGTTTATTTGAATATTGGATCTCCATTTCGCACCAGAATCCTTGTGTATGAATCTGGAGAAAATATCGAAATCGTGTTCGAGTGCACTATAAGTGCATTCCCAGCGACAAGTGATCAGTAAGAAACAATTTGTTTTAAATAATAACTTCAAGGTGCATACAATACTACGTATAATAACTGTCGGTGACATTAAATGAACAGCAGCAGTGTTTTCATAGTGAGAAACAGTATTTCACTATTTTAAGCCATCGTAATTAAAAACTACGTCCTAATGGTGTTATAAATAGTGCCAAAAAACTGTTTCAGTAAAACAAAAACTGAGTGAAACAAGGTACCAACTAAAAATCATCGAAGAATCAACGTGGTACCAAATTTGAATTCATTATCATCGTGTACCGTCAGCAACGTGGTACGCTGCCCTCGATACCCTGCACTTCAACAACAAGCACCAGCGGCATCATATCCCAGCAGCGGTCCGCAAGCGACGTGCGCAGCAGACTACATTCTTGTCGCAGTTAAGTTTTATTGGAAAATTTTTTTTTTCTCTCTCAATCTCAGTGCGCATGTACTCGCACAAGCCTCTTTGCTCTGTCGCTAGGCAGGCTGTTTTTTGTATGCACTTACTGCTCTGAGACCTTGTCTCTGCAAATGGAGACTGGGCAGCTACCGCGCTGGCTCTGCAAGTGGCATCAGTTTAATATTGATCGTTGTGAGAGACGCAGTGCGTCAATAGCGTCAGTAAAACCTGTGGATTAGCAGATTAATCGCCTGATTATCTTCAATAACTAGAGTAAGTGTAATATTTTACTGCTTCTGAGTAGCAGGTTTAATAGAAGCAGTGAGGCAGTAATTTTGGGTTTATTCAGTGCTAAAAATTCGAAGGAAGTCTCGTTTTTGTTGTTTAACGTAAAAGTTCTGCATAAAAGTACTAGAGTGTTACCTAGATTGTTACCGAGCTCGCCTAGAGAGTCAAGAATTTCTCTGGAGTTTGTGTTCTTGTAGTTTTAATTTTTGGAGAACAGTGAGGCTATTATTGCTATTATTGAGTTATTATTGCGTGTACTATTATTTAATTTGTGTGTATATTGATTGAAATTAGGTGTGTATTTCTTTCTTTTTGTTTTGCGGAATGCGACATCATTTTTTGCATATCTTCGATTGTGAATAGGAAAATTCCTTGAAAATAGTCCTGTGGTAGGTTTAATGCCATATTCCTCGGACAGCGACCCGGAATTCGTTCGCACAGAACCCACAGTAACAAAAAGTGGTAGGATCAGTAAGCCTAGGGTTACTAGTGTGACACAATCTACCACAATGACGACCCCGACGACAAGTGGAGGTGCAGGTGTTAGTGGTAATAATGATAGGACGCAACTCGCGCGTGACACCGCCGCAAATATTAATATTCCTAGCGTTGGAACGATAATGACTAACGCTGAGCTTCCGACCTTCAAAGGACGTAAAATACAGCAGGATCCGGAGTTCCTAGAGAATAAGTCCTTTGCGACTCATATACAAAATCTTAAGGCATATATGACACTTCTTCCAGACGCGACGAGTGACGAACGCAAAAAAGAATTCCTTGTCAGATCAGCAAATAAGAACGTAGGTGACTTCAACGCAGTTGTGACCAAACTAGTCAACGCAGATTTAAATTATACATTTGATCAAGTAGTTAAAATTCTCGATGACATATACGTGTGTCGTGGGGAAAAGAGCATACACGCCTTGGCATGTGATTTAAATGAATTGCAATTGATTAGGAACAATGCTTTAGCAGAACAGTTAGTAACAGCGTTTTCAAGGATACGTAAACTCACTGAAAACATTTTGACGTCAACCACTTTGGGTTGGCAAAGGCACCCTTATTATCATGGTTGCACGACGCAAGCAGAGCTGAAACGATTTGTAGGTGACAGCATGTCATACAGTCTAGCATTAACAGTTCTTGGTCCGTTATTAGATGAGTCGTTCGCTAGAAAAAATTTTTGAACACCAATTCAGCACAGCTGAGGAACTTTTGGCAAGGTTAATTTCAACCGTCAGAGGTCAGGCGGAGACCAAAAAGATTCTTGTGTCACAATTTCCAATCAGAAACGAAAGTGAGAGCTATGTAGGTGATATAGCCAGTGAGTTTGACGAAGGCATTGATGCGCCAGATCTTTTTCCGGAAAATGAGGTGTTCTACGGAAGTGTAGGAAATTACCGTAGGAACTACCGTTCAGGAGTACGTAGGATCACTCCTAGACCTTGGTTAAAAAATCCTCGTGGTAGGACAAGAGAATTTAATAGTTACGTGGGTGACCGAGCAAATGGATCTTTGGAGTGTAACATGATGAGAACAGACAACAGTAGTTCTAATGGTTCTGGTCAGGCTTCAGGTCATTTTCTCAGGTATGAAGCAACAAAAAAACGTGGTTTCCCATTTTGTAATAGTTGTTCGATGGTTGGACATTTCGAGTGCAGACCCAAGAGAGATCAGTTTCCGAGAGGGTGTTTTGCATGTGGTGGAACCCACGTGGTAAAAAATTGCAGAGCAACGGGAACTGAAATACGTAATTATAAATCTTATTTACGCGGTGGTAATGTAAATAGGGGTGGCCCAACGCGCGGTAAGAGTGAAGTTCATTGAGCGGAAGCCGAGTCAGGCGATTTTTTACGAGAAAATTAGGAACGGATAGAGGTAACAGGAAGGATGGGTTGAATTTGACAGAGCCCGAGGTTGGCAGCGTCCTCGTTAATCTTGCAGCCGTGACCGAAAGTCCAGACACCACCGAGACAAACCAGCCAGTCATTGATCCCACCGAGACGAGCCAATCTTTCATTGATCCCTTGTTTAACTGCGAGAATAGGTATAAGTTATTGCAAGACGAAGAACTCGCAGATAGCAAAGCAGTCGAGGCCTATTTCTCTGCTAGTGTAGTGAAAAGTAATTGCAATAAAGAAGACGCTGGTTTGGTCGCGTTTAAGGGAAGCAATAAAACAACGATAATATTACAAAGTATTGAGCAGTATTTGAGTGCCTTGCTTGACAGCGGATCGGAAAAATGCCTGATAAGTTACAGGCAGGTTAAAACCTTGAACGAAGAAGTTAAGCCTAGTCGTTTAATAGTGAAGGGAATTAACGGCAGAAGTAAAGTAAGCGGTGAAGTAGAATTGTCTATCACGATTCCAGACACTAAAAAAGTACTGAAGACTAATGCCCTTGTCGTAAAAGAGGCTAAATTTAACTATGACTTAATTCTGGGCCGCGATGTTCTAAACAATGCTACTATTGATTTTAAAAATAAAACTCTTCGTGGGGATGATATTTCTATCCCGTTTTGTGAATTAAAAATGGAGCCGGTTTTATCCAGAGAAGCAGTAATGAAAAGAATTGTAAACAGCGACTGTCTGATGTCTGAGGTTGCTGTCGCGAGAAAGAGCGACAGGGTCAGTCACCTGTCAGAAAGAAATGACTGCAGAGAGAAGAAAAAAATTCCCGCTGTGGCTGAGGCATCACAGAGTCCGAGGCAGTTGGTAGTGCATTGCACTCAAGTGGAAGTGCCTGGTAATTCGATAAAAATAGTGTATGGCTTCCTTAAGAAGGCAACTCCAGGAGAGTATATGATTTTAAAAAGATGCCTAGATAGTGGTGCTCTTATAGCGGATTCAATTGTTCGAGTTAATAAAGACGGCGTGGTGCCGGTAATGGTTCTGAATTCAAATGAAGAGGCTGTTCATTTAAGTGAGAATATGATGTTATGCAAGATTGAATTAATTGCAGCAGATGATATTGAGAGCGAGATGTATTTAACAAGCGTTGAAACAGCACTCAGAGACGCTCATAATGATGAAGTAAATTCTAACGCGGTGTTGGATACGATTCAGGTTGTCTCGGCTGGTGGTGGAAAGAAAGTCATAGCTGAAAGAAAACTTGAGTTGGATGCTAACGCTCGCGGTAGACGTGAAATTCTCGTCGGTGACGAGGAGTTGGGAGTTAATGCACAAGTAGGTGCAGGAGTAGGTGTGTCAAAAGGTGGAGAGCAAGAGGTACGACGTGTTTTAACGAAAGATGACGTTTCATGTAATGAAGAAGACATACAGTTACCGTTAATTAATTTATTGAATAAGTTCCGAGATGTAGTTACTCTTGAAGGAGAGACAATAGGTGTTACAAATGTTATGAAGTACCAAATTCAGTTGAAACCGGATGCTCCGGTACTAAATTTAGCTCCTTATCGCATTCCCCACAAGTACCAGGAAGAGGTGATGAAAATAACAGATGATATGCTCGCGCAGGGGATAATCGAAGAGTCCAGTTCAGACTTCAATTTTCCTGTTATCATAGTTAAAAAGAAAGGCGGGGATCTTCGTCCCGTGATTGACTTCCGTGCACTTAACAAGGTGTTGATAAAACATTCTTATCCCATACCTAGGATTGACGACATTTTATCGACCTTGGGCGGTAACGCGTGGTTTACGAATTCAGACCTCCGCTCGGCCTTTCATCAGGTCGAATTAGAACAAGAGAGTAGGAAATTCACTGCCTTCAGCATTAATTATCGGAAATTTCCCTTTTGTCGAGTCCCTTTTGGATTGAGTACTTCACCGGGAGTATTTCAAAGGGTAATGACCTCTGCCCTTGCACCCATTTTGGGTAAACTAGCTTTCGTTTTCCTAGACGATATATTGGTGTTTTCAAAAAATAAAAGTAAGCATTTAGCTGATATAGAAATCGTTCTTAAGATGCTGCGATCCGGTAATTTGTCATTAAAGCTTGAGAAATGTAACTTTTTCAAAAAGGAAATCGAGTATTTGGGTCACATCGTTGCAGCCGGTGGTATTAAATGTAAATACTCGCAAAAATTTCAAGACTGCCGAGCGCCGGTCAATGTTAAGGAATTACAACAGTTTTTAGGTTTAGCGAATTATTTCCGTAATTTCTTACCAAATTTTGCTGAGGTAGCGTATCCTTTGTACAATCTTTTAAGAAAAAACGTTGACTATACGTGGACAGACGAATGCCAAAAGAGTTTTGACTCAATCAAATCGTCTCTAATTTCTGACATAGTCCTAAGACATCCTGACTATTCTAAGGACTTTCATGTTTTTACAGACGCTTCAAACTCGGGAATTGGAGCAGTACTAATGCAGGCAGATGATTCAAGTGGTAAAATTCTAAGACCTGTGGCTTATTACAGTAAGAATCTTAATTCGAGCCAGCGAAGATATTCTACTACCAAAAAAGAGTTTTTCGCAATTTTTTCAGCCTTAAAGTACTTTAAATATTTATTTACTGGATACCCTGTCCGGGTTTACACCGACCATAGGCCCTTGGCACCACTTTTTGCAAAAAAACTTCCTGACGACACCAATATGGCTCGTTGGTGTATTAGCGTTCATTCATTTGAACCCGTCGTTAAATATTTACCCGGCAAGGAAAACGTTGTAGCTGACTACTTGAGCAGATTACCTGTAAACAATGAGAAATGAAATCTTAAAGAACTAGATCGTTGTGATGCTCTGGAATCCGCATTTGAATCAGAAGTCTGTATTGAGCAGACTCGATCACGAC